>CM054125.1:30031237-30736237 GCA_028751855.1 Ambrosia trifida | reverse complement strand
GAACTATATGTTTTGAACAAGTAATATACATATATATTGTCCGTTTTCAAAACATGTCACTCAAATTTACCAACGCTTTAGAAACTCTAGATACTATACGACTCGCTTAATGTTGTGCTTGGATATATTCATATGTATGATTCAAACAATTCAATAGTTAGTGTCGTGAACATGTTCATAAGCATATATATTTATACATTTAACCATTTTATCGCCTCATCGTTACATTAGCCATTTTAAACACATAAGTCGGTTCGGTTCGTTTGGTCCTTTGAAAAGATATATTTGTATACACGATATGAAGTGATAAAAATTAAATCAAAGTCATGGTGTGCGTATTATACCTTCCTAATATATATTCTCGTGAGACGAACGACATGTAACCCACCTCGGTTCCCAGGTAGACCAGCTTTGACCGAACCCGAAGCTTGTCGGATGTTGACCACGTCTGACCTGGTCAACCAATGTTGACTGGATCTGAAAGCTTTTATCATCAACATCAACCATGACTAGCCCGAGACCTGATCTACTCGAACGAACTCACCCGAAACAAAAACGAACCAAAGCCAAGGCTAACAACGATACATTATCCAAGCATTTCGTAACCACCACGACCTTTCCCATCATCGATCATCCTGCCGGTAATGAACCCAACATCACCACAGGTTGTAGTCACCAAAACTGACATGGAACCAAAACCCTATGCTTCACAATAACGAATCTGGAACCTTCTGTTGTTGATGGTAGGACAAGGAGATGAGAAGGGAGGGTAGGGAGCAGAACACGACAAGAGAATACCCCCGATGTACCTGGTCGGAATCTGTAACTCGGACCACCAGGAGGTGTCCTCGGGTCCCAAATAAAGTGTCGAACTCGTTTCTTGTGTTGATGTTGATGTTGTTCGTTTCTGCTGTAATAAGGTAGGTGATGGTTCGGGTGGTGGTCGTAGGCGGCTGGTGGCGCCGCTCTAGAGTGAGAGAGGAGTGTGAGATCGAGGGAGGAAGAGGGTGAGGGTGGTGCGTTGTGGTGGCGGCTCGGAAGGTGGTGGTGGTTGGTGGCTGCGGCCGCTGCTTTAAAGGGAGGAGGAGGAGAGGACCTCGTGTGGTGGTGGTTGATGGCGGTGGACTGATGATTACGATGATGATGAGGAAGACGAAGCAATAAGTTTTGCTTCTTGTTTCAGTTATCTATATCTATAGCAGGAAATCGAGGGTTGTTGATTTAGAGGGAGGGCTTAAGTGATAGTGAAGAAGAAGATATGGGGCTAGGGTTTATGTTGATGAAGATGAGATGAAGGAGTTTAGGTATTTATATAGTTAGGGTTTGGTAGGTGGTTTAGGTGGAGAGTTATTATTTAAACAAACTAGTAACCGACTCGGGTCTCGTTTATGAACTGGACTTGTTAAACCCCTAGAGATATTTATTTCACGTAACATATAAAGGTGAAACTAATTAAAACGAGTATTTGAACTACGTAATTATTATATTATGTATATTTTTGTCACGTTTAGAAATTTACCAGGATAAGTGTCAGTTTACTAGTATGCTATTACTTACAACGCGTTATTTGACGAATTTAGATAATTAAATTTATATATGCAATAAGAATGTATTTCTTGTTAACGAATTAAAATCGTTTTATGAATAAAATATTAATATTATAATATTAGAGAAAGGTTGGGCGTTACAATAGGTGTTTTAGTTCGTTAATCGATTGATCGATGCATTTTCGCTGTTTTCGGAAAATGTTGTATTTCGTTAATCGATTGATCGATGCATTTCAGTGTTTTTTAGCTTATTTTGTTAGGTTTAGCAAAACGTCACATAACACGGAACACGTCTCGTATTGGTTACAAAAATTGATTTTTTTAGGCTTTTTTTATCAAATTTTATTCAAATAAATAAAGCTATTTTTTATATACTGGACCCTTATATGATTCGTATTGGTCTATACGAATCGTATCAAGACCCATATCAGCCCCAATACGAGTCTCATATCTGCCATATGAACCACACAAACACACACACAAACGATCAAACACATCCTCAAACACGAACGTTGGTGGACCATCAGTGAATTAAGTTATGTTTTCTTTAATTTTTCACATATATTTGGTTAGATCTAGGTTAGATTTATTGATTAATTGATCTAGGTTAGATTAGTTGGGCTTGAATTTGGGGCTGAATTGGGGATCTGATATGGGATTCATGGATATGATGAATGAATATGCCTCATACAGGGCAATACGAGGCATATTCATTCATGAAACTTAAATTTGAGGCTGATGAAGATGAACAGATCTGGGTTTCTTTGTTGAAGATGAATGAATATGCCTCATACAGGGCAATACGATGCATATTCATTCATAGTTTTATTTTATTTTTTTAATTTTATTAATCTTTTACTTTAATAATAACAATAATAATATATATGCAAATTTTTTATTAAAAAATATTTATTTTTAAAAATAACATTATTTTTTATAAATACCATTTTTTTTTTAAATAACATTATTTTTTTAAAAAATAACATATTTTTTTTAAAAATTACGTAGTATGGCGGATATATTTGATGAGGCGACGCGGACTTTGACGAGGAGGAGGGAGGGGGACCACCACCGCCGCCACCACGACAGGTTGACCCACTTCTGGGTCACCCGTACTTGGAGTTTCCTGTTGGCAGCCAGGCGTGGCACCGATGTCAGAAGCTTAGGAGGATGCAGGTATTATTATTATTATTATTATTATTATTATTATTATTATTATTATTATTATTATTATTTATTCTTTATTATTTATTATTGTTATTGTTATTATTATTATTATTATTATTATTATTATTTATTCTTTATTCTTTATTATTGTTATTATTGTTATTGTTATTACCATAATGCAGGTCGCGGCTCACAAGTCCGTTTCTTATACTGCGTTGGAAGAGTTTGGTGAGCTGGCCCGGGCACGTGATATCATCGGCGTTGATACGCCCTGGAGCTGTATGTTTGATGGTGCCCATACTCCGACGTTTTGGGAGCTGACCGTGGAGTTCTTGTCTTCCTTTACTTTCACCCCACGACCAGCAGATCGACCAGAGGAGGACGACGATCCCGCAGATCCTTTCTTCGAGATCACCTTCCGTCTTGCGGGGCAGACATTCAGGATGTCCCTACGCTCGTTCGCGTGCCGGTTGGGGTTTTACACGGAGCCTGAGACGGATACTGCGTTATATCGAGATGCTATACGCGCGACGTCTAGGCCTACGTTGCTTGGGTTTTGGGCGGTCATAGCTCCTGGTCGCCGGTTTCAGAAGGAGAAGGGCAGGGTGACCGCCATTCGTGACCCCCTCCACCGATATATGCACCGGTTGATCGCTACGTCGATCCAGCCACGCCAGTCCTCCCGCGAGTGGTGCATGAGGACGGGCCTCTTTTATCTTTACTGTCTATTATATCGGAGGCCGTGCGTGCTCGCGCGTTGTATGGCGGGGTGGTTTGCCTCCGCCATACACCGTCAGCAGCGGGGAGATTTATACGGTGGTGCGTATGTCACCATCCTCGCCCGTCACTTAGGGCTTCTGCCCGATGGTGACTCCCACTTGCGTCCTCCGCTCCAGCCATCTCAGTTGGATCGTAGGACGATCATTGGCATGCGCGTTACGCGCAAGTTCGCTGGGATGGGTTGGCATTTTAAGACCGCCGAGGGAGAGCTTTTTGTGCCGGTGGAGTTACCGGAGGTCATCCCACCTTACCCTTGGGATGTTGAGGAGGATATGGTGGAGGACGTGGATGGTCCGTTTGAGGTTGATCTGGAGCCAGAGGCAGAGGATGAGCCGGCGCCTCGAGAGCCACCTCAGTACCCGGCTCACGTTTACCGGGGTGCCCCTCTTGATGTTGTAGAGAGGATGCGTCGTATGGAGCGCAGTATTCGGGATCTGCGTCGCGATCAGGAGGAGATGCGTCGTGGTCACGACGCTATTCTAGACTGGATGACGTGGCTGGCTGAGTCGGAGGCAGAGAAGAGACAGCAAGCAGGATTACCGGTCAAACCCCCACCAGCACCACGACCACCACCAGCGCCACGTGGGGCAGATGATGGAGATCATTAGTTTTTTATTTTCTATGCTTCAGTTATTTTGAATGTATTCAGTACTATTATGACTTCTTTTGTATGAACTTGTTGGTTGATATGTATATATTCAGTTCAGATATTTATGTTTGTGATGTTTATTTACTGTTGTTAATAGTTCTTGATCAGTTATTCAGTTACAAATCAACTTAAGTTATTTATCTTTGTGATGTATATACAATTGCTACAAATCAAAACTATTTAAAAAATGGAAACAATGTTTAAAAAACAAACCCAACTTCGAAAATTATACGTTAAAAATTAAGACTGTTATTGACGTATTAAGAAGACTCAATTCAATTTCGAAAAATATACGTAATAAATTCAGACTGATATTGACGTATTAAGAAGAGTCAATTCAACTTCTAAAAATATACGTAATAAATTCAGACTGATATTGAAGTATTAAAAAGAGTCAATTCAAGGGGTGAAGATGATTATCTGCCAGGGAATATAGTGGATATTGAGATTAGCAACTTCATGACTTTTAATCATATGGTTGTTGGTGTTAAGAAGAGTCAATTCAACTTTTAAAAGTATACGTTAAAAATTCAGACTGATATTGACGTATTAAAAAGAGTCAATTTAACATCGAAAAATATACGTAATAAATTCAGACTGATATTGACGTACTAAGAAGAGTCAATTAAACTTATAAAATTATACGTTAAAAATTCAGAATAAATACGTGAAGACTGTTATTGCACTCGTTCAAAAAAAAAAAATCCTCGTATTGCCCTCGTATAGCCCAATATTTGAAATATCTGACCCACATAGTCCACAAAACCCTAAGTATGAAAAAATTAAAAAAGTTAACCCTATATGCTTCGTATAGCTTTATACGAGGCATATAAGTACGAGGTTGCAGGCTGTAGGTGCCTTGGAGTCAGTGTTTCAGCTTTTTGAACCCTATATTCCTCGTATAGCTCTATATGAGGCATGACCAGAGTGTCAAATTAGATTCCTTGAGTGTTCAAATAGCCAGAGCCTTTTTCAAAATCAATAAGTACGTCATCGTTGGAGCCTGCAGGGGTGTTGCCAGGAAACACCTGCCATCCTCTAGTCGTCATCCAACTCATTAAAGCCGGATGAGAACCCTAGCCAACCAAATTCACAACATTCTTCTAAGACGCCTTTGACAAAAAGTAACAAACTTCCCTTTTAATCATGTTTTACCTTCTGTGAAATTAATTGTAAATTTTTTTTTATTTTTTTTTTATTATTATTATTTTTTTTTTTTTGCAAATGAAGTTGAAAAAATAGTTACCTCTGGTCTATTGTTTCAATCAAACAAACACTCCAACGTTGTGGTGCTGGGTATAAGGGAATAGAATATTCTTAGCTAATTCTAAGGCTTGATCAAGACCATCCGAATATTCCTAGCTGATTCCAAGGCACAAATCAAGACCATCAATGCTCTCAATTATAGTCAAACCTTTTCTTATTTATATTACATAATTGTCTCCTACACATTTATTCTTCACTGATTGTAATCGCCTATATATAGGCATGTAATAGTGCATATTGTAAAGTGTAAAACAATAAACATTCTTTATTATAATACTGGGTATGTTGAAAGTGTCCATGCAACACTATTTGAACCAATTTCAAGAATTAACAGTATAAGGTTTCACCATGGAGCAGTACCAATTGCTAAATCATCCATCTTTAAGCCCATGATATCAATAACTCTTAATATAGACAGGGTCAAAGGGTTTCAAGTCAAAAGTGATAAATTAGTGTGTTTTGTACCTAATCTTACAGCAATGGTGAATATTTCATTAACAATATATGAGGGCTTAGATGTAGACACCAAGGTACTGTAAGCATGACTTGTAAACGTGTTAGTGTAGAATAATACACAACTATTTAAAAAGGCTCAGATATGTAAATAATTGAACAAAAAAAGATATAGCCACCATGGCTGCAAGCTTATTGGTTGTAACATAAAAGAAACTGATGTTCCTTTCGCATAAACATCCGAATTGCCCAGCCAATATGCAGAATATATCAATTTTGTTCCAATCATCAGGTCAAATTAAAACTCATCATCATAGCCTTTTATATATCCGTTTTTGATGGGGCTCGAACACTTGATCTCAAATGGAGCAACACCTTAACTTCAGTAACTTTGTCAATTAGGCCTAACTTCCCATCTCGTGTGATTTGATATATAATAATTAAAATATAAGTCTAGACAAAAGATCAAATACAAACAAAATTATCGTGCGAAACAAAATTAGCAATCGGGACAAACCCGATCGGTGCATGTACCCCTTTGTCTTTTGGCTATCCACGCCACCACATGATGCATGATTAACCGTCCGTCGTTTTTAACGTTATTTTCACGGAATTAGTAAAATAACGTTAAAACTAGTGCAACTTTACTTTTGCCCCCCAAGAGCCACACATATACAGATATAGAATGTAAATAAATTACTTAAGTATTAAATAAGTCGAGCTAGAGCTTTAAAACCTATTTATGAGCCGAGAACAAGTTTTAAAAATAAAACTCTAAACAAACCAAGATTGAGCTTTAAAAAATGACTTACAAGCTGAGATCAAGTTTAATGAGCCAAGCTCGGAGACTCAACTTTGTTTACACCCCTGAACAGGAGCATGATTCAATGTGAGAGGCAGAGAGAGTTTAGAGGTAAAAAACGAGTACCACCAAGTGAGCTGCAAACCAATCAAGTAAAGATTATAGGTTTAACAGGAAGCCCATGACGGGAGCTAGACGTTCTGACGCGTTTTGATCCTAGAAGGCCAAAAGCTGATGAGAAATGCACGACTCGTGCATCAGATACGGGACGTTATTTTTTTGTTTAAATAGTAACAATGAATTACACATGGTTGAGGGCAATAGGGCATCATGTTTTAAATTTCGAGTTAAAACATACTTCAGAGTTATAAAACTAAAAAACAATACTTAAACAATAAACACCAAAGCATACCTATAAAACTAAAAACAATACTTAAACAACATCATGTGGCACATCAGGCCACATCAACCGGGCATTATGGAATTGCATAGCATCAACTGCATCGGCGTGTTTTCATCAGCGCAAAATTTTAAACAAAGTTCTGTGGTTACAGTTTCAAATTCAAATTCATATAATGACGACGAAGAACCAAAAAGACAACCACTAAATTGCTTACGCGTACAGTCGCATATCATCCCTTCGATATAAGAAGCAAAAGATATATTTCATAACCATAACTTCTAACATGTAATGACTTAGACATGCCAGATGTTCCACCTTCGCCTAACAAAGAGGATTGTTAACTGAGCCCATCCAATCTAAATTGGTTTTAAAAAGGTAAAACTCGAAAAAGGGTACAAATTAGGACCAGATTACCATCAGTGACAAAAGAAATCAAACGGCACACGAGGTGTGGAATATCGTTGAGACAGAACTTTGGAAGCCATGATGGAATTAGCTGCTTCAGTGAAATGTATCCCATCCCAGTTTATGAATCGAGATCCTTGATTACACGCTTGAGCGCCATCATGACCGCATGTGACATTTATGTTATAGTTAAATGGAGGCCCACCAAAGCCACAACACGCCATTAATGGACTTGTGAACCCTACATAAAGCAAACCGTTGATGTAAGGTCACCATTGTTATACAAAATATACGGTTACTAGTGCTTATATATGCTGATGGGCATACCGTATTTGCTAGCATTTCCAATGAGGTCATACTTGATTGTATAAATATCAACATAAACAATTGTCGAGTCCTTCAATTCCGACCTTAATTCTGTGCATAAATGGCGCAGTCCCTCGTTAAACACTTTTGCAGCAGAGTTGTAGTTTGAAATACAACCATGGGAATCCAAATCTCTAGAACTTGGTTGAACTAACCACAGTTTCTGAGGCAGGCAACCGAGCGGGCCAGTATTGTGTACCCAAAATTTTCTGCCACCATTGTCGTGTATACTCTGCATAGAGAAAGAAAGAAAATCAAAGCGAGATCAAGAATGTGTAGTTAGTTACATATAAACGATAACCAAGCTTACCTTGATGGCACTCTTGATTTCTGCAAGTACAAACGGTATTCTTTTGATAACTCTGGCATATGAATACTTGTTGGCGAATGCATCAGCAAGGTCATTTTGGCCAATGTCAATCATGTATAGTGCTTGTTGAAACCCGTCATCATTAATCATCTCTTGTGAACCTGAACGCATTTAGAAGTGTTTCGTTAGCTTCCTTTGTATGCAAATGTTAGCATCCTCAAACATATATATACATCTGACAATGCTAGAGTATAAGCTATGATCAATGACTTGTGAATGATTAACACTCAAAGGATGAATTACCAGAAGAAAGAAGGTCATGAGACCTAGACTTGAAATGAAGGAACTGCATAACTTGAACATTTAACGCAAAGGGTACAAACTTAGGGAGCGTCGACGACCCCACCACAGCAAAGTTGGCTCCATTTGTAAATGTCGAACCCAACGACTCCAAGTATGCTGGCAAAAAACTTGTATTCACACTTTGACCTGCATCCATCCACACAATCAACTTACAAGTTTATCATGCGAAATACTAAGGCACTATGATTCAACCCATCTGGGCTTTGACAATTGCTTAAGATTGTATTTGGCATTCACCAAAAATACTTGAGTGAGAGTAATCAAGTAAAGAATTTTAAAAACAAAGATCTTAGCACTTTAGGGGATGTTAAATGAAAATTCTTGATCACTAGGAGAAAAACAAACAAAGTAACAAATCTCACACGCCAAAGGCATTACAGCCTAGCGGCATTTTGATAGGGACTATAAGGTCCTGGGTTCGAATCTCACAAGGGGGATTTCTCATAATTATGAGTTTCCTCCTGAATTGGTGACTTGGTGGTGGAATATGATCGCGTGGTAACACTGATGGCACGATGAATATGATACTCCAGTGGTCCGTGAGTGGTTCCAATTGGCCGTTCAAAAAAAAACAAATCTTACACAGGAGCATCCAATTTGTTAAATAAATGATAGATCTGTGTATAACATGTAGGTTTGAATCCCAAAACAAATACTACACTTGATTATTTATGCTGATTTTATATAATTAAAATTTGACTGTCCCTCTACCCTTCTCTTTTCACCCGGATCAGAGACCCTAGTTTTATGGGCTTTTGAAATTTAAATTTTGAGTATCCATTTTTGTCAATAAATACATTTAAATTTTATACCATCTAAGGGTCGTATCCGGTACAAATGAAATTAACCTACTAAACGTACAAATAATAACACTTACTCTAGTTAAAAATTTAAAAACCATAATTGTAAGCTTAATTACTCTACTCATTTGTATTTTTGTAAGAGTTAAATCTATTTGTATTTGATCTAACAAGTAAGGAGACCGGTTCGAAGTCTGGTCTAAAACATTGATCTAATAAAATTGAGGTATAATAATGTAAATATGTAATGTATGTCGGTGCAGCTTATTTTTAGATCCAGCAGCAAAGTAGCTTCTAAATCTAGTAAGCATTATACAAAGAGACGTTACTAAATAATGTGTATACTTTTATTAACCGCAAGACCCGTTACCATTAAATATTTAAATGTAAGGGTTATAAGTAGAAGTAATAAACAAAGAAACATACATAGGAAATCAATGAGGAGGCGACCATCGGAGAGACGGCCAGTGGAGCGGCGAAAGAAAGTGCGGCCGTAGGGAGAGGTGACGGAGTAACCGAGGCCGGCGACGAGGCCGCCGGTGTCGGAGTTGGAGTCGCCGAAATTGAAGATGAGAGGTCTGGTGGTGCATAAGGATTGGGTAGGAGTAGGAGTTATTATGGTTATTATCATCAATATCAATATGGAGTAGGAGCCAATGAGAGAGACACATTTTGGAGAATCCATTGAGTGGTTTGCTACTTTCAATGAGCTTTGCTCTTGATGGTGCTTGGAATTGAGTTTCAAAACAACACTTAAAAGCCAACAAGTCAATAAGGTTTTTCGTTGTGTTTCCGAGTTCACTAAGACTATAAGGAGTTCACTAAGACTACCGGCGGTGGTGTTCACCCCCCCCCCCCCCCCTTCCCGCCCCCACTCCTGATAGTCTAAACAAGAGAAAGGAAAGATGAAAGAAATGTGTGTTTCAATAGGGCTGTTCATGAGCCGAGCCGAGCCAGGTCAAGCTCGCGCTCGGCTTGGTTATAAACCAAGCCGGCTCGGCTTGAATTTAAAACCGAGCTGAAAATCAAAGCTCGAGCTCGGCTTGGTTTTAAACCGAGCCGACTCGGCTTGGTTTTAAACCGAGCCGACTCGGCTTGGTTTTAAACCGAGCCGACTCGGCTTGGTTTTAAACCGAGCCGACTCGGCTCGGCTTGGTTTGGCTCGAATTTAAAAAGAAAAAAGAAAAATGGCTTTTAAAATTCAAAAGTTTAAAATATTATTCAATAGTTAAAATTTAAAAATAACACATTTAAAATAAGTTCAACCTAATACATTACAAGCTAAAATCAAGTTCAAACAAATACAAAATAAGTCTTAAATTTCAACGGAATACAATATAAGTTCATCAACATACGAATTAACTTTAGTACTTGGATCAAAAGCAGTATTGAGTTTATTTAAATAACTTGATTAGATGTAACTTCAATCTCAAGCACATAATATCCATGCTACTATTACCAAATATTAAATATGGTAATAGTAGTGGTGACGGACGGTGGTGGTGGATGGTGGTGGTGGTGGGTGAGGAGAAGAGGAGAAAACCTTGGAACAAGTCTGCACCAAGGAGAGGTCAGGAAGATCTTTTTGAGTGAAATGTCTTCCAAAAAAACAAACAATCTGCAGACCACAAACGTCTGCGCGCGTCTGCACGGCACAGACAAAAGATGTCAGAAGTGCTTCTGAGCAAAAAACAAACAGCCCCTTAGACTCCCAAAATTTTACTGAATATTCCTAGGAGTCCAGTCGGCGTGCCACTATTTTTGTTTCGTGATAAAACCACATGGAAAAATTATGAAAAATTGTTTACTACAGCTAGGTTCTGAAAACATTCACATTAGGTCAGTTAACGAGAAATTTTCTAAAAAATTGTGTGTTCATCCCAACGAGATGAATCCACTTGGAAAAGCCTAATTATCCATTTACCTATCTACTGACCAAATTTCTTGACCTAACTCCTTGTAAAACTCGAATTATGGTAGTTTAAAGTTAACCCAATATATTAATCCAAAAATCAGTTTTGACTCATGTTTGTATAAAATTCCAAAAATACATCAAACGATAACCAAATCACACAATCTTATACATTCCAGAAAGCTAAGATCATGTACAACATTTTCATGTCAAGAAACAATCAAAACAAATGGTTTGAGGTCATGTTACAGAGTCTACAAGTCGACCCATGCAATCTGTCCGTTTCTTATTCATGTTATGATCTTAACTTTAACAAACCCTAGATGTATATTATCGACTAAGAACATCATATATACATAATACAAGACTTATCATGTATAAATCTGATCGAAACATGCAAGATTTGTCGTAAATATTAACATCAAATAACCCTACATGTTCATAAATCATTATCATGCATTAACATGTAATATACCACAAATTAATCACAAAATCTTAATGTTTAACATGTTAATGTTTCATAAAACTCATGTTTCTGTCTTTATAAAATCATCTCAGATATGGACAAACTTGTTTATGATGTTTTAAAACATATTAGAAGTGATTAAAACATTAAAGAATGATTAATACACCTTAAGCTCTTCAAACAACACAACCGAGCAATGAAATCTCTTCCCGAATGATATTTTGAGCCTTACCAGGTGTTTGGGGTTTAGTTTTTCGAGTAGGGGGCTAGGGTTTCGAAAATATGAGTGTGATTATGAAAAAGAGGGTTAAAATTCGTTTTATAGAGCTCTAAACCGACTTAGGCTCGTCAGGTACCCCCTCACGTACCATGAGGGGTGAGCCCCTTCTCCTCATGGTGCTCGACGCCCTTGTGGTGGCTGGTGGGCTGGGTGTTGGTCCATTGGGCCGGGTCTAGTCCATTTCTTTTATTTATTTATTTATTTTGCTTGTTATTTCGACTTTATACCTCTAAACTAACACCACCACTAACCAACCCAATATTTTAAGACCCGAACTACCTTGCCAAATCGTTGAGTGTCGGTTACGAGCTCAGTGACGTGTTTCGTAATTGTATAATAATTCACAAATAATTTCACATAGGCACATAATTGCAATTAATATCAAACAATTATTTCACAATTATCTATTTTATCACTTCACCAACGTTCGGGGTTCGATACTCGTGTACGTAATCCGGTAATTCCCCGAATTACCTTCTTATGCAATTATTAACCTATAATTGTGCAACGTGTGACTCGCTTAACTAATCCTAGTTAAGTAACATGTTGTGAATGTAAGTAAAAGTTAACTAGAGTTTAGTTAAAGTATGAACCTGAAAATGCGGGGTGTCACGTTATCCCCAAGTTGAAAAGAATTTCGTCCCAAAATTCAGCAAGTAAACCGTCAAACAAGTGTAAAAGTTTTTGCTTGGTTACCGGATGTCACATATCGCGGTGCCTTTGTCCTCCAATATCATGTTATGTAGAATAATTCAAGTTTACGCGACGTCCATTATCCTCTATTGTGTCCAAAACCTTATTGGGTTGGCAATCAACTGATTTTTTTTTTAAAAAACATCGAACGCTCTTTCAATATATTTTCTTTCCGACTCTTGTTTCTTTGTAAAGTACTTGCGTTTGTCTTCAAGATGAGACGAGTAAGCTTGAACAAGTGTCGCCCATTCGTTGTAAATGTCATCGACCAAGTAGTAGCCGTACTTGAAATTTACGTTATTAGCATAAAACGATTGGGGCGGCTCAACCCCGTCGATGAAGTCATCGAATATAGGTGATTGGTCAGTAACATTTAGGTCGTTATTTGACCATGCAACTCCAAAAAAAGCATGTTAAAACCAAAGATTATGCGAGGCCACCGCTTCAAGTATAATACTCGGTCCAGAGTTTTCACCTCGATGAAACTGACCTCGCCAAGCCGTAGGACACATAGCCCAACTAACATGCGTACAATCGAGACTACCAAGCATTTCGGGAAACCCATGTTTTTCACCATGAACCTCGTATAGCCGTAGGCTTACACTCCGAGTTACTTGTTTTTTAACAGTGAAAGGTAGTTTCTCTCTTGGGTTTGAGACATGTAAACTATCAAAAGTACGTTGTTTGAAATTGAGTTTCGGTTGATAAGATCGATTTTAAAAGTTGATTGATGGAAGTGGGTCTAAACATCTAAAAGGTCAATGTTCTACTGATTATAAATGTCGCTTCCAAATGGTTGTTTCTATCTTTGTCTCTATTTTTTTCATTGATTTATTTTTGAATTCATGGTTATTATTGTTTCCCTCTTGTCCATTTATTCATACAAGAATTTTGGGCAATAGCGGCGACATCAATAGCGGCGACGTTGCCGCTATTGCTCAAATCCGATCTGGCCGTTGATTAGCAAAGGAAGCCAATGGCTAGGATTAAAAAGTACAAATGAGCAATAGCGGCGACATCAATAGCGGCGACATGTCGCCGCTATTGCTCTAATCGGGAAATAAAACCCAATTCTTCCCTCCTTTTCTTCCCACCAAACACAAAACCCTCCATCACCTCCCGAGCCAAACCTCACCTCCGGCCGCACCTTCAACCCTCCAGCGACCCACCACCGGCGACCCACCACCACCGGCACCTTCAACCCTCTGCTCTCTCTCTCGTCTGGAAGGTTTTTTTTCTTTTTTTTTGTGTTTTTTAGTTTATTTTCTATTTCTTTTTTTTATTTTCTTTTTTTTTATGTTTTTTCTGTTAGTTTTTTATTTTTCTGTTTTTTTCTTTTTTTTCAGTTTTTTTTCTTTTTTTCTGTTTTTATTTTTTATTATCGTTTTTTTATTTTTTTTCTGTTTTTAGGTTAGTTTTTAATTATTTTTTGATAATTTGTTTGTGGGTTTGTAGGAAAGGACCGATCTGGGAAAGAACGCGTGGTTAGTCGCCGCTAAAGGTTAGTCGCCGCCGCTAATTGTTTTTTTCTTTTAAATTTTCATGCTTTAAGTAGGTTGTATATATATATATTTGTGTATGTGTATGTGTATGTGTATGTGTATGTGTATGTGTATGTATGAGTATGTATGTATGAGTATGTGTATGTGTATGTGTATGTGTATGTGTATGTGTATGTGTATGTATGAGTATGTATATGCATGAGTGTATGAGTATGTGTATGTATGAGCGTATGTATGTATGTATGAGTGTATGTTTGTTTATATTTGTATGTTATTACATATTGAGACTAGAAAGATATGCCCGAAAATGAATCCCCATTTAAAACATAGTGAGCTTAGAAATACCCGCCCGAAATTGATTTAGTAATTAATTTCGGGTAGTCCCCGTTTTGGGACTGCTTTTTGAATACTTTATCTCATTTAGGATGTGAATGTGTACTACATGATTGTTTGTTTTTGAAAGATTCGGTTGGCGTTTCCTCTTTGCTCCTCGGGTATATATTTATATTATATACTTGGGGGCTAAGGGGAAATGCTGCCGAATTTTTCTTAAACAAACAATCATGTAATACACATTCATATATGAGATAAGGTATTCAAAAAGTGGGTTTAGCAGCCTACCCTTTAGGTGCCAATAATATGTTTCATTTAAATTATCGTGCCTCAAACCCAAATTATGTTTCAGTCACATTATCATGTCGATCGATAAAAGCTGGATTAAATTGCAACGTTCGGATCCTAATTACATTAAAGGATTGAATTCTTTTATCGAGATGAGCAAACAATATGTCGACGATGAAGGCAAAATTAGATGTCCGTGTAATAAGTGTCATAATTCTGGCTTAATACCCTTCACAAAAATGTCATATCATGTGCGTATATTGGGTTTCCATCGGCAATACACGACATGGACCTATCATGGTGAAAATTCAATCCGCCCCCATGTAGTTGTAGATGAGGACGTTTTGCGAAGAAATGATATGGATGACGTTATCGAAGACCTTATAGGGGAGCGTATGGAAGAGGATACGGACTTTAACGAAGGTAACTTGGCGGGTGAAGAGAGTAGTGGTGTTCTTAATGATTTTGAATCCCTGATAGATGAAGTCAAATCAGAATTATATCCTGGTTGTACTAATTTTTCTTCCCTTGACTTTATATCAAAGCTTATGAATATCAAGGCAAGGAACAAATGGACTAATGGTTCGTTTGATCAGCTTCTCGAGGTGTTGCAATCTTCACATCCACCAGGTAACAGGGTCCCCGCTTCATATTACGTAGCTAAAAAAACATTAAAGAAGATTGGGCTGGGATATAAGATGATAGACGTGTGTAAATATGATTGTGCTCTCTTCTGGAAGGAAAATAAATCGTTGCAGATTTGTCCGGTTTGTAATGAGAGTCGGTGGGTCAATAAGGACACAAATGGCAAGAAGCTGCCTCACAAGGTGTTACGGTACTTTCCTTTGACCCCCAGACTACGACGTTTGTATTGCTCAAGGCACACAGCCAAAGATATGATATGGCACAATACCGGACGATCAGAAGATGGTATTATGCGTCATCCGGTTGATGGATCTGCATGGAAGGAATTTGATTTAAAATATCCCAACTTCTCGAGGGAACCTCGAAATGTTCGTCTAGGGCTTGCAGCTGACGGTTTTAATCCATTCGGTAACAAAAGTACGACTCATAGCACTTGGCCGGTTATACTAACCACATATAGTCTCCCTCCATGGCTATGCATGAAAGAGTCCACATTCATGTTGACTTTGTTGATTCCTGGCGCTAAATCCCCAGGGAAGGACATGGATGTTTTCCTTAGGCCGTTGGTGGATGAGCTTAAGGATTTGTGGCAGTCAGGTGTATGTGTTAAAGACGCAGCGACAGACACATACTTCACAATGAAGGCAGCGTTGTTATGGACCATAAACGACTTTCCAGCTCGTAGTAGTCTATCAGGTTGGAGCGGGCAGGGATACAAAGCATGCTCGACTTGCAACGAAGATACTTCCTCAATGCGTGTAATAGGTAAATGCGTATATGTAGGCCATCGTCGGTTCTTAGATGCCGACCATCCGTGGAGAATGAGTTGTGAGTTTAACGGGGCACCCGATACAAGAGCCCCCCCGAGACAGTTTAGTCCCGCTGACATAGATGCTAAACATGCTCTTTTACTCGATCATCTACCAGGCAAGCATCCACAATTTGGAGGTGCTAACCCTAATCGGCAAGACTTCGAGTTGAATTGGTCTAAACGAAGCATATTCTATGAACTTGAGTATTGGTCTTCTCTGCAGCTGAAACACAACTTAGATGTAATGCATATCGAGAAAAATGTGTGCGACAGTTTGCTTGGTACTCTTCTAATGAACGATAAGAGCAAAGACACACCAAATGCACGGGCAGACTTAGAAAAGCTAAAGATTCGGAAGACGCAATGGTTGAAAAAAAAGGGAAACAAGTTCTTTAGTCCCCACCCAAAATACTCATTTAAGGTCGGTGACCGAAAGCTTTTCTGTAGGTGGTTAAAAAAGGTTAAATTACCAGATGGGTGATGAACCGGTCGTCACGGGTCATACAAAGCCTAAATAACCTAAATAGATAGGGTAAGTAGGGTATCAATCCAAGGAGCGTGTGGTTAGTGAGTATTTCCTAATTAACTTTGAATTTGTTGTTTATGAAGATGCTAATTATGCAATATATGAATTGGTGTTTAGAAATTGATTGAAAAGTTCATTGATTAATATGAAACTTAAAATGAAATTTGTAAGAAATAATTAATAATACTTGTAAACAATAAGATAAAGATGATTACACTAAGGATTGGGTAATTGAACACTAGGGCTTTCAACAATTGGTCATAATTGGATAAACAAAGATAATGCAATTGGTACTAACGGGTTGATTGTTCAATAAACTTAGGTATCAAGTTTCATCAACATTCACAATGGACTAAACTATACATTATCATTTAGAACATACAATCCTATGGTAGTGTTGATGCAAGGAACCATGTTCATAACATTTAGAAATTGGCACAAGATCAATTAACTAAAACTGAGTTCAACATAAGGTTAATCACTAATCAACACAAGTAATTCAAGTACATAAAAACATTAATCAAAAGTTTAAACAATACCCAAATGTTTAAGCCCTAGGTATCAAGAACTTACATCCCTAGTGTAATACAAGTGTTTTTAGCCAAGCATGGCTATGGTGTTCATCATCTTCAAAAGAGGTTCTTCAATCTTCAAAGAATTGTTACTAAGCTTGGAGAATGTTGTGTGTTAATATGTCTTCAATGGTGTTGATTTTTATAATGAAGAAGGAGATCAAAACAGCTAAAAACTCAGTCTTCCCTCATAAATCCATCATTAAAATGTTTTTGATGATCATTGACTTGAAAAGGGAAGTTTTTTGACCATTTTGACTTTTGGCGTAGGATACGCCACTTTTGGCGTATCCTACGCTAAGTCAGATTTGCCTGAGCTGATGTCTGCTGCCCTACGCAAGCTGCTGTGTTCTTGCCTACGCCACTGGCGTAGGATACGCCAGTTTTGGCGTATCCTACGCCAAAACCTCCTTCAACCTCAGATTTTGATTTTCCAGCTCGTTTATGCTTCCGTATCTCGCCCGAGCAGCTCCAAAACGTCATATTTGCCTCCTTTAATCATCAAATCCTGAAATAACATAATAACATCAAAGCAACACCATTTGACAACTTATCACTCCTTAAAATTCATTTAAGGACGCTTTTATACACATCTTTTAGCTAACCCATCACATCCCCACACTTATCTTTTGCTTGCCCTCAAGCAAATCAGTAAACCATGCTTAATCAACAATTTAACCAATTCCAACCATTTTATCGATTCTCAAAAATGGCCCCTAGTCATACCCTAATTCACAAGACTTACGCCTGTCAGTAGATTTACATTCCAAGGTTTTTTTATATGTTTATTAAAAACAAATGCCTAGCCAAATCCAACTAGATCCGATTTCACATTTTTGCACACCCCTCACAATGGTTCACTCCACTCGGTTTACTATCTCGGCTAGCAAGTAATGTGCTAGTATTTCATATCAATCACTCGAAACCGATCATAGGGCATGTTAGCATAAGCTTGCAATTCAATCACCTTCCACAAAATTTTTCAAAAGTGACACAAGTCAAAAGGTCTTTAAAACGGGTTGTAATGGGGCTAGGCGAAGGGTATGGAAAGGGATATTTACAAGTGACTATAATGATGAAAATTCGACTTTTATTACATCAACTAACTAAACACTAAACTATAAGGCAAAACTTCGCCTTTTATTCAATTACTAATTCAAGCATATTTTTGTGCTTTTCTATGAGAACTCTCATTTGTTTGAAGCGTATTTGTTCTCAAGCTTTTTTTTTTTTTTTACAATACGACTCAAAATACTACAGCTGAATTTTCATCATTTGGGTCAAAATGAGTTGAGAAGGCTAAATGGGTCAAATGGGTAGTCAAATGAAAGGTTAAAGGCTCAAATTTGTTTAACTAGGGAAAACTTTTTTTTTTTTATATGAGGAAAAGGCTAGATAGACCTAATGCCTTAATCATTCTTGTGTCACAATCAATCTAGAGTGGTAGGCGTATCAAAAATTGCAAGTTCTACCTTTATGCGCCTATAATAATACACTCAATTCAAATGAACACAACATGCTGGAGGATGTGGAACAGATATTTGTAATGTGTTAGCATGTTGTGGTGGCTCAACAATCTCTTCCTGAACCTAAAGGGAATATGGGTTGCCGACATGCAAAAGTGCTATATTCTTCCTTAGTCTTTTCTAACTAGGCAATCCATATTTTGCAAAAACCATCCTTGGAAAAACACATCAAGGAACTTAAAGAATTATGACCATGACTAGGGGTCGAATTTTGTGATCCAATATCATGGTGAGAAAAAATGGTTTTCTTACAGTTTAAGCTTGAGGGTCTTAATTTTTTTCACATTTAAATGGCTATCCCCATCCCCACACTTGAGAAAGACATTGTCCTCAATGTGGATTTGTCATGAATAAGGGGGCCAAGTAGCCAAATAATAAATGTGAGGATGGCTTTTTTCCGTCCCACTACATACCCCTTGTAAGGCAAAAGCAAATGTTCACCCAAATCCTATTCAAACAATATACACATAATTAAAGAATAGGATGCACCTGATAAGCAGTTGGTGCTTTCATTCCATTATTGAGCCTTTGCCTTCCACAATTTACTTGCTCCTTCTCCCTTTCTCCTTCATTTACAGCTGAACACTCTAGCATCACTGGTTAAGTGCAATCTGGGCTCAAACAAAAACATCAAAACATCCAAAAAAAAATGCAAAATAAAACCTAAAAGCATAAAATACCTAGCACACCAAACGTAAATAAAATAATCATGCCCACTCAATTAATATAATAAGGAAAAAAAATACATGGACCTGATCAACGGGTTGCCTCCCGGAAGCGCTAAGTTTAAGGGTCTTCAGCCAGACCGAATACACCACCCTCATGGTGGTCGAGTTGGATGCCTTCCTCCCTCTGCCTCTAAAGATGCAACCCTTCTACGTTCCGGTAAGTCCTTTAAGGTGGTCCTAACCGGGTCAACCATCTTTTTCGTTCTTGTTTCATTGTGCAAATCAGGCGGTTTCCTCCATTTTGTCGTCCTTCCTTTCATGGTCCTGTTCTTGACTGCTCCAAACCTGCCAGTCACACAAAAATCCTCTTTTGGGTGATCCTCTTTTACAAGAGGGTCACCACTATAAAAAATGTCATTTTTGGGACATTTCTCATCAACAACCGAGTTAGACAAATTTGGATATACATTTAAATATAACTCACGGTCACCAAACTTCATGCGTACCGTTCCATTAGCACAATTTATAATAGCATGCGCAGTTGCTAAGAACGGCCTACCCAGTATAACGGTGGGTTGCGTGTTTTTAGCACTACTTACATAGTCTACCACCAAAAAATCAACTGGGTAGTAGAAATCCTCTACCTTCACCAACACATCATTCACCATCCCCCTTGGATGCGTGGGAGTCTGATCAGCTAACACCACCGTGGTGTTAATTTCATGTAGTGGACCAAAGTCGTATTGGTCAAACAGACTCCCAGGCAATATACTCACACATGCTCCAAGATCTAGGAGCGCCCTTTCTATTTTAAATTCTCCAACCTGAATTGGAATCAATGGGGCTCCTGGATCTTGAAGTTTAGGGGGAAGAGCATCCGACAAAACAGTACGAACATGTGCCCCTAAGTGTTCGGGCAACTTGTTGTGCTTGTTTTGGTTGCTCAACTCTTTCACACATTCGACATGAGCAGGAACCTTTTCAATTACATCAATAAGTGGTAAATTTATTTTGACTTGTTTAAAATTTTCCCACCTCTCGTCCTTTGGTGGGCTCCACTTATAAATGCTTGACACATTGTTTAGGTCTACTAAAGCTGTAGGGTATGGGATGGTATTAGTCTCCATCCCCACACTTGTCTTAGTAACCATCTCATTTAAACACTTTTCGCAAAAAGATTTTTTATAATTTTTAACTTCAAAATTATTTTGCGAAATATTTTCCTCTTCCTGCTCATCATCACTATCAACCTCCTCCACCACACCATCAACAAATTGTTGTGGTGGAGTTGTTTCATTACCCACAACCTTATCATTCAAAATAAAACTCACCGCATTTATATGCATGCTTTGATTGTTTCTTGAGCTCGATGCTTGATGTTGTGGGTTTATTGTTGTGTCACTAGGAAGCTTCCCCGCGCTTCCTCTCCATTGAGCCATTTCTTTCGCTAATTGGCCCACTTGTTTAGCCAAGGCCTCGTGAGACTTATCCTTCACTTCATTTGCTTTGTTGTTCTCTTTCATCATGCTCATTAAAGCATCCATTTTTAAACTCAAAGACTCATCACCACCTTGACTTCCCGAAGAGTTTCCTTGATTGCTTGAGGAGCCGCCTTGGTTGTAACCTCTTTGATAATTGTTGTTGTACCCTTGGTTACCACCTTGATTGTAGTTGTTTCTTTGGTAACCGCCTTGATTACCACCTTGGCGACCTTGATATTGCCCACCACCGCTTTGATTTCCCGATTGGAAATTCGGGTTCATTTGGTTAGAAGGATTACCATACCTAAAGTTAGGATGGTTTCTCAAGCCTGCATGATAAGTGTTGGAGTTCATGTCATACTTTCTTTCTCCATACACTTGATTTACTTCTTCGGTTGTTTGACCCATATCACCGGAGCACTCACTAGCTTTATGCCCCAAATCTCCACAATTATCACACACGGGGTATTGTATCGATGACACCTCCCGTTTCTTCATCCTTGCCAACTCTCTCTCCAACTGAGCAATTCGGTCCTTAGAACTTGAATCTGCATCGAGAAGAGATATAGAGACCGGGTGTTTAGTTCTTCGATCAGCTGCCTCTTCCGATTTTGAATTCTTCGCCATTAGCTCCAAAAAATCCCAATCTTCTTGCTCCGGATTAGATAACAATGTTCCATTGCTAGTAGACTTAAGATATTTTCTTTCCTCTTTGCTCAGTCCATTCACGAAACTACTAACCAATTCCCAAAGGTCGATGTTGTGGTGCGGGCATTTCCGAATTAACTCCTTGAAGCGAGTGAAAGCTTCATGAAGTGGTTCCCCTTGTAACTGTTGAAAAGAACGAATCTCTAGCCGCACCGCATCTGTTTTAAAACTGGGGAAATATTCATCCAAGAATACCTGTTGCATTTCTCCCCAGGTATAAATGCTGTGTGCGGGTAAAGTGAGGAACCACGTCTTTGCTTTATCCTTGAGAGAAAACCGGAATAGCCTCAACTGTACTTCATCTAACGAGAAGTTATGACCTCCCATAGTACCACACATTGCCTTGAATTCAGATATGTGATCATATGGGTCTTCATTAGCCATTCCATGAAAATGAGGAATGATGTTGATGTAGTTGGGCTTGCAATCAAAGGATCTTCTCCCTGGAGGTGGTGGTACAATAGGTGATTCGTTCTCAGATGCAAGTGGTCTAAACCGACCATTAACTCCTTGCATTGAAACTGGGGGCCTTCGTCTTGGAGCATTAACTTCTTCACCTCTAGGTTGTCTTCCCCCATTAGGTCTTCTTTCTGCTCGACCCACAAAATTTTCACCCCGGTTTTGGTGAATGTTGGGAAATTGATGCCTTCTTGGGTTTTGTCTTGGTTGATGATGATTAACGACGTGATTGTAATAACCGTCATTACCCCCGTTTCGATTTGAACCCACGTTAGAACTATTATCACCGTGATACTCTTCCTCATCCCCATAATCATCATTAACATTTCTGTAGCCCCAATCCTCATCATCCTCATTGTAATCCCTTTCAGAATATTCATCTTCTCCCGAGTGGTAGGAATGAACACTAACTCTATCTGATGATTGATAACTTGGTACACTGAATGGATCATCATCATTAATGTTCGCCCTCAATTCTTCAATATTCTCAACATAATCTTCATATCCGGCTTCATTGTACCGATTGACCGGATCAAATGTGGGATTGCCACGATTAGACATGGAAGGACCTTGGTTTGCATTTCGGGTGTTGGGATTTCGGTTGTGAATTGGTTGGTGAGGTGGGTGTTGTTGGGTTTGATTTGGATGAGGTGGAGTGGGTGGTCTTCTATTTTCACCTGAACGGCGAATTGGGTTTGAGCTTGCCATTTGAACGGTTTCAAAGGACAAAGGTTGACGTACGGGTGGTGTTTGGGAGTTAGAAGGAATCGGCTCCTCTAACCGGTGTTGTCGGTTTCTTCTTGCTACTCTCTCGATTTCCGGTTCAAACACTAAAGGAGATGTTCTCCCCGAATGTCGCGTACGCATGCACTACCTGTAAACTGCACAAATAACACACCCCACGTAACAAGGAAAAGTAGAGAATAAACCAAATAAACAATTAAACAGATTATCACAATATTAACTACTCAATAAACACTAAGCGCACTAGCTCCCCGGCAACGGCGCCATTTGATGAACCGGTCGTCACGGGTCATACAAAGCCTAAATAACCTAAATAGATAGGGTAAGTAGGGTATCAATCCAAGGAGCGTGTGGTTAGTGAGTATTTCCTAATTAACTTTGAATTTGTTGTTTATGAAGATGCTAATTATGCAATATATGAATTGGTGTTTAGAAATTGATTGAAAAGTTCATTGATTAATATGAAACTTAAAATGAAATTTGTAAGAAATAATTAATAATACTTGTAAACAATAAGATAAAGATGATTACACTAAGGATTGGGTAATTGAACACTAGGGCTTTCAACAATTGGGCATAATTGGATAAACAAAGATAATGCAATTGGTACTAACGGGTTGATTGTTTAATAAACTTAGGTATCAAGTTTCATCAACATTCACAATGGACTAAACTATACTTTATCATTTAGCACATACAATCCTATGGTAGTGTTGATGCAAGGAACCATGTTCATAACATTTAGAAATTGGCACAAGATCAATTAACTAAAAATGAGTTCAACATAAGGTTAATCACTAATCAACACAAGTAATTCAAGTACATAAAAACATTAATCAAAAGTTTAAACAATACCCAAATGTTTAAGCCCTAGGTATCAAGAACTTACATCCCTAGTGTAATACAAGTGTTTTTAGCCAAGCATGGCTATGGTGTTCATCATCTTCAAAAGAGGTTCTTCAATCTTCAAAGAATTGTTACTAAGCTTGGAGAATGTTGTGTGTTAATATGTCTTCAATGGTGTTGATTTTTATAATGAAGAAGGAGATCAAAACAGCTAAAAACTCAGTCTTCCCTCATAAATCCGTCATTAAAATGTTTTTGATGATCATTGACTTGAAAAAGGAAGTTTTTTGACCATTTTGACTTTTGGCGTAGGATACGCCACTTTTGGTGTATCCTACGCTAAGTCAGATTTGCCTGAGCTGATGTCTGCTGCCCTACGCAAGCTGCTGTGTTCTTGCCTACGCCACTGGCGTAGGATACGCCAGTTTTGGCGTATCCTACGCCAAAACCTCCTTCAACCTCAGATTTTGATTTTCCAGCTCGTTTATGCTTCCGTATCTCGCCCGAGCAGCTCCAAAACGTCATATTTGCCTCCTTTAATCATCAAATCCTGAAATAACCAAATAACATCAAAGCAACACCATTTGACAACTTATCACTCCTTAAAATTCATTTAAGGACGCTTTTATACACATCTTTTAGCTAACCCATCAATGGGTTTGGATCTAATATCAGTAAGAGGGTGACAGATAATGATTCTAATATTACTGGGTTGAAATCTCATGACTGTCATATTCTCATGCAAAAATTGATACCCATTGGGATTAGAGGGTTTTTGGCCAAAGATGTTTATACGCCAATAGTAGACCTTTGTGCGTTCTTTAAACAACTGTGCTCCAGAACGCTATCAGCGGAAGATATGAAGAAAGCGAGGGAAGCTATTCGTATAATCTTGTGCAAGTTAGAGTTGATTTATCCTCCGGCGTTTTTTGACATTATGGTTCATGTGGTTTTGCATTTACCTGATGAAGCAATTCTTGGAGGTCCAGTATATATGAGATGGATGTACCCATTTGAAAGGTATATGAAAAAACTAAAAAACTATGTCAGAAACCCGACAAGGCCAGAAGGTTGTATAGCTGAAGGTTATGTAGCTGAAGAAGCTCTAACATTTTGTTCAATGTACCTTCAAAATGTTCAGACTAAGTTCAATAAGCCTGATAGAAATGAGGATGTTGTTGTTGAAAAAAGAAAGTTGTGGGTGTTTGAGTCTAAATGTCGCCCGATAAGCGCAACCAAGGTCAAACATCTTTCACCAGACGACAAACTCAAGATAGAATTGTTTGTCTTTGATAATTGCGAAGAAGTCAGGGGCTATATGAAGTAAGTGTTTCTATCTTTTATGTAATTTTCAACACATTTCAAAGATCATATTAAAACTAAATTTCCTTACTTGTATAATTTTTTATTAAATGTAGTGAATTCAAATCTAAATATCCCGAAGATGATATTAAAACTAAATTTCCGGAGTGGTTTCTCGAGAAGGTAATACATATATAACACGCATTACTCTATATTTGTTAGGTAATACATATATAACAAACACTATTACTCCGTATTTGTTAGGTTTATCTTATGAAGAAAGAAAATTCTCCCGAATTCCACCCAGAGTTGTATGCTCTTTCATTGGGTGCAAAAGTATTGGCTTCTACATACACTGCTTGCATAGTCAATGGTGTTAGGTTTATGGTATTTGATCGTGACACAAAACGAACAACACAAAACTCTGGGGTTCTAACGGAGGGAGAGAACGGTGAGAAATATTACGGCATATTAGAAGAGATTATTGAGCTACGCTATCCAAATGATTATTCAACTGTCCTATTTTGATGCAAGTGGTTCGATACTCGAGTGGGTGTTACAAATGAAAATAACATCACCAGTATCAGCACTCAACACGAATGGGACAAAGAAGATCAACTCATATTTGCTTCGCAAGCCAAACAAGTGTTCTACATCGAAGAACCTTCTCGAGGAAACCAAACCAATAATCATAGGTGGGTCGTCGAGAATGTTAATCACCGACAAATTTGGGATCGACCTCAGCAACCTGAAAATGTTCAAAATGTCGACAATGACTTAGTCGAAGATCTTGACGTTGTTCATAGTAACTCTTCATCTAATAGTCCACTTTTCATCGACTTCCGCCAATACTTTCAAAGCATGTCTTCTCATGTTAATGAAAGTGAGAATTTAATTGAAGTTAGTGCCCCGACGGCAGTCGATAACCAAGTGGTTGACTATGAGATTGATTATGACGAGGACGATCCTGATTATGACACGGGAGCGTCCGACAAAGAAACTGGAGTATCTGACGGAGAGTGTGATTAAAAAAAAGAGTTATTGTAATTAATATTGAGAAACACTTGTTGTAAGTCTTAGAATAAATCAATGTTTACTATTTTTACTTCATTTGTTATATATAATAATGTGACTAGCTAATAATTTTTAATTCTGATTGCAGGAAATGTTATCGCTTTGGATTGTTCTCGTTTATATGATGGCCGATGTCATCGGCCGTGGGCACGGCGGGGATGGAGCCGAGGAGCCACCACCTCCTGGTGGTGATGACTTCTGGCGAGGCCATGGGGCGGATGGTAAGCTTTTTATAATAAATCAGTGTTTACTATTTTTATTTCATTGATTATATATAAAGTGACTAATAATTTTTAATTGTAATTGTAGTTCCTCGAAAGAAAACAAGGGGCAAGGCTAAAAACCTTGCATTACGCAATTTGGTTGACGAAGGTGGTCGACCATTAGATCTGACGTTTGATGAGGAGGCAACAAATATGCCTATTGGCACAAATGGACGTCTTTTTGCTCGGGAGTTGGGTTTGTATATGTGGCGCCACATACCATTAGATAGAGAAGGGTTTAGGAATGTCCCCGAACACTACAGGAATGCTTTATTTGTGCATCTGAATGTAAATGATTTATAATAATATTTTATATTCAACTAACTTGTTTCATTTACTTGACTAACTTGTTTTATTTAATTTTTAGGAAAACTTTAATCTTACAGCGATTGAAAAAGATGATCTAGCCAGCGAGAAAAAAGGTGGCATCAATTCTAAGATCCAAAAGATATACAACAACCGCAAGTCCAAGGCAAAAGCTGAGTTTGTTCATCGGGGAGGTTATGCTGACGTGGAAAGAGCAAGGGCCAGTGTCCTCGATGATATGACCAATGCAAACTGGCAGAAGGCAGTTGATCATTTCTTGACCATAGAACATCAGCGAAAGTCGGTTATTAACGCAGCAGCCCGTGCAAAACAGTTGCATACGTACCAAGGTGGAACAACCTCTTATGCTAGTGCTTGTTTCAAGCAGGTAATGCTTTATACACACACGCACACACCCACGCTAATGTTTATTTAATTTTTAATCTAAGTTCTAATGTTAACAGAACCTAGAACGGTATGATGGATACCGTGCTGGTCATACTGATAGAGAATGACGTTTTGATAGCCCGGAGAATGAAGAAAATTATGTTAGTATTTATTTAGAATGTAATTCTCATTATATATATATATATATATATATATATCTCTATAAATCTATTGAATCATCTTTGTAAAATACAGCGCAAGTTGGTGGCAGAGTATGAGTCTCAAAATCAACGTAGAAACGAAGAAGGTTGTTCCTCACAACAGGTCAATGCAATTTCCATATTTGAAAAAGTGTTCGGTCGCCGACGTGGACATACTCGCGGGCTTGGCCCTAAACCTTGTCCAAGAGAAGGTTCTTTAACACCGACACAACCGACCGAGAAGACGCCTCCATCAGATTTTACTCAGGTATGTTTTTATAGTTTTGAAAAAATTGGTAGATGTTTGTAGTTTTGATGCATTTGGTATGTTTGTAGGTTTGACCCATTTGGTATATGTTTGTAGTTTTGACCCAATTGGTATGTTTGTAGGTTTGACCCATTTGGTATATGTTTATAGTTTTGACCCATTTGGTATATGTTTATAGTGTTAACCCATTTGGTATGTGTTTGTAGTTTTGACCCAATTGGTATGTTTGTAGGTTTGACCCATTTGGTATATGTTTATAGTTTTGACCCATTTGGTATATGTTTATAGTGTTAACCCATTTGGTAAATGTTTGTAGTTTTGACCCAATTGGTATGTTAGTAGGTTTGACCTATTTGGTATGTGTTTGTAGTTTTGACCCAATTGGTATGTTTGTAGGTTTGACCCATTTGGTATATGTTTATAGTTTTGACCCATTTGGTATATGTTTATAGTGTTAACCCATTTGGTATGTGTTTGTAGTTTTGACCCAATTGGTATGTTTGTAGGTTTGACCCATTTGGTATATATTTATAGTTTTGACCCATTTGGTATATGTTTATAGTGTTAACCCATTTGTTAAATGTTTTTTTGTAGTTTTGACCCAATTGTTATATGTTTGTAGTCGCGACCCATTTGATTGGTGTTGATGTTATGTGTTTATAGTTTTGAAAAAATTGATTATTGTTGATGTTATTGTAGGAGCAAATTGCGAGTTTGTTGGCAAACCCGCAATTTAGAAATGGAATATTCCGGGCGATGCTTGAAGATACTGCGACACCGGACTTGGGAAACCAAAATCATGAAGAAGATCAAGGGAATGATAACACCGATGATGATGATTATGATATGTAGGTGGGATATTATGTGTTTAGTATGGTAATGTAAACGATTTTAGGATGATTATGATGATGATTATGATATGTAGGTGGGATGAGTATGTAAAATATTTTATGCTTTTTTCGGTTTTTTAGTATTTTATGCTTTTTTCGGTTTTTTAGTATTTTATGCTTTTTTGGTATATGTTTAGGTTAAAATCAGCAGGTAAAAAAAAAAAAGTTATTAGCGGCGACATGTCGCCGCTAATAATATGGCCATGAAGTGACGTGGCACAAGAAATAGCGGCGGCATGTCGTCGCTATTGATGTTGAGCAATAGCGGCGACCACAAGCAATAGCGGCCACACAAGGAGCAATAGCGTCAAGGCAATAGCGACAGGACAAATAGCGGTGACAGTCGCCGCTATTAGCAATAGCGGCGACCCGCGTTAGCAATAGCGGCGACCTATGTGGCCGCTATTGCTCTGTTTTGTTGTAGTGATAGTCGATTTGTATATTGATTGTTTGTTTGTCTGTTTTACGGAGTTAATGGTTTAACAAACTTTAGTTACCCTAAATTAGCTTAGCTCTTTGGAAATTGGAAATGATACAGGTACTCTTTATGGCTTTGATATTGATTTACCTTTCTTTCCTACAAATAATGGGTTTGTTGATGCAAATTAGGTAATTTCACGCATCTTTCTTCTGCGCCGATTCGTCCAAACAACATTGATAATTAATAATAATAATACTCAAATATAATGAGTGTTTAAGGAAGGTCGGGTTAGATTGTGTTCCTTAAAAGAGCTTAGATGATACCTGTGATATCGTGCGGGCCAGTATAGTAGTAATTTACTAGTTGTAGTAACTTACTAGTTACTACCAGCTACCGATTATGGGAACTCCTTTTTGGCTTTTTCACAGTTGCTTCCTTTTTTTGAACATGCTAATAAATGTGACTAAACCGTAATTTCAAGTAGACTGAATTACAAGTTTTGTCCTTTAGGTTTATACTCGATTGCAAAGAATGTCCTTTAACTTTAAAATTGATTGGTTTTGTCCTTTATCTTTTAAAATTTTGCACGTTATGTCCTTTATGGCTAACTTGGTTAGTTTTCTCCGTTAAGTTTGGTCATATGACCTGCACGTGAGGGTATTTCAGTAAAATTCTCTTATCTTCTTCCCCAATTTATAAATCATAAACCCTAACCCTAACACCCATTTCAATTAACCCAATTTATCAACATCTCTATCCATCTCTCTACCTCCTGTGACCTCCAACGACAACCAACAACACCCAACATCAACCACCCACACCCATCCTCAGATCGAAGGAGAGAGAGCTCGGGACAGAGGAGAAAGGGAACTGAGAAATATTCGTTAAACCCTTCTTCCTTCCTTCAAACCAGAGACACCAAACCAGCCGCTTACCAATTTACCAACCAATTCGGCTCCAGCTGAGAGTTCGTTAGCTTTCCTTTTCTAATTTTTCTCTCTTTACTTTACTTTTCTTTTGTTGAAACATATTTTTGAATATTATTTCCGATAACTTTCAAGGTACTTATCCACTAGGGTTTTAAAACTCTCAGCTATATTGTGTTGCTGCCTTATATACGAATGCAATCAAATAATATTGGCTTCTTGAATTAGGTCATTTTAGCATAATATATTATTGTTTGTACTTGTAGTACTGACTAAATTAGAATTTCACGCAAATATTATGAACCCTAATGGTTACAGAATATTCAATTATTGTAGCTAGAGTAGAGACATGATAAGAGGAGGAAAGAGCTTTGCGTCTTCACCACGTGCATTTTCAAATGATGCAAAGAAGATAAGAGGGTGATTTTACTATTATGCCCTCATGTGCAGGTCACATGACCAAACTTAACGGAGAAAACTAACTAAGTTAGCCATAAAGGACATAACTTGCAAGATTTTAAAAGATAAAGGACAAAACTAATCAATTTTAAAGTTAAAGGACATTCTTTGCAATCGGGTATAAACCTAAAGGACAAAACTTGTAATTCAGTCTTTCAAGTATAAGTGACCTCAAAGAACAATTGTTTATTCTTATGCACATGCTCGATCCCAGAAATTACAAGAACGAGCTCGATCGTGATTAATTGTTCTATTTTCTTTTGTTATTCTTGTTTTGTTATACATGTTATTCTTGTGTAATATTTAAGTATAGATTGTACTCAGTTTGTTCAAAAGCAAAGAAACAAGTCTTACAAATTATCGTATTTATATATTTTTCTCACTCCTTTCATAGCTAGGACCCTTAAATGGATATATTTTAAAACATAACCGATTGCTTTAGTTCAATACTACTTATGAATTTATATGTGTGGATTTTGAGCTAAATTATTAGCATCCTTTTATTATGGACAGAAATTTACATGGTAAACATAAAAAATATTTATATGTTTAACTACCCATAGTATTACGTAAAAAAGATTTATATCAAATAGATGCTCGATTTATGTATACCTATAGAATAGGATATCAAGGTTATATATAAGATAATAATAATAACTATTTTGTTTAATGGGTTATATACGTGAGTATTGCAAGATGCATGACAAGCTGAACTATAATCACTAGGGCTGCAAACGAACTAAATTTTCAGCGAACAGTTCATGAACCGTTCGGCGGGAAGTCCGTTTGTGTTCATTCGTTTGTTAAATGAACGAATACGAACAAAAAAGTCCGTTCGTTTAGTTAAGCGAACGGACATGAACAGAGGTCGCGTTCGTTCGTTTATGTTCGTGAACACATAATTTTCTTAACAAACAAACACGAACAAGGCCTTGTTCGTATTCGTTCGGTTCGTTTGCAGCCCTAATAATCACATTTGATAATAATCAAATGTGCCCTTTTTGTTTTTCAGTATAATGATTGTTTATTTTACAAATATACGATAAATGGACATTATGTGACATTTTATTTCTTTTGACAAATTTTATTTAGAAGGAATTTTTTTAGAGGATTATCATTAGTTTATATTTCTTTGTAGTTTACATTTTTTTTTCTTTTTGATTGTTAAATAGAATATGCAATTTAATTCTTTGTTGTTTTTTATTATTTTTTGTCATTTATCAAAATTAAATTGTTAAATCCGTGTATCACTATTCTAATATGTATATTTAATCTTTTATCATGCACGCTTAGTTTTATTTTTAGTTAATAAAATTAAACCTTCAAAATATTTTTATTTGTTGAATCGTGTGTTTACGCATGTTTAAGCTAGTGTTATATATAATAATGTTCATCGAACATGTTTTTCCTCTTAATTATCAAGGAAGCAACACACGTAATCTCCCATGATCATGCACTCTACATCTTCTCCAATTAATTCACTGTTTTATAGGCACAACTTTAGGGTCACACCATTATAGTGGCTTCATTAGGCCCTTAAATACCCCAAACACCAACACTTTGTCTTCAGTAATCCACATTATCTCTAAAAAATGAGGGTTTTCAACAAGACTTCTTGTAAGGTTAAGCCAGCTAATCAAACATGGTCCGGTAAGCTAACCTTATCAGAACTAGACCAAACCGGTGTCACCACTCATGTCCCAACCATATACTTCTATTTACAATCCCCTGATGATTGGCTCATTGTCTTGCAAACCCTCAAAACTTCACTCAGTTCCACCCTAGTTCACTTCTTCCCTTTAGCCGGCCGCCTATCCCTAATCGCAGGAGGCCGTCTAGAGCTAAATTGTAACGCGTCAGGCGTCCAGTTCCATGAAGCGTACACCGACGTCAAACTAGCCGATTTGGATACTCTTTTACCTTCACCAATTTATCATCAACTTATCCCTTCAATAGATTACCAAAACACACCCTTTGAAGAAATACCCTTGCTTGTTGTGCAAGTAACAAGGTTTGTTTGTGGAGGGTTTAGCCTCGGTACGAGCATATCACATGTGGTCGCAGACGGGCAAAGCGCGCTTCACTTTCTCTCTGAATGGGCAAGCATTTCGCGAGGCGAATTGATAGAAACACCACCTTATCTCAATCGAAAAGTGTTACGAGCCGGAGATCCTCCAAGGACGTCATTAGAGATAACTAACCATCAACAATTCGATCCTCCCCCGGTCCTTATCGATGGCGAAAACGAGCGAGAGAGGGAAACAACGGTCACAATGTTGAAACTAACCGCAACACAAGTCGAAAAACTAAGAAACAAAGCTAACCAGGTACAAAAAAGCGAGTTGAATCGTGGTTTTACTCGGTACGAGGCTATAACCGCACATATATGGAGAAGTTCATGCAAAGCACGTAACCACAAACCCGAACAACCAACAGCGTTAGCGATTTGTGTCGATATTCGAAGCAAGATGAGGCCTCCATTACCACAAAAGTACTTTGGGAACGGTATAGTAAACGTGATTGTCACTGGATACTCGGGTGAGATAGTTTCAAACCCTTTAGGACATGTTTCGGGTAAAATAAGGGACATGATTAAGAGCATAGACGATGATTATGTTAACTCGCTTATCGATTTTTTGAAGAATCAAGAAGACTTATCGCGGTTCCGAGAGTTGATACCAACAAATGGTGATGATGGGCCATTTTATGGGAATCCAAATGTAGGGGTGGTAAGTTGGTTAACGTTGCCGCTTTATGGAGCCGATTTCGGGTGGGGGAAGGAGATTCATATGGGTCCGGGAACACATGAGTCTGATGGTGATTCTTTGATTCTTCATGGGAAAGATGGGGATGGATCGTTGGTTGTGGCATTGTGTTTGCAAGTGAGGCATATGGAGGAGTTTAAGAGGGTGTTTTATCAAGATATTGATATGGAATGATGGGTTGAGTAACAACTATATATAAGATGTGTTAGAAGGTCTTGAATAAAAATTACAAGAAAATTAATGAAGGTTTTAGTAGCATATATATGCTATGTGTTTCCCAACTTGGGAGGAAGTCATGATATGAAGTTAAGTGTGGATCTTGTTCTTTCTAGCAAGTTGATCCATTGCTCTATCGTCTTATATTCGTCTCCTTATAAAAGTAGTGCAAGTTATATATTGAGTACTAACAGGCCATTCTAAAAAAAATGGCTCCCACTATTTGCACAAGCAAAATTTTTATCCACACAACCCTCTACGGGCCGTAGAGGGCTCTACGGCCCGTATACAACATTTTTTCTTGTTCTATGGGCCGTAGAGGCCTCTACGGCCCGTAGGTAATCATCACAATGATTGAATGATTGTCAATCATTGGTAATGATTACCTACGGGCCGTAGAGGTCCCTACGGCCCATAGAAGAATCAAAACTTATTTTAGCAGAATGGAGGGCAAGGATGGGAAGGATAAGTTTGATTTGTGTGACCTACGGCCCGTATAGACCTCTACGGGCCGTAGAAGGCTAAAAAAACATAACAGTAACTCTACGAGGTTCGATCTTGCGGACATTATCACACAAACACACAAGTCGTCTCGATATAAACCATAAACCAATATAAACACAAAGTCGTCTCGATATAAACGATAAACCAAAACATAAACACAAACGCCGTCTACCATAAACCAATATAAACACAAAGTTAACTAATCGTTTATATACGCAACAAAATAAAACTAAAAGTTAACAGAGGCGTTCAAAATAAAGATTGTTTAAATACATAAGATGATCAGAAATAAAACATCGTAGAGTCAGTCGGCGGCGCGGTCCCGGGCTCCTGCGAAGACGTGTCGGGCTGCTGGGAGGACGTCACGGGCTCGTGCGTGCTGGTCCCTAAAGTCGGTGGGACACGAGCCTGCATGCCTAAGTGGCGATACATATCCTGCTGGCCAGCAATCAACCAGCGCATCGCGTCGTCCTGCCGATCACGCCACTGACGCGTATCGGCGTCCTGCTGCTGACGCCAGGTGTCCTGCTACTGACGCCAGGTGTCCTGCTGCTGACACCAGGTGTCCTGCTGCTGACGCCAGGTGTCCATCTGCTGACGCCATGCACGCATCTCGACAGCCTCCTCGGCAGCCGCACGAACGTCCGCCCTAACATCAGGAGGCAACCTGAGGGAGTGATAAACGCGCGCCGGTATCTGCAAGTCCTCAGGCTGCTGCTGAGGCATCTCGACGTCCCTAAGACCGCCCCCTCCTGCCCATGCACAAACTGCAACCCGACCTCCACAGCATCACCTGCAATGGATAACAATAAATAATTAATAAATAATAATAATATTCCAGGATTTTATAAAAAAATTGGGCAGAGTTTCCCCTGTTTTTAGGCAATCCAGACAACACAAGTTGTCTACAAGTTTCCCAAATAATAATAGTAATAATAATAATAATAATAATAATAATAATAATAATAATAATAATAAGTATAATAATAATAATAATAATAATACCTCTAAGGCCCCGATGTACTAACGGCTCATGCACAAACTCCACGCCACCGGGACCAATCAGATAGTGGGAATAAGTAATGCAACGGTGAATGTAACGAACTACGGGGTGACGAATGTTGGATGCCCTGTCACACCTCTCCCTGCACAGCATAATAATAGTAATAATAATCAGAACAAAGATATTGAAAAAAAATAATAATGATGATGATAATAATAATAATAATAATACTTCTCTGCCGGGTTGCCGAACTCGGGACCGCCAATGGTGGGCCACCACGCATAGAGGTCGTCATCAGCGACAGTAGTCACCGCCCTAGTGTAGACATCCTGAACATTAACATTAACATTAACATTTCGAATAAGAACAAAAACAAAAATAATAATAATAAAAATAAAAATAATATTAATACCTCTACAAGGTCGTCGCGAGTGTACCACCGGATGTGCGTAGCCCACTCATCTAGAGAATAACCATACTCAACGCCGAGTATGGAAAACTCAATATCCCTCGGTGGGCGGCCTGAAGATCCGGCGCCCGACGATCCGGCGTCCGACGATCCGGCACCGGGCGGGCGAAACCGAAAGGTGGATAGAAACTCTATCACCAACGGCCTATAGCCCTCTACGGGCCCGTATAGGTTTAGCTTTTTCAGAGACTTTTCAGACTGACACACTGAATGTCAGACACTTCATTCAATTACCTCGTACCTCGTACTGCCTACGGGCCGTAGAGGTCTCTACGGCCTGTATAGGGTTTAAATGAACCCCACCAAACTCCCCTCTACGGGCCGTATAGGGCTTTACGGGACGTAGAGGGTTGAGCATTTATTACACTGACACCCTCTACGGCCCGTAGAGCCCTATACGGGCCGTAGAGGGCTGTGAAAATTAACTTTTCCTTCTTGTGTAAATAATATCCCCCAAAAAAATATATATAATAAGTAAAGTATATGGAATAACTCATTTTCTTTTTATACATGTCAATCCCAAATAATCATTATTCTATAAACTTTCAACAAGGGTTGACATGAAGTCTTTTGTCATTTGTACTTACAAATTTACAATATTATTTATTTCAAAATGATTGATTATGGGGGAGGAATGAAAATTCTAATTTGATTCAACCTTGACCTCCAAACTTTTTTAACTAACAACAAAAACTCAATCACTCAGGTAAATTTAATGGTAAAATGTTATTCACACCCGCGAACTTATATGGCATTAGTGAACCGATCTGTCACATTTCCAAAGAAAACCGACTGCCCGAAAACCCACTGTGATAAAAACTTCTGACTCAACATAAGGCAATCTTACTCCAGGTGAAACTCGAACCCATGTCCTCCATATTGGAAGGTTATAGGGTTACCAATGGACCAGAATATCATCGACAACCTTAACATCCAAAGTTAAATTACTTAATAGAGTGTTATTATTTACATGCTTGACTGTTAGAAAATTCTTATTCTTCTAATTGCTAATATGAAAAAAAGGGGGGTGGGGGTGGGGGGGGGGGATGCATCATGTTAATAAACAGTTTACGGACAGTCAAGATGTTGACACACAAGACCGGTCGCCTAATGGGCCAGGTATTTTTAAAAAAATTATATATATAAAAATATATATAGCATATTCTCTATTTATAATATACACTTGTTTATACATGAAAATCTTGTTAGTAGAATTGAAAAACTATCTTAATCTAATGTAGAGATCTCAAGTTTAAGGCTTGGCTCTATGTTACCCAGGACCCAAAATTTTTATAAGGTTCTCAGTATGGGAGGCTCTTAGGGTGGCCGGTGAGGAACCCCGGCTAGGGCCCGTTTTTTCCAAGGCACGTTGTTTTAAACTTCATAGATGTGTGTGTGTGTGTGCGTGCTCACGCGTGTATGTGAATTTTCTTTTTTTAAATAGAAAAACCATTAATTAAAACTTGGGCCCATTGAAAACTTATTTAAAACTATTAGTCTATTCATATGCCGATACCCATTTAGAACTCAAAACTTAAGGTCTAAGGCGAACATTTTTTTGACGGCACGGATGTGACAACTAAATCTTCAGGGACACCACTGGCTTTCCCCACCGACACTAAGCCAACAAATGGTTAAACGATATGTTGTGTTGTTTCTCGAACATACCAATGATCACTAAAGATTTAGCCAATTCTCTTTTTCATAAGAAAATTCTTCTCACAAGCATAAATTCCTATATGACTAGGGAATTTGGTATTGCGGCAAGAAGCAGGTTTCTGCGAAGAGTAAGATGGGTTGAACCACATAAAGGGTGTTTTGGGGTTTCTCTTATTTGGTGGGTTTTGAGTATTTTTTTAGGAATGAGTTTATTTATGAAATGACTAAGAATGTTGTTTTTTAAGTTTTCTTATTGTTAGGATTTGCCTAAACAATAGTTTGTACTAAAATTCTTTAGTATGATGAATATGATTCAGGAATGTATGTATACACTATATATTTTAAAATTTATAAAAAGATAATAAACAATCGGTTCCAAAATTTCAAACCTTTAAACCCATTATTTTAATGGCAAACCATATAACACTCGAACCAGCTAAACTATTAAATCTGGTTCCATTCGGAACATTCCAAAGATTTAACTAGTTACAAATAAAATAAAAGGTGATGGTATTTACACACCCTCTTATACGCCGCGTATAGAGGATAGCATAAATTCACACGTGTCAGTAATGTTGATTAGTCAGGATCACATGTAGGCTCATAAGCCACGTATAGGTCTATACGCGGTGTATATGCATACACGTGACGTACAGGGGGCCACTACATTCTCATTTATAAACCCTTCACATACACCACGTAGCGTATAGGCATAAAGCCATAGATGTGTAAATATGAGACAGAGGTGTGCCAATGTACATAGCTAAAATAAAGTGAAATTGAAATGTTAAGCTTGTATAGTTTACGAAACTGTTTTTGATCAGTGACTTTTTTTAAAGCAGAAGCGGTAAAAGTTCATCACACCCGCCTAATCGGCAGGCCCTAACCCTTTCCACATGCCCAGACTATGTTGTCTGAACCGGGTCCACGCTGGCACGGTGGAGGCTTCAGTGTCCGCCCGGAAACCGTACTGCCTCCAAACGAGTTTTACCTCGCTGGAGTAACAGCCGGATGAAAACCGGGTCAGCTCATGATCGAACTTGCATCACTTGGACCAAAAGCCTCACCATCATTGTCTTGTGTCCCTCAAATGCAACCCGTAAGAATCGAACTTAGGTCTTCCAAAAAAAAGACCGGTCTCTTCACCAATTGAAGTACACTTTAATATAGTTTACGAAACTTATTTTAATACAGCACCGATAAGATTCTTCTGTATGCATTTTTAATTAAATCAAAAACTTTTTTACAATAAATTTAAAAGTCATTGAAAGCATTTCCATAGATTATTGCCACTTGAACTTTAATATAACATATTCCTTTGCCATAAAACTTCATGAAATCATATTATGTTCACATTAAAATCATTGCAAGCATTTCCATAAACTACTGTATTTAATATATTTAACACAACAATAACCTTTCAAATTCATAATTTTATCACATACCAAATAAGTTAATGCATAACTTCTAAACTTTCAAGTTTCAACCATAAATTTTTAATGTGTATTTATGTGGTCCGCTACACAAGTTTCGAAGCTCCATTTGTGGTAAATTGATAATCAAAAAAATATATTGGGTGGTCGGCTAGGACCACGCCCAGCATGAAAAGGACGTCACCAAACATAGTCAACACAAGAGTGTCACAATTTTTAAAACATAAACATAAATATATCATCAACATAACACCAAACATATTCATCATCATCAATCAATCAAATTATCCAACCTTAAAGGAATTAACATGATTTTAGTCTTTTATTAAAAAAAATATAACTAGCATCCCTAAAATTGGGACAACTAAGCAACATCATCTCATTGAATCAACCCAATTAATAAAAAAAAAAACATTAATAGATTTGGGTTTTCAAGGATGCATGAAAAACTATTAAACTCTAAATCCGAACACGAACCTGTTTAGACCCGAGTTTTACGCAACAACGGAGTAAAGCTACCGGAATTCAAAAGACTACCATCCGTACAATCCTTACAATGTTTGGACCCATCTAAACCCAAATCCGAAAACATGGCAACAAAATCATCCAAATCGAGATGCATGACACCGTTTTCATTCCTCTCTAACACTTTGACCAATCTTTTGAAAAAACTCACATCACATGGGATTATTAATCCGCCAGTGGTTTGAAAGCCGAACTCTTCTTCTGCTTTGTTGAGTAATGATACGAAGACTGGAAGGTTGATGAACTTGGTTGGGATAATGAAACGACGGCGTTCGGGTCCGACGTAGACGGCGAGGTTGCCGGAGGAAGGGATGCAGCGGTGGCGCCAGCGTTGCATGATGTGTTTGAGACGGACGATTTGTCGGATTTTGTTGGTGGGTTTGTTGACTGGAGATGACGACATTAATGGCGGTTTGAAGAGAGTTGTTGCAGGTGTGGTGGAATAGGAGAGAGAGAGAGAGATCTGGATGCGATAAAACAGTTGATATAAAACCGTTTTGATTGTATTTTTAAACTGATCGTCGCATGTTGTTTTATATCTTAAATCAATCTCAACTATTTTTACAACTAATATTCCTCTCTTTTATTTATTAAACTTTAAGTAAATAATAAAATAAAATATGGTCTTTTTTGATATAGAGAATAAATGCATTTTGCATTGTCTAATTATTATTATATTGTTTATCACAATGGAAACTTCCACTTTTGTAAACAATAACCGTTTTTAAATTAATCTTGGCCCTCCAATATTAGCGGTTATTTTTTAGATTAAATCCTAACCACAATAACTAGGTGGTTATCATCAAAATTTGATATTGAGATCCTCCCACTTGACTTGGAGGCCTCAGATGGTCTTGATGGTGTTGGTGCCCACGTGTTGGATGAAGTCGCTAAACACGTGAGCCCAAAACACATCCGGGGGTAGTCTTCATCTTCGCCCCCCCCCCCCTAGTTCTTGAATTTCGGGGTCGTTTGTGGCGTCCTCGTGGCAAACCACAAGGGCCATTTCTTTCTCTTCGGTTCACGGATTCATTTTTTGTGTGTTTGATTTTTTAAACCGTGGTAAGTTGTGGCTTTTAACCCCACGGTTTGATCACTTTATATACAACGACGGTGGCACTGTTAGATTTAATTCACTGACGGCAAACCACAAGAGCCATTTCTTTCTCTTCGGTTCACAGATTCATTTTTTGTGTGTTTGATTTTTTAAACCGTGGTAAGTTGTGGCTTTTAACCCCACAGTTTGATCACTTTATATACAACGACGGTGGCATTGTTAGATGTAATTCACTGACCGTTTAGTTGAGTCAATTCAAATTAGTCGACGGTTTCCAAGATAAAAAATTAAATTTGGCTGACTGATTGGTAGGACGGTTGAAATAGTAGAAATAAATGTAAAAAAACGTGTAAATAGGCACTTAATTGTTATTATTTGTTAATCACGTTATTGTTTTAAATGTTTCAATGAGCCAAAACTCAAAAAGATATTGGGTATTTGGGTTAAACTATTAGTTAATTAACGGGGTTATTGTGTTATTGGGCCCACTCTAGCATTTAGAAATATGAATTTATACCAAGTTTGTATTTATTTTATACTAGGTTTGAGACCCGTGGGGACCCACGGTGCAAACCATAGTAAATAAAAAAATTATATGAAACTAAGAGTTGTATTGTTCAAGTTTAGTAGCTACAAACGTAAAGTGTTAAAAATAACGGTTAGCCTGAAATTTTTTTTCTTATATAAACGTCAAAGTGGATATTTTTTATAAGCCCTCAGTAACGTTAGTAATGAAAACCGATTACCTATTATGATCAGTACTCAACAAAAGTATAAAGTTTTGAAAAAAATAACAAAGGTATGAATACATTATGTTTTTGTAAATGACTTTTTATCATATTTTTATTTTTAATGTAATTGTAATTAGTACATAACTTGTTCGAAAGAGAGAATTATATAATTGAATGATAAGAATGTGATAATGTTGATTGCATAAGTGTGAAAGACTTGTATTCATGTAAATATATAGGTGAAGTAGAAATATGTGATTAATAAAATTTGTAGGTTGATTGGTAAAAGAACTTAAAATTAGCACATTTAGTGCATAAAATGTTGTCAAAATATATTGACTGGTCTTTGAATGAGGATCTTTTCAAAATATCAATTATACCTCAATAATTGTTGTGTAATTAGTAGAATTAAATCAGATTAATTTGTTTTTTTAGTATATAGATTTAATATTATCAAATAATGTATATTTTAATCATACTAAGCAGTAACGGTGATCAAATGTCCCTTATGTTCGGTTTTTAAATATAACAAAAACCGAAAACCGATGTTCGGTTTTAGGAAAAACAATAACCTAAATCGATCGTTACTTTGGTTACGTAAATTTGTCGGTTATCGGTTTTGGTTTCGGTTATGTTCGGTTAATATTCAAACATAAAAGTTGTGCAAAATTATAAACTTAAAGTATTTAGTAAATTGTTTGGACCTTTTTTCAAGATACAAATATATATGAAAACGCAATAAAAATATATGAAATACTTACAAATTGTTCGGTTTAAGGCATATGTTAACCGCAACCGATCGGTTAATTCGGATTCGGTTTTTTTTCGGTGCCGTTATCGGTTATGTTTCGGTAATTTTTAGTTATCGGTTTTCGTATGGTCACCCCTACTAAGCAGATTGGGACAGATTGATTAGTCAACCTTTGTTAGAACTTAGAAAATATAAATATAAAATTAGATATATTTGAGTTTACAAATTAACATAATTGTTAGTATTTAGGTTTTATTTTTTACGATAAATGTAATTTACTTTAGCATAAAACTCAATGATTGTTATGTAAATACAATCATTAGATTATATAGTTTGTATCAAATTTAGATGTATATTATCAAATTAGTGGTCATAATTGAAATTAAACACAATTTGCACGTACAAATGAAATACAAAAACAAAAACCATAGATGAGATGATATAAGTATACTGAAAGAGAAGCAAAAAATAAATTAAGACAAACAACGGTTTTATAGCATAGTAGTAATCAACAAAGTTTTTATTTGTAATAAACATTATTAAACTTCACATCAGACTCCATTTAAGCTTCATTTGCCTCATCATTGTTGTTAAGAGTTGAGCTAACCAATCTGTTGGATATTGTTCTTTGAGCTTTGAATCCCTAAATAATTGAAAAATTACATATCAAAGTATAATTTGCAAATAATTTTATACTATAAAACAGAAACATACATGAATAGAAATATACAAACATGTTTGATGTGTAATCAGTTGACTTAAAAATGAATTTTTTATTCGTAACATAGTTTAAAAAAAATTAATTAGTACACATAAAATAAATAGTGAATGTATAACTTAAATAAACATTTGAATGTATGTTTTGCAAAGAATCTATATAAAAAAAGTTAAAGAATGAACTATTTAATCATTTATCTTTTGTATAAATATATATATATATATATATATATACATAGTAATATAAGTAATCATATTAACAAACTACAAATATAAAAAACTTTAGAACCGCTTAAAATATACCTATTGTAACATATTCATCAACCTCCTTATCTAGAATTCTTTGAAAGGGCCCAAAAGAGAAACCAAAATCTGGACCTTGGAAACCATGATATTCGGAAACTTGAGTATTCATATTCAAGCAGAGTTTGTTTGGGTTTGGAGCATACTTGTATTTAGAGGAATTGACCCCAACTCCTGGATTTCTTATAATAAGAGAAGAATTTTCAATCAGAAACCTCTCGAATTTAAAAAACAACCGCTTAAATACATTCGCTTGAATCCTGTCACCCTGTTGATTATAAAAAAAAATAAGATAATTGATATACATTAAAATTAAAAGCATCACAATTAAAAAAAAGTTATGAAATTTAAAAATAATAGGATATAAAAAAAAACGTGTTGTTAACTTTTACATTTTCATCACATAGGATCATTTCAATTGAGTACACATCATTAGGATTGCGACGATCGGGTAGACGCCAAACCCGAATAATCTTTAGCTTTAACGCCACACTGTTTCGGTTTACATGAATTTGGTTAACCATTGTAAACTCATTTGCATCTACAGCAACAATTGATCTTGTTAACTGGGAAAAAATGATGTAAAAACCAAAAGATGACTTCAATAAAACAACAAATCAAAATCAAAATAACTAATGTTTAAGTAATTAAATATGAGAAACAAAAATTAACCTAATAATATATCTTTGCGATTACTCAAAGTGGTTCCAACGTGTCTTATTACAATTATATGTGAATTGGTTTGACTTGTTTATATAGTTATTGAATTTACCGAATAATAAGAAATGGATGAAATGGTGGGCGGTTAATTAGCATTTGAATTAGCATTGTTTTAAAGGTTATAACATTATGTATTGATTGAATTTAGTCAAGGTCAATCATTTATTGATTAAATGGCGTATGTCAAGCATTATATAGGTATTGATGTAGGAATTAAATCAATTCAATAATAACAAATAGATTAAAGAGTGGAGGGTAATTAGGAACCGAATTAAGAGTGTTATTATTGTTATAACTTTATGTACTGATTGAATTTAGTCAAAGTCAATTAGCCAAAGCAAAACAGCCGTATGTTAAGCATTATAGTTAGTTGTAATTTGTTTTGATATATTCAATGTTATTTAAGTAATGTTCTTTATATGTTATGTCAAGCATTATATAGGAATTCAATCAATTGAATAATAAAAAACGGATGAAAGAGTGGAGGGTAATTAGGATTCGACTTACAATTGTTATTATTGTTATAACTTTATGTATTGATTGAATTTAGTCAAAGTCAAGTGTGGATGTCAAGCATTATACTTAGTTGTAATTGTAATTTGTTTTGATCTATTCAATGTTATTTAACTAATGTTCTTTATATGTTATGTAAAGCATTATATAGGTATTCAAACAATTCAATAATAAGAAATGGATGAAAGAGTGGAGGGTAATTAGCATCCGAATTAGCATTGTTATTATTGTTATAAATTAATGTATTGATTAAATTTAGTCAAAGTCAAGCATTGAAATCATTAATGGCGAATTTTAAGTATTATACTTAGTTTTGATTTTTTTTTGATCTATTCAATGTTATTAAACTAAATGTTCTTTACATGTTATGTAAAGCATTATATAGGTATTCAATCAATTCAATAATAAGAAATAGATGAAAGAGTGGAGGGTAATTAGCATCCGAATTAGCATTGTTATTATTGTCATAAATTAATGTATTGATTACATTTAGTCAAAGTCAAACATTGAAATCATTAATGGCGAATTTTAAGTATTATACCTAGTTGTGATTTTTTTTTTGATTTATTCAATGTTATTAAACTAAATGTTCTTTACATGTTATGTAAAGCATTATATAGGTATTCAATTAATTCAATAATAAGAAATGGATGAAAGAGTGGAGGGTAATTAGCATTCGAATTACCTCTTATATATTATTGTTATAAATTAATGTATTGATTAAATTTAGTCAAAGTCAAGAATTTAAACCATTAATGCCGAATTTATATGATTATACATATTTGTGATGTGATTTTTTTTTTGATCTATTCAATGTTACTAAACTAAATGTTATTTACATGTTATGTAAAACAGGTATTCAATCAATTCAATAATAAGAAATGGATGAAAGAGTGGAGGGTAATTAGCATCCGTATTAGAATTGTTATTATTGTTATAAATTAATGTATTGATTGAATTTAGTCAAAAACAATGATTGAAACCTTTAATGCCGCATGTCAAGGATTATACCTAGTTGTGTTTTTTTTTATCTATTCAATGTTATTTAAGTAAATGTTCTTTATATGTTATTATATGCTTTACTAACATGCTTGAAAATTGGACAAGTAAATGCGTATTCAAAGTAAATTTGTTATTGTATAAGGAAACCATAAATTTCGCAATTACATTTATCAATTCATTATGAATGTTAGTGAGTAAATTCAGTTGTGAATATGTATTCTAAATTATACCGTATTGCCACCACGGGTTAACGTATACATATTGTTACAATTACAACATACTAAATATTCGGTAAAATTAGACATCTCCATGTCAATATACCAAATGAAAAAAAAAAACACAAAATTTTAATGAGTATTGTATCACACATTGTCGTACTCATTTATTGATTTGACCATAATTAAATCTTAGTCAATGTGAATAATTACACATTTAAATTAAAATTAATAAGAAGTTTGAAAATTTATAGCATATTCAAAGGTCAAAACACATTTTAATAATCAGTAAAATTTATTTAAAATAAGTTCAAAAGGAAATATAAAAATCTATAAATTCTAACAAAACAAACCAAGATTGACCATGGTATGTCGAAACTTTAATGTTGTTGTTTCGTAAGTTTTTAGATAACAAAAACCTGTTCATGGATTTAGGCAATGTCTGCACAAACACGTAAAAACCAACATTATAATAACAAATAAGGTTTTTTTACTTAAAAAATATTAGAAACGTCATACCAAAACTCGTGCGGAAGGGTCATGAATAACCTTGAAGAATTTGTCACCCTTGTGATAAGCCATATTGAAGTTATTTGTCCTAATGAAATCCTGTTCTTCGTATGCAAAAAACAAACTTTTGTTAAAATATACATAAAGTCACTCATACTAAAAACTGATTTTAATTATCTTGTTTTATGAAATCCAGTATTTTGTTTTTTTTTATATACTTGTTTTTTATATTCACACATACTCAAAACCGATTTCAATTGCAATCTGTTTATTAAAAAACACAATCATATATTCAATGATTAAAGCTGAGCAGAATTACTCGCGTATCGATTACATCCAAAGCAGAGAGTTGATTGTAAACAGATTATCAAATGGTTTTAATAAAAAAAACGATTCTGTTTGGTTTAATATGTTAGTAAACCGATGTGGATGGATTTCAAAAATTGTAAGAAACATAATCGACAAACAATAGGATTAGAAAGTTATTTTAATAAGAAACCGATTGTATTTATATTTTATGTAAGATGGTTTCAAACATTTACTTTAGGGATTTTATAAAGGGTCAGAAACATAATCGAAAACTTGTTGATAATCACATATTTTGTAGCAGGTTGATAGATATAGGATTGTCATTTGTCTTTGTATAAAAATAACGATACAATCCTATTGTTTTTATCTTTTATGTAAGATGATTGCAAACATTATGTATCAATATAATAAAAATGCAGAAAAAGATTCAAAAACATTTTCGAGATTCATCTAAGATTGATGAAGAACATACCTTGCAAAAATGACAATGAGAGAGGAATGAGGAATGAGAAAGGAATTAGTAGGAGAGGAATGAGGAATGAGAAATGGATGTTGACAAAACTAAATAAAAAGAGGTTTATATAAGACTTAGTCTTGGAGCCCCATTTAGGATTTGGATCCTTCAAGACCCTCTAAAAATCTAGGATTCAACCCTAGTGTTTTCATTTATTATATAGATAGATATGTTAAACGAACTACGCTAAGTCGCTAACTGCTGACTAAATGAGAACAAATTTTGGGTCCCCTATAATGTGACTCTTGTACGGTCGTCCACTAATGGTATCCAATTCCTTCTAGAAAACTTAATGGGTTTGACATGGAACCCCTTCAATTCATAGCTTACGTTATCAACTAACAAACTCGTATAGTCGTATTGTAACGAATAAAATCGGGTTGTTTATCAATAATTCATGTGCACTTTTTCAGAAAGAGGTGACAGCGCAGCTTGTTACTAGTTTGTCTGTTATCTTGATGTAATTTTCTTTGTTTTATTTTTATTTAAAATAAAAAATACTACAACTGACTATAAAAAAAACACCTATTTGTATGATTATCATTTTTTTCTAAAGTATAAATAAATTTAATAAGTAGTCTAAACAACATGCCAAGAATATTGTTATCATCACTTAATTAATATCTATAATTTTCAAAAAAAAAAAAAAAAAAAAAAAAAAAAAAAAAAAAAAAACTTAATTAATATCTATTACAAATAAAAAAGAAACGCCAAATGAGATCTCTATTAATGAAACTAGATAATGTGTTGTTACCATTCCTTTCTTTTAGACGTTAATCGACTCTAAATTTCAAATAGCTAGCATGCTACATATGAATTTTGGATGTCAATATTTAACATTTTACACCTACTACTACTAATCTAGTAAACTTATAACCATGTTATTTTGTGTCACGTATACACAACCTAAAATGTTGGCATTTTTTCATCTTGGCTTGAATTACCTCTTTTTGAATTTATAAAATTTAGTAGCGATTACCCTCGGCCATAAGTTCAATACCGACGTGAGTTCAAGTTTGAGGACGGGATTGCTTGATGTATGTTAAAGACATGATTTAGACATGATTTAGCCATGATGCTATACTGCTCTTGGCTTCTTTAGGTGTAAACCAAGAAATCAGCTTATAACAAAACAATAAAGATTTGTTTTTATTAAGTGTCCTCCACGTAATATTCTTCAAGGCGGTGAAATTATTTATGGATGATTCTTTTTTGTAAAATCAAATATATTGAATTTTCTAATGATATTAGTTGAGACCAGATATGTCAGGATTTGTTTATAAAAATATATTAGTTAATAATAATAATAATAATAATAATAATAATAATAATAATAATAATAATAATAATAATAATAATTAGTAGTAGTAGAAGTAGTAGTACTGTAGTAGTAGAAAAAACACATTTTGAACATGTGAGACGACCCGTTTGACGTGTGGTAGGATAATCCAGTTACTTATAAATTTAAAAAAAATTAGAAAGATACATATTACAAAATTGTAATGTTCTAAGGCTTATGGGTATGGAGACGCCCCCCCCCCCCCTCCGGTCCCTGCTTTTTGCCCCGTCTCCCCCCAGCACACCGCCCCCCTGCCCCGTCCCACTGATGCCCCGTCCCCACGTCCTTCTGAGAACGCAGGCCACTGACCAATCAGAATTTTTTTTTTTTTTTTTTTGAAATAATGTCGTTGTCCAACGGTAAAAAAAGCAACGGCTGTTTTTTTTAAATTATTTATATTTTCAATGTTAACTTTTATAATATAAATACCCCAAATCAACCAAAATCAACCACATATCTCTACATTTTATACCACATATCTCTACATTTTATAAACTAACCACATTTTTATAAAAAAAATCTCTATGGATCCCTTCCAACAATTCAACCAAAACCCAAATGAAAACCCCACTCACCCTTTCTCGACACCGGGTTACACGCCGGTAGTCGATCCACCCATCTCACAAACCGTTACACCGATGCCGGCGGTAGCCCAAATGCTTCAAAACCCGGTCGCCTTTGCACAGTTAAACCCGATCGCATATATGCAAATGCAAAGCTATATGCAACAAATTCAAAACTTCCAAAATACCCAACAATTTTCTATACCACCACAACCCATGACACCTTTTGGAACATCCCAATCCACTACACCTCTTGGGACATCCCAACCCGCTACACCTCTTGGACCATCTCAACCCGTAGAATCGGAGAATGAAACCGATGATGAGATAATTCCCGAAACCCAACCTACGCCACGAACCAAAGGCAAACGCAAAGGAAAACAAAGAGAACCGGGACCGGGACGTGGTAAACCACTAGAGGGAGCCCCTAGACCATGGTCCGATGTCGAAGAGGAAGCCTTAGCTAAGGCGTATGTCTTTGCTTCAACACGTGCCAACATCGGTAAATTATTTAAATTTATAGATGTTTATGTTTTATGTTTTTCGAAATATATATGTGTTTATTTTTTTTCGAAATATATATGTTTATGTTTTATATTGTTGATGTTATTACTTAATTAAAGGTACCGACCAATCGATATCCCAATTATGGGATGCGGCGAACGAATACTTTCACAAGTTGATGCAAAGCCGCCCGTATCGAAAAAACGACGCTCTTAGCTCGAAGTGGCGAAAGGTAAATGCGGATTGTGGTAAATTCAATGGAATTTACAACCGTATTAAGTCAAATCCGCCTAGTGGTTGGAACGAGCAAAATATTTTTGAGGCGGCGTTGAAGAAATATAAAGATGAGACAAATAGATCGTTCTCTATGATACGTGCTTGGTAGGTATTGAAAGATGAACAAAAATGGGGGGGGGGGGGGTTTGGAACGAGGTTGAACGGGCGAAAAGAAAAACTAAAGCTAAACAGGGAGGTCCGTCTGTTCCAATCGACATTGATATCAACGACGAGCCCGAGTTCGATGAACCAGAATTCATGGAGGAGCCACGCCCCATAGGTTTATAAATTTATAGTTATTTTTATATATAATTCGTTGCGTTTTCGTTATAGTATAAAAATATTTTAATGTTTATTATGTAGGTCGGGACAAAGCTCGAAAAGAGGCGGCGGCCGGGAAGAAAGCGGCAACGGGTAGCTCGAGCGGGAGCGCTTCCAGGCTTGAAACATTAAGCGCGCAAATGGAAGCATTCAACCAAGCTAACGAAAGAAAAATAAAAATCAAGGAAGATAAGATTAGGTTGATTGACGAATCGAAGGCGGTGGAAGAGTGGAAGATTATGTCCGCCGATATCTCGAGTTATCCCGAAGACAAACGCGCCGCGTTGAAAAATTTGCAAGACAAGTTGCTTAACAAGTGGAAATAGTTTTATATATTTTAGGATATCGTATCTTTTTTTTTCGGTGTGTTCGTTTTTATTTTTAAAATTTATCATGTCTTGTACTTTTTATTTATAATATTTAGTTTTTAATTTAATATTATTTTATTTATTTGTTAGTTTTATAAAAGTTGTTAAAATTAATTTTTATAAAAAAATAATAGTATTTAATGCTTGAGACATGAGTTTCTCATGTCTCCACACCCCACCCATGAGCATATGGAGACATGACCAAGCCTAGATGGCATCCTATGTGGCATGGAGACATGACCTTTCTCATGTCTTCACACCCCATAGCCTAATGCCAGTTCATCAAACCTAGGAATGATACACCCTGGCCCATATCAAGCATCAATAGAAAACTGCCACATACCCTAGAATGTGATGTCACATCCCTAAAATGTGATGTTACGAGGTGTATGAAACCCATAACCCATATGATATATGTTAAAACCCATGCATTTAAAATGGTACCAATTTTTTTGGTATTGATTAAGCATTTATGCAGGCCACGTAAAGTATCCGACACTAGAATAATAGCAACTTTGTTTATATAATTAAAAGCAGGCCGCATAAAGTTAAAGATGGCCAATTTTCAAATACCAATAGTTTAATTAAAATAATAAAGTTGTAAGTACCTACCGTACATATGCTTTTGTTCCCAAGTCAATGTTGGAGCAACTGTTTCATAAATGGAAAGGCTTTTACTTTTATGTAGAATACCTATTTTGGGTTAGATGAGGCTCATTCACTTGGTATATTGATATGCTTTGATTTCAAGGGAGAAGTCATAGGTTCAAATTTAAACACGAGAATAGTTTAGAATTTAATTATTAGTGTAAAGTATGATAGCAATAACACTTGCCATTAAAAAATGGTTTTATTCAACTCTTTTATAAAAGTGAGCATAAGACCATCTACATACATGTCATTGACTCGATAAAGGTGCAAGTGTCACCCTTTCAACAAACAATTTATCGTAGCAGTTCTCATGATATTTCTTAATCTCATCCTTGAATAACCACAAAGTGTCTCTAGCTTCCAACTTGTTTCACGACATTTCTTTCCACTTAATCAATTATTCAGCTTGGCACTACACATCTTCCATTGTTCAGTCTGGTATGACCTCCTCAACCTCACAATCAAATGATGTCACAACTATATGGGTGCTCATTAGGGCACGCATTGGCTTTGGGTCATCCTCGTCTGTTAGAGATAAAAGATTAAATTTGATTTTATACCTATGTTAGAATATTAGTAAATATATGTTATTGTAAATATTATAAGTTAGATATGGTGGTTAAGTATCGGTTATGTATCACACCGATTAGAAATTAGATTGTCATAAGTTAGATTATTATCTAATAGTCACACCGGTTCACTTACACCGGTTATATGTATATAAATAGGGTCGAACACGTATCAATTATGTATGTGAAAGTTTATGTTTTCTTATAACTAACTTTCAAACTCCGCCTCTCTCAATTCCCTCCATATTATAACCGTCCCTCTCAAATTATAAGTGTATACCGAAGTGTAATTTCTGTTGGATTTATATGTACGGTCTCGATAACTTAACGCTACTGACTGAGCTGTGACCCGTAAGAGTTACACCTTGGGCAACGAACATTAAATCCACTTAACTTGATTAACTGGTAATCACGAACAATTAACGAAAAAAAAGGTTTTATTATTTATACTAATTATAAATAATATCACGTTTATTAGTTGTGGGTTTTATATCGCATCTTAGACTTGGTCTAGATGTTCTAGGCTTGGAGCCCGGTGGGTGATTGACATATCATTATTATTATATTAAATAGTGATAATAATTATCAATTTTATTTTTAGTAATGAGACAATCACTACTAAAAACCTGCCGCAAGCATTCAAATCAAAAATTCAATCCATATATAGATATGGCAACAACTATTATATAATAACCCCAATTGACCAAAATCAATTAACCACTTTAGCTTGTCTTCACGGCACTTTTGTTTTTTTGTGCTTTTGGTTCTAGTCGCAAGGAGGAAGAAAAGAAAACAAATCAATATTTGGTTTTGTATTCTAACAGTCGTTGCCCCGTCTTTGCACGTGCCACCGGCCACCTTGTTTGCTACGTGTTCGTATTCTAGCAATCCGTTCGTTGTACCTCGGTGTCTCAAACGGTTAATTATTAACCACTCAGGTATATCTATCTCATTGGTAGATTAATAATATTATACCGTGTTTGTATGTTTTGTAACCAGATCCTGTTCGGTAGTTTTTGGTGTTAAAATTTTATAAATATTCCGCTGCGTTTGTTAATTATATATTTAAATAATAACAAATATATCAAACCCGTTTTGATTAAAAGTAAAGTTGACACCACTGAAACCCAACAGTGGTATCAGAGCCTCGGTTACAACATACAAATCGGATCCGGTCTTTTAACCGGTTATAAATCTCAAACTTTATATTATTTAAAGTTTCAGATCTAAATAATTTTTAGGCAACAAAATATTTTGGTCAAAGTTTTATTTATTTTATTTGGCCAAAAGATTGCCCAATTTATGTTGATTGTGTGAAATATGTAAATCTGGCCCGACCTTGTTGTTGAATATTTTTATATTTATTTCAGTTTTGGTTTTATGGTTTTGGCCCACTTTGTTGGCTCAAAGTTGTAATAGATTAGGGTTTTTTATTTTTATATATTTTTAAATATTAAATCTTGAAGACCCGAAGACAAAACTGAAGACAAAGACAGGAGTCATGAAGTCAGTGGGAGTCTCTCAAGATAAGAAGATGCACTCAAGTCTAAGTCCATCCTTGTGGTTGTTTATGTGTTGTGACCCCATGACCCCGTTTGGTCTTGCTAAAAGGCTCTAGCAAGATCAAACAATTTTTGGCCATATGATTTACATATTTATTTGTTATTGTGGTTGCTTTATTTTATAAATTGTTATAACATACCAACCTAATACCAAACCTTTTAAAAAGGAAGTTTTTAAAATATTGACACAATCAAATAAAACAAGTTCTAAACTTATTTTTTACAACTTGTGAAAATTTATCATAAAACAAATAGTTTGTTTTTAAAATAAATAATAACCACTAGAGTTTTTGAAATTTAAACAAAATTTTAATTTTTTAAAAAAAACTCACAACTTAATAGTTTTAACTATTAACTTTAATTGGTTATTCAAGTCGCGACAAACTTAGTTTTAATAGGTTATTTAAAAATAAGTGTCTCGAGTGATGAAAGGGTTAATTATACTGTCATGAACATTATATAGTAAAACTGGCTTTTACGACCCTATTCGGTAAACTCTAAAATTAAATCCCATATTTAAAATCAATAGTCTATGCCATCCTATTATAAGGAACACTTGGAGCATAATGCGAACCATCAGTGTTGGGAGCCACAGCACCGCACTTGATGTCTAGTTTATCCTCCAAGGTGCAAGGGTTTCGTAGACACATCCGGCCCTTCCACGCGTACCTATTTTAGGGCGACTATTACTTTTTCCCTCTTGGCATGCCACAGCGGCCTGGAGAGTGAAAGTGGGCATAAATGAGGCTAAACGTATCAAAGCTTAGACAATCGTTGTCATAACAGGCCTCATACTCGAGAGTTGTGCATTTCTCACAATTGACACTCGTTGTCTGTCTTCCTAATCACTTACTAATGTTGCATGCCACAGCTGCCTTTAGTAACTGATATAGTCAGATTCTCATTCCCTATAATTATTGTAAATGGGTCATTAATTAATACGGAAATTAAACATCGATAATACTAATTAAAATTATTTTGCTTATTTAACAGATGGCTAATGAAAAAAACTCCACCTTTGCTCTCAAGTCAATACTTGAGAAAGAAAAACTAAATGACACTAACTTTCTGGAATGGCACCGCAATCTGAGAATTGTTCTCAAGATGGCAAAGAAGCTCTACATTCTAGATGGCCCAGTCCCCAACGAACCTGAAAATAACACTGCTGCTGCTCGTAAGGCACTGGAAAAGCATAACGAGGATGTCGTTGAGGTAGCCTGCCTTATGCAAGCCACTATGTCTCCTGATCTCCAGAAGAACATGGAAGACAAGAATGCATTTGACATGATCGAGCAACTTAAGGACATGTTCCAGAAACAAGCCCGACAAGAACGCTATGACACCATGAAACAGCTCATAAGCTGTAAAATGCAAGAGGGCTCATCTGTTAGTGCTCATGTGCTTAAGATGAAAGGGTACATTGACCAACTCAATAAACTTGGTTATCCCCTGCAAAATGAAATGGCATCGGATTTCATCTTGAACTCTCTCCCCAGCTCTTACGACCAGTTCGTTATGAATTTCAATATGAATGCCTGGGAAAAGACAGTGACTGAGCTTCATGGAATGCTCAAAACGGCTGAGATGAATATACCTAAAAAAAACTAATCAAGTTCTGATGGTCAAATCTGCTGGTGTTAAAAAGCCCAAAATCAAGAAAAGGGGTTATAACGGCAAAGGCAAGAAGAAAGTTAATGTTGCTGCCAAACCTGCCACCAACAATAACAAGCAAGTTGCAAAAGCACCACCTCCTGAAGAGCGTCAGTGTTATGAATGCAACAAGATGGGGCACTGGAAACGCAACTGCCCTGAATATCTGGCTAAGCTGAAATTGAACAAGGCCAATGGTGTTGGCACTTCTTCAGGTATTCTTATTTATGTTATTGAACTTTTCACTATTTCCGGCAACACATGGGTTTTTGATACCGGATGTGGTTACCACATCATTAATGTCTTGCAGGAGCCTGAAAAGTGGAAGAAGCTGAAACAAGGCGACATGGAGCTCATCGTTGGTGATGGGAAGAGAGTACCAGTTCTTGCAACTGGAACGTATCATCTTTCATGTCCTTCTGGCCTTGTAGTTACTTTAAATAATTGTTTGTTTGCACCTGGTTTAACCAGAAACATTATTTCAGTTTCTTTATTGTTTGAACAAGGTTTCAAGTACGTTTTTAATGGTATTGCTATTTCTACTTACTTGAATGATGTCTTTTATTTTGAGGCTAAACCTCGAAACGGTATTTATGAGATAGATCTTCAAACAGACAATAACATATATAATCTTTCTAAACGTAACAAAGCTGGCAGTAATGAAACATTTCTATAGCATTGTAGACTTGGCCACATAAGCAAGGCACGCATAAAATGGCTCCAATCCGAGGGGATCCTTGAATCCACTGGACAGGACTCCTTTAATGATTGCGAGTCTTGCTTAGCTGGCAAACTCACCAAAGATCCTTTCACCCATGTTGGTGAACGAGTCAATGGTTTATTAGGACTTATACATACTGATGTATGTGGCCCTTTTAAAACCATGACTAGAAATCATGAAAGATACTTCGTCACATTTATCGACGATTATAGTCGATATGCTTATGTCTATCTCATGAAGCATAAGCATGAAACTTTTGACAAGTTCAAAGAGTTTCAAAACGAAGTTGAAAACCAGCTTAGTAGAACGATAAAGATACTTAGATCAGATAGAGGTGGAGAATACCTCAACTCAGAGTTCCTCAATCATCTGAAAGAGCGTGGAATAATTTCACAGCCCACTCCTCCTGGCACACCCCAGCTTAATGGCGTGAGTGAGAGGAGAAATCGAACCCTACTTAATATGGTTCGATCGATGATGTGTAGGACTAACTTGCCTCACTCCTTTTGGGGTCATGCTCTTATGACCGCTGCCCGCCTAGTCAATCTGGCTCCGACTAAAAAGGTAAACAAAACCCCATATGAGATATGGCATGGGCGTAAACCCAATTTAGAATACCTAAGAGTATGGGGATCTAATGCTTATATCACCAGCGATTCTGATGATAAGATCGATCCTCGAGGCGAAAAGGTTATTTTCGTCGGATACTATAACAAAAGCGGATATCTTTTCTACCATCCTGATGCAAAAAACTATTTCCATCAAAAGGAATGGAAAGTTTCTCGAGGAAGAACTTCTTAATCGAGGAACTGGAAATAATATTGTGGATCTTGAAGAAATTCGAGAACCACAAACAACCGCTGATGAAGTCGGAACGTCTGATCAACAAGAAATTGTTGCAAATGAATCAGAGATAAGCACAAGTGTTCGCAAAAGTAGCAGGACTCGAAAAGAGCCTGACAGATACCTTTGGCATCTTGATGGTTCTGAAGTCCTGGTAGTAGCTGAGTCAAACGACGAACCTGCTAACTACAAATCTGCTATCTCAGATCCTGAATCTGCGAAATGGCTGGAAGCCATGAACGCTGAGATGCAATCTATGCGTGACAATCAAGTCTGGGACTTGGTTGAGCTACCCCCCGAATCTCGGGCAGTAGGGAGCAAATGGGTTTTCAAGAAGAAAACCGACATGCATGGAAATATACACACTTATAAAGCACGGCTAGTTGCGAAAGGTTTCACTCAAACTCAGGGTATTGACTATGATGAGACCTTCTCGCCCGTTGCTATGATCAAATCGATCAGGATATTGCTTGCCATAGCCGCGTACTATGACTACGAGATATGGCAAATGGATGTCAAAACCGCTTTTCTTAATGGACATCTCTCTGAAGATGTTTATATGGTTCAGCCTGACGGTTTTGTTGATCCAAAATATCCTAATAGGGTGTGCAAACTAAATAAGTCCATTTATGGACTTAAACAGGCATCTCGTAGCTGGAATCTTCATTTTGACCAAAAGATCAAAGAATTTGGTTTTCTCAAAAATGAAGATGAGCCTTGTGTTTACAGAAAGGCTAGTGGGAGCACTATATCATTCCTCATCCTGTATGTGGATGATATACTGATAATTGGAAACAACATCCCTATGCTTAACGAAGTTAAACACTATTTGGGAACTTGTTTCGCAATGAAAGATCTTGGAGAAGCAGCTTACATTCTAGGAATCAAGATCTATAGGGATAGATCTAAGCGGCTTCTAGGGCTAAGTCAAAGTACATACATAGAAAAAATGATGACACGCTTTAAGATGGAAAACTCCAAGAAAGGAGGTGTTCCTATGACTAAAGGTACTGTCTTGAACAAATCGCAATCTCCTTCAACGGACATTGATATTAAGCGAATGGAAGCAATTCCATATGCTTCTGCGATTGGTTCTATCATGTATGTTATGTTATGCACTAGACCTGACGTCTCGTATGCTTTAAGCATGACTAGCCGTTATCAGCAAAGTCCTGGCATAGCCCATTGGACTGCAGTCAAGAACATTCTAAAGTATCTGAGAAGAACTAAAGATATGTTCTTAGTATTTGGAGGAGTGGAAGAAGAGCTCACTGTAAGATGTTACACTGATGCCAGTTTTCAAAGTGACCGAGATGATTCTCGCTCACAATCAGGTTTTGTATTCACTCTGAATGGAGGAGCTATCTCATGGAAAAGCTCCAAACAGAGTGTTGTGGCGGATTCAACCACCGAATCTGAGTATATAGCCGCATCGGATGCTGCAAAGGAAGCTGCTTGGATGAAGAAATTCGTAGCCGACCTTGATGTGGTTCCAAGCATTCGGAAACCCATCGAGATCTTTTGTGATAACACAGGTGCTATAGCTCAAGCCAAAGAGCCTAGATCTCATCACCAGGTCAAGCACGTTCTAAGAAAATTCCACTATATACGGGAAATTGTGGAACGTGGAGACATCATGATAAGCAAAGTAAACACAGATCAAAACCTAGCAGACCCGTTTACTAAGCCCATGACTCAGGACAAGCATGATCAGCATAGGGATGCTATAGGGCTTAGATTAGCTAGCCATATGTTTTGATTTAGTATTTGGATGTACGAACATTTAAACAGTTATACTTTTGAATTCGTTTTTATTTACTAGTTAAATATAATTCTGAATCTTATAATTGTGTTCGATTTTAATACGTTTAATCCATGAATATTATATTCTAAATTATCCGTAGTCGATCAGACTCGTGGGAACGACTCTGAATTAAGACTATTCTGAATTTGGACTCAAGTAGTTAACTCCAAGTTCATAGACCTCATTATGTATGACGTTGGATGTAACTCGCTTCAAATCATCTTCATGGATCTTAGTCATAAGATGTTTTGACATTGGTATACTCATTTAGTATCCTCTGACCTGAGATGCATATTAGAACTTCCGTTTACCAAGGATTATTCTTTGATTACTGTCAACCGCTGTCGCGTAACTGCTAGTCATAAAGGCTTTAATTGGGAATAGTTCTGAAGTTCAGTGGGAGTTGTATGTAATCGATAAGGGATTCTGTACTCTTACATGATACGTAACAGTTAGACATCGTGGCGCCCTCGTTGATTCAAACTGGTGAAGTGTAAGGCCTTACCCAAACTAACTGTGTGTTTGATTGGACCACTATGAATCTTGATCGAGAACAATAATAATTGAACACCATATGAGAATGAACTTAATCCATGTCTCATTGATTCAATTGATGTCTTTTACGGAAAGGATGAATGACAACTATGGCCATAAGTCTATTGTCTTGTCTAAAACAAGATGTTTTGGTTAATGACTTTAAAGTGTCATACCTTGTTAGGGGCAGCCATGTGCAGCTAGAGCACCGCTGACTGTCTGTGTTAAGGATTTTATCGAATACCGTCCAAGTGGGAGATTGTTGGATTTATATGTACGGTCTCGATAACTTAACGCTACTGACTGAGCTGTGACCCGTAAGAGTTACACCTTGGGCAACGAACATTAAATCCACTTAACTTGATTAACTGGTAATCACGAACAATTAACGAAAAAAAAAGGTTTTATTATTTATACTAATTATAAATAATATCACGTTTATTAGTTGTGGGTTTTATATCGCATCTTAGACTTGGTCTAGATGTTCTAGGCTTGGAGCCCGGTGGGTGATTGACATATCATTATTATTATATTAAATAGTGATAATAATTATCAATTTTATTTTTAGTAATGAGACAATCACTACTAAAAACCTGCCGCAAGCATTCAAATCAAAAATTCAATCCATATATAGATATGGCAACAACTATTATATAATAACCCCAATTGACCAAAATCAATTAACCACTTTAGCTTGTCTTCACGGCACTTTTGTTTTTTTGTGCTTTTGGTTCTAGTCGCAAGGAGGAAGAAAAGAAAACAAATCAATATTTGGTTTTGTATTCTAACAGTCGTTGCCCCGTCTTTGCACGTGCCACCGGCCACCTTGTTTGCTACGTGTTCGTATTCTAGCAATCCGTTCGTTGTACCTCGGTGTCTTAAACGGTTAACTATTAACCACTCAGGTATATCTATCTCATTGGTAGATTAATAATATTATACCGTGTTTGTATGTTTTGTAACCAGATCCTGTTCGGTAGTTTTTGGTGTTAAAATTTTATAAATATTCCGCTGCGTTTGTTAATTATATATTTAATTAATAACAAATATATCAAACCCGTTTTGATTAAAAGTAAAGTTGACACCACTGAAACCCAACAATTTCAACATGGCATCAGAGCCGCGTTCAAAATCCTATGGATTATTCGATATGTTAGATAAATCTGATGATGTTCCGATTGACAAAGGCAAGAGGCCTATGTCCGAAGATGTTAGTGATCACGTGGATCAAAATGTTCTGGCCGAGAGGGTTGCAGAACTCAAGAAGGATTGTATGAGTCCTATGAACATCAATTTCCCCCGTTTTCATATCGGATCGTCGCAAAAAAAAATAAGTTATCAAACGAAGGAAGGCACAAAGAGAATTCAATAAGCAAATTAAAGATGTCCCCGAATATCCAAACACTATGTGTTGTGGAAAATGCAAAGAACCTTTTCATTATAGAAGAAATTGTCCGAAGAAGATTGGAAAAACCGAATTTATGATTAAAGGGACAGACGAGAAAGGTTGGGACGATGTGTGGTATGCAAGGTTGACGAGGAAAGAGCATGGATGCGGATACAAGGATCAATTCGCAATCTTTAGTAAGTCGTTTGGTATTGAAGGCCAACCGAATGGTTATAGAATGGAATACTTTCGTGGAAAAGGATCGGTCATAATCACAAGTGAAGGACAAATACACAAGATAAAATCGGTATTTTATGTTCCTACACTTCGTAAGAATGTTTTAAGTATAGAAAGATTGAATCAAGAAGGATTATAAGTTGAATTTGATGGTTTTGTATGTCACATTCACCGGCCGATCATCCAAGAAAGAAGAAGAATTATTACATGCCAAATCTGTGATGGTGAAGATCACTTCACTTTCAAGTGTCCCAAAAAATAAAATGTTGTTAAGAAAGATGCAAGAGGCGCGCATAATGCGCAGAAAGTCAAACGGGTCAGGTTTGAAGGAGAACAAGAGGGAATCAATGAAGAAGATAAAGAAAGGGCTTCCGTTTTTAGACACTTTGAAGAATTCTCAATCAACAAGGACGATTATGAAGGTTTTATGGAAAAAGGTCCCGTTATGTACCCAACAAATGGATCGCGATTGCAAGATTGCCTAGTATTCATGGATTTGATTCATGTTATTACTATGGTTGAAAGGTACAAACGCAAGTTTGCATTAGAATTTGAAAGAACAATTGAATGGTTTATGCAAGAATTCTTAAAGATAAAAAACAAAGCACCAATGCCACCAAGAGATGGAACCGGATATCCAATAAGTCTATTGGATTTATATACTAAAGTGCAAGTGTTCGGTGGTTATGACAAAGTGAAAAGAGACGACAATTGGTCGATAGTTGCAATGTCGATTGGATATGGAAGAGGGCTACCAAGTTTGTCAAAGAAGGAAGATATAGCATTAACTCTAAGGCTAGTGTATGTTCGTTATTTGGAAATGATGGAATGGTACCATCTTAAGTATAAAGGTCGCAAGTTAGTTGTTGAAATAAAGGATGAAGATGGTAGCACGAGTGGTGGATTGAAGAAAAGCGAATGGAATGATGAAGATATGCAACCAAAGAAGAGGAGTCGATCGTCCTCAAGTGAAGATTAGAAGCCGATGCAGAAAATCAAGTTTAAGGGGGAGAATGTTAGAGATAAAAGATTAAACTTGATTTTATACCTATGTTAGAAAATCAGTAAACATGTGTTATTGTAAATATTATAAGTTAGATATGGTGGTTAAGTATCGGCTATGTATCACATCGATTAGAAATTAGATTGTCATAAGTTAGATTATTATCTAATAGTCACACCGGTTCACTCACACCGGTTATATGTATATAAATAGGGTCGAACATGTATCAATTATGTATGTGAAAGTTTATGTTTTCTTATAACTAACTTTCAAACTCTCCCTCTCTCAATTCCCTCTATATTATAACCGTCCCTCTCAAATTATAAGTGTATACCGAAGTGTAATTTCAATATCGTCCTAAGATATAACTAGGTGGATCTTCAACATAGATGAAAGATAAAGTCAATAAGACACCTTACAACACGTGTGATCAATGAGAAGTCAGTAACATTTTTTTCATACCTTTTAAATAATCTTTGGAAGCATTTTTCTTAGTGATTTGGATTTTTGAAGTAGAAGTTTCACAAATGACCTTCTTGTGCAGTGACTATGGGTGTTTACGGTTTGGTTTCAAACCGGGAAACCGTCTAAATCTGGCATCAGTTTGTTCACGGTCGGCTTACTCACTTAACTTTCGGTCGGCCGGTTTCAATGTTTCCAAGCCGCAGTGAACCGTTTGTTTTACGGTTTATGCCAAAAACGAACCGTATAAAACCGAACCGTACTGCATTTATTATTAGACTTTTCTAGTATTTCACATCTGCACACATATATTATTAGCAATGACTAAAAGTAATAGTTTTACATCTAACTAACTAAAGCAAATCAAAATGGGCTATAGACCTATTTTTAATTTTTCACATTCGCAAATCTTAAGCCCACCCCCATTAAGTTTTGTGTGTTTTCATGTGTTTTCAAAATTTAAAAAAAAACTATTCCAACGTTAAAAACCGAAACATAGTTGCTTCCATTCTCCCCACGCGTCAAGTATCATGGTATTGTATTTACTAAAGTATTTCGCTCTAATAAGCGTGAAACCAAACTGGAACCAAACATTACTAACGCTTTGGTTTTGGTTCGGTTTGCAAGTTCTACAATTTGGTTTTTGTTTAGAAAAATAAAAACCGTTCGTAATGGTTTGGTTCACGGTTTGACTTAAAAATCGTGAAAATTGGACCACGGACATCCTTAGCAGTTATAACTCCATGACCTTTCAATGGGTAGGTCATGGGTTGGAGTCTCACCTAGATCAAAAGTTTTCTAGGTTCAGTCTGGGGTTTTTTTCACAGTGAGTCTTCAGGTGGTGGGTTTCCTCTGGAATAGCGGCGGGCTAGGTCGCCAGCGTCGTCTGCGTTCACAAGCGTAGGTAGCCTTTTGCCATTGTGTTTACCCGGGTGATCAAGCTTTTGTTTATCATTAAAAAAAAGTTTCACTAACATTTTGTTCCCAACCTAAAACTCTTACTTAATATTTATAACGAATAGAAATTAAACTATTTATATAACAGTTGCTTTTAGCATTTTTTTGAACAGCAAATTACTTTATTTATCACCGAAAGTTTACAAAAGCGTACGCTAGCAAGATGCTAGACCATACAAAGATTACCCAATACTAAATATACAAAATACTTATGAACCTTTGTTCACGTAAGACGTTGACAATCAACCCGCTTGTCCCTAGTGTTGTTGTGTCCTTTCACCTATTTTTCAGTCCCAAGACAAAATCCGTGATATGTGCGTTTCAAAAAAATGTTGTTGTCTTCTTTCTTCCCCTTTGATCCTTTTGTCATTGTAGTTGATATGATTTCGAAGGTTTGAAGTATATGTGTCCGAGTATGATTTGTACTATAATCTCGCGTCGCCATGAAAAACTTATGGCCTGGAGCATAGCCAATATCCCTTGTTTCCCTCTACAGATTTGATGAGGTAAACTTGTGCGTGACGCGATATCTCATTTTGTGCTGTTGATTTTGAAAACAAAAAAAAAAAAAAAAAACAAAAAAACCTTTGTAGTTGGCTTTGGCATTTGATATTAGGGGGAATGGGCACTACCCGTGAAGTTTTTTAACTTCACTGATTTCAACCAATCCTGTACTGGCACATCACTTCACTGATTTCCTTCACTAAAACCGTTTTTTAGATGCAACACTCCACTGATTCTTTATCCAACAATATAGTAATAATAATAATAATAATAATAATAATAATAATAATAATAATAATAATAATAATAATAATAATAAGCTCCGCTTACGACTGTGCACATATAATGTATATATGTGTGGCCCTCAGGGGGCAAAAGTAAAGTTGCACTAATTTTAACTGGGGGTGAGCAAATGTCGGTTCGGTTCGGTTTTTACATATAACCGAAACCGATAACCGAAGTTCGGTTTTAGGAAAAAACCATAACCGAAACCGATCGGTTAAGTCGGTTCGGTTAATTTGGTTAATATGTCGGTTATCGGTTTGGTTTCGGTTATGTTCAATTAATATCCAAACATAAAACTTGTGCAAAGTTATAAACTTAAATAGTTAGTAAATTGTTTGGATCTTTTTCAAGAATACAAATACATATGAAAACGCAAGAAAAATACATGAAAAACCGAGAAAACAAATAAAAAAATTCTTCAAATATATGGATATACATGAAAATACATGAGTTACATAAAAGATATATTTCAAATACATAGATATACATGAAAGGTACATTAAATATACCGAAAATACATGAAAATATGTTCCAAATACATGGATATGTGTATGAAAAATACTTAAGTATATAACTATCGGTTCGGTTTCGTTTATTTCGGTTACGGAAGAAGGGAAAACCGAAACCGTAACCGAATGGTTCGGTTTTGGCCATATGTTAACCGTAACCGATCGGTTAATTCGGTTTCGGTTATTTTCGGTTCGGTTATCGGTTCAGTTTTGGTTTTTTCGGTTATCGATTTTCGTATGCTCACCCCTAATTTTAACGTTATTTTACTAATTTCGTGAAAATAACGTTAAAAATGACGGACGGTTAATCATGCATTAGGTGGTGGCATTGATAGCTAAAAGACAAGAGGGTACATGCACCAATCGGGTTTGTCCCGGTTGCTAAGTGTTATGTGCCTTATGTCCAAGGCTTGATACAAAACCGCTATCGAGCCGGGGGTCTCATTGGAAGCAGCCTCTCTATTCCCACAGGGTAAAGGTAAGACTGTCTACATCTTACCCTCCTCAGACTCTACTTTAGCTTTTGCTATTAGTGGAATTAACTGAGTATGATGAATAATAATAATAATAATAATAATAATAATAATAATAATAATAATAATTGTTTGCAAGCAAACGATGAGTTGTAAAGTTAATTATACACGTGCAAGCAAACTAAAGAATAGAATGTTGGGTTAATTTGCTATAGGATTATTATTTATGAAATAATAATTGTTTTAGTCTTGAGGGATTTAATATTAATAAGATTAATATTAAGGAGTATTAAGATATTTAGCAAGGGGGTTTATTGCAAGTTGTTGTCTTATAAAAGGAGGGTTAAGGAGTAAACCCTAATGCACACTTTTGATAAAACAACAAACCCTTGCCTCCTCTTCTTGGCTTTTTGCGGCCGCCACCAAAGAAAAGAAGGCCGCCGCCTTCTTCTTTTTTGTTCGGCCATCAACCACCACAAGCCACCACCTTCCTCTTGCAAGTGTTGTTTCCGGTTGGTTCGTGCTCGGTTGTGAACTTCCTACTAGCGAGGATTCGTTGTAACCCGCGTGTTACAATTCCGGTGTAGTCGTCAAAGGTTGATTACTAAACCCCCTATGGTTGTTTATTATTTATTTGTTTATACGCATTTAACTGAGATCTTGATTGGGAATATTTTATTAATCGGATTAATAAAATTAATTAACAATTTATATACAAAATCGGCTATTATATATATTGTATATATAATCCGTTTTGTTAAATATATAAACCGCTTCTGCTGTGTATACGATACCATGATTCCCAACAGTGGTATCAGAGCCACGGTTACGCGCGTATAGATGGTAAAGTTATAATTTTGATCTATGTTTTATTTGTAAAAAATTGTTTATTTTGACAAAAGATCAAAAGCTTTTAGTTGTTCCTGGATTGTGATGTGAATCGAGCCCTAGGTATTTGACCCTTGTAATGGTTGTGTTTGTGATGGTTTTATTTCTTTATTGATTTGTATTTTTTTATTACGGATATTGGATCCGGTGTAATAGATAGGATTAGAATAGATTTGATTTTATTGTATTTTCAAATTTATTGTTGTAATCCTTCAAGTACAAGATCAAGACGAAGATAAAAAGGCGAACAGGTTCCATGAAGATAGAGATCTCGGGTCAAGTGGGAGCTATATCAAAATTGTTTTGAAACCCTTTTGACTAGTTCGTTTCGTTTCTGGCTAAAACGAAACGGGCGACCTATTAGGGGCTCGATTCGTTTAATTTTATTATTATGTTTTGTGGTTGTGGTTTATTTATTGTAAATAATTTAGATAACCCAAAATAAATAAAATTTTCACAATCATGGCAACGGTTTTCTTAAAACAAGTTTTATAAAAACTGAAAAGCATATTTAATAAAAGGAGTTTTATTAATATTAAAACAAGTCCATTCGCGATAATACGACCAACGCAGTTTAAATAGGGTATTTAAAACTATACCGTGTCGAGTGTTGAAAGGAGTTTCAATTATCACGAACAATATAAAATTGGATTTTATAAAGTGTTGTGTGACTCACATCATGCTAACGAGTCATTCAATATATTTATGGTAAATATTAAAATTAAATCCCAATTTTAAATTGATGTTTCATGCCACCCTTAACGAGTTAACACTCCATTCTATATCGAACCCAAATGTTAGTGTTGACCCTGCATCTGGGCGTTGATCATGAGTGAAGGTAATCATCGCGGTTCCTGTGTAACATAGGCCGGTGTTACAGTTAACAGTAAAGGACCAAACATCGCTTGTTTGACAAGTGGGCATAGTTGGGGTTAAACATACATCGCTTTTAGCGATAACCCCAAAAAGGAGAGTTGTGTAGTGGACACAATTAACAATCGTTGTTTACCTACCTAATCATGCCAGTGGACAGTGCTAAGCCAGTTCATTGTGTATTGATGAATCGGGATCTCATCCTAATTAATTTTGCTTTTTGGGTCATAAAATAATTAGGATACTTAAAACATGAAATACTAATACATTAGATTTTGAACTTTGTAGATGTCAACTGAAAACAATTCCACCTCTCAATTCTCTCTCAAGTCCATCTTAGAGAATAACAAACTTAACTACTCCAACTTCATGGACTGGCACCGCAACTTGAAAATTGTTCTCAAGGCGGAGAACAAGTTGTATGTTCTAGAAACGCCAGTTAGCACTCGTGTGCTAAAAATGAAGGCATATCTTGATCACTTGGCTCGTCTGGAATACCACTTGAGTTATGAGTTAGCTGGGGATTTTATCCTAAACTCATTGCCCAAGTCATATGACCAGTTCATTATGAACTACAATATGAACGGGATGAAAAAGACACTTGCAGAATTGCATCAGATGCTCAAAACTGCTGAGGTGAACATACCTAGCAAGACTGCACCAGTGCTAGTGATCAAGGAGGGACAAGTTAAGAAACCTAACACCAAGAAAATGGGCAATCAGGGCAAAGGGAAGGGCAAAGGCAAATCTGTTGCCAACAAGAAACCTTTGAAAGATGCCAAATGTTTTCATTGTGATGAAACTGGGCACTGGAAAAGGAACTGTGCTAAGTATTTAGCTGAACTGAAGCAAGCCAAGGCTTCTGGAGGAGAGTCCTCAGGTATATATGTTATTGAAATCTTTGTTTTTTCTGGCAAAACATGGGTGTTTGACACAGGATGTGGTTTCCACATTTGTAATGTTTTGCAGGGACTAAGAAAGATTAGAAAACTGAAACAAGGTGACTTGGAGGTCCATGTTGGCAATGGACAAAGAGTTGTAGTGAAGGCAATAGGAGAATATGTTCTTTTACTACCTTCTGGTTTAGAACTTGTTTTGAACAATGTTTATTACATTCCTAGTGTGACTAGAAATATTGTTTCATTTCATGCTTTGCGTAGACAAGGTTTTGATTATCGTTTTAATGGTGAATTTATTTCTGCTTATTTTAACGATGTATTTTACTTTGATGCAAAACCTAACAATGGGATCTATGAGATAGAAATCCAAAACGATAACATATTATGCAATATCTCTCATAAACGTAATAAGTTGGACTTTAATGATACGTATATGTGGCATTGTAGACTTGGTCACATAAGTGAGAATCGTGTTAAACAACTCAAAACCGCAGGAATCCTGGATTCCAAAGGTTCGGAGTCGTTTGGAAAATGCGAATCATGCTTAAGTGGAAAGTTAACAAAAGCGCCTTTTTTCAAATGTTGGAGAAAGAGCTAATGATCTGTTAGGACTTGTACATACAGATGTATGTGGTCCATTCAGAACAATGTCAAGACATGGAGAAAGATACTTTGTTACATTTACTGATGATTTCAGTAGATATGGTTATGTTTATCTTATGAAGCATAAACATGAAACTCTTGAAAAGTTCAAGGAGTACCAAAACGAAGTAGAAAATCAGCTAAATAGAACTATTAAAATGCTTCGATCAGATCGAGGCGGTGAATATCTTAGTCAGGAATTCATCGACCATCTAAAGGATTGTGGAATAGTTTCACAACTCACTCCACCTGGAACACCGCAACATAATGGTGTGTCTGAGCGGAGAAATCGAACTCTATTAGATATGATTCGATCAATGATGTGTCGAACAAACCTTCCAAAATCCTTTTGGGGTTATGCTTTGGAAACTGCCGCAAGACTTGTGAATATAGCTCCAACGAAAAAGGTTAATAAAACGCCTTATGAGATATGGCATGGAAAGAAACCTCATGTATCCTACCTTAAAGTCTGGGGATGTAATGCTTATGTCACTCTAGAATCTTCGGATAAACTAGATCCCAGAGGCGAAAAAGTGGTTTTCGTTGGATACGGTAAGAAGATCGGTTACCTATTCTACCACCCCACTGAAAATAGGATTTTCACTAAACGCAGAGGCACTTTCTTAGAGGAAGAGCTTCTGGCGCGAAGGATTGGAGATAATCATGTGGATCTTGAAGAAATTCAAGAATCACAAGTGACTGAACCAGTTGTTCAGACAGAAACAGAAGTAACTGATCCAGTTGTTGAAGTTGAGCCTGAAAGGACTCAAGAAACAACGGAAACACCAAGTGTTCGGAAAGGTATTAGGGATCGTCGTGCACCTGTAAGGTATGACGATATCTTCATGATTGATGAAGCTGAGCCTACTACTTACAAAGCTGCAATCTTGGATTCAGAATCCAAGAAATGGCAAGAAGCCATGAATGCAGAGATGCAATCCATGTATGATAACCAAGTCTGGGATTTGGTTGATCTTCCTGCCGAATGTCGGACTGTGGGAAACAAATGGATCTTCAAGAAGAAGACTGACATGGATGGGAATGTGCAAACCTACAAAGCAAGGCTTGTAGCGAAAGGTTTTACTCAGACTCAAGGAATTGACTATGAGGAAACTTTCTCGCCGGTAGCCATGCTTAAGTCTATTAGAATTCTACTTGCCATTGCTGCATATTATGACTATGAGATATGGCAGATGGATGTCAAAACCGCGTTCCTTAATGGACACTTACTGGAAGATGTCTATATGGTTCAACCTGAAGGTTTTGTCGATCCAAAGAATCCTAATAAGGTGTGCAAGCTGAATAAATCCATCTATGGATTAAAGCAAGCATCTCGCAGCTGGAATCTCCGTTTTGATCAGAAAATCAAAGAGTTTGGTTTTATCAAGAACGAAGATGAACCGTGTGTTTACAAGAAGTCTAGTGGGAGCTATATTACTTTTCTTATACTGTATGTAGATGACATACTAATCATTGGAAACAATATCCCTATGCTTAAAGATGTTAAGACCTGGTTGGGTAAATGTTTCGCAATGAAAGATCTTGGTGAAGCCGCTTATATTCTGGGAATAAAGATTTATAGAGATAGATCAAAGCGGTTATTGGGTTTGATTCAAAGTACATATATTGATAAGGTCTTACGACGCTTCTCAATGCAAGACTCAAAAAGGGGGCTCTTGCCCATGGCACATGGAACCATTCTTGATAACTAGCAGTGTGCAAATACTGAAGAGGAAAGGAAGAAAATGGAAGGTGTTCCATATGCTTCTGCGATTGGTTCCATCATGTATGCCATGTTATGTACTAGACCTGATGTCTCGTATGCTCTTAGCATGACGAGTAGATATCAACAGAATCCAGGAGAGAGTCACTGGGCTGCAGTGAAGAACGTTCTTAAGTACTTGAGAAGGACTAAGGACATGTTCTTAATATATGGAGGACTGGATAAGGAGCTGTCAGTTAAATGTTATACTGATGCAAGCTTCCAGACTGATCGTGATGACTCAAGATCACAAACGGGATATGTTTTCATTCTGAATGGTGGGGCTATTACTTGGAAGAGCTCTAAGCAAAGTGTGGTTGCTCAATCCACCTGTGAATCAGAATACATTGCTGCATCGGATGCTGCAAAGGAGGCTGCCTGGATGAAGAAGTTCATTACTGATCTCGATGTTGTGCCTAGCATAAAGAAACCAATCGAGATACTATGTGACAACACTGGTGCCATTGCTCTTGCAAAGGAACCAAGGTCACATCAGACCGCAAGGCATATACTCAGGAAGTTCCACTATATTAGAGAAATAGTAGAACGTGGAGACGTCGTGATGAACAAAGTTCATACAGATCTAAATCTGGCTGACCCCTTTACTAAGCCTTTACCTCAAGCTAGACATGAGGAGCATGCTGGAAATATAGGGCTTAGAGTTGTTAGACAATGGGCATGATCTATAATTAGTATTGGTGTTTTATTTTGAACTATGACAGTTATGTTGAATGTTTATTTGATTTAATGGGTTAAATGCAAATTTAATATTTATTAACTGTGTTCATTTATTCGTATGTTTAAATCCTTGAATAAAAGTATTCTAAATGTCCGTAGTCGATCAAATTACATGGGAATGAATTTGAATGTAAGACTATTGTGAATTGGGATGGTTGTATTCATGAGATGAATAGCTCAAGGGTTTGAGGATCATAATTCACAGATATTATTAGGGAATAATATTGGATGTAACTCGCTTCAAAACGATCTCCATGGATCTATGTCATGAGATGTTTTGATATTGATATGTTCAATCTGTCCTTTTTCCTAAGGCACATATTAAACTACATTGATCAAGGACTATCTTTGATGTTATCTTACACTATCCTGAAACATGGGTAGCTATAAGGGTAGCGTTGGGAGAAATTCGAGATTAAGTGGGAGTTGTATGACGCTGATGGAATTCTGTACTTCTATGGGATTAGAAGCCTAGACATTCTGGCGCCCTCGTAAAACTCAAACTGGTATAAACGCGTGGCCACGCTCGGACTAAGGTAGTTCGTTAGAACACTTTGAATTAGAGACGAGAATAGAGAATAGTTGATCACTATATAAGAATGAATGATCCATGTCTTATGATCAACGGATGTCTATAAAGAAGGGACTTATTGATATAATTATCAGGACTATAGTATTTGGTTAAGTAAAGCGTTACTTGAACTCAAAGAACTAGTTGACGACTGTAAAGTGTCATACTGGTTTGGGTGCAATGCGATGCAGCTAGGCGTCCAACTCTGCGCACGTTGACTCATTTAATTAAAATCGTCCAAGTGGGAGATTGTTGGATATATAGGATGTCCGATGTAATTAAAAGTCGAGATCAACGTAACCCGAACCGGTACGATCCGAAGAGTTACACGTTGGTACACGAATCAGATAAGTTCACGCGTTGGTGGATTATTATTTATGAAATAATAATTGTTTTAGTCTTGAGGGATTTAATATTAATAAGATTAATATTAAGGAGTATTAAGATATTTAGCAAGGGGGTTTATTGCAAGTTGTTGTCTTATAAAAGGAGGGTTAAGGAATAAACCCTAATGCACACTTTTGATAAAACAACAAACCCTTGCCTCCTCTTCTTGGCTTTTTGCGGCCGCCACCAAAGAAAAGAAGGCCGTCGCCTTCTTCTTTTTTGTTCGGCCATAAACCACCACAAGACACCACCTTCCTCTTGCAAGTGTTGTTTCCGGTTGGTTCGTGCTCGGTTGTGAACTTCCTACTAGCGAGGATTCGTTGTAACCCGCGTGTTACAATTCCGGTGTAGTCATCAAAGGTTGATTACTAAACCCCCTATGGTTGTTTATTATTTATTTGTTTATACGCGTTTAACTGAGATCCTGATTGAGAATATTTTATTAATCGGATTAATAAAATTAATTAACAATTTATATATAAAATCGGCTATTATATATATTGTATATATAATCCGTTTTGTTAAATATATAAACCGATTCCGCTGTGTATACGATACCATGATTCCCAACAACTAAACCACCCACCGTCTCTCCTGTTGTTGATGATGACGTCATCGCTCCTAAATCATCCAATGATCGAGATCTGGTTTTTGCTACCCATATTAATTTTATGTAACAATTGTTTTTAATTATTGAAGTAAAGAAAAAGAAAAAAAAAATAATTTGTGTGAAAGTTTGTGCCTCACGTCCGTTTATCAGCACGGTAACTAGAACTCGAATTTGGTTCACAGAAGCTCTACCAGCATGGGTGGCAGCAGTGTTACCGTGCTGATAGTGGGGTACCCGTGGCGAATTCTGGTAGCGTCCCGTCCCCCTTTATAATTTATTTCATGTCTTGGTCAATATATCATTATATTGTCGCATTTTCCCAATAATGGTAGTTTAATTTCCCAATTCATCTAGATGTTCCCTTTTTACCGTTCAAAAAAAATCTAGATGTCCCCTTTTAGTGTACCAAACCGTACCTACAATTTGACCCTTTCAATGTTGGAGATAGACTCACACTAAAAAAAAATGTGTGATTAATGTAAACTTCCACAAATCAATCGAACTGGTGTAATTTAAATACTGTTTAAACTTTAAACTAAATTCTGGGCCGGCTCCAATTTATTCGTATATTAGAATTATACCCCGGGAGCGTCTCGTGTTGAGAAATTTAATATGATATATCAATTTTACATCTGAAATAGACTGATGTATAACTCTAATATTAATATCTAACATAAAACAAATTAACATTAATGTACAACTCCAATGCTAACACCTAACCTAAAAGAATGTACAACTTTAATGTAACTCTAATATTAACACCTATCCTAAAGACTAAACAAATGTGCAACTCTAACATACTAATATTGATACCTAACTTAAAACAACGTATAACTCTATTAACCTATTCGGCTCTGGTTGAAGAAAAAAATTCATATTTAGTGATTTAAACATAATTAGTGACTTGTCTATACATGATTAATGATGTTGGGTCTGCTGACCTGGAGAAGAATAGATGATTAAAAAGCCAAAATATGCTAACAGTTGATTCCACAAATATACAGTCTTTACAACATACTCTTCCCAAAAGACTGCTGACCCTAACAACTGTTCCATCCAAACAACTACTGTGACAACTGCTGATACAAAGGACTGATAGAGAACAACTGCTGACCAAAGGTCTGATGAAAAAACAACTGCTGATCAAGTACTGAAGACTAAAGGTCTGTTGGAGTCAACAGCACTTAGACTCCAACAGATGTTGCAAGACCATCAGAGCTTTCCCTTAGCAGTAGTTTACTTACAGTGTTTTGTAATATAACAATAGTTTGTATAGGGCAGATGTTTTATGTTGTTATTCTGTTAGAGGTCACTATCTTAGGTGACGTCAGCACATGTCACCAGTGGTTTAGGTTTGTCTATAAATAGAACAGTGCTTGTACCGTTCTATTACATCACACACAAACATTCTCTCAGACAAACAATCACTGTGTGATCAGGCTGAGAGGGAGTATTTGTACTGATTGTAATCTTTCAATTAATGAAAGCATTTGATCATTGAAAACATTTATTCCTGTTGTTTTGATTATAGTTTATCATTCCGCTGCACTTTCCATATATACTTACATCATTCATTTCTCATCTTATTCTAAATATATCAAAACAATCAAACTCAGATCCTAACAATTGGTATCAGAGCTTGGTCAATTAAATTCGATCTAACCAATCAATTTAATATAAACAGATCAGCTCACAAATATTGATATCGTTTGTCTGTTGGATTGAAAACAGAGTAATAGTTTAATTTCGATTCAACCGTTTTTAAACAGACTTTGTTTTTTGAAAAATCAGAGAATGGCTTCAATCAATCACGATCCACATAACACTGGCACGAACAACAAGCCACCGATGCTTGTCAGGTCTGAATACAATATCTGGCAACGTCGGATGAGCCATGTTCTAGCTCAACAGAACATTGGGTGTTGGAAGTCGGTTATCTTCGGACCACATGTTCCGATGGTGCCGAGTACTGAAGATCCCAAGGTTCAGGAGCCAAAGAAACTTGAAAACTACTCCGACCAGGATTTTCAGAAAATTGAGTTCGATGCTAAGGCCTTCAGTATTGTGGCCATGGCTCTACCCAATGATATATATGCTGGGCTGTTACACTGTAACAGTGCAAAGGAGTTGTGGGATGCACTGAAAGAACAATTTGGTGGGACTGAAGAGGTTATTGAAAACAATCGTGAAATACTTAACCAACAATATGAAACATTCAGTCATGTCAAGGGAGAGTCATTAACTCAACAATTTGAGAGGTTTAACTGTCTCATTAGTGAACTAAAACTGGTTGGTCTTACTTACCCCCATTCAACTTTGAACCATAGGTTTTTAAGATCATTACCAGACAAATGGGACACTATTGCTATTGTTATGAGAAACTCAATTGGATTTAAGGACCTATCACTGACCCAGCTTCATGGTAAGCTCTTGACCTATGAGAGAGAGCTTAACCAGAAAAAGAAGCTCCAGGACTCTGGAAAAGTGTCTGATGATTATGTATTTGGGAATACAGCACTTTTGGGTCATCATGAGGTGCCTGGAAACACTAAGGATCAGAGTTATGATCACTTCATTGACATAACTTCAGGTTTTAACTCAGGTTTTAACTCTGATTCTTATTCACCAAACTATGCTTTCACAGCAAGTGGTGGTGATATCCAGGCATCTGATAACATATCCTTTGAGTATGATGACCTGAAATACTTTGACCCTGATGATTTGGAGGAAATGGACATTATGCACCAATTGGCCCTTCTCAGTGTAAGAACTAACAATTTTTACAAGAAAACTGGGAGAAGGTTTCCAGGGTTAACTGGCAGATCAAAGGTTGGGTTGGATAAATCAAAGATAAAGTGTTATAAATATCATAGACTTGGTCATTTTGCTAGGGAATGTAGGAGTCAACATGGTACACCTATAATCACCTATCCAAATCAAAGACCTCGGACCAACACTTATCAAAATTCCTATAATACCCCTGGACCAAATGTGCAAAACACTGTTCATTTTGCACAATCCTCAAACACTGTTCCTGTCCAGTATGTCCAAACCACTGTTCCTCAGATCCACTATGTGCAAACACCTGTTGCTCAGGCACCTGTGCAAACGACTGTTGCTTCATCCTCTGCTCCTGCAGAGACCAGTCAACAGAGCTTCTTCACACAAGGCTTTGTTGATTGGAGCAGTCTACCAGATGAGTTAACAAATGAAAATTTTGCATTAGTTGCCAAAGCTGAAAATGAACCAGAAAACTTTTGTTTCATGGCTATGGTAGAAGAGGTTGAATCTGAGGAGGTGGTGACTGAATCTAATGTTGTGACTGATGATGTTGTTAATGAAGTAGTTGCAGGTGAAAAATCTGAAGAAGAGGTTGTGAATCTCTCAGATCCCTGGGGTGCATCTGATAATTGTCAGTGCAAGTGTGATTGTGCATTGATGGCTGCTGCTAAGGTATCTCCTCAAATTCTTAAGGATTTATGTTCTGACAGATGTGTGATAGCATTTGCAAACATCAAAGAGGTGAATGAAAACCTTAGAAAGAAAATTTTAGATGATGAAGTTAAATTTGAGAAACTTTCAAAAGAATTAAAAACAAGTTTAACTGAAAAAGAATCTGAAATAAGCAGCTTAAAACATGAAGCAACCATAACCAAAGACCAGCTCCAAACTATGATAACAAAATATCAGAGTTGTAAAAGTGAGCTTGAGTCCACCCAAGTTGAATGTCAGAAATGGGTGGAATCATGTAGAGGATTTGAAATGCTACTCAACAAACAAACCAAAAGTCATGTGAAGTTTGGTTTTGGTTTTGAAACCACTGCTCCAACTTTTGAAAACACTGACAAAAGGGATCAAAAGTCTGTTGAGATAGTACCAACAAACTTGCAGGGTCAAGAGATTAAAATCACTGAACCAAATGGTAAGAAAATTGTTCTAGAAAAACCAGAAGGTTCCTCATCATTCACTGAACTTGAAAAGTATGAATTCAAACCTACTTGGTCTGATGAGTGTGGTACTCTTGAGAATTTTAAACCTGTTGATTTTAAAACTCCTGAAGGAAAGACAGCTCCTCAGGCAAAAATCATTCCCTTGAAAAACCTTCCAGCAGATGCTCAAACATCTGCTGAAAAGAAGGCTGAAAAAGGGAAGAAGAAAGAAAAGACTGTCCACTTGTTCTGTGATTTCTGTGAAAAGAAGAATCACGTCACTAAAAACTGTTTTCTTCTAAAAGCATATGACATTAACAAAGGAACAAGTGTATGTGATTCCAAAGCCACATGTTCAATATGTGGAAAAAAGAATCACAAAACCAAAGAGTGATTGTATCTCAAAAATTTTGATGTGAAAATACAAGAGTACAAAGCTAAAACTCTTGCAAATCCTGGGGTAAGTACTTCAAAAGGAAAGCCCAAACAGACCTTCACTCCTGTCCAAACATCTGTTACTAAAAATCTTGAAACATCTGCTCCTAGGGATGTCCAAGTAACAAATGCTCCACCCACAAGCAAGTACCCAAGAGGATATGGACAACCACCATGTCATAGTCTGTCACATGTTTATGAGGAGCCAAAAAGACCCTCTAAACCAAGAGTGAACAGAAATCCCTATGGGTATTATCATCTGTCTGGAAGTGATCAAACAACTGTTGCCCCAAGTGTTGACATTTAAGCACTGGCAAATGGTCAGCAACAGTTGTTGAACTTGATTAAAAAATTAGTTCAAACCACTGATCATCTTCCAAAGCTTGAGTCTGAAAAGTCTGAGGACCCATCCAAAGCCAACTTGGCTTTGGACACTCACCAAAACTAATTCATTACTGCTGTGCAGGGAGCTTCTGCTTGTTTAGATAGTCTTTGGTATGTAGATAGTGGAGGCTCCAGGCACATGACAGGATGTAGAGTCCTTCTTCTGGACGTCTTAGCTCATGGAGGGGGTGATATATCCTTTGGTAATGATTCAAAAGGTAAGGTGTTGGGGTCAGGGACTGTACAAGCTGGGAAACTCAAGTTTGAAAATGTCAATCTTATTGATAATCTCAAGTTTAATCTTCTGAGTGTTTCACAAATGAGTGACAAAGGTTATGGCTCATTCTTCACAAAGAAAACTTGCAAGATTATTGGGCCAAAAGTGGTGAAAAAGATTGATACCATCATTGCTGAGAGCAAAGCACAACTTGTTGCTCATAGAAGTGGCAATGTGTATGTTGTTGATATGTTAAAGGACAATCCTATGGCAAATGTCTGTTTGTTTTCTGCTGCCTTCACAAAGGAGACAGAATTGTGGCATAGGAGACTGGGTCATACCAACCTTAATACTATCAACACACTCTCTAAACAAAGTCTTGTCAGAGGCTTACCATCAAAAGAATTCAAATGTGATGAGCATTGTGTTTCCTGTTTAAAAGGGAAACAACATAAAAGCTCTTACAAATCCATTGATGAGTCCAAAACCAGTCAATGTCTACAATTGTTGCACATGGACTTGTTTGGCCCTGTTAAAATCATGAGTCTAAGAAGAAAAAGATTTTGTCTTGTCATAGTTGATGATTTTTCTAGGTTTACATGGACTTACTTTTTACATTCTAAGGATGAGACTGCAGGTATTTTGAAGGACTTTGTCACCAAAGTTGAAAAACAATATGACTTGCCAGTAAAAGTCTTCAGGAGTGACAATGGAACAGAGTTTAAAAATAAGGAGTTGGATGACTTCTGTGTGTCAAAAGGGATTGTGAGGCAGTACAGCATCCCAAGAACACCAGAGCAAAATGGGCTGGTTGAGAGGAAAAATAGAACTCTTATAGAAGCTGCAAGAACCATGCTAGCAGATTCTGGTTTGCCATTGTCCTTCTGGGCAGAAGCTGTAAACACTGCTTGCTATGTTCAAAACAGAGTTTTGATCAACCCTAGACATCAAAAAACTGCTTATGAAATTTTGTTCAAAATCAAACCATTAATTTCATTTTTCAAAATCTTTGGCTGCCCATGTTTCATCTTAAATCTCAAAGATTCCATTTCAAAATTTGCAGCCAAAGTAGATTGTGGTTATTTTCTAGGATATTCTTCTACTGCCAAGGCTTATAAAGTGTTTAACACAAAGACCAAGACAATAGAAGAAACTCTGAATGTAAAGTTCAATGAACTTTCATCCCTAAAAATCCCAGCAAATCCTGTTGAAATGTTTGATTTAGATAAATTCAAATTTGAAGATATCACTGTTAAAACTAACAATGCAGGTATTCCACAGTCTCCACAACAAGATTACAGAACATATGTTGTGATCCCCAGTCACTATAAAATCTATTCTACATCAGAGGAAGCAGCTGTTCAAAACAACTGTCAAAACTCTGTCACAGCTGAGTCAACCACTGTTGGCCAGTCTTATCCTCAAACCACTGCTTCAACCACTGTACAATCATCTGTTGACAAAAGTCAAACATCTGTTGACAAAAGTCAGTCCAGTTTTACACCACTTGGACCCATTCCCCCACCTCCATTCCAAATATCTGATGGCACTACAGAAGTGCAAACAGATGTTACATCAACAAAGTCACCAAACATCTGTCCCTCACCTCAAAATGCCATCATACCATATCAGGGAGATCTTATCTACCTAAGAGCTCATCCACCAGACCAGATCATTGGCAACATCAGAGAGGGTGTGCTCACAAGAAGCCAATCCTCCAATATCTGTCTTTTTGCAGGATTCCTATCTCTCACACAACCTATCAAGTACCAAGAGGCACTGAAAGACAACAGTTGGGTAGAAGCTATGCAAGAAGAGCTCCTCCAGTTCAAAAGACAACAAGTATGGGAACTTGTACCACTACCTAAGGATGTTTGTCCAATAGGCACAAAGTGGGTCTTCAAAAACAAAACTGATGAAAGGGGTATTGTTGTCAAGAATAAAGCCAGGCTTGTGGTTCAAGGCCTCAGACAAGAAGAAGGAATAGACTATGATGAAACCTTTGCTCCTGTAGCAAGGTTAGAAGCCATCAGACTCTTTCTAGCCTTTGTTGTCAACCACAACATCAAGGTGTATCAGATGGATATCAAATGTGCCTTCCTTTATGGCAAAATTCAGGAGGAAGTCTATGTATGTTAACCACCTGGTTTTGAAGACACATTCCATCCTGATCATGTCTACAAGCTTAATAAAGCTTTGTATGGACTCAAACAAGCACCAAGGGCCTGGTATGAAACTCTTTCCACTTTTCTCTTATCCATTGGCTTCACAAGAGGTAAAATTGATAAAACCTTATTTTTAAAATGGAAAGGGAAAGACTTAATGATTGTTCAAATATATGTGGATGACATCATCTTTGGATCCACATGTAACAAAATGTGTGAAGAGTTCAGGAAACTCATGACAGCAGAGTTTGAAATGAGTGCCATGGGTGAACTTCAGTGTTTCCTTGGTCTCCAAGTGAAACAACTGCAAAATGGCACATTCATCCATCAAAATAAATATGTAAAGAATTTGCTAACTAGATTTGAGATGAATGACTGTAAGCCATGTAGTACACCCATGAGTACAGTCAAGCTACTCACTATTGATGACAAGGATGAACTGGTTGATCAAACACATTATAGATGCATGATTGGGTCTTTATTGTACTTAATTGCATCTAGGCCAGACATTATGTTTGCCACTTGTGTCTGTGCAAGATCCCAGGCTTCACCTAGAAAGTCAAACCTTATTGCTGTGAAAAGGATATTCAGATACCTAAAAGGTGCTCCCACACTTGGTATCTGGTACCCTGCTAATGGAAACATTGAGCTTTCAGGTTATTCAGATAGTGATTTTGCTGGCTGTCACACCACAAGAAAATCCACATCAGGAGGGTGCCAATTTCTAGGGAATGCCTTAGTTTCTTGGCAAAGCAAAAAGCAAGCTGCTGTTTCCACCTCAACAGCTGAGGCTGAATACATTGCTGCTGTAAGCTGTACAGCCCAACTCATGTGGCTTCAAAATCAATTGCTGGATTTTGGGATAACTGCATTACAGACTCCACTCATGTTGGATAGTCAAGCTGCTGAAAATATCATCAAAAATCCAGTCTCTCACTCCACTACCAAACACATTGACATCAGACATCATTTTGTCAAGGATAGCTATGAAAAAGGTTTGATTTCTCTGCACCATGTTCCAACAGAGGATCAGTTGGCAGATGTGTTGACAAAAGCTTTAGACACATCTACCTTTACAAATCTGATTTCTAGAATTGGTATGTTAAACATGGATTAAACAACAAAATGTTTTTAATAAAAGCATTAAAATGTTTTCGGAAAATCAAAATTCATCCTTAAAAATAGCTTTTTGGTTGAAAAATCTGTTTCAAACCTCTGATCAGATAAAACAACCACTGTTTCATTCATTTTTTCCACTGTTGGTTGAAAAATCTGTTTCAAACCTCTGATCAGATAAAACAACTATTTTATTATCCATATATATATATATTTCATATATCTATAAAAAAAACTATTGTTTGCATCAACTGTTTGCCAAAACAGCTGTCCTCCACCAGATATTTTACCCATCAGATGTTTGCCACGTCTGCTCCTACAAGCAGAGTTTTGGCCACATCAGCGGTTTCACCAGAGCCTATAAAAACCCTGTTTTATCACAACAGTCATTATACTGTCTCATTGTATTCAAAATACTGAAACCGCCTTCTTCATTCTCAAACCCTCAATCAAATTCCACTCATTCTCAACTTCGAAATCCATTACAATGGATCTTCAAGCTAAAGCCACCCACAATTACCTTCCATATCTGGTAAAAACAGATGAAAATACTCCATTCCATTCCACCATCGACATCATCCTAAAATCCAAATACCTGACAATCCTAACCGCTGACGCCCCTATCTATCTTGATACTCTCCAAGAATTCTGGTTGAATGCTGAGTTCTTGCTTCAAGACAAAAAGCCTACTTCCATTATCTCAAAAATTGGTGAAACAAGTATCGTCATTACCCCTCAACTGATATCCACAACCTTCTCACTTAATGATCTGTCAGGTAAAGACTCTTTCCCTAAAACAGAGCTTCACACAGAGTTTCAGGAAAGCGGGTATGATGCTCAGATGACTGGGTAAACACTTTTCAAAAAGTTTTTCCCACCAGTCATGAAAATTTTCTTCCATACCCTTCTTCTCTGTGTTTCCGCTAAGTCCACATCCTTCAATGAAATCCCATTGAGGATTCAGTACTTGGGTTATGCTATGTTGTCAGATTCTGACTTCAATCTATCCCAGGGACTGTTTATGGATTTAGTGTCAAATGTGAAAGCCATAAAGTCTGGGTCAAATAATGCTTTTCTAATTTACCCAAAAATCTTAAGTGTAATCCTTCAAAAGGTTTTACCAGAAATTTTTTTCAAAAAGGGTGAGTCTATGCAAATGAAGAGTCTAACTGATGAAACCTTCACAAGAATGCTGGGTGCAAACACCCAAGAAAAAGTATTAAAAGTGTCAAAGGTTTCAAAAACACAAACAAAGAGGACTAAGACAACAACTGTTGTCCAAACCTCTGTTGTTGAGCCCACTGCTCCTGGTGATCATGGCACTACATCCAGTGCTGTGAAACCCACACCAGCCATTTCCAAAAGAAAACGTCCATCCACAAAAACCACCACTCCACCACAAAAGAGACTTCTGGAAGATGAGATACCAGAAGATAACTCTGTTGCAACACAAAAGCAACTAGAAACCACTGTTGTTACTTCCTCACAACAATTGGAAATATCTCAACCTGACCAAACTCCTCATGCATCCTCACAAAAGGATCATGTTGTAAGCCAAGGGGAACCACATCATGATACATTTGAGTCACTTGGCCAAATGTTCACAAGCCCCTCTCCCAGGGCTAATTCTCTTTTTACTCCTCCACCTTCACCATCACATGTTCCACAAACCATGCAACCTCTGTTTGAGGCTATTGACAAAACTCAGGAAAATCCCAGTTCCTCTCTTTCACCTGTAAATGAGAGTATACCTCCACAAGTGACTGGGACTGAGGAAATTCAATCAGCCATCCCACAAACAGATGAGGAGGTTACACCCCTAGAGTTCAATGCAACTCTAGGTGAGTTTTCAAGTGGAGCAGCCACTACTGATATAGAGACCATTGTCTCACACCAGGACAGTGGTTACATAACTAAGACTCCCTTGAAGGCAACAACTGTGAGGCCACTATCGTGTCCCCAAAATCAGTTGGAAGTCCCCAGAACCAAGAAAAAGGGGCATTTGGTTCTCATCCTTTGGATTCACCTCCTAGGACTGAATCAGTTAAAACTACCACTGGTAGGAATTCAGATGATCCTATTAACTTAGGTGATGGATTAAAATACCAAGAATTGACGGCCAGAGTCCAAACCATTGAAACCTCTGTTGCTGACATCAAATCTGATGTCAAGTTAATATTGGAATCCTTGGCTACTCTTTCCAAGAGTCAACCATCCACAGCTGATATTGCTAGTGAGCTATGGAAATCTGTTTCCCCCATCATCATAGCTCACAGAAAACTAGCAGATCAGAATCATGAAACCTACATGGCTGAAATCAGAAACATGGTAGATGCAAGGTAAAAAGATACCCATGCAGACATTCAAGCCATCAAAGACCATTTGCTGAAGACCACTGGCTCTTCCCCTACCACCATTCTCAGGGATGAAGATGATGATGCATTCACAGCTGATGATGCCAAAAAGGGGGGAGAGTGGCAGAGATAGGTTGCCAAAGCTAGATCCCTTTGGTTGTCCACCTTCACAAAAAGGTAAATCAAAGTCTGCCAACATACCAGGGTCTACTCAAACAGCACTACAACAGCAACAACAAACTCAAACTGCACCACAAAAACAACAAACCAGCAAAGATAAAGCAGTAGACAACTCTGCAAATAAAGAAGCTGAAAAATTTGCTGAAGACAAACAAAAGAGGGCTGACACCTTGGAAGCCAAAGCAGAGTTGTTGGTACAACTAAAAAGGGAACAACAGCAGGAAGTTGAAGATGTGGGATCCTCAAAAAGGAATAAGATGCCTGCTAAACATGTCAGACAACCACCATCTAAACTGAAAACCACTGCTGCTAAAACTTCTGTTGATAAAGCCACTGCTGACAAAACCACTGCTGCCACCCAAACCACTGATAAAACCACAACACCTGAACCTACAACCACCAAACCTACATCTGAACCTACAATCACATCACCACCCAAATCCCAAACATCTGCTGGTCCTACTAAGGTGCCAACAGATGTTAACACAACCATTGCTTCCACACCACCATCACCAAAAATCTTGTATATAGCCTGTGTGCAAATGATCTCCAAACACTGCTGAACCTTGAGCTTGAAAGAGATGTAGAAGACCTATTTGCCTTGGACTTTGAACTTCAATTCAAAAGACAAATCAGAAAAAGTCTGATGAGAAATAAAGATCAATAATAAAGCTTAGTTTTGGCATCATCTGTTCTAGGGGGAGATTGTTGGGTCTGCTGACCTGGAGAAGAACAGATGATTGAAAAGCCAAAATATGCTAACAGTTGATTCCACAAATAAACAGTCTTTACAACATACTCTTCCCAAAAGACTGCTGACCCTAACAACTGTTCCATCTAAACAACTGCTGTGACAACTGCTGATACAAAGGACTGATGGAGAACAACTGCTGACCAAAGGTCTGATGAAGAAACAACTGCTGATCAAGTACTGAAGACTAAAGGTCTGTTGGAGTCAACAACACTTAGACTCCAACAGATGTTGCAAGACCATCAGAGCTTTCCCTTAGCAGTAGTTTACTTACAGTGTTTTGTAATATAACCGTAGTTTGTATAAGGCAGATGTTTTATGTTGTTATTCTGTTAGAGGTCACTATCTTAGGTGACGTCAACACATGTCACCAGTGGTTTAGGTTTGTCTATAAATAGAGCAGTGCTTGTACTGTTCTATTACATCACACACAAACATTCTCTCAGACAAACAATCACTGTGTGATCAGGCTGAGGGGGAGTATTTGTACTGATTGTAATCTTTCAATTAATGAAAGCATTTGATCATTGAAAACATTTATTCCTGTTGTTTTGATTATAGTTTATCATTCCGCTGCACTTTCCATATATACTTACATCATTCATTTCTAATCTTATTCTAAATATATCAAAACAATCAAACTCAGATCCTAACAAATGATTTACCTGAACACTTTGTGTTTTTTTCCTGTATGAACAAAACCCCACAAAAAACTTTCTCCGTTTTTTATATAGCACTATGGTACTCGTTGGAAAGATAATAAAACGCTCATTAATTTGGTGTAATTTTTTTCTTTAAAAAATCTCGTATATTAAATATATTAACGTTTAAAAATTATGGAAAAAACATGAGGGTGAAAAATCCAATTTTGTTTTTAAATTATTTTTTCCTAAAATATCTCAATGCCACATGGGATGACATATGGCACACTAAAGGAAGAGAATGCCTTTTTAAGTGCCATGTCATTAAAATGGCTTTGGTTTATTATATTAATAGATTATGTTTTTTTAATCTACTGATTTTTGTTAGAACATCACATACTGTTAATTGTTATGATTTCTTAATTTATGCCGATAAAAAAAGAAAGTAACGTGATGTACATGCCGAGTCACGATTCCAATCTATAACTTATAATAAAAGAATTGAGTTTGTATGAGGTGACATTTAATGGAGGGTGCCATGTGGCATCATATGAAGCTTTCTTCTAAATTTATTTATTTTGTATTTTTAAATAAAATATATATCTATATTATCTTCAAATTTCAAATATGTTAATTAATATTTTTTTCTTTATTTCCCTCTCACGTTTTTTAAATTTTAATAAACTATTAATTATTTTAAAATTTCAAATATGTTAATTAATATTTTTATGCTTATTTTTTCTTATTTTCCGCTCACAATTTTTAAACGTTAGTAACTTTTATGTATGACATTTTTTTGAAAAAAAAATTACACCAAATTAACGATCGCTTTATTATCTTTCCAACGAGCACCATATATAGTGCTATACAAAAACGGAAAAAATGTTTTTTAGTGAGTTTTTGTTAATGCAGAAAAAAACACAATGTATTTAGGTAATTTCTTACTCATATATAGGCAAGTCACTAACCATGTTATGATAGTATATATGTTTTTGAACCTACTATTACATATATGAATTGCCCATGTTCATGTGCTATAATGATATGCTTAGCATTAAAAGGGGTTGAGATTTTTTAATCTGCTGGAAACGCAGCATGAGAACCTCTTTTGATATTATAAACATTAGAACAACTTTCTTTAACATTAAAAGAGGTTGAGACTGTTTACTTCTTTTATCCTTTTTTATTAAGTAATATTAGATTTTTCAACCCCGGGACACTCCCGGGGTAATCAGCTAGTAGTTGTATAAACAAAATGTAGCTCACTTGGTAGAGGCTTATGCCTCTTAGAGAGGAGGTCTTATGTTTAAATCTAGGCAATGATGTATTTGTTGTAATTATGGTTGGGAACAAATTTCCTGTATTTATTTTTTAATACTTTTTGAAATTGGTTGTTAATGGGGAAGAGAGAAAAAATATTGATAAATGTATAAAATGTATTATTTAATTGAAAAGAAAAGAGAAAATGTAGTGATTTTTAGTGTTATATAGATAGGGATAAAGAAGCTATTGTGATTTGTGAATGCTCTAAAGCAATAGTTTTGGACCCTCACTTTCACAAGATAAAAGGAAGAAATGACATAATTGTAAAAACTCTGTTACCTTTTACGTGCTTTCATCTTTTTTTTTTTGAACGGCCAACGAATCAATTTTCGAGCACTCTCGGGCACCCTTTTGGTGAATCAGGTACTCGAGAATACCCGGGCCACCAATTGCCACCAATTTCCGGGAAAACCCGACCACTCACCCGCCCGAAGGCACGACAGTGAAATAATCGGTAAAACCGGTCGGGATCAGGACTCGAACCCAAGCCAATGGCCGGGTCATCTGTAACAACCGGCAAAAATAAGGTAATTCCGTACAAATTAATTAATATATGATTAACGTAATTAAATGCAATTATGTGTGATTTAATTATCAAGGCCTTAGGGGATAGCAATTTCCAAATAGTGCATAGGAATGCATACGTTTAATGGTAAAACATGATTGGATCATGTGTAAATAAGCTATCCGGTATGGACGTTGGCAATTACCCGGTAATAATTAAATAAACGAAACGGATCCCGGACACCCAGGATATAAAATAAAGGGTATTTTCATAAGATATAATGAGTTTTGGAACTCCAAAACCATAAATGAAAACGTCTTGTACAAATCTCCCGGTAACGAATAAAATGCGCGTACCGCACCCGATACGCGTATAACTCATAAATTCACCCGGCAAAGGCCTAAATAACCAATCAACGCTTAAAATAGACTATATTTAAGGGTTATTAAAGGTATTTTTAATGTCCGGATAACGCGTGATTAAAACCCGAAAAATACCCGAACGACACCCGAACGACGGGGGATTAAACATAACAAACAATGGGTAAACATTTGAAGTTGTGGACCCCACCCAAACCCCTCTAAGGGCCGGCCTATAAAGGCCATAATTATACACATGCAAGTGTTGTAATAATAATCTATAATCTTAAGGTAAAGCATGCATACATAAGACAAAGGTGTAAGATAAAGTGTGTAAGAAACACTAGTACAAAAGTAGCCCAAATCTTGTCCCCCCCTTGATCAAATTTTCGGCCAAAGGCCAAGTAAATCCAAGACACACCTCTAAACCATCATAACACTAGTGGATGCATGCCTTGTGAAGTCTTGTATATAGAGATCATGATGCCTTATAAAGATTAACCAAGATTTGCAAGAAATCTCACCTACACATACATACATACACGGCACTCCTTACACACACACATATCATATTTTTCAAAATCTCCCAAGTACACACACAATCTTCCATAAGATCTCTTGAATCTTTAGCATAATTACATGTGATAAGGGTATAAATAACATGTGTTAGGAGGTTGAATAACAAAGCAAAACACTTCTTTCTTCTTCCTTTCTTGAGCCGTGGGTATTCACACACACACACACATTATTCTTCAAGTTTAACACTTCCAAATTACTCCTAAACAATCCATCATCCAAACCCCTATTGTGTGTTTCAAGAGCTTGGAGCTAAACCACTTGGAAGAACACACTAAACCCCCCTCAAATCCAAGGTGTTTGTCTTCCCTAGCCTTGTGCTAGTAGTAAGCATTCTTAATCTTGTTTTTGATTATTATTATTCATGTATGTGTTCCTAGTAGCAAGTTGTACATGAAGGGTTTAAAAAGAGGTTTGAACATAATCTTTAATAGGTTTTACATGTGTAAAATGGAAGATTAAAGATATGAAAATAAATCATGGATTTGATGATGATGGAGATATAATCTTAAAAATATGTAAAGTTTACATTTAAAGCTAAGTAGGATGATGTTTTGGTTAAGATTATGGAATGAACTTGAATATGTTAAAAGTAACTCTAAATCATCTTATTATGATCATCTAAGTTATAATATGTGGTAAAACATATTAGAAGTTCATAAATGAAGAAGATGGAAAATCTAAGTTAGCTTACTTAGATGAATGATATTTTGATAAAATGGACAAATACATAAAACACACATATAATTAGTCTTCCATATGAAATACAAGACTAACATAAGTGTTTTGATACAAAAATAACTTACCAATAAAAAGTTGAATCTTCAAAGTTTACTATTTTGAGTGAAAAATGTTAACTTTGGAAGTTAGAATGGAAAAATGCAACTTTTGGAAGTTAAGGGACTAAAGTTGTAACTTTGAAAGTTAGAGGACTAAAATGGATATTTTAGAAACTATTAGTCCAAAAATACAAGTATGGAAAGTTTGGTGTCAAAAATGTAAGTAATAAAGTCTAAGGATGATTTTTGTAAATACTAGTAGAAATACTTGGGTATTTTGTACAAAAGTGTATTTTTGAAAGTTATAAAAATCTAAAGGGTTTTAACATAAGGATTTTTATAAAATAGAGATTTTATAAAAATATTAAACAAACTTGAGAAACTTATACAAAAATGAATACTTTTATATAAATGGGAATATAAAAGTGTTAGAAACATTTTTGTAGTTAAGTTAACAAGTTGGGTTAAAAATACATAAGTATTTTAAACCACCCAAGTAACATGTGAAAAGAGGAAGAAATATGGATAATATTTCTATAAAAATACATGTTGGGAAAAACTTGGAAAAATTAACTAATCGAGTTAAGATATCGAACTAAGACGCGTTAACGAACCGTACACGGACAAATCATGAGAAAAATGCCATTGCGGCAAGATAAGAAAAATATATATTTTAAGAAGTAAAATATATATATACATTGGGTGAAAACTAATAAACACTTTCCTAAGTGTTAAGAGAATTATTCGTGGGAGAAACACATGACACAAACAAATAAGACGTTAAAACAAACGTATATACTTAACAAGAAAAATTACACATTTATATATATGTACGCTCGTCTCGGCAAAATTCTAGTATATCTACTTAATGGGAAAGTAGATATGTGGGAAGGAAAGCCGCGACGAGAAGACAAAGAAATATATATGTGTATGACGTACCAACGAGATCCTAGTATACTTATTTGAATGGGAAAATAAATATACGGTATGGTGAGTTGAATCGGGTGTTAAGAATATACAATCGAACGACAAGATCTTAGCATATTTGTTTAAATGGGAAAACAAATGTGTGGCAAAGTGAGTCGGGTCGAGCATTGAAATATATATTATATCGAACGATGCGATCTTAAGTATAATTATTTAAATGGGAAGATAATTATATGTTAAGTGAAGTCGAGTCGATGATAATAAGATACAAGTTATGGAAATATTAACAAGAGTAATATATAACTTGTAACACAACGGGTAATGTAACGCCAACAAAACCTAGGATACGCGCTTAATTAAACGGGATTTGGAACAACTTGTGGTCGGGAGTTGGGTGTACAACTTGCCAAGGCACATGCACTATAGGAATAGTGACTTATACGTCTAGGACGTTTGTAGGTGCACGACCACCCACTTGCTATCTACCTTTTGAGCCAGACGCAGTTTCAGGTGAGTTTCACGGCCCCATTTTAAACTATTTTTACGTTTTCGGGGGAAAGATATGTTAGGGAAATGTTTGACGGGTTTATTACTTGAGGTGTGACCGCCACTCGGGGTTGAGTCCTCGCCTCTATAATCATTTATTCGGAGATTGAAACCGGAGGAATATTCGGATAGTACTATTGGTGCCTGACAAGGCCCACCCCTAATCGATAGCGTCGATTGTGCATAAGGTTATGCCTGGGGTGCAAATATTCTGAACTCAAGTCGTGGGAAACCGAGTAACGACTTGGAGCGGGGCATTTTATTTATATACGTCTTGGTTTGATTATAGTCTCAAGTAGATTTATAGGAATTTGCAACTCCTATATATTGTCATAACATGGTATTCCCAAGTATTCAAGTTTTAGAAACTGAAAACCTGTGAACTCACCAATATATTTATATTGACGAAACTTTTAAACATATCTTTCAGGTAACTAGATGAAGAAGGATCAGGCGAGCTGGGTCGGAGAATCTCCCAATGCGGCGTTGTACATTTTGCGGGGTTTCACCTTTATTTCCCAAAGCTTGGGATATATTTGAGAAACCTCGATGTTACTTTAAAAACAATTTACTTTTGTGTAATGTTTGGAACAAGTAATGACGCCTTAATAAATGACCCACTTTTCTTAAATTACTTATGTTTAGCAATAACCTTGACTTTATGCTTTTGAACCGTCGCGCCACGTGTTTCCGCCGTTGTCGTGGTGTGACAGAACGTGGTATCAGAGCCAAGGTTATAGCGAACTAGAGTATTTTCTTTAAAAACTAGACTATAACCGGATTTGGTTCAAATAATAAAGTTTTCAAAAAGAAAATATATAAAGGTGTTAAATAAAAGTAATTTTCAAGAAGCATTGGGCATGAGGAGATTCCGACCAAGCCAGCCATGGGTATTGTTATGCTTTAAACATGAAATTAGAAGTTAGGAAGGTTACTATAAAGTACGCCATAACTGTCTAATTTAAATAATTCATATATATTAGTACGGTTCTTTTGCCAGGAATGTCGAACGCAGGAAGTATCGCGCCGAGCTACGACAGTAGCTTGCAGATCATCCCAGCACCACCACCAGAGCCAGCAGAGTTGGTAGTGCTCTCCTCGGGAGATGAGGACGTAGAGATGGGCGTCGCCGCCGACGGAGCAGGCGACGATAGCTCAGATGAGTCAGACCCCAGCGAGGACCCCCACTGGGCACCGGCCGTGATTGACGCGCCACTGCCCATTGTACCGGCCGCACCTTTGGCCGTACACCCCGTTCGAGCCATCAGGGACTTCCCTGACGGCTGTGCCGGTCCTTCGCGACCAAACCCAGCCCAGTCGGATGCGGCAGAGTCTCCATTCCGCCGACAGGCTCACGCCGAGCACGAGCCAGCACCGGTACCCCACATTCACGTACCTGCAGGCATGAGACTCCTGCCTATCGCCCGTGGGAGGAACGGGTGGATTTCCGATGACTCCGACGACGAGTCTGTAGGTTCGGTAGGGCACATGTTGGTGCCCGAGATTCCGGCTGATCAGGAGGAGCCAGTGGCTCCAATGCTAGAGGACGCCCCAGCCGACCCCGTAGCCCCCACCAGCACCACTCGAGCCCATACCCCAGGAGGAGCCAGCCCCAGCGGCACTTGTACTTGAGGGTAGTCCCGCCCGTAGCTCTGAGCTACATAGGGCAGGCATGGAGGCATTCGCCACTGCGAGCCCTCCCACACCCCCTGTAGTGGTGTCCACTCCAGAGTGGGCCACTGTTTCGGAGCCGTTAGTAGCCCCACTAGCCGAGCCTATGCCACCACCCCCAGTAGCCATGACTTTACCCATCCCCACCATTCCCGGCATGACACCTGCACCGTACCCTATGGGTGCAGGGGACCCTTATATGATGCCACCCCACTTCTCCATCAGACCACCAGGCTTCACCCCATTACTGCCACACATACCGATACCTGCCCCCTTTGGGCCATTCCCATCCACACACCCAGATATACCCGGACCATCCCAGCCACCCAGGACGACACCCTTGTCTGGACCAGCATGGTCCACTGCCATCACTCTAGAGCGGGACTTTCAGACTCTCGCTGATACGGTGCAGCGCACCGTAACACAGGTGGAGCATCAGACACGTCTGATGTGGACGAGGATGATAGATGCGCGGGATGCTTTGGCGCATTACGCGGAGGAGTTGCTGAGCCTGGACGCTCAGTGCGGTATCACAGGGGATGCGCACTTTGCGCATCGACATTTCTTGTACGAGCGTATCATGACGATCAGTATGACGATCAGTACGCACGCGCCTCAGTACCAGTTTCCTCCGCCACCGCCACAGTAGGGACTCATGGGACATATGGAAGAGTATTTGAAGATAGCCATAGTAGTAGTAGTAGTTGTATGATAGCACTACGTGGGTTATGACACCCACTTGTATTTTGCCTAGCCGAGCGGGTTGTGCCGGCATATAACAATATATTTCTGTTGTATTTCAAATGAATGATGTAAGAGGAAGAAATCCTCAATCTTGTTGTATCAAACAAATCAGTGTAATCATTATGTTGAAATTTATGAAAGACTTGTTATGGTAAAATTGTGTTATGACTTCTACAGTTATTATTATTTATTCTGTATGGTGTGCTTGCATGTTGTGTGATGACTTTGTATTGACTATCGCGTTCATATTTTGGGTTGTTATTTATGCTTTATATGATATTGTATAAATGTTGCCGAATTAACCTTTGATATATATATTATTGAAGAAAAATGGCACCGGCCACTAGAAGCAATAGCGGAGCAGACGGACTGCCCGCAACACCCGCCGAACTCGAGACCATGATATCTGAGCGCATAGCTCGCGCCATCGCTGAACATGAAGCCGCACGCTCTGAACACTCCCATGACAGGACAGGGAGCGAGCGACGAGAGACCTCCCCCATTGGTAAGAGGTTTAAGAATAAATGAAAAGTGATGGGAGGATATTTCAAAAACTCCTATCCCATAATAACATACTACATTACTATTACAGGGACAGCCTCGGGAGAGCGCGGCTGCACTTTCAAGGCTTTCTTGGACTGCAAGCCGATAAACTTCAGCGGCACTGAAGGTTCCATAGGCCTGGTCAAATGGTTTGAAAAGACCGAGGCAGTTATCCGCATCAGCGGGTGTACCCCTCGACAGTCTGTCATGTATTCCACCAACCTGTTCCTAGATCAGGCACTAACTTGGTGGAATGGCCAAGTACAGTCTCTAGGAGATGATGTTGCATACTCTCTATCATGGGCGGCACTGAAGGAACTTATGACTGCCGAATACCGCCCGGCAAGCGAAGTTCAGAAGTTGGAAACCGAGTTCTGGAACCTCACCATGGTAGGAGCAGACGTTACTGGGTATACGTCTAGATTTCATGATCTCGCTCGACTGGTACCTCGTCTGGTTACACCGGAAAAGAACAAGGTGGAACGTTACTTATTCGGGTTAGCACCACAGATACGCAGCATGGTCACCTCTTCCAAGCCCACGACCATGCGCGAGGCGATTGATCTGGCACTAAGCCTCACTGAAGATGCTATCCGCATGGGTACCCTAATCCGCCAAGTTTCAGGATTGAAAATTTCTGAGGCAAGCAGTGTTGAGGCCAAGAATCAGGGATCAAATTCAGCTGTTGTGACTAATGATCAGGGTAATAAGCCGAGGTTTGGGAAAAGAAAGAGGGATGAAGGAAAAAGAGACCGAGCGTCGGGTAGCTCGAACAAGAAGGGAAAGGGATATGTCGCCACGGGACGTGGTAACGGTAACAAGCAGGGAAATCAGGGGAGAAACAACGGGTTAACTTGTGGGAAGTGCCACCGCACCGGGCACAAGACTGAAGAGTGCCGATCTGGAGCACCGAAAAATGGAGGGGCTAGACCATGCTTTGCATGCGGGTCATTAGATCACTGGAAGAAGGATTGCCCCAAGATCAACAACCAGGCCCGCGGCCGGGCATTTGTGATTGGAGCCGGTGATGCACGGCAAGACCCCAATGTGGTCACTGGTACGTTTCCTCTAAATGGTCATTATGCCTCTGTATTATTTGATACCGGTGCTGACTTTAGCTTCGTATCCATTGAGTTTAAAAGACTACTTGGTTTAAAAACTAGTAAACTAGATACACCCTACTCTATAGAACTGGCTAATGGTAAAACTATCGAAACGAGAGAGGTAGCAAAAGATTGTAAGTTAGAACTCTATGGGCACGAGTTTGGGATTAATCTGTTGCCAGTTGTTTTGGGGAGTTTTGACATCGTTGTCGGCATGGACTGGTTGTCCGCACACCGTGCCATTGTGGTTTGCAACGATAAAGTTATTCAAGTTCCCCTCGCAAACGGCGAAACTCTCTCAATTCAAGGGGAAAGACACGGGACGCCACTAAGGATTATTTCGAGCATGAAGGCTCGTAAGTGTCTGAGAAAAGGGCTTGTCGCATTCTTGGCACACGTAGTGGACAAGAAGGCCGACGAGCGAAAGTTGGAAGACATTCCAGTCGCCAAAGATTTTCCGGATGTATTTCCAGAAGATTTGCCGGGGTTGCCGCCACCTCGACAAGTCGAGTTCCGCATCGACCTCGTTCCTGGAGCAGCTCCTGTGGCACGATCGCCATACCGCCTAGCTCCATCAGAGATGCAGGAACTGTCCAGCCAGCTACAAGAATTATTGGACAAAGGTTTTATAAGACCGAGTTTCTCACCTTGGGGAGCTCCCGTCTTATTTGTGAAGAAGAAGGATGGCACATTTCGCATGTGCATCGACTATCGGGAGCTGAACAAGCTAACCATCAAGAATCGCTATCCTCTCCCCAGGATCGACGATTTATTTGATCAGCTCCAAGGTTCCAGCTATTACTCCAAGATCGATTTGAGGTCAGGCTATCACCAGTTGCGTATACAAGAAGAAGATGTACCAAAAACGGCCTTCAGAACCCGGTATGGACACTATGAATTTTTGGTGATGCCGTTCGGCTTGACCAACGCACCAGCGGTTTTCATGGACCTAATGAACCGCGTGTGTAAGCCATACCTGGATAAATTCGTCATCGTCTTCATTGACGATATTTTGATCTATTCACGCACGAAAGAAGACCACGAGAATCACCTTCGGTTAATTCTTGAAGTATTACGCAAAGAGAAGCTCTATGCTAAATTCTCGAAATGTGACTTTTGGATTCGGGAAGTTCACTTTTTAGGCCACGTAGTGAACGAGAAGGGCATACACGTCGACCCCGCCAAGATCGAGGCAATTAAAAATTGGGAAGCCCCTCGAACCCCTACCGAAGTACGACAATTTCTAGGCCTTGCGGGTTATTACAGAAGGTTCATCGAGAACTTTTCAAAGATAGCACAAGCTTTAACCATGCTAACCCAAAAGGATAAGAAATTTGAGTGGACGGAAAAGCAAGAGGCAGCATTCCAATTGTTAAAAGACAAGTTATGTGGCGCTCCGATACTGTCACTTCCAGACGGTACGGAAGATTTTGTGGTTTACTGCGATGCCTCGCATCAAGGTTTGGGTTGTGTACTGATGCAACGAGAAAAAGTAATAGCATATGCTTCCAGGCAACTGAAAATCCATGAGAAGAACTACACTACACACGATTTGGAATTAGGTGCAGTGGTGTTCGCTCTCAAGATATGGAGGCACTATTTGTACGGAACCAAGTGCACGATTTTCACTGATCACAAGAGTTTGCAACACATCTTTGATCAGAAGGATTTGAATATGCGACAACGGCGATGGGTTGAATTATTAAACGATTACGATTGTGAGATAAAGTACCATCCCGGTAAGGCGAATGTTGTAGCCGACGCCTTGAGTCGCAAGGAACGGGTTAAACCATTGCGTGTTCGAGCTTTGGGACTGACTATCCACACGAATATGACTGAACAAATTCGTGAAGCTCAAATTAACGCCCTCAAACCCGAGAATGTCAAAGGTGAAAGGTTACGAAAGATGGTTGATTCACTGGAACCAAAAGCGGACCAAACACTGTATTTCATGAATAGAATTTGGGTCCCAGTATATGGTGGATTGCGTGAGCTAGTATTGGCCGAAGCTCACAGTTCTAGATATTCGGTTCACCCGGGTGCAGACAAGATGTTCCACGATTTGAAGGAACTTTATTGGTGGCCGAACTTCAAAAGGGATATAGCAGCCTATGTTGCGCGATGTTTGACTTGCGCAAAGGTCAAGGCTGAGCACCAGAGATCTTCCGGTTTGCTCCAGCAACCGGAAATACCGGAATGGAAATGGGAACGAATCACCATGGATTTCATTACCAAGTTACCCAAGACAACAAGCGGCCACGACACGATCTGGGTAATCGTAGATCGATTGACGAAATCTGCACACTTCCTTCCGATTCGCGAAACGGACAAGTTGGAGAAACTGACCCGTTTGTACATTAAGGAAGTGGTATCTAAACACGGTGTACCTGTTTCTATCATCTCCGATCGGGATAGTCGTTTCACTTCCAGATTTTGGGAAAGTCTAAATGAAGCCCTCGGTACTCGCCTCGACATGAGCACCGCATATCACCCCCAAACGGATGGCCAAAGTGAACGAACCATCCAGACCTTGGAGGATATTTTAAGGGCATGCGCGATTGATTTCGGAGGTAATTGGGATACGCACTTGCCATTGGTAGAATTTTCTTATAACAACAGTTATCATACGAGCATTCAAGCCGCACCGTTTGAAGCTCTATATGGACGCAAGTGCCGATCGCCATTATGTTGGGCGGAAGTTGGAGAAAAACAACTCACCGGGCCCGAAATCGTTCAAGAGACCACGGATAAGGTCTTTTTGATAAAGGAACGCCTCAAAGCGGCCCGGGACCGCCAGAAAAGCTATGCTGATATGAGGCGAAAGCCTTTAGAGTTTCAAGTCGGAGACAAGGTCCTGCTGAAAGTGTCACCTTGGAAAGGTGTCGCGCGCTTTGGAAAGCGCGGAAAGTTGAACCCACGATATATTGGACCGTTCGAAGTCTCGTCCAGGGTAGGCACAGTGGCATACAAGCTCAAGTTGCCTCAAGAGCTTAGTGGAATACACGACACGTTTCATGTGTCAAATTTGAAAAAGTGCCTATCCGACGAAACTCTCATTATCCCTGCTGAAGAAATCCAGATTGACGACAAGTTACATTTTGTTGAAGAACCAATCGAGGTAACCGATTGGAAGGTCCAAAAACTAAGGCGCAGCAAGATCAGATTGGTCAAAGTGCGCTGGAATGCCAAGCGTGGACCGGAGTTCACGTGGGAAAGGCTGGACCGGATGAAGCAAAAATACCCCGCCCTATTCGAGAAGACACCTGTACCGGAGAACTCGAAGTGAATTCCGGGACGGAATTCTCTTAACGGGGGGAGAATGTAACAACTGGCAAAAATAAGGTAATTCCGTACAAATTAATTAATATATGATTAACGTAATTAAATGCAATTATGTGTGATTTAATTATCAAGGCCTTAGGGGATAGCAATTTCCAAATAGTGCATAGGAATGCATACGTTTAATGGTAAAACATGATTGGATCATGTGTAAATAAGCTATCCGGTATGGACGTTGGCAATTACCCGGTAATAATTAAATAAACGAAACGGATCCCGGACACCCAGGATATAAAATAAAGGGTATTTTCATAAGATATAATGAGTTTTGGAACTCCAAAACCATAAATGAAAACGTCTTGTACAAATCTCCCGGTAACGAATAAAATGCGCGTACCGCACCCGATACGCGTATAACTCATAAATTCACCCGGCAAAGGCCTAAATAACCAATCAACGCTTAAAATAGACTATATTTAAGGGTTATTAAAGGTATTTTTAATGTCCGGATAACGCGTGATTAAAACCCGAAAAATACCCGAACGACACCCGAACGACGGGGGATTAAACATAACAAACAATGGGTAAACATTTGAAGTTGTGGACCCCACCCAAACCCCTCTAAGGGCCGGCCTATAAAGGCCATAATTATACACATGCAAGTGTTGTAATAATAATCTATAATCTTAAGGTAAAGCATGCATACATAAGACAAAGGTGTAAGATAAAGTGTGTAAGAAACACTAGTACAAAAGTAGCCCAAATCTTGTCCCCCCCTTGATCAAATTTTCGGCCAAAGGCCAAGTAAATCCAAGACACACCTCTAAACCATCATAACACTAGTGGATGCATGCCTTGTGAAGTCTTGTATATAGAGATCATGATGCCTTATAAAGATTAACCAAGATTTGCAAGAAATCTCACCTACACATACATACATACACGGCACTCCTTACACACACACACATATCATATTTTTCAAAATCTCCCAAGTACACACACAATCTTCCATAAGATCTCTTGAATCTTTAGCATAATTACATGTGATAAGGGTATAAATAACATGTGTTAGGAGGTTGAATAACAAAGCAAAACACTTCTTTCTTCTTCCTTTCTTGAGCCGTGGGTATTCACACACACACACACATTATTCTTCAAGTTTAACACTTCCAAATTACTCCTAAACAATCCATCATCCAAACCCCTATTGTGTGTTTCAAGAGCTTGGAGCTAAACCACTTGGAAGAACACACTAAACCCCCCTCAAATCCAAGGTGTTTGTCTTCCCTAGCCTTGTGCTAGTAGTAAGCATTCTTAATCTTGTTTTTGATTATTATTATTCATGTATGTGTTCCTAGTAGCAAGTTGTACATGAAGGGTTTAAAAAGAGGTTTGAACATAATCTTTAATAGGTTTTACATGTGTAAAATGGAAGATTAAAGATATGAAAATAAATCATGGATTTGATGATGATGGAGATATAATCTTAAAAATATGTAAAGTTTACATTTAAAGCTAAGTAGGATGATGTTTTGGTTAAGATTATGGAATGAACTTGAATATGTTAAAAGTAACTCTAAATCATCTTATTATGATCATCTAAGTTATAATATGTGGTAAAACATATTAGAAGTTCATAAATGAAGAAGATGGAAAATCTAAGTTAGCTTACTTAGATGAATGATATTTTGATAAAATGGACAAATACATAAAACACACATATAATTAGTCTTCCATATGAAATACAAGACTAACATAAGTGTTTTGATACAAAAATAACTTACCAATAAAAAGTTGAATCTTCAAAGTTTACTATTTTGAGTGAAAAATGTTAACTTTGGAAGTTAGAATGGAAAAATGCAACTTTTGGAAGTTAAGGGACTAAAGTTGTAACTTTGAAAGTTAGAGGACTAAAATGGATATTTTAGAAACTATTAGTCCAAAAATACAAGTATGGAAAGTTTGGTGTCAAAAATGTAAGTAATAAAGTCTAAGGATGATTTTTGTAAATACTAGTAGAAATACTTGGGTATTTTGTACAAAAGTGTATTTTTGAAAGTTATAAAAATCTAAAGGGTTTTAACATAAGGATTTTTATAAAATAGAGATTTTATAAAAATATTAAACAAACTTGAGAAACTTATACAAAAATGAATACTTTTATATAAATGGGAATATAAAAGTGTTAGAAACATTTTTGTAGTTAAGTTAACAAGTTGGGTTAAAAATACATAAGTATTTTAAACCACCCAAGTAACATGTGAAAAGAGGAAGAAATATGGATAATATTTCTATAAAAATACATGTTGGGAAAAACTTGGAAAAATTAACTAATCGAGTTAAGATATCGAACTAAGACGCGTTAACGAACCGTACACGGACAAATCATGAGAAAAATGCCATTGCGGCAAGATAAGAAAAATATATATTTTAAGAAGTAAAATATATATATACATTGGGTGAAAACTAATAAACACTTTCCTAAGTGTTAAGAGAATTATTCGTGGGAGAAACACATGACACAAACAAATAAGACGTTAAAACAAACGTATATACTTAACAAGAAAAATTACACATTTATATATATGTACGCTCGTCTCGGCAAAATTCTAGTATATCTACTTAATGGGAAAGTAGATATGTGGGAAGGAAAGCCGCGACGAGAAGACAAAGAAATATATATGTGTATGACGTACCAACGAGATCCTAGTATACTTATTTGAATGGGAAAATAAATATACGGTATGGTGAGTTGAATCGGGTGTTAAGAATATACAATCGAACGACAAGATCTTAGCATATTTGTTTAAATGGGAAAACAAATGTGTGGCAAAGTGAGTCGGGTCGAGCATTGAAATATATATTATATCGAACGATGCGATCTTAAGTATAATTATTTAAATGGGAAGATAATTATATGTTAAGTGAAGTCGAGTCGATGATAATAAGATACAAGTTATGGAAATATTAACAAGAGTAATATATAACTTGTAACACAACGGGTAATGTAACGCCAACAAAACCTAGGATACGCGCTTAATTAAACGGGATTTGGAACAACTTGTGGTCGGGAGTTGGGTGTACAACTTGCCAAGGCACATGCACTATAGGAATAGTGACTTATACGTCTAGGACGTTTGTAGGTGCACGACCACCCACTTGCTATCTACCTTTTGAGCCAGACGCAGTTTCAGGTGAGTTTCACGGCCCCATTTTAAACTATTTTTACGTTTTCGGGGGAAAGATATGTTAGGGAAATGTTTGACGGGTTTATTACTTGAGGTGTGACCGCCACTCGGGGTTGAGTCCTCGCCTCTATAATCATTTATTCGGAGATTGAAACCGGAGGAATATTCGGATAGTACTATTGGTGCCTGACAAGGCCCACCCCTAATCGATAGCGTCGATTGTGCATAAGGTTATGCCTGGGGTGCAAATATTCTGAACTCAAGTCGTGGGAAACCGAGTAACGACTTGGAGCGGGGCATTTTATTTATATACGTCTTGGTTTGATTATAGTCTCAAGTAGATTTATAGGAATTTGCAACTCCTATATATTGTCATAACATGGTATTCCCAAGTATTCAAGTTTTAGAAACTGAAAACCTGTGAACTCACCAATATATTTATATTGACGAAACTTTTAAACATATCTTTCAGGTAACTAGATGAAGAAGGATCAGGCGAGCTGGGTCGGAGAATCTCCCAATGCGGCGTTGTACATTTTGCGGGGTTTCACCTTTATTTCCCAAAGCTTGGGATATATTTGAGAAACCTCGATGTTACTTTAAAAACAATTTACTTTTGTGTAATGTTTGGAACAAGTAATGACGCCTTAATAAATGACCCACTTTTCTTAAATTACTTATGTTTAGCAATAACCTTGACTTTATGCTTTTGAACCGTCGCGCCACGTGTTTCCGCCGTTGTCGTGGTGTGACATCATCCCTCATTTCCCATCCACCAAATGTAGCTAGTGGGAATTGAACCCAAGCCTCTCATAAGAAACTTTAAGCCCTTAACCAACTAGGCTACAAGTGTTGGACTTTTCGTGCTTTCATCTTCTGCATGGTCTATGTAATTTTTGAAAAATTATATGCTAGTATCATTTGTGAAAATATCACTACTAGAATCTGTGGGTGAAATGGATAACCCAGATACATCGTTTGAGTAAAAAAAAAAAAAACTGAGTAAATGAAAGTATACGGATTTGTGAATTATGGATAATTTGAATAATTAAAATAAAAAAAGGTTTAGTATTTCATATTTATAAGGTTTTTAATTATTTATAACAATTTTTAATCGTAATTAATAGTAATAAGTAGGGCGGTTCATGAGCCGAGTCGAATCGAACGGACCTTTACAGATGCTTGGCTCATTTACAAACCGAACCGAGCTGAGCGGCTCGTTTACAACCTAGCTGAAAAGTGAGCGAACATTTTTTGAGCGCATTTTTTTCGAGCGAGCGTCAAATGAGAAATGAGCGGAAAGTAATTTGGACAACCATAAAATTAGGATGTTCAATGTTTTCGTTGTCGAGTGACAACTATGGTCGAACTGTTTGATTATGACACTAATGTTAAGGTCCGAGTGTCCGAGAATGAGGCTTAGGTTGAGGCTGGTGAGGCAATGAGCATACTACATAGAACAATTGTCGCATTGTGGCGTAGGGTGATATTAAGCGACAGATGACTAATAACATAAAAAAAGTCAAGGCTGTCACATTACGACTTAGAGTTTTACTATTAAACTTAGTGTTGAATTTTTATTTGATAAAGCGGGCTAGTCATATTTTATTTGCATATATTGGACAAATGTTATGTATAAAACTATAATTATTACTATGATTTGTGGGTATACATATAATTATATATATAATAGATAAATAATAATTTATTCGAGCCAAGCGAACCTTTGCTCATGCTTGGCTCATTTACAATCGAGCGGACGATCAAGTGAGTGTTTTTCAAGCATTTTCCAAACAAAGAGCGAGCCACGAACGGCGAACGTTTTGAACAGCCCTGGTCATTAGTCTGTTCAATGGTTAAATGAAAAAAAAGGACGCAATCGTCAGGTTTCTTTACCTGTAAAACTAACCCGCCTTACCTACCCAAGAACCCAAAGATTTTCCAATGAAATGAAAAAACTAACCCGCCTTACCTACCCAAGAACCCAAAGATTTTCCAATGAAACGAAAAATCATTAAAGATCTGCTCATAGTGGTGGAGTGATGGAAAGGCTTGTACTCACTTTATGTGATGCAGGTTCGATCCCGATTCTCATCATTTATGGGTGGATATTTTGCCAAGTGATGGTTGAGCCTACCCTATTCGGAGGGGTCAGGTTCGATTCTAATGGCCCCGATTTTCTACTACTGTGCATTTACTCTAGAGAGGCTTGCCTCTTGTGGATGGTGCAACATCTGTCAAGTGGCAGGTGGCGGAAAATTTTCCGGGTGGAAGCCTTAGTGCCCCTTATGCGCAGCCTCGACTCGCTTGTGGGCCGGCCACTCTCGCGTTAGCGTGAACCCAACAAAGACAACATAGGGGCTGTTTGGTTGATTAAGTGCTGAATCATTAAGAGGTCTGAATGGTTAAGAGGTATGTATGGTTAAGTGCTGAATCATTAAGTTGGACCTCTTGATGGTTAGTTTTCTTGTCCCACATTGGTATGAGAGTTTCATTAAGGTTCAACCTAGTTCAGTGCTTAATGATTCAGTGCTTAATGATTCAACAACATCCCAAGTCTTAATGATTCAGCTTTAACCATTCTATTCAAAGACTGAAACAAATGCGCTGAATGCTGAATCATTCAGTACTGAATGGTTAAGAGCCTCATTAAGAGGCTACCAAACAGCCCCATAGTCTAACCATTGTAGAGTGGCTAGGGGATCCCCTTCTAAGGGGTTGTGATAACATAGAATTCAACTTTAAAAAAAAAAAAAAAAAAAAAACCGTTAAAGAGGATAGCGTTTTAATGAATACCAAAAAAGAACGAAAAAATTAATAAAAAAAAAAAAAAAAAAATCCTGAAGCCCCCAGACACACACATTCTCAGTCATCTCTCTCACTCTCTGCAACAAAAGTACTTTAAACCGACTCAAATCTCAAACCATTTCGTATAAACAATGCAAAACATAATCCGATCAGCTTCCTACTCTCTACTCCACACTCCCAATCCAAAACTCTTTTCTACAACACACAGTTTCCAATTCATAAACCCTAACATTCAAATCAAACACCGAAACAAAAACAACAACAATGCCGTAGTAGTAGTAGTCAAAGCAACCGATGGCGGAGATTTAGATACAGCCGTCGCACAGAAGGAGAAACCACCACTGTTTCCGCCACGGTTTCAGGTCCTACGTGGCTCTCCGACGCCGTTCGGTGCCACTGTTCACGACGATGGAGTTAATTTCGCTATTTATTCACGTAATGCCACGTCCGCAACTCTCTGTTTAATGTCTCCCTCTGATTTGCCTCAGGTATAACCTTTATTATTATTATTATTATTATTATTATTATTATTATTATTATTATTATTATTATTATTATTATTTAGTAAAGTTAATTAGAGATAAGTTAAAGGAGTTATGTTTAATTTAGATAATAGTGTGACTTGTCCTGCTCTAGTTGTAAGGTGTGAGTAAGGTTAAGAGAAGAGAGTGATCAGTTTTGAGATATTTTCTGATTAATAGAGCGTGAGAGTTATTCGGAAATTATTACGTCCAACAGATGGTTTATAGATAGTTATGCACTGATGCTAATGAAAGGAACATGCAGAAGTAGTGTACGGATTACTTAGCAATAGCAACATTAGTGTTTCCTTGGGAAATTTTATTAAGAGGCTTTTGTAACTGATACAATTGCTCACCGTTGGTGTAGATTAGAGTCTGGTGATAAGTGAGAATGAAGATAAGTGATTGATTCAAGATTGAATTTGTTGTACATTGAGACACAGTTAAATAATGACGGGTATATTTATGCAGTTTCTGTTAATAGTTAGTTAGAAAATTTGACCTAGTTAAATAGGTACGGAAGTGGTCTGTCTAGTTATGCTTTTGTAGAAGACTAGAAGTACAACAAATTAACTGCGCCATCATATCGATTATTAGAATAATTTATCCACATAAAATTTGTAATTGGCAAGTATATGTCTGAATTTATCATCAGGATAGTTGCCTTTATGCATTCTCACTTGATGCAGAAAAGAATTACTGAGGAGATACATCTGGATCAACTTACTAATAAGACTGGAGATGTATGGCACGCGTATCTGAAGGGAGATTTTTCAGATATGCTCTATGGCTACAAATTTGATGGAGAGTTTTGTCCTGAGGAAGGCCACTATTATGACTCTTCACAGATCTTGTTAGATCCTTATGCTAAAGTTGGTAGCCTGTTTTATCTATTACATCTCAGTTATATTATATACATAAGTCTCAATTTTGCATGTGAATTGGCGCTTGCACACTTGCTCAATTTCATATTCCCTGTAAACTTGATGCGCCTCGACTTTGTTGGTGCACATTCAGGCTGTTGTAAGCAGGGGGGAGTTTGGTGTTCTGGGACCTGATGATGATTGCTGGAGCCAAATGGCTGGCAGAATTCCTTCTGTTGATGAGGTATAAATTTGAAAAGATACGGGACTTATACTCTTATAGCCATTTATGTACCATACTTGACCATTTCAATAGCTTCACTCCATTTGCTAATAGAAAATTATAAAAGATATGATGCATTGCATAATGTTTTGTCGATTGATTTTGGAACTAATCATACGAGGTGCCCACACGGTCACATATTTCCTTCTATCTAAGTTAATGATTCATTTATCACATGCATTGCATAATGTTCTAAGTTATAAGTAAACTAGCTCTGTTGTTCTTAAATGATGTGGATAAAAACTGGATACTGAGAACAATTTATCGATGCCTTATTGAATAAGATTTCTTTCAATGTATTTCTTTATATCTTTACTTTATTTTTAATTTTAAGTCACCTGCCTCAGTAGCCTTGTCAAACAGTTTTCTTTTTATTACTTGTATTTTAAGTGACACTGGAAAACTGAAACCACAGGATGAAAACAACCAAAAATGAGAAATAAAGTAAAGAAATACATCCAAAGAGTTCTTATTCAATGATGTTTTTCTTGCTTCATCTCATTCCATATCAAACAACGTCTTGCTGCTGTTGACTTGTAATCATTTTGTTGTTGCAGTTGACTTGTATTCATTATGTGTATATTTCTTCTTTTATTAGTTTGACTGGGAAGGAGACCTACCTCTGGCACTTGCACAAAGAGATCTGGTAATTTATGAAATGCATGTTCGTGGATTTACAAGACATGAATCCAGCAACACAGAATCTCGTGGCAGCTACCTTGGTGTAGTGGACAAACTTGATCATTTGAAGGTACATCATGAATATACTTTAGTACTTTACCATTAAGGCATATTAGGACAAAATTGGTTCTTTCATTTCATTTGATCTTCTATGGGTAGGATTAGTGGGTGTGTGAGCTAGTCGTTATATAAAAGTTACATTTCCCATAAAGTTTTTGAAATTGTTTTTGTGCATTTCTGGTCTTACAAGGTTTCCTACATTCAGTTCTGAAAGTCAAAGGTTTACCATCACATTCTTTTTCTACGAAGTCTGTAGAAAGCACAATAACTGCTTCTGTGTCTTAAAGAAAGTGCCATAATTTTCTTAACATTAATATATGCGATAGAAGGTTTGATCAATAGTATAATTAGTGGTTCCCTGCTTCACTATTTAACATCCTTAGTCCTTACCTCCATGTGTTAGATTATGAACAAATGGGTGGGTAAATAACATGCAGAAAGTCCTTTCTACACCCCAACAAAATCCCATTACATATTAATGAAATTAATCATCAAAAGCATTGTAGAATCACTAGTGCTATTCTTTTAGTCTCTCTGTCATACCAGTACTTTGAAGCATGAAAATACCTGAACCCATCTGTTCCCTTTATTCTCCAGGTCTCCAAAAATCTATGTGTGTTTAATAGTATAAAAGATCTGAAATGGAAGTAAATTATTTATGCCCCAATTTTGTAACTCCTGACGCAACTTTGACCCAACATGTGGCATGCGGACCCAATCATGGTTCCCTTCAGTCTGATTCTTCATCTTATCCCAGCACCTATGGACATTCTCACTTTTGCTCCAAAGAAAAATTTAAAAGTTAAAACCAAAATCATCTTTCTTTGTAAATTGGCCATGGATTTTCAACCTTCTGACACCAAAATCAACTTTCTATGTGGACGGGCGTCATTCATGTTTTGGAGCCTAGGGTTTTGCTTGGTTATAATCTTTCTGTTACACTGTTTTTGGTTCCTTTTGGTTAACTTTAGGCCTACCCCTCTCAGTCTGAAATGAAATACTTGTTCTACGTCATTATAACCAACTAAATTTGGTAAATCAGGAAAGCTAATATCTAGACACCAGACTAATCTCTCATTCCATTTTTTTACTCTAGTCGTTTACTTTTCATTTTTTATTCTTTCAAATTCTTTTATATTCTATCAAGTGTTACAACACTATGAAATTAAAGCTGACGTTATTGGATCTCTTATGGTCTTTCCAGTAATGGTTCTAGCATCAGGGGGGGGGGGGGGGGGGGGGTACTATTATCAAGTTTTCACTTCATATTCAGCAGCATGAAAAGTTATTGAAACTATTATTTTTGTCGTAGGAACTTGGTGTCAACTGCATAGAGTTAATGCCATGCCATGAGTTCAATGAGCTGGAATACTTCAGCTACAATCCTGTATTGGGTGACTATAGGTATGTAGGTTCTAACATCCTGATAAAATATGACATCCATATTGGGATCTAAAATAGTTGTTTCATTTAGCTAGCTTTGTTACTACTAGTTCGTCTTATAGATTAAAAATCTCTCATCTTTATAATATAAAATATAAAACTCTTATCTAGATTAAACTATTGGGGATATTCAACTGTCAATTACTTCTCACCGATGTCAAGATACGCTTCTGCTGGTGCTCCTAATTGTGGCCTTAATGCAATAAATGAGTTCAAACAGCTTGTTAAAGAGGCACACAAACGTGGAATTGAGGTGATGGCATGTGTCAACATGGATTTTGAATTGTTGGTTTATGTTTGACAAGCCATTCTAATTCAGATTTCTACAGGTACTCATGGATGTGGTTTTCAATCACACTGCTGAAGGGAATGAGAATGGCCCTATATTATCTTTTCGTGGTGTTGATAACAGCGTCTTTTATATGCTTGCACCTAAGGTATAATGTATGGATAGGTGTCTTCTTTAGTTTTTGACATGTTATTTAATCAAAGACAGTTATTTATAAACGGTTTTTCAGGGAGAGTTTTACAATTATTCAGGTTGTGGAAACACCTTTAACTGCAACCATCCAGTCGTTCGCCAGTTCATAGTAGATACCCTGAGGTATAGACTATAGAGATTCTACTTACATGAACCCTTGAACGTGTTTAATTAAGTACCATATGAAATCTTTATACAGATATTGGGTAACCGAGATGCATGTAGATGGATTTCGCTTTGATCTTGCTTCTATCTTAACAAGAGGCAGCAGGTTATTTTATCTGGGCTAGCGTCTACCTGATTCTTGTATTGCTGACATTATAAAAACACGAGTGTTCATTTGCACTTTTGTGGCTTCTGGTTTTCAGCCTCTGGGATTCAGTTAATGTATATGGGAATCAGCTGGAAGATGATGTGCTGACAACCGGCTCACCTCTCAGCAGCCCACCACTGATTAACATGATTAGCAATGATCCAATACTTCGAGGAGTTAAGGTAATTTGTGTAATTGAATCATCAATTACAGACCTTATGCTATGACAGATGTTCCTTTTAAGCTATTACGCCATTTTCAATAGCTTATAGCTGAAGCATGGGATTGTGGAGGGCTTTACCAAGTTGGCATGTTTCCTCATTGGGGCATTTGGTCAGAATGGAATGGAAAGGTCTATTCTCATGCTTCTTTTTTGTATATTTATTATTTTCTCTAGTCCAATTCTCATTAATTTATTTAGAGAAAAGAAAAGTATCTCTAAGCCCCGCTTACGGCTGGGCACATATAATGTATATATGTGCGGCCCTCGGGGGGAAAAAGTAAAGTTGCACTAATTTTAACGTTATTTTACTAATTTTGTGAAAATAACGTTAAAAATGACGGACGGTTAATCATGCATCAGGTGGTGACTTTGATAGCCAAAAGACAAGGGGGTACATGCACCAATCGGGTTTGTCCCGGTTGCTAAGTGTTAAGTGCCTTATGTACAAGGCTTGATACAAAATCACTATCGAGCCGGGGGTCTCATTGGAAGCAGCCTCTCTATTCCCACGGGGTAGAGATAAGGCTGTCTACATCTTACCCTCCTCAGACCCTACTTTAGCTTTTGCTATTGGTGGGATTAACTGAGTATGATGATGATGAGAAAAGAAAAGTATCTATCTTAGCCTTTTTACTTGATACTATTATACAATAGTGGCAAACCATCAAATTAAACTAAAGACTCAACATTAGCTTTTGGGATTTTTATTCAGCACTAAAACATATTACCAAATAATCAAATTATGTAATACAAATTATCTTGTAGAGAACTTCTTTCTGTCCTGTTATACATTTCAGGGTTGAAATTCAAATACTAGCGCTATCTATGTATCGTTCTGGTTTTTAAAATTTTACTTCTTGAAAGAGATCATTTTTGGACCATGGTAAGGCATCACATTTTTTTATATATCACAGCTTGTTTGTTTTCTTACAAACATGTTATTTTTCTTCCAAATCTGACAGCTTACCTATTGTAGCAGCACCGTTGGGGGCTGCAGTCAGTATCCAATTTAAAAGAAGTTCAATTGACTTGGATTTTTAATTTTGTTTTCTCTTAATTGTTTCAGTATCGGGATACAGTAAGGCAGTTCATCAAGGGTACAGATGGATTTTCTGGTGGTTTTGCTGAATGCCTATGTGGTAGCCCAAACCTATACCAGGTATATCTTTTTCTTCTCCTTGTGGCCCAATACCCTTCTTCAGAGTTTGTGCTCCTCACATGTACGTGTTTCTTACTTAATGTTATGCATCAGGAAGGTGGTAGGAAACCATGGAACAGTATAAACTTCATATGTGCTCATGATGGCTTTACCCTTGCTGACTTGGTTACATACAATGACAAACATAATCTGGCCAATGGAGAAGACAATAAAGACGGGGATAGTCACAATAACAGCTGGAATTGTGGACAGGTAAATTTCTCACATCATCATTATATAATTTGGATTTATATGTTAGAAATAACACATGATTCATACATTGTCTTATTATAACGTTAGGAGGGAGAATTTGTTAGCATCTCAGTAAAGAGGTTGAGAAAACGCCAAATGAGAAACTTCTTCCTTTGTCTAATGGTTTCACAGGTAAGTTTCTGAACTTGGATACTGATTGTCACGTTACCTCTTTGGTATAATAATGTTACTTTCCAGGGTGTACCCATGATACATATGGGTGATGAATATGGTCACACAAAAGGGGGAAACAACAACACATATTGCCATGATAACCATGTAAGTTTATTTTCTCGTTTAAATTTATATGAGAGAATTATAAGTTCCGTGAGCTTACTGACATCTTTTTTCTGCAGATGAACTACTTCCAATGGGATAAGAAAGAAGAGTCCTCATCTGACTTCTTCAGATTTACCCGTCTAATAACCAATTTCCGCCAGTAAGGGCATCATCCTAATAGAGTCTGGTTTGGCCAGTTTTGACAAAAAAATGTTCCGAACAGCTAACATAAGTTTCGGAAAACGAAAAATAAAACTGACAGTTGGGTGGGCCAGACCGGCCGGTTTTACCGGTTTGCGGTTTAACAGTTTGGGTTTGGCGTTAGAACAGACTTTTTATTTTCAAAGTCATTAGCTTTTATTAAATATCTTAAAATTATAACAATGATTTCTATATCATACATATATGTAACTACAATACATATTCCAAAATATTTAAAATATATAAATAATAAAGTTTAATCAGCCGGTTTGAAGCTTCAACCAGCTAAACCGTTAATCCGCCAAATTGCGTAAACTGAATCATTTGGATCTCAAACTGGCCAGTCGATGCGACATGCTTCTGTGTGGGCAGTTCAGTCAGTTTCAATGGGCTTTGGACACTCCTTTATCGTACATCACGTTTCTAAAACTAGTTGTGATTCCAACAGTGAATGCGAGTCACTTGGCTTAAATGACTTCCCAACAGCAGAAAGATTGCAGTGGCATGGACATGTTCCTGAAACACCAGATTGGTCTGAAACAAGTAGATTTGTGGCCTTCACCATGGTATGCCATGTCATGTTTCAGTTCATTCTTTCTATGATAATCATGTGCTTAACGTGGGTGTGTAATGCAGAAGGATTCAATAAAAGGTGAACTATATATCGCGTTCAACACTAGTCATTTACCCGTTACCATCACGCTGCCTGAAAGACCGGGCTACAGGTGGGATCCATTGGTGGACACCAGCAAACCTGCACCGTTTGATTTCCTGAGTCATGATGTGCCTGAACGAGAGCTAGCCATCAAACAGTATGCACATTTTCTTGATGCCAATTTATACCCTATGCTTAGTTATTCTTCTATAATCTTGTTACTAACCCCTGACATAAGTGCTTAATCTAAGCCCTGCTTGTATCATAGACAAAAACCACATGTTCTAGAAGCATGAACAGTAAAATCACATTAATTTGTATTTAAGGATAATATTTCCAGGAAATACGCATCTCTTGTGTATCAGTTAAATGTCTCTAATCTAAGTTAGCAGGCTTTTTTCGAGTCGGGGATGAAGTTTCCATTTTAACTTGTTAAATACTGAAAAACCTTTTAACATAGCAAACTAAATTATACAATCGGGTTGGATCAATATTACATATTAAATATGTAATACATATTGCTCCAATAGGAAACAGTTTTTTTACAAAGGAAAAATTGCTATTAATAAAATATGGTCTACTTAAATGTATTTAACTTACTTTTGATATCACAAGTAACAATTATATTTTACAAATACCAAATAAACACATGACAATAGTGTGATCCACCAAACAGAAGATCACATTCTTATTTTATTACATATTCAAATTCAAAGTACAATTATGTTTCTTCATTTACATATTTAGTCCACAAATTTGACAAAATGTCTGCATATAGTTTTAAGTCTGCATTAAAACATTAGGGCTTAGTTCTAGATTCCTAATGTAGACCCAATCTAAGTACTTCCTTTTTTCATATTATTTTAGTTAGGTAACAAAGTGTAACTCATTGCAAGTTGAGGGAGATGATTTAGTTAGAAAGTGCCTCCGCAGGATACCTATCAATGCAATCAAGCCAAGGGTTGCCAGTGGCCGGCTTTTCAATGTGCCGAATGGACTTCCAAACGGCACTGTTGCATTTGAAACCTGACCCGAATGCCAGCTGCCAGAGCCGGTCACCCCTTTTCACTCGTCCCTTCGCCTCCAGGTACGCGAGCTCGTACCATATGCTACTAGAAGACGTGTTTCCAAACCGGTGGAGTGTGGCGCGTGATGCCTCCATGTTCTTGTCGCTCAGCCCCAGGTTGCGTTCCAGCTCATTCAACACCGTCTTGCTGGCAGCGTGGATGCAGAAGTGTTCAAATGCTAGCCTGTAGTCTGGAATGTAGGGCTTGGTGGCCGAAGAAGAAGGTTCACTGCAACAAACAAGCAAATTGTAAACAATGTGCACTAGGCTCTTGTATGCGCAGAGTCCGGACGAGCACTGTCAAGCCAACTTGGGCATGATGTATAACATCCTTACCCTGCATTTTTACAAGAGGACATTGAAGTGCGGGGCAAGGTTGTAACAAACAAGTTTTATGGTTTAGTTAGGTGGCGAAACATAACTTTTTAGGTGTGGGCATTATAGGGTTCTTTTTTAGACTAGTTACAACTAGAGGGTCCAACTCGTATTCTTCTTGACAAAAAGCAGAACTTCTATATAAAAGTCCAACAAATTCTGGTGACCAAGCGGTAGGTCACGGACCTTCTTGACACCTTGACCAAGAAATATATCAAATAAAGTTCTTACAATTGGCTAATCTGTTGCACCGGTGGCAGCGGATGAGATGACTTCCCGGAGGTGGTGGTTCCGGAGAAGTATCTCTTGATGAGGCTGGAAAAGAAGAACATTTGCTCGGAAAACGGTAGGACTAACGGACTTAATGTGGTGATATTAGTTTTAATAGCCTCCCCGCCTATTTCCATGATATCTTTGCTAATTTTCAGTCCTTTAAATTTACGTTCGTCTTCTTCTTGATACACGCTTCTAAAGCTGGCGACATTAGCACCTTTATGCGTCCTAACTATGTGTTCAAGCCTGTACTTGGCTCGGCGGTAGTCACGACGGCGGTTAGACATCAACAGCGTGGAGCAACCCATTCTAAAAAAACAGTTAGGAATAAGCATAGACCGATCACAACCAGGGTACCAGTTATAAGCCACCATCTCCGTGCTCACCACCACGGCCACGTTGTTCGGATTCGCCTGTAGCATGTCACGTGCTAAATCAACCGCGATAATCCCCGCGCTGCAGCCCATCCCGCCTAAATTAAAACTCAAAATGTTACCCCTCATTTTGTAGTGGTTGATGATCATGGCAGACAATGACGGGGTCGGGTTGAAAATGCTACAGTTTACGACTAATATTCCTACGTCCTTGGGGCGGATTTGGGTCTTTTCGAAGAGCTCGTCTAGTGCTCCGAATATCACCATCGACGCCTCTGCCCGCCCTTCTTTCATAGTTGAGGTTCTTTCAGTTGACATTATAGATTTCGGGACATAGGTTTCATCTCCGATCCCCGACGATTCGAGTATCCTTTTCTGGAATTCAAGGCTCGCTTCATCGAATTTCCCTGATTTTCTTGCTAGCTCGATAAATTCCTCCTTTGTCACCTGAAGTTCAAGAGAAGCAAAATATATGAGGTCGCATATTATATGCATATATAATATCCGATTCGTGCACCTCTATGCATATATACTCTTTTTAACAAATATTAGTTAAAGTTTATTGTAATTATACCTGGCATGGTACATAATACAGGGATGCGCATTTGCTACCGAATAACCGTACCGTATCAAACCGATACCGTATCGAAAGATTCACTACGGTATCTGGTACCCACGTTTTCAAAAATTCGGTATCGGTACCCGGTTCAGTACCAAATACCATATAAAGAGAACACTTGGTAACAAATACCGGTACCATACCGAAAAATTCGGTAGGGTATTCGGTATCCACTTTTCTGAAAATTCGGTATCAGTATTTTCGGTATCAGTACGGTACCGATCTCATACCTAATGTAATATGTTATTTGCTAGGTGTGTTCACTGGCTCAGAAATTAATTTGGTTTTGATTTTTAGTTGTTAGTAATCCAACTGAACTAATTTATGTTATATATCACTATATAAAGTTATTTTGGCATAGTTCATCTTTTACGTAACTAATCTAATTAATTCAAAGTATTGTAAAAAGGTTCATTATATTACAAAAGTTAGGGGCTTTTGGTAGCCTCTTAATGGTTATAGGTAATTTTAAGCCTGAAGGATTAAAAGGTATACCAACTTAAAAACTTGTGAAACATTAAATATATTAGTTAATACGGTTTATTCGGTTACGGCTACAAACCGAATCGAATAACCGAATTCGGTTCAGTTTATATTTTCAGTTAGTGTTAGGTAAGCTTTGTAACTGAATAACAAAAACCCATGTTTGGTGCATGAATATGTTGACAAAACGTAAAAGGATGAATACAAACTTATACCGACCTTAAGATCATCATCAGGTTTGAAGCATGCAAAATCCACCAGATAAATGGATCGAGAGCGGGCGAATACATATAAAGTGAGAGTGAATGTAAGGAGGGTAAAGAGCGCAAGAACAATAACAAGATCGTAGCCGCCGGTGCTGTTCGAGAGCATGTGCCACAGCTCCTTGTGGCCGAATCTTCTGACCTCGGCACCAAACAAAAGGATCACCACAGGCGCCGCAGCCAAGTAGATTCCATGTTTTGTTAGGTAATGGTAGCCGAGCTTCACGTACTTGAGCTTCACAGACTGGACAAAGTTGGGTAGCCGACGACGAACCCTGACCGAAAAGGTCATGGATCCGGCATCAGGACCAGATGGTTCGATCCCACGGTTGACGATTTCGGTGGATAGAAGGTGGTGTTCTCCTGTAGACGCCATGTTTGAAGGTGAATATGGGAGGGGTGTGTGTTGTATTTAAGGGAGTTTGGAATTAGGAGTAAATGAAGTAGAGGGATAGATGCAGTTGGAAGATTTGGAAGTTCATTAAATTGGTGAATGTGGTTGGGTGTTATTATGTGTTTGCATTGAGAAACTTCTTTCCTCATCCAACAAAACTGGTGGTTGCATGCCAACATGCATTTCTTATTGAGTTTTGAAGGGTATTTTATATAAACCATCAAACCTAAATCCAAATATTAAACCCTAAACCAAGGAGTTTAGCTTTTAATATTAGGGGAAGTATAGGGTCTAGGGATAGAGCACTTATGTCCCTTGTCCTAGACTACTTCTATTGGAGTCTTCGTCCGACATGCGTAAGAGCTCTTTGCTTTCCTAACATCGGCCACCATAAACCAACGTGCGACCATAAAAATGATTTAAGAGTATCAAGAGGGTAGAGAGTTTGCTAAATATCACTTGTTAGATATCACTAACAGAGCTGACAAAAATTCAAGAATTAGTAGTTATAAATATCCGTAACGTAGTAATTAGTGGTGAATCGAATAAGAGGAAAAAAAAAAAAAACAGAAGTTAAATACTGTGTCTCGTTTAAACACAGGATACAATTTCGGATAAGATTTTATCTAAGATATTGCGGTCATTGTTGATTACAATCTATAATCTATTTGCAATGAAAATGTTCTATAATAGGGCATCGAACTTCTGATTTGTAATGTGTTAAGCTACTAGCCGATTTTTCTAACAGGTGACATCAAAAGTTATTAGTTTCTTGTACTAGGTTAACCAAGAACATTGTAGTTAGATTGATTGTGATGGAACTAAGGTTACAATAGATGTGATGTGATGGAACTAAACTAAGGTTACAATAGGTGTGATTTTGTAGAGCACATTGTTAAATTCTTGTCCCTAAACAGCTAAACTATCACAATAATATCTTGGTATAATAGTACCTATCCTTTCAAATTGAAAACATAATTGTTTGTTTGTTTGTAATTATGTATGGTTATAAATGAATTAATGAAACATAAGTTATAAGTATATTTGTACAACTGGTAGGTCACATGGACACCCTAAGATGAGAAGGTGGTTTGGAGCAGTTTTATGTGGACTACTGTTATCAAACTTAATTAAATCTAAGTATTGAATTTTAAATTCTGTAAAGTTGCCTCGTTATTTCCTAGTTATAAAAAAAATGTCTTATAAAAAGTAAATAAAATCTAATGATTTTATATATTTTTTCCCAATCTTAATTTCACAGTAGAAAACCAAGTTACATCTAGATAATAGGTAGGCGAGCAACAAGTTGCACCGCTATCCCTTTTAGAATCGCGAAGCCTATTATACTAAATACAAACCCTTGGTTCCTTGGGCTCTGTGAGTCACTGTGGACCACCTTTTGCACCCACTCCAAAAAGCGAACCGCCTCAGGGGCTAGGGACCCGAATGTGTCCAAAGCAAACGGAATGAACACGTGCTGATTTTCTAAACACGCTGCCTCGTGCTTAGCAACATTCTTAGCTTCCGCCCTCAAAACCGTCTGTCCCGGAACGAAGCCACTGTCTCTCAGCTCCACCAATGGGACACCCCAGTGAGGTCGACGCACGCATGCTTACCCCCCGTCCAGCCAAACACAAGGACGTCCGCATGACGCAGGGTAGATCTTCCCTCACACGTATCAGTCAGAAAGTTAATATGTGCTTCTTTCTTGGCTGAGATTCCGGCACGCCTAAGCACATCCCATAAAACATCTCTAACCCAGTCATGACGATACTTGAACCCCGACAATTCCTTACAGTGGAGGGCATGCTCACCAAATCTATTCAAACAGACTTTTTAGCAAATGGGGCATGATTCGTCTAGGGGAAAGGAGGAATCATGAGCCGATATTTGAGGATGGCTCTGTATTCAACTGCTGACCTCCGTTGCCCAAGACCTTCAACGGGTTCAACAGTCAAAAAATCTTAGGCATGAGCCCCTTTGAGACAAGCAAAAATTGCCTTTTGACACAAGGTCATATTGAACCGCTCCTTCATATCATGTACGTGTTTACCATAAAGTGCACTCACCAAAGTTTGTTGAGGTTTCTTGGGGGCGGTCTCCTTATTAGTAAAACCTCATAGATCAAAGCCCGGGAGAGTTGTTCCAATATTACCAAGCGCAAAGGAATAGTCAGTATCCATCCCCACAACACCAGCGCTTCACAAGATGTGGTCCTCCAATTTCCACGACTCGGCCCTGGATGCCACAAAGGCAAATGCGAAGACATCCACCACCGAGAAAATCCCTATGCCCCCGCAACGCATAGGGAAGTAAGCCAAGCTCCACTGGAGGTCCCCAAAATGCAGTCCTCCGCTGAAAACAGTCTCTTCAAAGATGGACAAAACCTCTTTGACATGCTCAGGCTGGCAAGTCCAAAGCCCAAACACTAATTTAACAACCCCCATGCACGAGTGCAACAAAAGGAGCTCACTTTGGGGGTCCAACAGGTCCAGCAGGCGTTTCATAAGTTCAATCGCCCGCGAAGCTCTTTTAGTTGCCAAAGACCGAATAGACCCTACATCCCGACTAATCGCTCCCCCGAGGAGTTTAACCCCCCCATACGGGCTTGCTAATCTCCCTATGGAATAAACCCGACACTTTCTTCGACCCGTTGCATAACGGCCAAAAATTTCAGTTTTCCGAATATTAAGCCGTAGCCACAGAGACGCCCCCTCTGAGCGAATAATGCCAATGAAATAGTTATTTTATCAAAATAGATGATGATTTATGGATAAAATATTATTGATTATCTATACTACATTATAAAGAGTCAAATGTGGCTACAATAGTAATTTCCTATGATTTTTAAGGTGACATATGAAGAGTTCCTTGCTTCATACCAAAGATGTCATCAAAATTCTTTCAATACTACCCCTATTTGTAAAAGCAACTTATACATTTTTTGTGATATTAAATGAAATGGTTGAATACATCTTGCTAGGAATGTAGAAGCTCTAAAGGTAGCCTACGCCTTGCTATTTATGTAAATTATTATTCGATGTTAAAGAAATTATTAATAAGGTTAAATACCTTTTATGAGATAACAAATCTAAAGGTTATCTACCAATTGCATAAAGTAGTTTTTCCAAAGTGATTGCCCACATTTGAGTTTTGGGAGCTTTGATTCTATAATGAATCCCAGGTTTTATGAATCCCTCACATCTAGGCAGTTAAGAAACTAAATTGAAGACATGCACTATATTTTGTGGCCATGAATCCTATATTTAGATGCATAAATAGAGCAAGTGCCAGCAAAAGGAGAAGGTTTGTATCAATGATTATCACTAATCATGTTTGTATCCATGATCATCACCGATGTATGTATACATAATCACAAATGTTTGTACTCTCGAATTGATGTTTGTTAGTGACGTTAGTATATATGTTTACATCCAAAGGTTTGCAGTGTAAAAAATGTGCTCTGAAGCAACGTGTGGGTAGAAATACTAGTTATTAAACGTAACAAAATAATAAACAAAAAATCCCCCAAAAATATGAAAAAATATGAAATTATTGAATGTTGAGACTTGAATAGTTAAAAAGTTGAATGGAAATAATTGGACCCAAGGCCAGCTATTTAAACGTCTTCAATCAATGTGTACACTACACAGCACTAGTGTCACAATTTTAAACGTCTCAACTCTCTAAGTGTTCTTAAAGTGTATCTTTTTTATTTAGGGAAAAATGGATTAAATTGTGCCAACTATTAGATAAAACAAACCAAATCAAATCAAACCATCACAAACGTTTAGAATTTTTTTTGGTTGTTATTATTGTTGTTTTAAACGTCTTAACTATTGTGTACTTAAATTAAAAAAAAGGTTCTTTTTGTGATATGATATAGTGATTCTCTTGTAACCATGTCCATGAAAACGCATATTGGTTGACAAGTATGATTTTACACGAATATAGATTACGAACCTCATATATCTTATTATGATACATATGATGTTCATAGTTAGTATAAAAAGTGCATATAAATATCTTGTAATGTAATGCCTAATATCATATAACCAAAACTTACAAACGTGCAGTTTGTGGAGAACTCGATTCCAAACATGTATATTACTCCTAAAGAACGTTAAGTTTTATAAATATACCTTTTTAATTAACATCAAAAGTGTATCTTAAATATTCTACTTAAGTTTGTTAAGAATAAATAATTTGTAGAAACTAACTACACAAGTAAAGTAAAAAAAAAAAAAAGAAAAAAAAAGAGCCTTTTAACCAACTTAGTTCTAGAGATGAGATGATAGATTTAATAAGCGAGACTTCAATATGAGTAGATTGTTTTGTAATACTAGAGACGATATAATTTTGGATAGTTAGAGGTATCATTATGTACATACATAACATTAGAGGTGGTATTATGCAAATGTGATTGGTAGAATTACAAAACATAACTCCAACTTCAGCCATGTTACAATTCGGGGTTTGGGTAGAGAGATAAAGTCTATATCGTCTCTTTAAATCCAGGCTCGTTTATGGAAAGACATCACTTCGATGGAGAAAGATATGCAAGTCAAGACAATTAAAAGGAGAATAGTGGAGATCATAAAGGAAGACTCATTTTCGTGGGTTAAAAATAGATTGAGATACAGTATTTTAATTGGTAGAGGTGATGTGATTTTAATATTCTTGATGTTATGGTGTAACTTTTATTTGTTTGAGATTTTCAGGTTCCTGTTTCTATATATTTATAAAAGTTGTCCTTAAAAACTTGAATATGTGTTAGATAGGTGTTCGAAGTCAGGCCTTTGGCCTAGCAGTATCAAGATGTTGGATAAATCTTTGACTTTTTTCAGGTGGTGAGGAATTCAAATCTCTTGGGTGACAAAAATTTTGCTGTTAAAAAAAAATATAGGTTCACATGTCTAAGACAACCGAAATGTTTGTAATATTCACATTGCACAAACATCAACGATGTACCAATGTATCATCCCAAAAGCAGAGGACGTCGTACCAACATTTAGGTTCTCCCATTATAGTTAATGTGTAAATAACTATATTTACATTATAAGTTAAATAATATTCAACAATTTAAAGCCATAGATGCACTTTATGTAAGGAGATAAGTGGTCCAGTGCCTTTGGTTTTAATGTTTGGCGGTTCATGTTTTATTTTCATAATGTTGTCGGTGACATATGGTCGCACGTTTGTAGGTGTGTTGCAACAATGGACTTATAGTGTTTAGTTTGAGGTCCAACTTGAAGGTTCGAGTGCCTTGAACTTAAACAAAGAAATTTTGCCGGGCATCATGATCAAGCTCCGGTGTTGGTAATTCGCAGTAATATGTATAGAAAGAGGGAGAAATGTATTTATAAAGCTAATGGTTAACCACTATTTGAATAAATGAATGATGAATACTTAACTGGGTTAACCAAATTTTCAAGAGGTAACTTTGTAGAATAGTAATTGAATTTTGTTAAAGTGTACAAATTAGGTCACTTACACCATGTGTAGTGGTGGATTAATTTCAAGTTCCTTCTTTAGGTATTTTGTGACATGAGTCATGTGGATCTTACATGAGGCTTAAAAGGCTTGAAATTGATAAGAGGTGTAGTGGTTTCAAACCCCTTCCAATCATTACTCAATTATTATTTTTTTTAAATTTAAAACAAATAATTTGATTGGTGGATGAAAGTTGGAGAGATTTGATTGGTTGGTTATATGTTGTTTGAAGCGTGAAATCTTTCACGCTTGGAGTATTCAAGCCCCTTTCAAGCCCAAGGGGGGGCGTGTTGCAGCGCCAAATGGGCCCCCAAATTTCCCTTCCATGCTCATTTAACCTATCATGGTCTTAACTTTCATGTTTTATATTAACTAGGTTGTTGCCGAATGCCGCGCGTTGCGGCGGCAACCTCGTTTACCTAATGTGAAGAACACCCCTAGTTTCGACCTGTTTTAGAATCTAGACCAGCCACGCGTTGCGGTAGCGTGCGGCGGGATTTATACTGTCATATCATACATACGAAACATACAAAATAAAGCATGGAAACAAACACCAAATTTACGTCGAAATATAGGCAAACTCAAAATTATATGAAAAAAGTATATCAAATTTTCATCGAAATGTAGAGGAACTTGGATTTACACAAATTATTTGGCGTTATTATGTATTGATTATTATCAACCCTTTAAGTCAAAACGTAGACAACTCGAATTTATTTTTGATAAAAGTTAAAACGTAAGTAATTAGTTTTCTAGTAAACTCGAAACTTTAGAAACATAAGGGGGGTTAAAGGGACGCTTACAAAGTTATATAATTACTTTTGATATTATAACAAAGTTTGGGGTATAATGGTTACAATGTTAAAAAAAAATATGTAATGTAATATAACAAAATAATAATATATATATAATTTTACCTAAACTAATACATTTTAGTAAAACTGATTTAACATCTTTGTTAAATGCTTTACAGCAAGGTTGCTTCATACAATTAAATTTAATAGTAGCATAGGCATCACCATCTTTTGTCTTTTACCTGCTTCTTTTTCTCCATGTTTCACCCTTTTTCTCTGTACTCTCTTTTCAAAACACTATTTTGTTTGTTGTATAAACATATCTCTCTACCTATAGACATTCTTGAAGCCCCTCCCACAACCACCATCCAACACTACCAGCCACCGCCATCACATCCAACCACGAAGCAACAACTTCCACCTCCACTACATCACGATTACCTAGCTGCCGCCACCACACCACAACGATCTAACCTATGCCACCACCGCACCAATACCTAAGTTGGTCCACCACCACATCACAACACAACCATATCCAGCAACTGACCCAGCTGGTTGTGTTGATGCCCTCTCCGCCACGGGAGAACTGTTGCTTCTTCTTGTATAAACACCAACACCACCGACCACAACGTCTAACTATTGCCGCTAGCCATCACCCCTAACCACTGCCGACGGTGACAAAGTGTCACCGTCACCATCACCGCCGACAGTGACTTCCTCTTCTAATACCCAATGGTGTTTTTGTAATTTGAATGAAAATAAGAATGGTGTTATTGTAATTTAGACGAAGGGCATTTTTGTAATTTCCGTCGGTGCCACCGACCATGCTTTTTAATGTTATATACAATTAGAGATTTTTTTTCACCTATTTCAAAGGTAACTATGATGATGTGGATTTTTGTTTCTTTTTTTTCTTATTTATTGATGTTGATGTTGGGTGATGATGTGGATTTTAACATATTATTTTAATTTTTTAATATAACATGTTTTTTTTCTTTTTTTTTAATATAATTATAGTAAAATTCTGACTCAACATCTTCTCCATTTCATTTTTGACACATATAACATTAGACAGTGCTCGATTTGAATATTAAGCCACCTTATTGGGACTATATATATATATATATATATATATATATATATATATATATATATATATATATATAGGGGAAAGGGATTAAAGAAACCCTCTAAAACGAAGAAACTCCCGAAAACCCAACTAGTGGACCACATTGCTCCACATCACCCTCTATTATTTTAATTAATAAGGGTAATATAGTATTCTTACCCTTCCCCCTCTTTTTCTAATTTGAATTTTCTCCCTCCCCCTCCTAAATAAACAACTCCCTCTCTCTCTCTTCATCTCTCTTCCACCATCTTCAAGATTAATCCCATCACCACCACCCCCACCGCCACCTCCACTGTCACCACCGCCACCGCCACCGCCACCGCCGCCACTACCACCACCTCACGATGAGTCTTCTGCATCGTCTTCTTCGTCGTCGTCGGGTTCGTCTGACCCGAGTTGAAGGTCCAATGTGATTTTGGGTTTGCATCGTCTTTTTGGAGATGATAACAAGGCTTCATCTATCACTACCCTTTCTCAGTCTTACAAGCTCTCCAAGTTGACTGTAGATGCAATGATTCAAATGCTAGCTCGATTCAAGGAATCTTCTGATAAAAGGTTTAGTCTTTTTTTTTGAATTACTTGGCTGGGTTAAAGAGTAATACAGTTGATTTACTGTTTGACAAACAAGGTTTCAAGATGACTTTCTTGTGGTATATTTCACTTTTTGAAGGTCCAATGTGATTTGGTTTTTTAATTTATTTTATTTTTTTAGGAATTTTATAGGCTACTTACATTAGAGTTTGATTTTTTTTTTTGGAAAAAACCATATGTTTTTGTTATAATATGTTTATATAATTTGAGAACTCAAACTGGTGTTGTTTCATATGTAACATTGGTATCTCTTTTTGTTAAATACGTTGCGACGGTTTCATGAGTTACACATGGGATCAAATCCATGTTGCGTCTGTTTCGTATGTAACAGCAGAACTAAGCTGGTATAAATTAGTTTCTGATTTTTTTTTACCAGTTTCAAAGGTTTGCTATTATTTTTCCTTTATTTCATTTAGTTTTGATTAGTTTCAAGAGTTTTAAGTGTAATACGTTTAGTTTTTTAATTTTTTGTATGGTATTATATAGGGTTAGAAAACATTTAATGGTTAGAGTTTGAATTTTGAGCTAATTAGTTTTTGGTAATAAGAAGGTGTTTGTGATGGTTTTGAAAATGTATGTTTTTGCATCTGTTTCGTATGTAACACCATAACTAATCATGTTTACACGTAGGTTTACATATTAAGAAACCTTTTTTTATATGTTATTATTATTAATATTTTTTTAATCAAAATTGTTGAATTTTACTGTCTCTTAACATATGCAACAATATGTCTGATTTGTTTTTTACCAGTATGTGCATGTTTGTATGAGTATTATAATGTGTGGAATGTATGTTTTTCATCTGTTTCCTATATTTTTGCGCATGTTTCGTATGTAACAACAAAACTATGGTATAAATTAGTTTCTGATTTTTTACCAGATACAAAGGTTTGATTTTTTGACTTTCATCAGTTACATGTGGGATCAAATCTATGTTGCGTCTGTTTCGTATGTAACAGCAGAACTAAGTTGGTATAAATTAGCTTCTGATTTTTTTTACCATATATTGATTAAAACAAAAGTCACTAATCATTGGATCAAATCTATGTTTGCGTCTGTTTCGTATGTAACAGCAGAACTAAGTTGCTATCAGTTTCGTATGTTTGATAACCTTGATAACTAAATGTATAAAACAATGTTTTTTTGTATCAGTTTCGTATGTTTTTTTGTAATCTAGTTGGTTAACATACGTTAAGCGGGGGGGGGGGGGGGGTCTTTTACATGTAAATTGATGATTTTTGTTTTATTTCTGCAGGTGAGCATATTTTTTGCATTAAAGATGAAGATGATTATCAAGAATGAAGTGTGGACAATTTTTTTTGTTTATGATAGTTTTTTTAGCATTTGTTGATTTTGTAATGACCGTTTTGTTTGTTTTTAGCACTTTGTAAGAAACAATTCTTGTATACATTTTAATGTTTTTTGATCTATAAAGTTTTTAGCACTTTGTAATGACCGTTTTGTTTGTTTTTAGCACTTTGTAAGTAACAAAATGCCTATAACCATATCAATTCTCGTTACGTATGCAACAATTCTGGTGCTGGTACAATAAAACGAAAAAAAATATGAGACCAGAGTCTGTGTAATTTTAACGTACGTAACACTGCATATGTTACATATGTAACATGACGTGCTGACAGATTTAGGACCATGGTCACAAAAGTATGAGAGAGATGATGTGACATGTGTGGGGTCCACTTGTCATATGTGCTTTTTCAGAAAATGGCATTTGACCATTGTGCCCTTTTTTTGTCCTTTACCTTAATAAATCAATTAAAATAATGTAGAATGAATCTAGACCATTGATCACTTTAGATCAATGGTCTAGATTGGGTTTACCGGGTTTCTTCGTTTTAGGTGGGTTTTTATTTTAACCACCATATATATATATATATATGAGTGACCTAATTAGAAATTTAGAACACTTATGAAAGTTGGTCACTATTATGTGAAGTTTTCCCTATTTGCAAAATACGAAAATACTCATCGTCATCGGTGATTATCAACTAACGATTGGTGTGATAGTCCTTAAAACTCAAGCATGTGATTTTAAAGATAAAATATTTTGTTGGATTTAATGACGATTTGGTGGGTGTTGTTGCGGTATAGCTAGATCGTGTTTTTAAGGTCAACAAGAACTCGGAGGAAACAATTTTTGATACAATTGTTAGTTATTCGTTCTTGTGGTTTCTTAATATAAACCGCAAGTCTAACATTAGTTGTGTGGATTAGCTTTAAAAATCCTCTCATATACTTGTAAGTTTTTCCATCTAGCTTCTTGCTAGTGTTCGGTTTTTAACATATCATGTTAAAAAAGTTAGATGAAAGTGAAGCAAAATCCTATTTTATAGTGTAATTACACGACATACATCATACATGATATCTTAAAGGGAGCCGAGTAAGTTGTAAAATTGTTTGATTATATGTGATTAGGTGATGGTTGACAAAGTGTCTAATAGTGTCATTTGATCTTAAGTTTCTTGGTTGTAAGTTGTGACATTTTTATAACTAAGATAGAAAAAGGTGTTGTGGTATATTCACTTCTTAATGCTGCATTCGTGAGTGTTTACTCGTACTAATACCTATATATTCATATGTTTTGTGGTATATTCACTTTTGAACTGTTTGTTTATAGCACATGAATGACCACAAAATAAGTTCATTTCCTTAAAAAAACAAACACGAACGAGAAAACTCTGTTTGTTTCGTTTTTTGTGTTTGGTCATTTGTTTAGCTAAAGTTTAGCAAACAAACATGAACATGCCCAGGTTGTATTCGTTTAGTTACCAAAACTAAGATATATAATCACTTATAATAGTTATCAAGTTTTTTAGTTTTTATTTTACCATCACTCTACACACATATTTTATACTACCCGTCCTTCGTACCATATATAGAGTGAATAACGAAAGATTTTGATGGGTGCGTGTGTCACGTAAATCTCAAGATTACAAAATTTATGCCGGTCCACGAACCTTTCAATCTTTCATGAATCATTCAACATAACTTTTTTAAACTAAACTGAACACTATTTTATGTATGTTTAATTCAGTGAATCAATGTTCATTCATTTACGCTCATAGACGTTCAATAATAATCTATTCATGAAGTTTGTTAACCAAACAAATAAGAACGGGGCATGTTCATATTTATTTGTTTGTTAAACTTTAATTGAACAAATGATGGAACACAAAAAAAAAAATAAACAAATAGACTTTTCTTGTTTGTGCTCAATTTTTTTTAAGGAAATGAGCTTGTTTTATGCTTGTACATGTGCTATAAACGAAAAGTTCACAAATGTAGACAAACACAAACAGTACATACACAACTGAACAAAGATGAACGAATGTAATTGAGTGAAATACCAATTAAAAGTGATCATCAATCTATTGCGCCTAAAAGTTTAATAAAATTAGACTACAGTTTAATGATGGCATTTTAATTTCTTAAAAGTAGACTAACTTATAATAATATACAAACTAACAAACTTAGACAATCGTAAAATGAATGTGGAAGAACATAAACGAACGAGACATGTGTTCATGTTTATTCGTTCAACTAAATGAACAAAAAAATTGTTTGTGTTCGTTCATCTTTTGAGTAAATGAACATAAACAAATTTTCCGTTGAGCGGTGCATTGAACTTTCAATTCGTTTATAAGCCTAATTGTTCATCTGAGATGCCAAAACGAACACAACAAAAAAATACGTCTGCCCAACTATTCATGTTCGTTCGTTTCTTCTTAACTCTATTGGTCAATGTATTAATTGTAACTACTTTTTTTAACATTTCCTTACTTCAGACATCATCTCGTGCTATTCATTTTTAACTTGTTTATATGTCTTCATCACACATTTATTTACCTGCGACAAATCCACACAATTAAAATTGCCAATTTCCGTATACATACTATTCAGAAAAGGACATAAATCTTGTTTAAGAAGGATCTTTAATTCGGTTGATTTATTAAAACTTTAAATACATACAATAACTACTCGGTTGTTTGGTAGCCTCTTATTAATTCCATTAAGAAGTTACTTTTGAATCAGCGTATTTATTTCACTAGAATAAAATTTGAGAATCAGACAACAAATCTTTTACTCGTTAAGTTTCAAAATAATATATTGGGGTTGGTGGCCCAATGGTAGAAGCAAAGCTTCTAAGAACACCTAAGGGAAGGTCATGGGTTCAAGTCCCACAAGGAGTAGAAATTTGCCGTTCAAAAAAAAAAAAAAGTTTCAAAATAATATCGATTGAAAATTTACCCATTTGTCACTTCACTTAGGCTATAGGGTGTGGAGAAACCAAAAATGTTATGTCTCAGTGCCATGTAGGATGCCACCTCAACATGTTGATGTCTCAAGCATTCAAAAAAAATAAAAATAAAAGGAAAACACCCCATTGGTTCAAATTCAAAAAAAAAAAAAAGAAAAGAAAAGAAAAGAAAAGAAAAAGAAAAATGGTGATTGGTGCGTCTTGTATGTCCTCATAGAGACGGAAGGGATGAGGGGAGTTTGGGACAGGGGAGGGGGGCGGTGTACGCAACCAGGACGGGGGGTTGGGAGTGTCTGCATACCGACCGGCCTTATGTTCACAACCTTCACCCGACCACTCACACACCTACTTGAGCCACAACCAACCACCACAAGTGTACTCTTGATGATTCAACATAAATTAAATATAATAATAATTCGGTTGATTTAAAACTTTAAATAATGCAATAACCACTCACACTAAAAAACAAATTAAATATAATATATATATATATATATATATATATATATAATAATAATTTTGTATCTGAAGGGAGGGAGGCATTTGAAAGTTTGATCAAAGACTTCAAAGTAGTCATGATCATGCACTTGATAAAAACACAAGATTTTCAATGGCGTGATTCTTAAAAGACCACTTACATCCTCTTTTTTCCTTTCCTGAGTCATCACTTCAAAACACCACCCAAATTCTTCTTTTTCTTCCATCAAAAAAGTGCAATACATAAAGCATCATCAACTCACGCTCACCACCACTTTCTTCTTACAACCTTTGACTCCATTGGTTTCATAATCTTCAACAACGTACACTACCCCTTTTAATTGTTTCTTCTAATTTATTCTCTTTGTTTCTATAACATTTGCATAACAAATTAAATTCCCTTTTGTACGTTTTCACCTTTTTATATATCCTCTAGTTTTGTTTTCTTGTTTTCTTTTATGGTTTTTATGGTTTAAGTTTAATATCCCATGTGAGTTTTATAAAAATCTTTAAAAGCTAAAACTTAAAACTCATATTTGTTTTGTTGTTAAGTTGTTGGATTTAGATGGTAGGGAGTGGTAGAATGGAGGTGATTACTACTAAAGAGTGTTCAAAGATGTATGCTCATGATATTGGTTGTTCAGTTGGTTCTACTTCTTTTAAAGACTTTCAACCTCCACGTTTGTCAACTTCAAATGCTCCATTTTCTGGTCTTCTTATATGTGTTACTGGCTTATCTAAAGGTATTGTAATTTTTTAATCTTTACTTTGTTCCCTATGATTCAAGCTTCAGTTGATCTTGGTTCCAAAAGTTACACATGTTTTTGTTGTTTGTTAAACAATTTAGAACTTTTATGGACAGTAAATGTTTGATGAATTCAATTTAATCATTTACATAACTAGCGGGTTTATCATTTTACAAATTACATTTGGGGGGTATTGGGGAAAAAAATCAAATTTGGTGATGTATGGAACCCATTTGGCGGCATCTAACAAAATAAAGTTGATGCCGCCGAACCATTTGGCGGTATCACTTTATAGTTTATATTAATTTACCAACAAGTCCTTGTAGTTTATAGTAATTGACCAACAAGTCCAATATATTGAGAAATCAAGCAAGAAAGTTATAACTCCATATTTATTTTTCATGTGATGATATTATTATCATTATTTAGTATTTAATAAAAGTTAAAAGGTAAATTTGATGATATATGGACAAAGATATGATAATCCTACAATCAAACTTAGTAAAAATATTTAGAAAACTAGTTTTAGCTCTTTATAAATACTTGTTTTTAGTGAATTATTCAGTCCGTAACACTTACAGTACTAAATCTATAAAATTATAAGTTTATAACTTACATTACATGTAGGAATCAAACATGCTAAAAATAATTTAATGTATTATTATTTTAATATTCATAGCGTCTTGATTTGTTTTATTATTGTTTTAACCATATTTAGTACATTAATTTGTTTTATTAATAAATTGACACAGACTTGTTGATCCATAACCACTTTTAGTTTATGTCGAACCAACCGATATCTTCTTTTGCCAAATCACACTAGGGTTTATTTAGAGTTTAAACCTACGATAATTCTCAAACATAAGAAAGTCGGCTAGTATGGACGACTTAAAATACACAACCTGGTTCAAACTCGACTTTAACCATGTTAAACTTGGAATCGACTGATCAACATTTCTTATTTTTTTCATTTGAAGAATATAAAAGCTATGTATACATTTATATTCATGAATAATTCACTAAAAACAAGTATTTATAAAGAGCTAAAACTAGTTTTCTAAATATTTTTACTAAGTTTGATTGTAGGATTATCATATCTTTGTCCATATATCATCAAATTTACCTTTTAACTTTTATTAAATACTAAATAATGATAATAATATCATCACATGAAAAATAAATATGGAGTTATAACTTTCTTGCTTGATTTCTCAATATATTGGACTTGTTGGTCAATTACTATAAACTACAAGGACTTGTTGGTAAATTAATATAAACTATAAAGTGATACCGCCAAATGGTTCGGCGGCATCAACTTTATTTTGTTAGATACCGCCAAATGGGTTCCATACATCACCAAATTTGATTTTTTCCCCCAATACCCCCCAAATGTAATTTGTAAAATGATAAACCCGCTAGTTATGTAAATGATTCATTTATGTGATCATATATTTCTGTTTGTTACATCAGCTTGAATGTTTATGAATATGCTATATGCTATGTATCTTTAGTCTTTCTTTTGTTTCAAACTTTTTTCAATCATAAAAGTCAATACTCTAATTTAAGTCGACATGTTTTTATGTTTTTTTTAAAGGCGAATTTCTTGCTCCTTGTGAGACTTGAACTCAAGACCTCACATGTTTTTATGTTCTTTGGAAAGTTAAAATTTTGGTGTTTTCATTTTCTTTCCATATAATCCAACATAAAAGGGATGGATTCGTTCGACTACGAAGTTGGTTACATGATGATGGTTTTGGATGGATTTCTTGTTGTTGTTCATGCCATCTTTCATTGTTATGTCATGAAGTGTATTTATTGTTAATTTATTATGAGTTAATTAACTTTTTTAGTTGGTTTCATCTACTTGTCTTACATAATGTTTAGAAAAAGTCTTGGTGACCAAGTCGCTGACTTTTTATATAATTTTCTTGTTGATGTTGACTTACAGAAGCAAGAAAACAAGTGATGGATGCAACTGAGAGATTGGGTGGTCAATTCAGTCCCCATTTTAATCCTCATTGTACACACTTGGTGGTTCAAATATCCTTTTCCATCTTCAAAGTACTTATCTTGTGATTTTTTGTAGCTTTTCCGTATATAGTTCCACTAGTTATAAACGGTTGTTACCAATATAACATATCCATTTCAAGTACTCTAATACGTATTCGGTATTCCAAATCTTGTAATATCTCACAAGGCCATCCGCCCTTATCTTAGCAGGGTATTGGTGGGCCTGTGAGTCTGTGACTTTTCTTTAAAGGGTTTTCATGGTCATCTTGCAAAACTGTTATGCTCTTTGTAAAATACCTAAAATACCCTTCAACAATAGAAAAGTATCGAATCTTTGGGACCCTAATAAAAAATATCAATTTATATTGAAAACTTAACATGCGTATACAGCTCCCTTGAACTAAAATCTGAGAATGTATTAAAGCATGGGGCGAAAGAGGGTGCATACATCGTTACACTTGGATGGTTTGTCGATAGTGTGAGAAGAAACGGTACAAAAATTTATACTTCTAGTGCTTGTTTGTCTCCTACTCTATATTATTATGTTGTTTAACTTAGAATGCTTTTTTTTTTTTTTATCATGTATTTAGAAAGACTGAACGAATCACTATATGGCGTTAAGAGTTTTGAAGATAATTACACAGCTAAGGATAATTTAAACAAAATCGGTAGTGGGAATCCGTGTCTTCCTATTGCTATGCTTGAAAATGTAACACAGTGTAACTTGATCCCAAGATCAAGATTACATTTACCAGAAGAGCAAAAAAGAAAAGGTTCAATGTTTTCGGGTCAAACCTTTTATGTAGACCTGGATGTTTCAACTGAGCTGCGTAACAAGGTATTGTTGATTCGCAATTTACATAACTAGTACCATGAAATAGTTAGTAATCAATGTTTAGAATCATTGTAATTGTGATTTACTCTTGTTGTAATAATATAACATTTGTAAAGATGTTTAAAATGCATTAATTATTTATGAAAGGCTATATTGGACTATAAAAGTGTTGGTGGGTCAAACCGACCGTCCCAACCCATACTAAGTGGCTACCTTTTTTTATCCAAACCCTTCTCAAAATGCTAATAATAGGTGCATTACATAGGTTGTCAAAGCTGCTATCGAAGAAGGTGCTATGGTAATCGACCGATGGTTAGTTGGTTATGATGCATCTCATGTAGTGTGTGAAGGTTCTTCGGTTCTAAAATATCTTGGCCACTCCAATAATCTTGTTACGGTAATTGTTGTTGAAATTATGCATTTATGATGTATTTATATGTTTTAACTGATTAGTACATGATGCATCTCGTCTCAGCCTCAATGGGTTATGAAGACTGTGAAGGAGACTCGGTTACAAAGGCTCATCCATTTGTCACCTGACTTAGCACGCAATGTAGGAATGAAGCTCGGGAATGTCCTAGGTAGCAATATGGTCCATGTTTCTCGAGATGAACACAATTATAACAAAAAATTAAGCCATAAAGAGAACCAAAGAATCGCGATCCTTGCAAAAGAAGGGGTCAGGAATCGACGGGGAAACCATAGGCAGGTAATATCAATGCATTTATATTCATTATTTTAGCTTTTTTGATTTGTGTTCATTGAAATTAAGCATCCAATGAAACTAGAGTTTGTATTGTGGTTGCAGCTGACAGGCCAGACATCGGTAAAACCATTACCCCGGAACATCCTTCTTGATTCAATCAACTGGACTATGTCCGAGCCATCATCAACTGCGTCTATCTGTATGGACTCATTTAGCTTGGATGATGCAAATGAAAGTATAAACGGACCCAACGCTTGTTTTGTGAATTTCTTACGACCATTGTCCGAGAGGTTACTTTCCATATCATGTTTTCTTACATCTTGTGTTCATTCGCATAGGGATAGAGGTGGAAAGATAGGCAGGTTTTGAAATGAATCAAAACAGGTTCAGGCTTAAACAGGCCCTTTTTTAGTATGAGTTAAAAACATGTCGGGTCATGTTTAGTTAACCTGCAAACACTTTTTTGTGTAATGAATTACTTTGTTTTTCTATTCATGTAGGGAAAAGAATGAGTTAGTTTTCAAGAATCACTTCATTACAATATTGTTTCCTGTGGATCGGTTGGCCGAGATGGGCCCCAGTTCCAGGACGTTTTTCAGCGATACAGGGTTTAAATGCACACAGTTGCTAGATCTTATATATTCATTTTATCAGGTAACTAGTTTTCATGGTCATATACATTAATGATAAATTACATAACTTACAATTGTTTATGTTATATTTAGGAAAACATGTCAACATCCGAGATAGAGTTAGCCATCCACACTGATTCTCGACATGCTGACAAGCTACGGTCCATGTACTCGAGCAAAGAAGCTGCAGAGTCTGGTTTCTTGAAAGTGAAACGCATTGATTTCTTAGGAAGTCGACGGATCTTTAAAATGTTGAAACATGTACCTGGAAACCACGGTAATAATGTGTACGAGTTATTGACTCGAACATAGTCAGTGAACATTATAAGACCATTAACAAAAATCTTATTTGTTATATAATTTTCAAGTTATATGTAATATCTTTTTTGTTTTTTAAGAGAGGCTTATACACATTAAACAGGTTCAATAGCAAAACAACAGTAACACTTTGGCTAATAGAGGGACAATGTGACATAAATGTCTAGATGTTCTACCTTTATAATTACTATGGTAAGCAATTTACTATTACAAGTATTTTGCAAAAAAAAAAAAGAAAAGAAAAGAAAAGAAGAAGAAAAGAAAGAAAAGAACAATTAACTCATATCAACAAGAAATACAAGCTTGCAATTAACTATATTAGCAAAAATCTCATACAAAATTTGGCAAAGAACAATTTACTAGGAACAAGTATTTAGAAAAACTACCACACAAAAGTTTCATAACACAAAATTTGCAATTAACTCTATTAAGAAACAGAACAACTAAACAAACAAGCCTTCAAATTTGAGCAGAAAAATATGTTATCCTCATTTTAAACAAGTGTAGCAGCGGGCCCAACTGAATAAGCGAATTAGGACCATGGGAGACGATTAAGTTTCAGATTTTGAAGTCTTTGACATAATATTGAAGAAAGTCCCTGTTTTAAGTTCATTTATCAACCTTTCACCAATTTCAATTGAGTTCTACAAAATCATAATTCACTATAGGCATCTAATTCTAAAATTGAAATTCCTGTTAAACATCATGGAAACCTGATTGTTTTTGGACAAATTTCACTCTTGTGTGTGTGTGTTCATTTCACTTTTATGGGTTGTGCACGAGCCAATCCCTATTTTGAAAGTTTGTTTATTCAACTCAAATTGCTTTTAGTAACTTCTTTGGTTATTCATATTACAAAGAGTAAATAGCCAAAATCGTCCCTGGGGTTTTCTTATTTTTGCTAGATCCATCCAAAAAGGGTTTTTTTTTCTCATCTGAGTCACTAACGTTTCCCATTTATTGTCAAATCCGCCCAAATGACTAACCTTGTTTAAAACTAAGTTAACCTGAAGGGCACTTATGTAATCTCCCCCTTTTTCTAAACCCAAACGTTTCCTTCCTCTAAACCCACGAATATGCATTAGTCTTAAGAAACAAACTTCCCTCGTTCCACTAAACCCTAATTACAACCATGACAAAAACCTGATATACAATTACGATCCACATTCAAAGATATTCATATTCGACCAAGCTTCAAAGGACATTCACGCAATGGATGATGATTGGAACGATTGGAATGTTAGAGAAGAAGATTCTAATTTTGATCTTCATGTTGAATACGGTTTGTTCGACAACGTCACTTACATATTGAACAAATGGATCAAACGGGTAATTAGTATGGTCACTTACATATTGAACAAATGGGTCAAACATGTCATTAGTATGTGTCACACCACGCTAATGGCGGAAACATGTGGCGCGGCGTTCGAAGAGCATCAAGTCAAGATTAACACAAACCATAGGTAATTAAGAAAAAGGATCACTTATTTATAATGTCGAAGGAGTTTCATGTTTCATACATTACTTAAACAAACATAGTTTTTAATCAAAAGTACAGGTTTCACGATTATATCCCAACCCCATGAAAAATAAGAGTAAAACCCTCCAAAATATCTAACGTTCAGTATGATCCCCACCTGTACTAGCTATGTTTTCCTTTAGCGCTCAGTTACTTGAAAGATATGTTTAAAAAGATGTCAATATATACATATTGATGAGTTCACATGTTTTAGATTTACAAAACATTTTAACAACATTTTGGGAAAAGTAGTGACTATTGTAAGAGTTGGAAGTTCTGACAATCTCCTTGAGCCCATAACCAAACCAAGACAAGCAATGCCTCGCTTGTAGTTATTTCTCGGAAAATAACAACTTAGTTTAGAATACATGCCCTGGTATACACAGTTATAGAATCGACACTATCGATTAGAGGTGGGCCTTGTCAGGCACCAATAGTACTATCCAAATATTCCTTCGGTTTTCGATTTCACACACACGAATAAATGGTTACAGTAGCAAGGACTCACCCCGAGTGGCGAACAAAAAACCCAAGTATTCAACATATCACATATTTCCCTAACATAACATATCTTTCCCTCGAAAAAAAACAATAAAATGGGGCCGTGAAACTCACCTCAAGCAAGAGTGTGCAAAGACAAATACTGAGGTTTTCTTCTTATTGCTAGATCCCTCCAAAAAGGTTTTTTTTCTCACCTGAGCCACTAACGTTTCCCATTTATTGCCAAATCCATCCAAATGACTAACCTTGTTTAAAACTAAGTTAACCTAGAGGGCACTTATGTAACCCCCCTTTTCTAAACCCAAACGTTTCCTTCCTCTAAACCCACGAATACGCATTAGTCTTATGAACCAAAATTCCCTCATTCCACTAAACCCTAATTACAAACATGACAAAAACCTGATATACAATTACGATCCACATTCAAAGATATTCAGATTCGACCAAGCTTCAAAGGACATTCACGCAATGGATGATGATTGGAACAATTGGTATGTTAGAGAAGAAGATTCTAATTTTGATCCTCATGTTGAATACGGTTTGTTCGACAACGTCACTTACATATTGAACAAATGGGTCAAATATGTCATTAGTATGTGTCACACCACGCCAATGGTGGAAACACGCGGCACGATGTTCGAAGAGCATCAAGTCAAGATTAACACAAACCAAAAGTAATTAAGAAAAAGAATCACTTATTTATAACGTCGAAGGAGTTTCATGTTTCATACATTAATTAAACAAACATAGTTTTTAATCAAAAGTAGAGGTTTCACAATTATATCCCAACCCCATGAAAAATAAGAGTAAAACCCCCCAAAATATCCGACGTTCAGTATGATCCCCACCCGTACTAGCCATGTTTTCCTTCAGCGCTCAGTTACTTGAAAGATATGTTTAAAAAGACGTCAATATATACATATTGGTGAGTTCACGGGTTTTAGTTTTACAAAACATTTTAACAACATTTTGGGACAAGTAGTGACTATTGTAAGAGTTGCAAGTTCCTACAATCTACTTGAGCCAAGCAATGCCTCGCTCATAGTTGTTTCTCGGAAAATAACAACTTATTTCAGAATACATGCACCCCTGGTATACACTGTTACAGAATCGACACTATCGATTAGGGGTGGGCCTTGTCAGGCACCAATAGTACTATCCAAATATTCCTTCGGTTTTTGATTTCACACACATACACACGAATAAATGGTTATAGTAGCGAGGACTCACCCCGAGTGGTGAACAACAAACCCAAGTATTCAACATATCACATTGAAGAAACAACGAGTATATCTTTAGTGAGAGGGTAGAAGGGAGTGGTATATGGTATGACAACTCGTGTTCGCAGCAGGGTATAATCCTTGGCTCACAACGATAGTGAATCTAGGGTTGTGCACACAAACGATAAGCAAGTAAAATACAATGGACAAGAATGTAAGTGGTTCGATCTAGTAAGATCTACGTCCACTGGAAAAGGTGACTTTTATTGATAAATAACGTGAATGATGATACAAGTGGAGATACAAGTGTATTCGTTCTTATTGGCTGGTTTTCAACGTGGAGAGAAAGGAGGTCGAGCCCTCCTTTTATAGGAGATGCATGGGCCTCAGCTTTTGGAGCCCATCTCTCCTTTACTGGGCCGGGCCGGGGGACCGGGCCGGTTACTGGCCCACCTAGTTGGATCCTAACTCTTGGTTAGATAAAGTGATCCAAGTTGGGGAGGGCCTCCTCTGATTGGACCACGTGTCATCCCGTGGTTGGCCGGTTGGGAGGTTCATTGTCCTCCACACAAGTGGCGAGTTGTGAACAGTGTGCAGGGGTGTCAGCTGTCAGACGACTGACCACTCGTCAGCTGACATCTGACGGGGGGAGGCAAGTTGGTGTCCAAGGGGGATGTCTTTAGGTGTTGTCAACTGGTGCCCCTGCGCCTTTGGCGCTGTGGTAGTCCTGGAAGTGATTATTCCCGCGGGTGTTAGAACTTCCTGCGGAGGTATTTTTGAATGGCGGGTAGGGTGCGCCTGAAAGTGGTACCCTACCCCTTCAAGTCCCCCAAGTCCAGGGTGTCTCCTGTTCTTGCTTAGAGGGCTGGTGGGGCGCTGGACTAAAATGTGTCCTTTGTGCTCGCTTTTGTTGTTGTAGCAGTGTGGGAACTGTTTTTGTTTAGAGCAAATGAGTGCGCGTTGCTACTCTTGTGTCATGTGAAAAGATATTGGCGTCCCATTATCTTTGCACATGGCTCTTTTATAAAACAGTTCTTTTAGTAAAATTCGGCGGAGGACGTCTTTTGGATTTTACGTCAACCCATCGCCAAGTGATGACGTGGCAGTCAGGGTGTTAAAAAGTAAAATTCGGCGGAGAACGTCTTTTGGATTTTACGTCAACCCATCGCCAAGTGATGACGTGGCAGTCAGGGTGTTAAAAAGTAAAATCCGGCGGAGAACGTCTTTTGGATTTTACGTCAACCCATCGCCGAGTGATGACGTGGCAGTAAGCCAGCGTCAGATGATGACGTGGCAGTAAGCCAGCGCCAGATGATGACGTGGCAGTAAGCCAGCGCCAGATGATGACGTGGCAGTAAGCCAGCGCCAGATGATGACGTGGCAGTAAGCCATCGCCAGATGATGACGTGGCAGTAAGCCAGCGCCAGATGATGACGTGGCAGTAAGCCAGCGCCAGATGATGACGTGGCAGTAAGCCAGCGCCAGATGATGACGTGGCAGTAAGCCAGCGCCAGATGATGACGTGGCAGTCATAATGATCTGGTGTTAATTGGTGTGCTAAATACGTTACCCTTGAATTTAAAGTTTTGAATTTTGAAGGGTCTCCTTGTATTTAGGAAACGTGCATGGGAAGTTGAGACGTTTTGGTGGACGTGTCAGAGTGCAGAAAGGATGTCTGCACAGTTGTCTGTCACGTCAGCACGTGGGTGGGAAGTTTATCCATCGTGTGTCAGGCGAGTGGCCGTACACGCGCGCGAGTGGTGCAGCCTGTCAGTCAGATTGCTGATGTTGGGCAGTTGAGGAGTCCTTTTGGGCAGACGCGTGTCCTCACGTGCTGACGAGTAACTGCTCATCCAGCTGTGATGCCACGTGTAGCGCCCAGATGTGCCCTTCTCTGGCAAGATGAAGGGTCGTCTGCCAGCTGTTTCAGGTCGCATTAAATGCGATGGGTATAAATACCCGAGGAGGTTTTTCAAATTGCTTCTCATCTTTCTTTCTTCACACATTTGTCTTCTCCATTTCCTTCATCTTCTCCGGTGAACCTTCAAGTTTTCCGGTGATCCTAAAAAAAGTTTTTTCTTTCTTTTTCTTACCTCATCACCATCATGTCTGAGAGTTCTGACGTTGGTGGTAACCCTGCTAAGGCCACCGAGAAGTCCAAGAAACTGATTCACAACACCACCTGTAAGTGGGGTGAAAAAAGCTTTGCCAAGTTTGTCCAAGCTATGGAGTTCGATCCCTCGTGGGAGGTGGAGTTGCCATCGAACAAAGGTACTGCTTTGGCTCCTCCCACTGGGAAGATGACTTTGTACGGAGCTCATCTTGCCCTGTGTGGGTTTCGGCTACCTGCCACCAAGTTCCAGGTGGATACATTGGTGAAATATGGAGTCCATGTTACCCAGGTGAGCGGGTTTGGAATGCTTCGTCTGGTGCACTTCGAAGCCTGCTGCCGAGCCTTGGATATTGAACCGTTGTTTGAACGGTTCAATGTCTTCTATGTGTTGAATATGGAGGGTTCCTGGTTCAACTTCGTTCTCCGTTCTCAGGTGTCTCCCTGTGGGACGACAGCTCCCAAGTCCCTTCATGACTGGAAGGAGAAATTCTTCTATGTCAAGAGGGGAGTGATTCCGGTGGACATGCCGTGGAAAGTGGTTGCTGAGCGGCAGAAGGTGGGAGACCATCCTGTGATGGAGGGTTTCGAGGGCCAGGAGTGGTTCCAAGAACTTGTGGCCCGTGCTTCCCCGTTTGATACGGGTATGTGTTCTGAAGCCATGTTGGCTCTGTTGGGCATGAGTAGGGTTCAGATTGTCGAGGGGAAAGAGCCCGTGATTACCGTCCCTGGTAAGGTTCTTTCATTTTCATTTTGCTGAAGTCCCTCTTCTGTTATTATTATTTTATTTTATTTTTTTGTACCTAATGAAGTGTTGTTTGTTTTCAGGAATGTCGAAGTTCGAGGCGTTCTTGCTGAGGGATAAAGCCCCGCTGGAGTGGAGAGATCCTCCGGAGGGTAGGTTGTCCGTGATTGACGAGATGGTGGACAGGTTCTACTTTCCCTACCTGGAGTTCAGGCCTACTGTCCTCCTTTTTTCACGTGAGCATCCTATAAACCCTGATCCTTTAACTTCTATTCCGCATACTGGGATAGACCCTTGTTTTGTTGTTTCCTCTGATGAGGAATCGACAGGGTCTTCTGTGGAGACGGTGGCCCCCCCACCTCCGTGCGGGCGTAAGAAGAGTGTGCCGCGCTTTCATAGGCATAAGGTGTTATCCAAACCTAAGTCTGCGCCTTTGAGTGCAGGTGGTGAAGGGCCTCTGTTTGGGCAGCGCGAGCGGCGCGCTGAGTCTTCTTCCTCCGCTCCTGAAGATGCTGCTGAAGTTAGTCCGCAGAAGAAGAAGCGGAAGATTGGAAAGGTTGGTGCGAAGTCTGGGACTTCAAAGTCCGGCGGGGCTGGGCCCGCGCCGTTTTCTTTGGAGATAAGTCCTCCGCCTGAGCGTCGACCGTTGATTCAGAAGACGCTGAAGAAGGTTACTAGTAAGTGTTCCGCCTTTGGTTTTCTCTTATTTATTGTGTTGATTTATTTTTACCAAGTGTTCTGTTTTCTTGTAGTTGTCTCTCCGCGAGATCCACCTTCTTCTTCTGAGCCTAGTGAGGTTGAGGCTAATAAGAAGAGACTGGAGGAGGAGGCGGCGGCGAAGTCGCGGGCGGAGAGGGAGGCAGCCGAGGCCGTGAAGCGGGCCAATGAAGCTGCTGCGAAGAAAGCAGAGGAAGAGAGGGTGGCAGCGGAAAAGCTGCGTGTAGCGGAAATGGAGAGGAAGGCGGAGGATGAGAGGGTAGCGGCTGAAAAGCTGCGTGCTGAAAAAGAGAAGGCAGAGGAAGAGGCAAAAGCAAAGGCTGAAGAGGAGGCCGCCCGGGTTAGGGCGGAGGAGGAAGCTGCCAGGATCGCCAGTATTCAGGCGCATTCTGGTGGTTCTCCTATGGGCGGGGCTGGGGCTTCAGGTGTGAGGTCCAGCGTGGACCGGAGTGACCCGGGTTACTTCGCGGGCGATGTTATCTGGCGCCCGCACTGGAGTATCCGGGAGAACTCCCGGTTTGCCAATCCTCTAACTGCTGAGGAGTTTGTTTCTCAGGCTGTTCCTCCCAAGGAAAGGGAGTATCAGGACAGCCTATCCCGGTCGCAGCTGATTACTGATATCTGCGTCGGGCAGGCTCTTCAGGTTGCCGCGGTGGAGTCTTTGAAGCGGCGAGACGAAGAGTTTGCCCGGGATGTGGCGGACTTCAACTCTAGGCGGGCCAGTCAGGCGCAAAGGGAGGAGAGGTTGAAGTCCGAGGTTGATAGGTACCGAGATCGGGCCTATAAGTCTGAAGACCGGGTGAAGGCATTGGAGCGCGATCATGCGCTGGCTCATAAAAGCTGGACTGATGCCTGTCAGGCTACTAATCAAGAGATGATGAAGCTGAAGGATCAGGTGCAGGTGCTGAAGAATGAGAATGCGAAGCTGGCAGAGACCGCGGAGAGTCAAGCAAAGGTGTTGGCTGATAAAGACTCGATGGTGGCGGGTCTGCGGTCCGAGCTGCGCAACAAAGATAATGAGCTGGTGGCTGCCTCTTCTCAGCTGTCTGAGCTAGCGGGTGAGAAAGAGGCTTGGTTGAAGGAAAAGGCGGGGATCACAGCGGAGAGGGCGTCGTTAGAGGAGTTACTGACCCTGGCGCAGACAGAGGCTGAGAATGCCAAGACCCTCCTGGATGAGGGCAACGTGGCGCAGGAGAAGTATCAGGAAATCCTTCGCTGGGTGATGACCGAGGGTATCGCCGGGGTAAGTACTTTGTAGACTTTTAACTTTGCCTTTGTGTTTATCTATAATCTGATTCTGATATTTGTTATCTATGCAGATTTTCAAACGGTTCTGGAACGAACCTAATCTTGGCGATCAGGTTGCTGCTATAGCCGCTGCTGCGCGCGCTGCTGGGGAGGCGGAGGGATTCGACAGCGGGTTTTACCATGCGTTGAACGGTGGTCGTATTACTGATGGTGCGCATGATGGTAAACCCCGCGAGAAGGAGTATGAAGCCGAACTTCTCAAGTTCGAGCAGATCGAGTTCCCTATCTTGAAGACGGTTGCAGAGTGCAACCAGTATGCCGACCCAGCTGGCGCCTTCCGTTACTTTATAGAAGAATCCGACCGTTTGGGTGCGGAGGCGCAGCAGAAGGGGAAGCAACCAGCGGGTGGTGGTGAAGGTACGTCCGGCGGTGGTCCAGAGGGTGAAGATGAACAGCTGGTGGACTTTGAAGCGTCCGGGGAGGAGTAGGCTGTTTAGTATGTTTTTCCTTTTTAAACTTTTGTAAAGCTTGAGGCAGCTTGAACGCCTCCTTTTGTGATGTAAATATATGAAGTACTTTTTTTTTTTTTTTTTTTTGGTTTTAACTTGGTGTAAATTTTGGATTGATTGTTTAGTCCGGCGATAGTTATGAGTGGTATCTATGCCTTGAAGACCCAATTCCAGTAGTACACAATGTAAGTTAAAAGATAGAAATTTCTTAGGATTCCCAAAAAGGGTGGCTTAGGCATGTGTAGCCCAGACGTTTACAAGGATTACATATAACAGAAACGTAATTGTGCCGCATTCCAGGAGCGCGGGACGGGCGTGCCATCAAGTTTTTCTAGCGCGTAGGCGCCTTTGCCCAAAATTTCTTGTATTTTGTAGGGGCCTTCCCATGTTGGGGCGAGTTTTCCTTGCTTTTCTGTGTTCGAGGCGCTATTGTTTCGGAGGACGTAGTCTCCGATGTTGAAGTTATGTAGTTTAACTTTGTGATTGTAATAGCGCTCCAGTTGATTTTTGTATCGGGCTTCTTTGATGGCGGCAAGCTCCCGCCGATCTTCGAGTAAATCAAGGTTTAATCGTAGCTCTTCGTCATTTTGGCCTTTTTCCGCCATGAGTACTCTTGCGGAGGGGCATCCTATTTCTGCGGGAATGACGGCTTCGGAGCCATAGGTTAGGCTGAATGGGGTTTCGCCATTGCTAGTTTTGGCCAGTATGCGATTTGCCCATAAGACATGCGGGAGTTCGTCCACCCATCCTGTTCGCTTGGTGCCCAGGCGCTTTTTGATGCCTTCGATGATGCTTCGGTTTGCTCTTTCGACTTGGCCGTTTCCCTGGGGATGCACTACTGAGGTGAAGATTTGTTGGACTCCCATTTGCGCCAACCATTGTTGTAAATGTTGGTCAGTGAATTGGGTTCCATTATCGCTTATGATTTGGTATGGCAGGCCGAATCTGCAGATGATAAATTCCCATATGAATTTCTTGGTGTGTGCGCCGTCGATTTTTGCTAGTGGCTTTGCCTCGATCCATTTTGTGAAATAGTCGATTGCCACTATTAAGAATTTGACGTTTCCTGGCGCTGTGGGGAATGGGCCAACGAGGTCGATTGCCCATTTCTGAAATGGCCATGCTGCTGTGACGGGGATTAGGTCATTTTTTGGACGCAGCGTGTTAGGCGCGTGGCGTTGACAGGAATCGCATTTGCGCAGTTCTGCTACTGCGTCTGGGTGCATACCCGGCCAATAATAGCCTGCGTTCATTAGCTTAGCCACTACCATTCTGGGTCCTGCGTGCAGTCCGCAGGTACCTTCGTGGATGTCCTTGATGAGGAATGAGGCGTCTTCTTTGTCGACACATCGTAGTAGTGGACCTAAGTATGATCGTCGGTAAAGGATTCCATCCGTTAGTTGATAGTGCAGGGCTTTGTGCTGAAGTTTTCGTGCTTCCGCCTTGTTGTCGGGTATTGTTCCGGATGTGAAGTACGCTTTCAGTGGCGCCATCCAAGAGGTGTTACCTGTTTGGATGACGTTAACCTGCCTTGTTGGGACGGATGGACTTTCTTGTAGTTCAACCCGGACGTTTTTGGCCATGTGGTCAAAGACTGTGGAGGCCATTTTGCTTAGTGCGTCGGCGGGTTTGTTGTCGCTTCGGTTGATGTGAAGGACTGCGCAGGAAATAAATTTGCGCATGAGTGTCTTGGCGTGTTGTAGATATAGGGCCATTGTGGCGTCTTTTGCGTCATACGTGCCATTGATGTGGCCTGCTACTAGTAGTGAGTCGACATGCGCTTCTACGTGAGAAGCTCCCATTTGATGTGCGATGCGTAGTCCTGCTAGTAGCGCTTCGTATTCTGCCTCGTTGTTTGTTGCGGCAAAATCTAATCTGATGGCGTATGTGTACTCTTTTTTGTTTGGGCTGATCAGCCGCAAACCTGCACCTGCGCCGTCTGAGTTGGACGCTCCGTCGGTATAAAGTTTCCATCTTTCATTTTCCGGCGTTGGTTGCGCGGGGTCCTGCTCGGCTAAGCATTCGGCGATTTTGTCCGTTGGTATTTCGGTTGCGAAGTCAGCGAGGACCTGTCCTTTAACTGCGGGTCTGGGCTTGTAGTTGATGGTGTGTTCACCTAGTTCGATTGCCCATTTTGCTAGACGTCCTGAGGTTTCCGGCTTGCGTAGGACGTCGCTGATTCTGTAGTCTGTTAGGACGTTTATTGGGTGGCCATGGAAATACCGGCGTAGTCTGCGCGAAGCGTGAATGAGAGCTAGTACTAATTTTTCCATGGTGGAGTACCTGGTCTCTGCGTCTAACAAGGTTCTACTAATGTAGTAGATGGGTGTTTGTACAGTTTTTCGATCTACCAAAAGTACCGCGCCGATTGCCCGCTCTGTTACAGAGAGGTATAAGGTTAGCGGTTCTTTGGGTAGTGGTGCTGTGAGAGTAGGTAAATTCATAAGACATTCTTTCATTTCTTTAAAAGCTTTTTCCGCCTCAGGGGTCCAGCGGAAATTACTTTTCTTAAGACAATTTTTGAGAGTGTCTACAAATGGAAAAGACTTAGAAGCGTAATTTGAAAGGAAGCGGTTGAGGGCGACTAGGCGTCCCATTAGCGTTTGTACTTCCTTGATGCTTGTTGGTGAAGGCATTCTTTCAATGGCTAGGACTTTGTCTGGATTCGCGCGGAAACCGTCGCGCGTGACAACAACGCCTAGGAATTTTCCTTCTTCCATCCCGAAGGAACATTTGCTGGGGTTGAGCTTCATGCGCACCTTTCGCAGTTGATTGAATGTCTTCTGGATGTCTTCCAGCATGTTATCTTCGTCTTTGCTTTTGATGACGAGGTCATCAACGTATACTTCCAAGCGTACTCCTATCTCATGGACGAAAGCGCTGTCCATGAGACGTTGGTATGTGGCTCCCGCGTTTTTCAGACCGAAAGGCATTTTGGTGTAGCAGAAGATGCCCGTGTCTGTGCGGAAGGCCGTTTTATCTTCATCTTCCTTCGCCATTTGGATCTGGTGGTAGCCTTTGTAGGCGTCGAGGAAGCATTTGAAGCGGAATGGTGCTAGGGAGTCCACTTTTAAGTCGATTTCTGGAAGAGGGTAGCAATCCTTTGGGCAAGCTTTGTTTAGGTCTTTGTAATCGACGCACATGCGCCATCCGCCTGTAGCTTTACCTACCATGACCGGGTTGGCGACCCATGTTTGGTAGCGTATTGGGCGGATGATGCCGGCGTTCAGTAGTTCGTTGACCTGTTCGTTCATCGCCTTTGTTTTCTCCGGTCCCATTTTGCGCATCTTTTGGGCCACTGGTTCCACTGATCTGTACGTGTTGAGTTTGTGTTCCGCGATGTTTCTTGGAACGCCGATCATGTCAGATGGTTGCCAGGCAAATATGTCTATGTTCTTTACTAGCAGTTGCTTAAGGTGCGCCCGTATGGTGTTGGAGATTTCATGGCCGATGATGACCGTTTGGTCCGGGAATTTAGGGTTAAGAACCCAGTTTTCCGGTTCCGATCGGGTTTGTGTTTTTTGTGGTTTTGCCACGTCGATCGCGTGGCACTGTTTGTTGCCACGGATTACTGCTACGCCGGTTCGGGTTGGGAAACCCACCATTTGGTGCGGGGTGGAGGCATTGGCGTTGAACTTTGCCAAGCCTTCCCTCCCTAGTAGGACATCATGGCGAGAGGTCGCTGGTAGTACCATGAAGTCACAGATTTCTGTGCGTTCGTGGGTACCATCTGTTAAGGTAACCGGGAAGGTGATAATGCCGCGTGGCATGATGACTTCATCAATGAAGCCTGAGATTGGTGCGTTGACCGGAACGAGGCGGGCTTTGTCGTCCTCGTCCAATTGTTGAAAACACTGATCATATATGATGTCAGTGCTTCTTCCGCCGTCTAGGAACATTGATTGTGTTCGATAATGTCCTACGACGCCGGTGACGATTAATGGCGCGGTGGCGGAGGGTCCTCCTCGTACTTTGGGGAGGAGGACATCCACCTCTTTCCAAGAGTCGTCAGTCTCTCGTGGGCGCTTTCCTTTGTTCTGGCGCTTGCCCGTGGCGGAGATCATGTTACAGTGATGGTGCGGGGTATGTCTGATGTAGCTTGTTTGCAGATTCCGGATTTGTTTCTTTCCGGGCTCTTCGTGTTTGTCGTCGTAGTTGTTGCGCCCGCCCTTGTTGACGTTTTTGACGAGGTGACCGAGCTGGCCTGTTTTTAATGCCGCCTCTATTTCTAGCTTTAAGCTGTAGCAGTTGTCCGTTAGGTGGCCATAATCGTTATGGTATTCGCAGTATTTGGTATGGTCGACATTCTTTCTTTTGCCCAATATCTTGGGTTCTTTGAAAGTGACCTGCTCTGTTTTGAGCACCTGCGACGGAGTTTTTGTGAGCGGCGTCCAGTCGGTGTTCTTTTTGGCTGGAGCCTTGTGGTCCCTTGATTGTTTGTTTGTGATCGTTTGACGGGCGTCATTGGCGGATGAGTATTTGCCTTCGTCCGTTGGTCCTGAAATGCGCGACCAAACGGATTGCTTGCCTTTGTTTCTGTTGGAGCTGTTGGTTTGATTGTATCCGCGCTGTTGTTTGATGGAGCGCTCTGAGGATGCGTATATTTTTGAAGCTTTAATGACTTCTTCCCAGGAATCAGGGACCCCTGTTTTCCCGGATAGGGTTTTCATCAGATCCTCGCTGCGCACGCCGTGAATAAAGCCTGCGCGGGTCAGTTCTTCTCCGCAGCCGATTTGAAGTGCTTCCTTGTTGTAGCGCACGATATAGTCATCGATGGATTCGTTGTCTGTGCGCTGGCATAGGAGGATGTGGGCCTTGTCTCTTTTGTGCCGCATGAGGTGGGAGAAGTGATCTTTGAACTTCTGGATGAGGTCATCGAAGTCTAAAATGCCTCCTATGGGGAGGTTATCAAACCAAACTCTGGCTGCGCCTGTTAGGGTTTGTGCAAATAGGTGACACCAAACCTGTACAGGCCAAAGGACTGTGGTTCCGGCGCACTCGAAATCATGTAGATGATCGGTGGGGTCTCGCAGGCCATCGTATCTACCGATGCTGCTTGGGAGTTTTGCTTGTTTTTCTATTGGTGCGGTGGCTATTCGTTGACAAAATTTAGAGCTTAAAGCGAACGACTTAGGCCTGTATGGTCTGTTTAAGTCGTCGTCTTCTTTGTGGTGTGATGTCGCCGAGTGGGTTTTTGTCAGCTTCCGCTTTTTGGCTCTTGAGGCTGTGGCGTCTGAATCGCTGGTGGGTTGGTATCCGTCGGATTCTGACGCGGAGTCTGCTAGGTCTAGGTCACGCGTGTTCTTGCTGCGACCTGCGACGTGAGACTTTGGTCTTGTAGCCTGCTTTTCCTTCCCCTTTCGGCTGTGTTTTGCGGAAGGGGAAGCCTTACTCTTGGACTTGCTGGTTTGGATTTTTGCCAGCATGTTTTGATAGATCTTGGTGTTTTTGAGTTGCTTTCGGAAGAGCCACTCGTCAGGGTCCATTGGTGTGTTGGGTGCGTCAGAATCAGATGATTCTGAAGCCGTGACCGCGCGGGGCGGGGTTCGTTCCCTGATGGTTGCTGCCTGTGTGTCCTTGTCCGGAGTTTGGAGTGGTGCCGCTCTGTCGGTCTGAATGACTACAGAGGGGGTTGCTCCCTTGGTTCCGCCGGAGGGTAGATCAGCCATTGTGTGAGTAAAGGATGTGGTTTTGAAAGCTTTGTTGGTCTTTCAGCCGGTACGGATGGCGCCAATGAAGAAACAACGAGTATATCTTTAGTGAGAGGGTAGAAGGGAGTGGTATATGGTATGACAACTCGTGTTCGCAGCAGGGTATAATCCTTGGCTCACAACGATAGTGAATCTAGGGTTGTGCACACAAACGATAAGCAAGTAAAATACAATGGACAAGAATGTAAGTGGTTCGATCTAGTAAGATCTACGTCCACTGGAAAAGGTGACTTTTATTGATAAATAACGTGAATGATGATACAAGTGGAGATACAAGTGTATTCGTTCTTATTGGCTGGTTTTCAACGTGGAGAGAAAGGAGGTCGAGCCCTCCTTTTATAGGAGATGCATGGGCCTCAGCTTTTGGAGCCCATCTCTCCTTTACTGGGCCGGGCCGGGGGACCGGGCCGGTTAGTTGGCAGGCCCACCTAGTTGGATCCTAACTCTTGGTTAGATAAAGTGATCCAAGTTGGGGAGGGCCTCCTCTGATTGGACCACGTGTCATCCCGTGGTTGGCCGGTTGGGAGGTTCATTGTCCTCCACACACGTGGCGAGTTGTGAACGGTGTGCAGGGGTGTCAGCTGTCAGACGACTGACCACTCGTCAGCTGACATCTGACGGGGGGAGGCAAGTTGGTGTCCAAGGGGGATGTCTTTAGGTGTTGTCAACTGGTGCCCCTGCGCCTTTGGCGCTGTGGTAGTCCTGGAAGTGATTATTCCCGCGGGTGTTAGAACTTCCTGCGGAGGTATTTTTGAATGGCGGGTAGGGTGCGCCTGAAAGTGGTACCCTACCCCTTCACACATATTTCCCTCACCTCAAGCAAGAATGTGCAAAGACAAATACTGAGAATAGCTCGTCAAGGTCAAACACCTACAAATGTCATAGAGATATAAGTCACTAAGTCTATTGCGTGTGTTTTTTCGGCAAGTTGTACGCCCAACTCCCAACACCACTATTCAATCCCCCGTTTAATTAAACGTGTATCCTAGGTCAGTTGATGATGTATTACCCTTGTTATAAGTTACACTTATATTTCCGTATTAATTAACTCGTTTTACATTATCATCGACTCGACTCACTTTACCGTATAATTATTTTCCCATTAAATAGTTATACTAGGATCTTGTCGATTGATATTACATTATCAATACTCGACTTGACTCACTTTACCGTATATTTACTTGCTCATTTAATAAATATACTAAGATCTTGTCGATTCGATAACATATTTTACATTGTCAAGTTCATATACTTGTTTTAAACGTGTAATCGTGATAGATTATTTACGTTAATTCTCCCACGAATAATTTCCAACGCTTTGGAAAGTATTATGTATTTTTCACTCATCTTATATATTTTAGTTCATAAAATATATGTTTTCATATCCACATTAGACGCAATAACGTATCTACGTATCTTGTAGGAAGTTATACAATATATACTTATTCGTCCGTTTTACATTTTGTCCGTTAACACGCCGTGATGTAAATACGTTACATTGATTACTTGTAATTATATATTTTCATGTCCCGAATAATACTAGTTGTTTATATATATTTTTGTAGGAATAAATACTTGTCGTCGTAATGTTATTTTCCCACATTACCAGTATATATAATTTGTTATTTTCCTATAGTTTCCATTTTCCAACAATATGTTTCCTTGAAATTAATCATCCTTTCATTTCTGCATATTTTACATGGAAATTTATAAATTAACATTTGTATTTCTCAAAATCAAGACTTGATTATTTACAATAAAATGCTCCAACACTTTTATATATTCATAGATATAAAAGTGTTCATTTTCACACAATTTTTTACCAAGTCTTTAAATTACCAATTTATTATAAAAACCTTTGTTTTTATATTTTTCCAACATGTTTGGTAATTAATATTTTTATAAAATCTTATTTTATAAAAACACATTTTTATACAAAAATACATTTTTGTAAGTTTACTAACTTTTCACAAAACAACATTGGAAAGTTAAAATCTTCCATTTTTAACACCTAACTTTCCAAAGTCACATTTTTAGATCCAAATTTCTAAAATGACATTTTATGTCCCTCAACTTTTAAAATTACAAAATAATTCCTTTAACTTTTAAAAAGTTACATTTTCTTCCTAGATCTTTCAAAAGTGACAATTTTACACTAAACTAGTAAAGTTATTTTTATCCACTTGTCAAAATGGATTATTATTATGTTCCAACACTAGTAATAGTCCAAGATAATCTCATTAGGGTTAATAATATGTGTATTTGGTGTATTAAGTCCATAATGTCCAACATGTCCATTTTTAAGTTCCATCATATTATTATGTTTTAGATGGTTATATTAAGATGATTAAAACCACTTTTAAGCATGTTCAATTATTTTTATAAAAATCACTTAAAACATCTTCAAATACATGTGTATGTGAACTTTCTAAAACTACAAAATCACTAACAACTTTTAATAAAACTCACGGCCTAAACACCCTTTTTATACCCTCATGTTAAACTTGTAAAAACATGTATTATCTCATAATCAAAATCCTAGTTACGTATTATGTTTAAACCTTTAACATATGTAAGATTAAGTTTACTTTTTAAATAACAAAATCAATAGCAACAACCCACATATCCCACGGCCCTACCATATTATTTTAACACTTCCATTTTAGCTTTGTTTAACATATGTATCATTATGTGAAAATCCATTATCTTAACCCATGGATAACTTGCTTCTAACACATGTTAAATAAGAACATTCAAAAACAAAAGGCAAAGATAAGAAGCTTACAACTACCACAAGGCTAGGGAAGACTCAAAATTCAAGTGGAAGTGAGGTTTAAGTGTGTCTTCCAAGGGTTAAGCTACAAGATTCTTGCACACACTAGTTTAGGGTATGGAATGTAATGATTTTGTGAGTTATTTGGTGAAAAACAAAGATGAATGGTGAGTTAGTGGTGATGGACGTAGGTTTTGAATGGAGAAGGAAGAGATTTTTGTTTATTGAAATGTGGTGGATTATGGAAAGATTTGCCTGTTATAAAAAGCTCATTTGTACTTAGATTGGAAAAGTTACTAAGCATGCTCTAAACTCATCATTTTAGAAGTCCAAAGAAGCAACAATAGGGTGGCTCTAACCACACCCTCACTAATCAAGGAAAGCAATACCGAATAACAATACAACCACCGAGACTAGCATAAAGTAGAGCATTTCACAACCTATTCCATTTTACCAACTTTGAACACAAATCTACTAAGATCGCTATTTCTACCAAAATAACTAGCAAAGATCATTAACCGTGTCAAAGATCAGTAACGGCACCATTAAGCTTTTAAAACCCTTTTACGTGCTGGTAAGCATTTCTAATCATTATTCGACTGACTTTAACCAAACCAATACCCGGTTACAGTTTCATGGTGTAAACTTATTAACAAGTTAACTAGTCTACTACCAGACGATTAAACGGACGGTTTTTCAACATGTATCCGCCTAACACATTCGATAATCATCAAAGTCATTCAAACATAACTACAAATCCATTAACAATGAAACAAGGTTGCACTATGATCATCAAGATTCAAACATGAAAACGCCAAATTCATACAAAACATGATTAACTGTACAAACGATTGTCTAACATACTACATACTAGTGTTCTTGCCCTTAGGCGTACGATTAACTAAATAAACATCACAATAAGCATACAAAATCAGATTTGGATCATAAATAGTTTAAAGGATCAAACCATAAGAATGCTAAAGTGAAGGATCAGATGATGATGGATGGATCGGACGGCTTCACGGGCTTGTTAAACGGCTTTCCAGCAGCTCCTTTGGTCCAGGAATCGCCCAAGATCGACCCCCAAAGACCCAATACTTCGAACAGAGGCTGAATGGGAGTTTTATAGCTGAACAGGCCCTGTGAGCGGCCGCTCGGAGGCTGTGAGCGGCCGCTCACTTTACAAAAAGGTGAGCAAGTGGTCCGTGGATGACGTAGAGGTTCCAGAAGGTTGCCAAAAAGATCTGGAGGAGCGAGCGGCCGCTTACAGAGAGTGAGCGGCCACTCACAGGGAACAGCCCAACAACACGATCTTTAAAATTACATATAAAATCGTAGAAAAATCGTTAGGAGGTGTTCTTTATATGCATGGAAAGCTCTCGGAGTGTAGAACAATTATTTTTTTTGAAAATCGAAGTCGGATTTTGGGTTTTAGAAGGGGTAATAGCGATCCGAACAGCTGCTGCGCAAAAGTTGCAGCAGTATGTTCTCCTGATAAAGGGCCGAAATCCTCGTTTTCTTCGGGTTTGCTTTCGGGACATCGTTTAAGACTTGAAATCGTAAAGATACCCAAATAAGTACCAATTCCTCGTGTATAAGGTCAAAAACATATGAAAATGGGAGTTAACCGGGGACTTTTATATGTGTAATTTAACGTATATCAAGATGTGGGCCGGAGTTTTGTGTGGGCTGGGTAGTACGTGTAATAGGAATAGGGGACGGGGCATGCGTATTTTGGCCAGGGTGGGTTGTCGTTTGAATGTGGGGGCATAGATGGTGAGGGAACGGGTCACCTAAAAATTCATAGGTGGGAGCGGGTCCAACAGTTTGGGCGAAGGGGAAGGTGGTCTCGTCAAAGGCGACGTGACGCGAGATGAAGAATTGTTTGGTAGTTAAGTCGAGACACCTGTATCCACGGTGAGTTGGGGGGTAACCGAGAAACAAGCACGGGTGGGAGCGGTTCTCAAGCTTGTGGATTGTGGTAGATGGGTGAAGTGGGTAGCAAAGGCATCCAAAGACACGAAGATGGTCATAAGCGGGTGTGGACATGTATAGTAGTTCGGTTGGTGTTTTGTTGTGGGTGATTTTGGAAGGGAGGATGTTTAGGAGATAGGTGACGGTTTCGAGTGCAAAGTGCCATAGGTGGGTAGGTAGTGAGGCGTGAGCCATTAAGGTGCGGACCATATTATTTATGTGTCACACCCTCAAATTTCCACTGCGGAGTTTTACCGCGAGGTGCATGACAAACCAGGACCCATAGCCATAAGTATCATGAACGACTCTAAATGCCCAAACCATTTAGTTCGTTTTTAAGAAAAAGTTTCAAAGTTTAACCAAGCAATTTAAAGTAATGCGGAAGCGTAAACAAAGTAAAACATTTGCAAAAGTCTGCGCAAGACAACGCGCCCAAAACCAAAGTTAATAAGTACGAAATAATAAATATCCATAACCCAAGACACGAATGATGCATGCCCTAAAACGTGCTCCGTACCTAAGGACCTGCAAAGCATGCTAAAATGTGTCAACATAAAGTCGGTGAGTTCACTATATAAGTAAGCGATGTAAATAATAACGTAGGTTCTCAAAACCCCAAAAGTCAAGTGTACAACGTTGGTCCCTCAGACCCTGTAAACAATAGCTAATTCAAATGTCAGGGGTAGCTAGCCCACTCATGATAACTAAAACCGGCGAATACCGAACTACTAATGAACAAGTTCCCATAACCGGGATAAAGATGCCTTGCATCATTGTCCATCGACAATGATTATGTTTGAAGCTAATAGTTCACATCCGTGCTCCCAGCACGATGTGAGGTTTGTTAGACCTAATAGCGCTATCAACTAATTAACCCGTTTGCCCAACCGGCAATTGATTCGGTATTTTGAAGGACTTAAAAGATGTGTTTGGTTTAGTTCATCAAGGACATATATATGAATTAGTAAAAATAGATTCACCACGTGAACCATGCACCCCAAACCCGGGATGTGTAAAAGAAAGTTGTCTCAATACAGACTAGAAAACGTTACCAATGTAGTCTCAACCCGAGACGCATGCTTTGAGAAAAAAGTAGTGAAACTCACCTTATCGCGTAAGCAAAGAATCCGAACAGCAAGTATTATACGCTACCGACACCCTAATAACAGTGTCACTACGTGAGTATAGGCGTAACATCATCACACCATATAACTCGTTTGTCCAAGGCGTTTTAAATATTCAAAAGTGTGTATGCGACGCCTAGTGATTCTACATGCAATAGTAAACCCTAAGGACTCGTTGGTGAATGAGTTGGTTATAATTAGTTTCTACAGCCCGTATGTGTCGTAAACATGTGTACTTCTGTTATATGTCAATTTTAGATCACCTAAGACCTCAAGTAATCACATAATCACATAATACACAATCTGTGTTTTCAGGACAGATTGTGCGCCACCAAAACGAATTTATTTAAAATAGTAAACCAGTGAGTTATCCTCCCAAATTTTTACTGAATTTTCTTTGGGATTCACTTGGCAATACCTATTTTTTTTTGTCTTAATTCCAAACACAAAAATTATAAAAATTCGTACAACACAGCAGTATTCAGAAAATTTCCTCAACAGGTCAGTTTAGTAGGAAAATTCTTAAAAATTGTGTATTCATCCAAACGAGATGAATCCACTTGGAAAAGCTCTATTTTTCCAGTATTGACCTACTGTAAAAATTTCATAACCTAACTCCTTGTAAATCTCAAGTTATGACCATTTAAAGTTAGCCCAATTTACAAATCCGAAAATCTGATATGACCCCTAATCAATTAAAATTCCAAAAACGACTCATCCGACGTCCAAAACACATGATTTTACCCATTATGAAAAGCTAAGACCAGGTGTGACCTAGCCATGCCAAGAAAACACTAAAATTATTATGTTAGAGCCGTGTTACAGCTCCTACAAATTTGACTAACCATTCTGTCCAGATTTTAGTTTCGCCTAAATCATACTTTAATCGCCTACCGTGTGCACAAAAACTATTAACATTCATCAATCATCAACACAAAACATTCCTAATACCTATTTCATCAGATTCTATGATTAAACATGTCAAGATCAAAGCTTTAAGAATCAAAACACCAATTACTTGCGCAACAAGTATCCTACGATGTTACTAAGCGTTTATGAGTATGTTTAATCCATTTAATCTTCAAAACGATTCATGCTTTAATGTTTTATAAACTCATTCAGACCTGGACAAACTTATTATATGATTTTTATTAATGAAAACACAAGATAGAAGCATAAGAAATCGTAAAATATACCCTTAGCTCTCCCAATCGATCAATCGCGCGCCTTGGAGCCTCCCAATTGATGATCTTGAGCCTTAGCAGAGGTTGTTTGAGTGAAATATTCGTGTGGGGCAGTAAGGGGGCGATTAGGGTTGAGTATGGGGGTTGCATGGGAGTTTAGGATGCTTAAATATAAGTTTGAGGCGGTTTAGACCCGTCAGGTCACTTCGAGCGGCCGCTCGGTGCCTGTGAGCGGCCGCTCACAGGTCCGAGTGGCGCGCTCTTTCCTCGTTTCGTCTCCCGACGCGTTATCCTTCGACGTTTTCGTTATTTCGGACCGTAACAAGTGTAACCCCATGCATTAAGACCCTAATCAACCTCATGCTCCACTTTTAACGATTTCTATTAACGTGTTCGGTTTAGGTTCACATAATCACGTATGGTTTTCACATAAGTTTATTTTTCACCAACGTCCGAGGTTCACTAATCATGCAATCACACATTGACTCACAACCATGCACGTATGTCTTATCTAACTAACCCTAGTTAAGTATAATGCAAGGAAATGTAACTAGAGTTTAGTTAAAGTGAGAACCTGAATTTTCGGGGTATCACATCATCCCCAAGTTGAAAAGAATTTCGTCCCGAAATTCAGCAAGTAAACAGTAAAGCCAGCTAAAAATGTATGCTTGGTTTCCGGATGTCACATCATCCCCAAGTTGAAAGGAATTTCGCCCCGAAATTCACTTTGAGCGAGCTGCTTTATGTTCGGCATTTGATCTATGCACAGGTTCAGGTTCAGAAAAGAGGTGTGGATATTTGAGCCGCATCTGATCTCTGCGCTCCCACGTGTATTCCGGTCCTAAACGGGAATTCCACCGTACCTTCACGATAGGTATAGTGCTTTGCCTGAGTTTCTTGACGCCCTGCTCAAGAATCTCCACTGGTTCTTCCACGAACCGTAACTGGTCGTCCACCTGGATCTCCTCCAGCGGTACTACCAGTGTCGTATCGGATAAGCATTTCTTCAAGTTTGAGACGTGGAATACATTATGCACTCCACTGAGTTCGTCTGGTAAATTCAGCTGATAAGCTACCGGACCAATCCTTTTAACAATCTCGAAGGGTCCAACATAACGGGGATTCAACTTCCCTCGTTTCCCAAAGCGTATCACTCCTTTCCAAGGTGACACCTTTAACAAAACTTTGTCCCCAACCTGGAACTCCAAAGGTTTTCTACGTTTGTCCGCGTAGCTTTTCTGTCGATCACGAGCAGCAGCCATTCTGTTTCTGATTTGCACTATCTTCTCAGAGGTTTCGTGCACGAGTTCGGGACCTGTTAGTTGGCTATCCCCAACCTCAGTCCAACAGATAGGAGACCTACACTTGCGGCCATAAAGTGCCTCAAAAGGCGCACACTGAATCGAGGTGTGGTAACTATTGTTGTAAGAGAACTCGATTAAGGGCAAGTGCTTGTCCCAGTTATTACCAAAGTCCACCACGCATGCTCGTAGCAGATCCTCTAATGTTTGGATGGTACGTTCACTTTGTCCATCCGTCTGTGGGTGATAGGCTGTGCTCATATCGAGACGAGTACCTAGAGCATCTTGGAGAGTAGTCCAGAATCGAGAAGTGAATCGCCCATCGCGATCAGATATAATGGAAGTAGGCACTCCATGCCTAGAGACTATCTCCTTGATATATAGGTTCGCCAGCTTCTCTAACGAGTCCGTTTCTTTTATTGCCAGGAAGTGGGCCGATTTGGTTAAGCGGTCCACGATAACCCAAATCATGTTATGGCCCGCTGTTGTTTTCGGAAGCTTCGTAATGAAGTCCATGGAAATCCCATCCCATTTCCACATCGGTATCTCTGGTTGCTGAAGTAGGCCTGAAGGTTTCTGATATTCAATCTTAACCTTCGCACAAGTCAAGCACTTACTAACATAAGTGGCTATCTCTGCTTTCATGTTTGGCCACCAGTAGAGAGTTTTGAGGTCCTGATACATTTTGTCCGAACCGGGATGTACCGAATAACGAGATGTGTGAGCCTCATTGAGCACTAGTTGTCTAAGATCCCCTGAACGTGGAATCCAGACTCGATCCATAAAGTACTGAAGCCCATCCGACTTCAGTTCCAGGTGTTTGTCAGCACCATGCAATGTTTCCAACCCGATGTTTTCCTTTTTCAAGGCCTCGCCTTGGGCTTCACGTATTTTATCAGGCAGATTAGAGTGTATGGTAAGTTGTAAGGCCCGCACACGTTTGGGTTTCGTTTCCTTACGGCTCAGGGCATCAGCTACTACGTTAGCTTTCCCTAGATGGTACTTGATAGCACAGTCATAATCATTCAAGAGTTCGACCCATCGTCGTTGCCGTATGTTTAGGACCTTCTGATCAAATATGTGCTGAAGACTCTTATGATCTGTGAAGATTGTGCACTTCGTTCCGTAGAGGTAGTGTCTCCAAATTTTGAGAGCGAAGACAACCGCTCCCAGTTCCAAGTCGTGAGTGGGATAATTCTTCTCGTGAACTTTTAGTTGTCGTGAAGCATAAGCGATCACCTTCTCGCGTTGCATCAAGACACACCCTAGCCCTTGGATAGATGCATCACAGTACACCACAAAGTCCTCCGTACCCTCAGGTAGTGATAATATTGGAGCACTGCAAAGTTTAGTCTTTAGTAATTGAAAAGCAGCTTCTTGGGCATCTTCCCACTTGTAGATAATCCCCTTCTGTGTCAAAGCAGTGAGGGGTTGAGCGATTTTTGAGAATCCCTGAATGAATCTGCGATAATAACCTGCAAGGCCAAGGAATTGTCGAACCTCCGTGGGAGTCTTAGGGGCCTCCCATCTTTTAATCGCATCAATCTTAGCGGGATCGACCTGTATTCCTGCCTCGTTCACCACATGACCCAAGAATTGGACCTCACGAATCCAGAAGTCGCACTTGGAGAATTTTGCATATAGCTGCTCACTTTTCAGAAGTTCCAAGATCAGTCGTAGGTGTTGCTCGTGCTCTTCCCTACTCTTGGAATAGATCAGAATATCGTCTATGAACACTATGACAAATTTGTCTAGATAGGGTTTGCACACCCGGTTCATGAGGTCCATGAACACAGCTGGTGCATTGGTCAGCCCGAAGGGCATTACCAAAAATTCATAGTGCCCATAACGAGTTCGGAAAGCTGTCTTTGGCACATCCTCCTCTCGGACTCTCAGTTGGTGATACCCCGACCTTAAGTCAATCTTGGAATAGAAACTCGACCCCTGAAGTTGGTCGAATAGATCATCTATGCGAGGTAAAGGGTAGCGATTTTTAATTGTCACCTTATTTAATTCCCGGTAATCGATGCACATACGGAAACTCCCATCCTTCTTCTTCACGAATAAGACTGGGGCTCCCCACGGTGAAGAGCTAGGTCGGATGAAACCCCTATCCAATAGCTCTTGGAGTTGGGTAGATAGTTCTTGAAGTTCGCCTGGTGCAAGGCGGTATGGTGCACGCGCAACTGGGGCGGCGCCTGGTGCAAGGTCAATTTGGAACTCCACTTGGCGAACCGGTGGAAGTCCTGGCAGCTCCTCTGGGAATACATCTGGAAAATCTCGGACCACCGGGATGTCCTCGATTTTTGTTTCGACTTCGGCTCGAGTGTCAGAAATGTTAGCCAATATGGCTGGATAGCCCTTCCGTATGCACTTCTGGGCCTTCAAGTAAGAGATGATGCCCACCATGGCACCACCGCGATCACCCTGGACAGACAATAGTTCCCCACTGGGGAGGGGGATACGAACAACTTTCTTCTTGCAGAGAATTTCGGCGTGGTGCTTGGACAACCAGTCCATGCCAACCACAAGATCGAAGCTTCCTAGGGTGATAGGTAAAAGGTCGATGGCAAACAAATGTCCATCTAGTTCGAGCCTACAGTCACGAAGAATGTGGGTTACCTCAACAGGCTTCCCATCAGCTAGTTCTATAGAGTACGGGGTCTCGAGTAATGTAGGAACTATCCCTAGTTGTCTGCTAAGTTTTGATGACACAAAACTATAGTCTGCACCAGTATCATATAAAACAGAAGCGAGAGTGTCGTTCAAGGAACACGCACCCGTCACGACGTTGTTATCATTCCTCGCTTCCCCAGAGCCAATCACAAATGCTCTACCACGCGCCCCATAGTTGTTTCCGTTGTTGTTGTTGTTATTACCAGTGTTGGTGTTATTATTTCCTCCATTGTTTCCATTACCGTTCAGCTGGGGACAATTCTTTTTAAAATGGTTCTCGCTACCACACTGGTAACACGCCTTTCCACCCTTCTGTTGCTGACCCTGCGGGGGTGGGTTACCCTGAAGGTTGACTCTACAGTCTTTCTGCACATGCCCCAGCTTACCACAACGATCGCACTTAATCCTGTTACATGGCCCAGAGTGGTGATAGTTGCACTTAGCGCACTTGGGCCGATTTCCGTGATAACCACCTTGAGTCTGAGTACGGTTGTTGTTGTTGTTGTGGTTGTCGTGTTTCTTGTTCGGGTGCTGCTGCTGTTGATTACCATTACCCGGGGGTTTGCCAGACGCACTCTCCCACTTTCTCTTATTTTCATTAGTGCCAGAGGATGAAGCACCTCGAGGGGGCAGTAGTCCCTCCTCTACTTTCTGGTCAGTCAGCTGGTGTGCCATACGAATCACCTGCAGAAGATTGTTGAAGTTGGCAGCAGTAACCATGCCCTTGATCTGCGGCACCAAACCCTTGATGTACAGTTCAATTCGCTTGTAGAGCGGGGTTGAGTAGTTAGGGCACATAGTGGCTAGCTCATGTGACCTAGTGGTGTAGGCTTCAATATCCGACCCCACCATTTTCAGATTCAGGTACTCAGTTTCCAGCTTCTGGATTTCATCCCGAGGGCAGTACTCCTCCCTCATCATTTCCTTGAAAGCATCCCAAGGCGTAGCATTGGCCACATCCACACCCAGTATTTGTTTCTGAGAGTTCCACCAAGATAACGCCGCGTTCTCAAGTGTACCAGCGGCATATTTGACCCGGTCAGCTGGTGGACAGTTGCACATAGCAAAGCATGACTCCACCCTTTCGAACCACCTAAGTAGTCCAACTGCACCTTCAGATCCCCCAAAGTTTTGAGGCTTGCAGTCCATGAAGGTTTTGTAGGTGCAGGCTGGAGGGTGGTGTGGAGGTTGACCTACGTGCAGACACGGGAGTCATATGAGTAATAGAGTTTAACGCTGGAGCTCGTAGAAGGAGTAAAATAAGACGAATTAGTGTTACCAGCTTGGATAGCTGCGAGGGCTGCAACCACCCTGTCGTTGACAAGTGCAGTCAGCTCAGCTTGTGTTAGGTTGATGTGTCCACGTCCATGACCTCTTCCCGCCATCGTAGTTCTACAAATATACTATACCCATGAGAATACAATCGTTTGTACATCACAGTGTACTAGTAAATCACGCACGTATAAATAATAAAATAAAAGTTAAATCAATAATAAAATACCAACGTTCTAAAACAATCCAAAAGATCACCCAGTCACACGAGATTAAATAAAAGTCATAATATACTAGGAACAAAATAAATAACTAAATAAATAATAATAAATAAAATCAATCGTCGTCCGTAGAGATGACTGATCCTTCATCCTCACTTTCCTCCGGTAACTCCTCAGGTTCTTCCTCCTCTTCCTCTTCTATAAGAGCTGCATCAAGTGCCGCTCCCAAATCATCAAACTCATCCTCCATGGGTTCCTCCTCGAGGTCCTCTTCCCCAATTGGTTCCAAAGCTTCCATAAGCTGGTTGCGAACCATGGCTAACTCCTCTCGAGTATGCGCCAACTCTTGTTTGGTAGCAGTAGCATCCTGTTTTGCTTCCTCAGCCTCTTTCTTAACTTTCCTTAGTTCGCTGAGTAAGTAGTCAATCTGTCCCACCACATGTGTCAATGTCTCATCAGCATTTCTTCTCCAGAACTGGAACTCCTTAATACCAGTGTAAGCATTATCCAACTCAGTGTGTACATGCCTCACCATTCCTGCAAGTGTCCTCTCCCACGAGTCCACAATGGGAGGTACTGTAGCTGGCACCCCATAACTTACGACCCACGAGTGCAAGATGTCCGTGAACCAACGCCAACGGTTAGTGGCTTCACTCGGCTCGAGTGACGAAGATGGGGCCTCATAAGGGTCATACATGGGGCGTCGTTGCCCGTCATGAGCACGGTAAGAGTAATTTCGGTGAGCGGGGTTAACCATAATTACCTGCAACATGTTAGGTTAGTGTTCGAAGTCGAGAATAATAAGCGTGCACTGAAGACGATGAGTGTACTAATACTTATGCTATAATGATTATAGTCTAGAATGCAATGCAATTCCTAGTTCACTATAACCAATGGCTCTGATACCAATCTGTCACACCCTCAAATTTCCACTGCGGAGTTTTACCGCGAGGTGCATGACAAACCAGGACCCATAGCCATAAGTATCATGAACGACTCTAAATGCCCAAACCATTTAGTTCGTTTTTAAGAAAAAGTTTCAAAGTTTAACCAAGCAATTTAAAGTAATGTGGAAGCGTAAACAAAGTAAAACATTTGCAAAAGTCTGCGCAAGACAACGCGCCCAAAACCAAAGTTAATAAGTACGAAATAATAAATATCCATAACCCAAGACACGAATGATGCATGCCCTAAAACGTGCTCCGTACCTAAGGACCTGCAAAGCATGCTAAAATGTGTCAACATAAAGTCGGTGAGTTCACTATATAAGTAAGCGATGTAAATAATAACGTAGGTTCTCAAAACCCCAAAAGTCAAGTGTACAACGTTGGTCCCTCAGACCCTGTAAACAATAGCTAATTCAAATGTCAGGGGTAGCTAGCCCACTCATGATAACTAAAACCGGCGAATACCGAACTACTAATGAACAAGTTCCCATAACCGGGATAAAGATGCCTTGCATCATTGTCCATCGACAATGATTATGTTTGAAGCTAATAGTTCACATCCGTGCTCCCAGCACGATGTGAGGTTTGTTAGACCTAATAGCGCTATCAACTAATTAACCCGTTTGCCCAACCGGCAATTGATTCGGTATTTTGAAGGACTTAAAAGATGTGTTTGGTTTAGTTCATCAAGGACATATATATGAATTAGTAAAAATAGATTCACCACGTGAACCATGCACCCCAAACCCGGGATGTGTAAAAGAAAGTTGTCTCAATACAGACTAGAAAACGTTACCAATGTAGTCTCAACCCGAGACGCATGCTTTGAGAAAAAAGTAGTGAAACTCACCTTATCGCGTAAGCAAAGAATCCGAACAGCAAGTATTATACGCTACCGACACCCTAATAACAGTGTCACTACGTGAGTATAGGCGTAACATCATCACACCATATAACTCGTTTGTCCAAGGCGTTTTAAATATTCAAAAGTGTGTATGCGACGCCTAGTGATTCTACATGCAATAGTAAACCCTAAGGACTCGTTGGTGAATGAGTTGGTTATAATTAGTTTCTACAGCCCGTATGTGTCGTAAACATGTGTACTTCCGTTATATGTCAATTTTAGATCACCTAAGACCTCAAGTAATCACATAATCACATAATACACAATCTGTGTTTTCAGGACAGATTGTGCGCCACCAAAACGAATTTATTTAAAATAGTAAACCAGTGAGTTATCCTCCCAAATTTTTACTGAATTTTCTTTGGGATTCACTTGGAAATACCTATTTTTGTTTTGTCTTAATTCCAAACACAAAAATTATAAAAATTCGTACAACACAGCAGTATTCAGAAAATTTCCTCAACAGGTCAGTTTAGTAGGAAAATTCTTAAAAATTGTGTATTCATCCAAACGAGATGAATCCACTTGGAAAAGCTCTATTTTTCCAGTATTGACCTACTGTAAAAATTTCATAACCTAACTCCTTGTAAATCTCAAGTTATGACCATTTAAAGTTAGCCCAATTTACAAATCCGAAAATCTGATATGACCCCTAATCAATTAAAATTCCAAAAACGACTCATCCGACGTCCAAAACACATGATTTTACCCATTATGAAAAGCTAAGACCAGGTGTGACCTAGCCATGCCAAGAAAACACTAAAATTATTATGTTAGAGCCGTGTTACAGCTCCTACAAATTTGACTAACCATTCTGTCCAGATTTTAGTTTCGCCTAAATCATACTTTAATCGCCTACCGTGTGCACAAAAACTATTAACATTCATCAATCATCAACACAAAACATTCCTAATACCTATTTCATCAGATTCTATGATTAAACATGTCAAGATCAAAGCTTTAAGAATCAAAACACCAATTACTTGCGCAACAAGTATCCTACGATGTTACTAAGCGTTTATGAGTATGTTTAATCCATTTAATCTTCAAAAAGATTCATGCTTTAATGTTTTATAAACTCATTCAGACCTGGACAAACTTATTATATGATTTTTATTAATGAAAACACAAGATAGAAGCATAAGAAATCGTAAAATATACCCTTAGCTCTCCCAATCGATCAATCGCGCGCCTTGGAGCCTCCCAATTGATGATCTTGAGCCTTAGCAGAGGTTGTTTGAGTGAAATATTCGTGTGGGGCAGTAAGGGGGCGATTAGGGTTGAGTATGGGGGTTGCATGGGAGTTTAGGATGCTTAAATATAAGTTTGAGGCGGTTTAGACCCGTCAGGTCACTTCGAGCGGCCGCTCGGTGCCTGTGAGCGGCCGCTCACAGGTCCGAGTGGCGCGCTCTTTCCTCGTTTCGTCTCCCGACGCGTTATCCTTCGACGTTTTCGTTATTTCGGACCGTAACAAGTGTAACCCCATGCATTAAGACCCTAATCAACCTCATGCTCCACTTTTAACGATTTCTATTAACGTGTTCGGTTTAGGTTCACATAATCACGTATGGTTTTCACATAAGTTTATTTTTCACCAACGTCCGAGGTTCACTAATCATGCAATCACACATTGACTCACAACCATGCACGTATGTCTTATCTAACTAACCCTAGTTAAGTATAATGCAAGGAAATGTAACTAGAGTTTAGTTAAAGTGAGAACCTGAATTTTCGGGGTATCACATTATGGTTCTAATTTTACGCTCAGCCTTACCGTTTTGGGATGATGTGTGGGGGCAGGACAGGCGGTAAAGTATACCATTTGTGGTGAAATTTTTTTGAAAGGAGTGGTTTACGTACTCACCACCACTATCACATTGGAATGTTTTAATGGTACGCTCGAACTGGGTTTTAAGGTTGGATGCGAAATGGGTAAAGGATGGGAAAACTTGGGATTTTTGTGTAATGGGGTAGTCGATAAAAAATTGGAGTAATCATCAAGAAATAAAACGTAGTATTTATGGCCTGAAAAACTAACTATGGGTGATGTCCACACGTCACTATGAATAATGTCAAATGGTTGTAAAGTAATATTATTAGAAGGAAAAAATGGTAAACAAATGCTTTTACAAAAAATACAAGACTGGCAAACTTTATTAGAAGAAACATCAAAGTCTAATACATTGGAAGCTTTTAAATTATTTAAAGATGCACGTCCTGGGTGGCCAAGACGGTGATGCCAGAGTTGTGAGGAGATAGCAGCAAGGGCGGTTGGTTGGGAGGTGGATGACCCGAATAGCAAGGGATAGAGATCACCACTGCTGTTGCATTGTAGGAGTGGTGCCTTGGTCTTGTAATCCTTTACTAGAAAACCAAACGGGTCAAATTCTACGGAAACAGAATTGTCCGTAGTAAAACGACAGACATAAATTAAATTTTTGACAAGTCTAGGGGAATAAAGGACATTTTTTAATATAAAGGGTGGGAAAGGCTTGGGTAGGTATTTTGTGCCTTGTCCGAGTACGGAAATTGTTTCGCCATTACCTACAATAATATTACGAGACAAACAAGAATTAGAAAAGGAATGAAAGTCACCTTGCTCGTGTGTCATGGTGGATGAAGCTCTTGTGTCCATGTGCTGAATGGGGTCCGGTTGTTGTAGGTTGTAAGCGGTATGGGCCTGTTGGGATTTTAGGTCAAGTAAGCCGGATTGGGTGTTGTTATATGTGGGCCTGTTAGAAGATGGGTAAGGGGAATGAGGTGTGGGCCAAGAAGGTGGGTGTTGGGCTTGGTGGGCTTGTGGGTAAGGGTATGGGCTAGGCGGCCACTGTGGAGGCCACGGGGTATAAGGAATGAGCCAAGGAGAGGCAGGTGAATACTAATTATGTAGATAGGTGTTGTCAGTCATTGTGAATGATAAGTGACAAAAAAATAATATTAAGAATAATATTGATTTTGGGGTTAACCGACAAAAGTGGGCAAAGAGTATATGGTTGACAGAAGGTTGGAAAGAAACAAAAAAAATATATGAATGGATAAGAAGAATGACAGAAGGTGAGCAAAATAATATTGATTTTATGGTGTGTGATTATGAACGAAGGATGAAACAAAAAAAAATTTTGCAGCAGTCAATTTGTGAGAGGTATGAGATAAAGCAAGTGTGATGGCTACGTGGGATGTTATGGCAGAAAACAAAATAACAAAGGAGGATTTGGTGATTCGAGAATTTGCGGAGGGATCACATAAGTCAAAAGGTAGAATGAGAAGGAAGGTTCGGAGGGAACAAAGAAGAGTAAAGGCTAACAGAGGAAGGTGGCGATTGACTGCAGTGGGTAGACGAGCGGTGGGCTATCAATGGCGGCTTATGGTTTAGAGAAGAAACCTAGGCTCTGATATCATGATAGAATTCAAACCCGTGATTGATTTCATTGATTTGACAACTATAAATAATACCATGTTGTCCCCTTAATTATGGTAAGGGATAATCACAATCAATTCAAATTACAATATACTATTTATAAATCTACTAGATTATACCCCGGGAGCGTCCCGGGTTGAGAAATTTAATATGATACATTAATTTTACATATGAAATAGACTGATGTATAACTCTAATGTTAATATCTAACCTAAAACAAATTAACAATGTACAACTCCAATGCTAACACCTAACCTAAAAGAATGTAGAACTTTAATGTAACTCTAATATTAACACTTATCCTAAAGACTAAACAAGTGTACAACTCTAACATACTAATATTGATACTTAACTTAAAACAACGTATAACTCTATTAACCTATTCGGCTCTGGTTGAATTTTTTTTTTTCATATTTACTGATTTGAATATAATTAGTAACTTGCCTATACATGATTAATGATTTACCTGAACACTTTGTGTTTTTTTTTCCTGTATAAACAAAACCCCACAAAAAAATTTATCCGTTTTTTATATAGCACTATGGTACTCGTTGGAAAGATAATAAAATGCTCGTTAATTTGGTGTAATTTTTTTCTTTAAAAATCTCGTATATTAAAGATATTAACGTTTAAAAATTATGGGAGGAAACATGAGGGTGAAAAATCCAATTTTGTTTTTAAATTATTTTTTTCCTAAAATATCTCAATGCCACGTGGGATGACACATGACACACTCAAAGAAAAGAATGCCTATTTGAATGTCATGTTATTAAAATGGTTTTGATTTATTATATGTATAGATATAGATATAGATTATCACCATCCAAGGTCTAGTGAGTAGTGACCTTCAATGGTTCACACGGTTTGTGATGGTGGTTTGAGTTTAAGGAGGGTAGAAATAGTTCTCTAACAACAATTTTTTTTTAATTAGCTTTTAATTAATTTTTTTAAATTATTAACACACACGTAAATAGTTCCTTAATAGGTTACTTGTATGGTTCTTCAAGATTTTCTTGGCCAATAAATATCGTTTTTTTACTCGTTTAATAATAATAATATTTCCAAAATCTATGCTTCATATGGTATCTAGCAATTCAAAATACAAACTTTAAACCACACCCAAATTAACAAAAAGCAAAAACCAACCCACAATATTAAACGTTCACATCAGTAAATTGTTGGACATAATTCCCATCTTCAAGTGCATGAGGTGGGTTGGGCCTGCTAGTTCTAACATATGGATTAGTATGGTTAAGCTAATTAGAGATAAATCAAATGAGTTATATTTAATTTACTAGTTTTTATCCCGGTAGCGTCCCGGGTTCAATATCTAATATGACATAATAAAATATCTAATATGACAACATAATTAATGACTTGTCAATATAAGATTAATGATTATTATTATTATTATTATTATTTATTTATTTTTTTTAAACAAATCTCTGCCATAAGTTATCATATTCTAATATAAAAAAAATGAATCTCTGCGCCGGAGTATAAATCTAGTGCCATTACAAAATATTATATAATGTCAAATGAATTCGGAAGTTTGTAATCGATCATTCTTAAAAGAACTAACATGAAATAAGGAAAAAAAAGTTATTTATTGAAATATCGAAAGCATTAGTCTAAGGGTTATGTGATGCGTTAAAAAATTCATGGGTTTATGATCGGGTATATATAGTTCGGGTATTTGGGTATGTGGTTTCGGGTAATTGGGTCGGGTATCACCTAATCCCAGGTCCGACCCAAACCCACAATTTTTTTTAAACTAATCCCAAACCTGACACAATACCAGTCGGGTTACAAAAAATAGTCGTTTTTTTTCTTCGTTTTTTAAGAGTTATGCAAGAAAACATGAGAGATAAAATAATAAAGGTTTAATATTTAGTAGATTATGTATTTAATAGATTAGGCTAAACCATATTTAAACCATATTTATTCCTTTTTTTAATTGGTCTAGAGTTGCCACATCACATCTTATCATATTTATTTTTTTAATTGGTTTAGAGTTGTCACATCACATCCTATGTGGCATCTCTAAAAGGAGAGATTGCATAAGAGTATGACATGTAGGATTAATCCCTTTGCAATATATTATTCCTTTTTTTAATTAGTCTAGAGTTGCCACATCACATCCTATCATATTTATTCCTTTTTTTTTAATTGGTTTAGAGTTGTCACATCACATCCTATGTGTCATCTCTAAAAGGAGAGATTGCATAAGAGTATGACATGTAGGATTAATCTCTTTGCAATATATATATATATATATATATATATATAGATATATAGATATAGATAATAGATAGGTTAGATAAACATGTGGGTTATACTCTATTGGAAATTATGACCATTTGACTAGTCAAAGTATTGTAGTCAAAGTCTTGCTTGCTTTGTGCCCCAAGTAATCAATAATGTTGACCTTGACCATTGACCAACATTATTGATCATTGACCAAGACTAGAGATTAGCCTCCTTGGATTATGCCCTAAAGTTTAGTCACTTCCTCATTTTATGTACTTCCTTTATGTATTTATATAGGAGGTTGTTTCCTCCTTGTATTGTACCAAACATTATAATAAAACAACTTCCAATCGGGTCATCCGCACTCGCAAGAAGAAAAGTTGGGTTATTTGAGCCCGCAAGAAAAAGAAAAATTGGGTTATTTGAACCCGCAAGAAAAGTAAACACTACAACTTGATGGGGAGTGTTCAAAAAAAAAAAAAAAGAAATATTACTTGTTAAGTTGGGCGTTCGTAACCTTCACGCTCCAACTTGAGGGGGAGTATGGGAGATAATTTATCCTCCAATGTCTATGTAGCTAGTCAAGTCAAAAGTTTCATAGTCAAAGACATAAATCAAGATGAAGTCAAAGTCAAAGGCATAAATCAAACATTGCTTGATGCCATTACTTATATTCATTTATGTTTAAGAGTTGGTTTAGTTTTCTTATAAATAGCTACTAGGAATTGGTAGCAAGTTGTACCAAATATTATAATCAAATAAATCTTTTTCATATTCTATCTTTATATTCTTGTACTAAATTCACCTAGCCTTTTTGAGAGTCGGTGGCTATAAACCAAACAACCCTCGGCTCTAGGGTCAAAACAAATAAAAAAATAAACGAAAACCAAATAGAAAATCGCTTCCGCTTGATTTCTATATGGTATCAGAGCCAGGTTTTTGATCCTAGAACAATCTGCTCAAACAAAAAAAAAATTGTTTTTCTATTTTTTTTAAAGGAGATGAACTAAAAAAAAAAAATAAAGGAGGCAATGAGGGAGGTGGAAGCAAGATGGAGGAAATCAAAGACCGAAAAAAAAAAGTCGGATCCTTTGAACCCGCGAGAAAAGAAAAGTCGGGTTCTTTGAGCCTGCAAAAAAAAAAGTCGGGTTCTTTTGAACTCGTGAGAAAGAAAAGTCGGGTTTCTTTTGACCCGCAAGATAAAAGAAAGTCGGGTCCTTTGAACCCGCAAAAAAAAAAAAAAGTTGAGTTTTCTTAACTCGCGAGAAAAGTCGGGTCGTTGGAATCGCAAGAAAGAAAAGTCGGGTTCTTTCGAACCCGCGAGAAGAAAAGTCGGGTTTTCTTGAACCCGCAAGAAGAAAAGTCGGGTCCAAAACTATGAGCCCGCAAAAAAAAGAAAAAAAAAACACTCCAACTTGAAGAGGAGTGTTAAAAAAAAAAATATTACTTGGCAAGTTGGGCGTTCGTAACCTCCACGCTCCAACTTGAGGGAGATTATTGGAAATTATGACCATTGACCAACATTATTTATCATTGACCAAGACCATGCTCCTCCATATCTTCCTTTCTTGCATTATGCCTATTGATTTGTGCCTAGAGACTAGCTTCATGTTTTGTGCCCCAAAATTAGTCATTTTCCTATTTTATGTAATTTCACTTTATGTATTTATAGGAGATAGTTTTCTCCTTTAATTTGTACCAAACTTCTCTATCAATAATAAACACATACTCCATCTCCATTCTCTTGTACCAAATCCACCTTGTTGTTTTGAGAGTCGTTGGCTAGAAATCAGAGCGGCCCTCGGGCCAAAACAAACAAACAAACCAACCCAAACACCAAATCGCTTCCGCTAGAATTTTACAATATAGAAATCAAGCGGAAGCGATTTTCTATTTGGTTTTCGTTTATTTGTTTATTTGTTTTGACCCTAGAGCCGAGGGTTGTTTGGTTTATAGCCACCGACTCTCAAAAAGGCTAGGTGAATTTAGTACAAGAATATAAAGATAGAATATGAAAGATTTATTTGATTATAATATTTGGTACAACTTGCTACTAATTCCTAGTAGCTATTTATAAGAAAACTAAACCAACTCTTAAACATAAATGAATATAAGTAATGGCATAAATCAAGCAATGCTTGATTTATGCCTTTGACTTTGACTTCATCTTGATTTATGTCTTTGACTATGAAACTTTTGACTTGACTAGCTACATAGACATTGGAGGATAAATTATCTCCCATACTCCCCCTCAAGTTGGAGTGTGAAGGTTACGAACGCCCAACTTAACAAGTAATATATTTTTTTTTTTTTTGAACACTCCCCATCAAGTTGGAGTGTTTACTTTTCTTGCGGGTTCAAATAACCCAATTTTTCTTTTTCTTGCGGGCTCAAATAACCCAACTTTTCTTCTTGCGAGTGCGGATGACCCGATTTTTCTTCTTGCGAGTTCAAAGATTCGAACCCGACTTTTCTTCTTGCGAGCTTGAGGAACCCGACTTTTCTTCTTGCGGGCTCAAGGAACCCGACTTTTTTTTTCTTGTGGGATCAAAGATTTGAACCCAACTTTTCTTCTCGCGGGCTCAAAGATTTGAACCCGACTTTTTTTCTCCGGAGTTCAAAAGAACTCGACTTTACTTTTTCTTGCGGGTTCAAAGGCCCGACTTTTCTTTTTGCGAGTTTAAAAAAAACTCGACTTTTCTTTTCTTGCAGGTTTAAAGATTAGAACCCGACTTTTCTTCTCGCGGGCTCAAGGAACCCGACTTTTTTTTTTTTGAGCAGATTGTTCCAAGGATCAGAACACCGCTCTGATACCATGTAAAATTCTAGCGGAAGCGATTTGGTGTTTGGGTTGGTTTGTTTGTTTGTTTTGGCCCGAGGGCCGCTTTGATTTCTAGCCAACGACTCTCAAAACAACAAGGTGGATTTGGTACAAGAGAATGGAGATGGAGTATATGTTTATTATTGATAGAGAAGTTTGGTACAAATTAAAGGAGAAAACTATCTCCTATAAATACATAAAGTGAAATTACATAAAATAGGAAAATGACTAATTTTGGGGCACAAAACATGAAGCTAGTCTCTAGGCACAAATCAATGGGCATAATGCAAGAAAGGAAGATATAGAGGAGCATGGTCTTGGTCAATGATCAATAATGTTGGTCAATGGTCATAATTTCCAATATACTCTAGCTATAACCAAGTCATGTCCTATATAACCTGATCAAAGTTATGATTAAGGTTAAGAGAGATGTAATTAGTTTTGAGTTAGTTTCTGAATAATAAAATTGAGACTCATTCAATTTTAATTCTTTTCTTCAACTCTTTATTTGGTTTGATTGTGTATTGGGACTTGAAAATTGACATTCTTTAACACTTGAAGCAACGTGCGTTAACAAAGAAACTTTATTATTTGTATTTGTAATTCAAGTATATTTAACTAGCTTATACCCCGGGAGCTTCCCGGGTTGAGAAATCTAAGTAAAGTGAATAAAATTAGAAGTATCTAAACTATATGATTAATGAATATTATTATTATTATTATTATTATTATTATTATTATTATTATTATTTTAAACAAATCTCTACCATAAGTTATCATATTCTAATATAAAAAAAAGGTAATTGGGTCGGGTATCACCTAATCCCAGGCCCGACCCAAACCCACAATTTTTTTTAAACTAATTACCAAACCTGAGACAATACCTGTCGGGTTACAAAAATTAGTCGTTTTTTTTCTCCGTTTTTTATATAACACTATGGTACTCGTTGGAAAGATAATAAAACGCTCGTTAATTTGGTGTAATTTTTTTCTTTAAAAAATCTCGTTAATTTGGTATCACCTAATCCCAGGCCCGACCCAAACCCACAATTTTTTTTAAACTAATTACCAAACCTGAGACAATACCTGTCGGGTTACAAAAATTAGTCGTTTTTTTTCTCCGTTTTTTATATAACACTATGGTACTCGTTGGAAAGATAATAAAACGCTCGTTAATTTGGTGTAATTTTTTTCTTTAAAAAATCTCGTATATAAAAGATATTAACGTTTAAAAGTTATGAGAAGAAACATGAGAAAGAAGTAGATTAGGTATTTAATAGATTATGTTAAATCATATTTAAACCATATTTATTCCTTTTTTTTAATTGGTCTAGAGTTGCCACATCACATCCTATATGGCATCTCTCAAAAGAGAGATTACATAATATTATAACATGTCATTAAAAATGCTTTGGTTTATTATATATATATATATTATACTTGTAATTGTAATTCGAGTATATATAATTTTAGCTAACCCCTTATTTATATTTGTCAAACTATTGATTCAAATTAAACACTGTAGTGATAACAATGTTAACATATAAAGTAAGGGGCTGTTTGGAAAGCCTCTTAATCATACCATTCAGAGGCAACCTCTGATTCGGTCAGAGGTGATGTTGTTTGGTAGCTTAAAACCCAACCTCTTAACTGAACCATTAAGACTGAATGGTTCAGTTCTAAGATGATGCTGAATGAAAAAATGGACAGAGTTTGCCCTCACCTCTGAATAGCCCTATCACCTTCATCCCTTCCTGCAGCCACCTCCTCTCCATCTTCTCCTTCATCTGCCACCACATCTTCGCCGGCTCCCACTTCGAAGGCTTCGACGCCGACCTCAAAGACCACGTCGTTTTACTCCAACCTCCCTCGCCGTTCTCCGCCTCCCCCAACCACTCCACATCCGATCCCGAATCCCACCATCCCGAATCGCCGGCCCTACCTCTCCCCCACAGCTCCGCCCCTCCTCTATCTCTCTCTGGTTTCTTTCTCTATCGCCCCTCTGTCTCTCTAATCTGCTTTGTAAGTGTGTGTTGTGAAGATAGAAAAGAATGGTGTATTGTGTGTGTTTGTTGAAAAGAAAAAAAAAAGATGCTCTGTGAGTCTGTGATGTTAACGAGAGAGAGATAAAAGAGAAAGGAACATGGGGTCATTGGGTGGGTGGGAAGAGTGCAGTAGAAAAGAAGGAAAAAAAGAGAGGTAGGTGGGTGGGGTGGGGTGTGGGTAAAATAGTCATTTTACATATGTATTCAGATGTTTAACCAAACAATAGTTTACGGGTTCAGCACTTACTGGTTCAGAGCCTCTTACCCATTCAGACCTCTTACTGGTTCAGCACTTCACAAACAGCCCCTAACACTTCTTGACAGTTAAAGCAACGTGCATTTATGTTCCAAGTCATCCAATACTTGTAGTTACTAACATGTTAAAAAAACACCAAATAAATATAACTACGTTTACTACATCATGAATTTGTCTACTTATTACTTGAGTTTGAGCTTTCCTTGTGTATGAAGCTCATAAAGCATAAGTAAAGCAGCAGAGTCAAGAGAACTCTTCTTATCTGCTCGTGGCTCACCCACGACTTCAACAACACCACAATCAGGAACAGTCAAGGTTACGTGAGACCGAAAGCTATTAGGTGTTGTTACTTTATCACCACCTTCATCAGTCGCGATAAGAGTTCTACAAAATCATGATTCAATTTAAAACATGAACAAAACAGTAAAAAATTAATTAGTTTCTAAAAATAATATGAATTGAATGTTCACTAACTTTGATATTGGCCTTGACCACTTCATTTTGCTACATAACTCATAAAGTGCAGCTCTTGGTCCACCCTTTTGTGTGTTAATTGACTTTAGCACTGTCATTAAAACTAACTTCAATTAAAACAAATTCATTAGAACATTAAATTTTAATTAGTGCATTCTACCTGCATGAGATGATTTGTTCTCCAAAGGATCTTCATTATGAATTAGACTAGCACTAGAATGAGCATTTCTTGTTGTCTCAACATAATATGATTTTGTTTCTTTGACATTATACGGTTTCACAACACAGGCGTCATGGTTTCGTTTTTTAGCATTGTCATTCAAGAAATATTCGCTTCGAATGACGCCACAAATTTGTTCTCTTTGTTTTTCATTACCTCTGTTGACATATGTTAGAATAAGCATAAGTAAAGAAATGTACTTTTTCATGAAAACTTCCAAATTTTGATTACCTCTCTAGCATTATTATAAATTGGGACCCACTTTGACGAGCATTGCTACGCAGCGTTTTTGGGATATCAAACCGGATCACAGTTGAACATTTAGGAATGTCAATCCCTTCCTCGACAGCATCCGTAGCAAATAGTAGATCCGCCTAATTGAGGGTCATGTTTAGTCAGTTTAAGAATTGAAGAAAAAGGAAAACCAATAAGTATTTAAATAGCCTTTGTTTGTGAATTTTGCAAGAAAACACTTGAATAGTTTTCACATTTAAATTTTAACAGGCTTATTAGAAAAATCGGCCTGCGCCTATTACAGGGGAGGAGAGTATGTACTCAAACTTAGATATGGCAATTCGATGCATATGCTTATAAACGGACCGGTTTGCATTATGTTTTTATCTCTAATTAGTCAAATATTAAAAACAAAACAAAAAAACCACTTACCATGGATAAAATGTTTGGGGTCACCCTCACCCGACCACTTATGATTTATAAGAAAGATTATTCATTTTGACCCGTCAAATGACCCACGCATTATGCAAGCTCTACTCAAACTCAAGAAACAAGATAAATATACCTTCCCACAACGAAAACGTTCTAAAGTTTCCTTTTGAACCTTTGCTGACACTGCATCAACCAATGTTGCTTTACCAGTCAAATATGAAGCTTTAAAATGGGACAAGTCTGCAACTTTCTTCAATATCATGTCAAGAACTTTAGCAGTTATAGTTCTCTCTACAAAAATGATGCAAGCGACTTTTGTAGCTCCTCTGAAAGTAGAACCCACAAAATAATCATTACAACGATTAATTCTCAATCAAAAAAAAAAAAAAAAAAAAAAAAAATCGGGTGATTTATATGAGTCGAGAGATTTTCATAATGAAATGAAGATTACCTAAATGACCGTAAAAGTTTAAAGAGTTGATTTAGTTTTGGTGAGATATAGCCTGCTGCTACCATCGTTTCAAAATCACATCCAAAATCAAATATGTTTTCATGGCCTGAAAAGGTAACAATAAAACCGAATTACACAACATTAATCATTTAACAAATATGAAAGTATTAAAATATGATACCAAATAACATACCATTTGGTAAAGAATCCTCAATTATAGATAATGATTCTTCAAGAAAATATGAACACTGTGAGCAGCTATCCTTATAGATATCACATTCTTCACTGTCATCTGATGCCTTCGCTATACAAATTTTAATAGCCTACATAACAACAAACCATATGTAATGTAATCATATATACAACAATAGGAACAAGATTTCTTTATGTAAATTTAGTCTCATAAACAGACCTCATAAGCACATAGAAGGCCCAATTCATCAATGCAGTATATAATCTTAGCGTGGGCTTTAGACAGCCTCTTTCGAAGAGTAACATGTTTTTCTTCAGCGTCTTTGTAATGCGTTTGCAATGACATTTGCATCTCAAGCAGTTGCACATCAAACTGTGAGGAACATAACGAGCAAACATGAAGTAGAATGATATAATTTACGTTCTTTCTTTTAATAGTAAAACAAATCCAGATCTTTCGTATATTAACCTTCAACCGCGAGCAATTCAGTGTGACTTTTAAATCCACGTTGTCAACCTTGCTCGGCTGATAGAAACAATATTTAAGTGAAGTAGAGGGAGTGACATTCTCCAGCAGTGTCTGCATATTCATCATTTTATTAATCAAATTTTTTATTCCCATATAACTTTGGTTAAACTTTTAGAATGAGATACTAGTACCAAAGAGTCCAATGTAGTTTCAAGCGCGGCTATCTGTGCTTCACAGTCTCTAGCCAAAGAGACACCTAATGCAGAATCATATTACAAAGGTGCATATAATATGTTAGCATAAATTTTAATGTGCCCAAAAAATTAAGACTCATATAGAGGAAGATACTCTGACTTCCCAATTCACTTCTTAAGTCTTTTAGTGCAATAATAATAATAATAATAATCTAAAATCTCTAACCTTTTTTGGTCACTGGGGATGCAGTCATACCAAAAACCTTTGGCTTGTTAACAGATTTGAGATAAAATTCCTTCACAGAGAAAGATAAAAACCTCAGCAACATGAATTCAAACAGTCACATAATATATCCAACATATTGATTATTAAACTACCTTCATTATTTTTGCATAAGGATGTTTACCACTAGCATGATGGTACTCATCAATAATCAATAAACATATCATTTCAAAGTTCATAAAGCCATTCCTCAAGGCATCCAACAAAACTTGAGGTGTCATGACCATTACCTATGAAAATAAACAGTGAACAAAAACGATTTGATCGCAGGACTTGGATAATTTTTGCCGTAAAATTAGAAACAAATAAGTGAATTTTCATTTTCTTATTAAAACGCTTTGAGAGACGAAAAAGCTTAGAATCAAACTCACATCGGTTTTGTTGGTTTCGTGTTCCCAAACCGCAGCATCCCAATCATCAACCTTCTTTCCATCAATCGTTGACACTTTATTCCCATGGTAGAATTCAACCAAAAGGGTTGTGTTTTCCTTAACAACATTGTATTGCTGCAAAACAAAATTTAACTAATAAATTTATCCCATATTATCTTTAACTAAGCACACTTTAATAATTACAAATACAAATAAAAGCCTAATTAATGAAATAATCATAGTACACCTGTTCAACAAGATTACGCTTTGGAGCTAAGAAGACGATCAATTTCTTTTCAGATTGTTGTTTTCTAAAAGAACTCGCAAATTCGTTGATGATCATGACGGCTATCATTGTTTGGCCCTCACCTGTGTCAAGATGCGCTATAGTATTTCGCTGCATTGCAACGTTAAACACATCCATCTGATACCTTTCATTCATTTAACAACAAAAGAAATATCAAACAAAAACAAAATATATCAATCAACTTTAAAACCGCATTAATCAAAGAGACTTACTCTATGGGTGTGAAGTTAGTAGAGACGAATCATTGAGGCTTCAACTTTTCTTTTCAAAGGGTTGGTTAGTGTCCTAAACTCTCCAATGTCTGCATGTGTCCGATCAGTTATGAATCAACCCAGAAAAGTGTGTGTTTGTACGGGAAGACACGATTTGTGTGTGTGTTTTCTTACTGTTTTGTCCGGTTATTTTGCACAGTTAGTCCAGTCTTGTACAGGAATGGCGTGATAATATTTCAGATATTGCAGGGGTCAAAGGAATCAAATACAACATTGATAGTAACATGTTTCATAAAAGGTTCTTATGGAAGCTTGCATGAACAAGACCATGATCTATATGAAAAAAAAACAACTTAAAAACTTTTTTATCTAATAATCAAAAATTTTGTTTTCCAAGTTTTCTAATTAAGCCTCAAGTCCCTCCCAATCGACAATCAAATCGAATAGAAAAGTTTAACAAAAGAATTAAATTGAATGACTCTCAATTTTATTAATAAGAAACTAACTCAAAACTGATTACATCTTTCTTAACCTTAATCACAACTTTGATCAGGTTATATAGGACATGACTTGGTTATGATTAGAGTATGATTCAGTTTCCTAGCTAGATAATATAAGGAATGTCAATCAACATTAATATGGTCAAGGAGGTTACACAATCACAAACTCAATCGACCCATGGCCGATTATCTTAATGAAATGAAAGCCATAGCAGACGAGTTGGCATTAGGCCAAAAACCAATTGATGATGATGACCTCACCGCTCACATCCTTGCTCATCTCGGTGAAGACTACAAAGACATAACGGCAGCCTTGAAAACCTTGAACACCTCCATCACATTTCCTGATCTCTATGAAAAACTTATTGACCATGAAAGGTCACTCCTTGAATCGAAACCGGCTTCACTAATCACAACTGTCAACACTACCTATCGTCAAAATAATTCGCAATCAACAAAACCGGTCCAACAATTATGGGTCCAATAACGGCTTTGGTCGCTTCGCCAACAGGAACACCCAATATGGGTCGCGTTCCAATGCAGTCCCACCTTCTACTGGAGGCCAATTTTCAAACTTTCGTACTAACCGAAACAATTTCTTTTGTCAATTTTGCAACATTCCAGGTCATGATACCAAGGATTGCCGAAAGCTTGCTCGGTTTTTGCAAAACAACAACATTGCTATCGCCAAGCCTTCCTCAAATCCGCAAGTCAACTCATCCATGGCAAGCTCATCGTCCTCGCTAATGTTTGACTCCGGTGCTTCTGATCATGCTGCACCCGACCAAGTCTTCATGCATAACCTCTCCGAATACGGGGGGGGGGGGGGGGGGGGGGGATGAGATCGTTCTAGGCAATGGTAATACCCTTTCCATCTCTCACATTGGTCATTCTTCCATTACTCTTTCTCTCTCTCTCACGATCTCGGTTTGTGATCATTAGCCATCATTAGTGTACACACTAAAGGGAACCCGATCAAGATGATGGTGTCTTCCATTACTGAGGTTCCTGAACGGTTAAAGCATATCAAGTACACATGATTAAACGTTACGTTTATACCTTATGTTCTCATTAATATAATCAACATTATAAACTCATCCAACTTACCAATGTGTGACAAGGAAAACTCTCATTCACACATAAACTTTAACAGATCACTCAGAAAACTGATGAGCGACATGCGATGACAGTTGTTATTGTAGAATTTGTGGGTTTGTAATGGGTTTGAAGAAGTGGTACTTGAGTTTGTAGTGGCTGGTGGGTTTGAAGAAATTCTTCGGGTTTAGTGGATTCTCAATAATATTATATCAGTCGAACCAATTTATCTATGTTATATGTTTCGTGTTGCAATTAAATAGATTCTATGTGTTGGGTTTGTAAAGTCCTTGGTTATTGGGCTTTTGAGGTTGACATTAAAAGACATGGGCCAGGCCCGGTTTAGTTTTCTTGGTCCCTAAGTTGTTTAACCTAATTGTTGTATATATATACCCTAGTCATGTATTGTAATCTTGTGTGCCTTGAGCTTAATGAAATAACCTAGTTACAGCTCGTGGACGTAGGTCCCCCACTAGGACTGAACCACGTAAAATTCTTGTGTCGTGTTTATTTTTTGTTCATCGGGTGATAATCGTGTGTGCCGTTTGTGTGTTTGATTCCGCTGCGCGGCTTGATACTTATCAAGTGGTATCAGAGCCAGATTCGTTAACACGTTAAGATGTGCACGAACGATTGCGATGGAGGTTTGATCGGATCTAGCTATATGTGATTAGAGTCTCGGTTTGTAGTGGCTCTTGTTCGCGTGAGGTTTTATTTCTTTATCGGTCAAGGCAGTGAATAACCTATGAGAAGATACAAAGCTTGGTTGGCACCTGTTTTCAAGGAATGGAGAATTAATTCCTTTTGGTTTCAATATTTTGTCATGACTTGCAATTTGTTTTGGATTTGGAGGATTAATTTCTTGAGCAGAATAGTTACTCCATATTTTTCTTGACTTGCAAGTTTGGAGGAATTAATTTCGTTGCTCAACACAAAGCAAACGAATTCCTACCGTTTATTAAAAAAAAGGCCAGCGTTGTTCGAACTTTCGTTTAGTTTTTTCAGTTTTGGAAATTCTTGTTCGTATAGGATAATATGGTTTAAAGGTTACATACATTGATCGAAGGTATCAAGGTGTCACGACTAATTTAGGGTTTCGTTTGGATTGTGTTTTTTGATCCTGTTCGTGTTTTCGGGTATGTGTTGTGTCATTAGTGTTACTCTTGAATCGCTTTGTTCTATTGTGGTAAGTACCGTTTGCTTGTGGTTGTTTGGCGCTTGGGACATGGTTTTGTGGCCGGGTATTCGTAACTGAGGAAATAAGTACCAATTTTAATCCTTGAGCCATACGTTTAGTCTGTTGGATTCGATAGGAGCCACTGATTAAGTTTATTCAGATGTTGGTCGAGTTTGGGTGGCAGACTGTAACACCCCAACCGATGGCGGAAACATCGAGGTGCCACGTATGAATGATTGTTCAGTAGCTCATGGTAGTACACAAGTTTAAATAATCCTTTAATACATTACAATATTGAATTACATTAAAGTCTATATCAAACAATCAAGTAAAGCTTCAAATATCTCCTCATGCTAGCTCTAGACTTCAAGCATCAGTATTTCCTGTTAAGTTTGGAAAAATGGGGGGGTCAACTAGAAGTTGGTGAGAATACATAAGCCATGTCAAGCAATTAGGTTTAAGAATAAAAGTTTAGCAATTCGTATGTCTATCGTAAATTTAAGTCTACATGAATAGTATAATATGTTGACATAATCAAACCTCCGACTAGTTTAGGTCCATCCCGTCATCTACGGTTCACCTTAGTAAGATGTTGAACGATAACAATCACCCACGTTACCTATGTAGGAGGTACACGTATCCGGGTGGGGTTGTCAATCCAATAGATCTATTATTGAGTATCGCCGGCTTGGCCATAGCTAATGATTATGTAAATGTTGAAACTCGTTGAAACTGTTGACTAATTCATGAGGCAATAAAGTTTACTACTAGACATGCATGTTGAATTGCTTAAAATTGTTGCAAGTATAAAGAATCGCATAAACATGGTTACGTAAACTCACCTTGGTATAGTATTAGGTATTGAGGAATAGTATAAGTGTAGCTCAATAGATTGCCAAGTATCACCCTATGTATAAGGCAACAAATAAGTCTAAGTCTAACTAGTTTATAAGTATATTCTAGGGTTTCGATTTGGGGATATCCAATTGTTGAAGTTATAATAAAATGTTAATTAAATAAAGGGAAATTTGATAATTAAATAAAAGAAAGTCTTTTTATAAAATTTGAATTTAGAATGTTCACAATAATGTGTTTGAAGTATAAAAATAATTTTTATAAAATTATTTTCTTTAAAATAGATTTTTAAAGCTATTTATTACAAATTGCCAAAATTTAACTTTAATATTTAAAAATACTAAAATTAAAGAATTATTATTTTAAAAATCATATTTCTGTTCTAAATATTTAAAAATAAATTGTATAAAATTTTGGTGCAAAAATAATAAAAATTGAATTTATTATGATTTAATTATGATTAAAACTAACAAAAATTGATTAAAAATATAAAATAAATTATTTTTCTGAATTAAAAATCATTTCAGTAAAGTTTAACATTGTACAAACTTAGGATAATTTTTGTAGGAATTTATAAAATTGTTTTGATATTTTAATGGATTTTTATAAATATAATAGTATAAAATTGATTTAATTATTATAAATATTAAATAAATGAATTTCAGAAAACTAAAAATTGTAGATAAATCTTTTACATCAGATTTGATAAATATAATTTTTTTAGAATTTATAAAAAGGTTTTAATATTTAAAAATGAATTTACAAGATTTAAAGATAATATATAAGTATAAATGGTTTGTTTAAAAAATATGAAAAAGAAGTGGAAAAGGGGCGCCCATGCCGGGACTCGAACCCGGGTGCCCTTGGTTACAAGCATTGATCACAACCACTTGGCCTAGGCCTGTGGTTGTGATTTAACCCTGTTTAAATAAAATAAATATGCTATATCAAATCAGTTTTATCCCCAATTCATCAACCACGAACCCTAGATCTGCAATAGTTTGATTCACTCATCAATAGCCCAATTAATCATGGGGCTATTGATGAGTGATGGCCGATATACAAAACCCACAGAAAAGATTGGACTTACAAGTCTGTTTCGTGTTCGATTGATTGGTCAATGACTCGAAGTCAAAATGCGATCGTTCATGAAGATCAGAGAATTTTTGTGAGGAATTGAGGATTGGGAAAGGTTATTCGGCGATGTGAGATGGTTCAAAATATCTCCAAAAATTATAATAATAATGAGACTTGTCGTTTTAATCCGTAACGTACAAATAATTAAATGCGAAATGTTACAGTCTCCCCTACTTTTAGGAACTTCGTCCCGAAGTTAAGAGAAACACTAGGTTACAATTGGTCAACTACCGAAAGACTTGATAAAGTTTCACACTACCTTAACGTACCTGTAAATTCATGATTACGTTCCGGACCGTAATTACCAATTTACCTTACATTAGGGTTTTGCGTCCTTTTATGACTCTACCGATTGTTGAGCAGATCTGACAGTCTCCACCAGTCGTTGAGCAGGTTGTATGTTGGAAAGACATGATGACCTCTACCAATCGTGAGTAGATTGTTTGGTAGTCAACTAATTGTCGTACAAATAAGCAAGTATAATTATAGATATAGCAATCAGTTCACATTCAAACAAGCATGCACACAGATGTTATAATACTTGAATTTATTATTTGAATCAAGTGTGGTAATACATGAAATTGAAGAGGAAGTAGGCATTAATCAATTGGTAGGGTTTGCTGTTAAGTAGCTGGAGGGTTTCAAGCGGGGTTATTTGGAGCATCAAGAGCGTTTGTAGCAGGGATTCGACAAGCATTTGCAAGATGCCCATACCTTTGACAGTTGGTGCACTGTCGGCAGGGTATTTGAGTTGGATGGTGATACTGGCAGGTGTCACACTTAGGAAGGTTCCCATTGTATTGTTTCTTGGTGGGTGGGGCAGTGGTGTCTATTGCAAAATTCCTGACCTTGTTCTTCCCGTTGGTTGAGGCCTCAGTTTTGATATCAACTGCAGGTTGGGGGTATCCTTTTTCTTTTCCCCTTTACGAGTCAAGGTTCCTGCCTTCACATGGTTATCTGTTAGGGTGGCAGCCAAACGCTTTGCTTCTTCCAAAGTAGCAGGGTTCCTTCCCCACACCGTGTCTTGAATCTACATCGGTAAACCACCAATGTATTTTTCGATAGCAATGGGCAAAGGGGTGACTTTGTGGGGTAGCAGTAAGCTAAGTTCGTGAAAACGAGTGTTGTAAGCAAGGTTTTCCCCACTGTCTTGAGCAAGATCATGAAATTCATCTTCCAGTTTCTTAATTTCATTACGAGGGCAGAAGTTTAATAAAAATAACTAAATTAAACCTAAAACTAGACACCTAGTAATACTCTAGACTCTCTAAAACTAAACTACTGACAGGCAAGTGAACCTATCGACTCTAGTATAGCTAAAGTAAGTCCGGATATCGAACCCACGAGACTCTAATGGAAAACGAAAACTAGACTCGATTACTTATCCTAAATACTGACTTAATAATGTTCTATTGCTTAAAGGGGGGGGGGTTCTAACAAAGTAATTGCAAATAAATAAATAAAACTTAAATAATTAAAGACACTAACTGGGAACTAGAATTCGGATCAGGTGATGGGAAGGCACTACCTAGGCTAGAATCCTACACATGAATGATAAATTTCTAATGGCTATGGAACTGGTGTGGAACCGGGATCTTAAAATACTAAACATCAAGAATAGACTAGACAACCTCGACCCTTCTCAAGGGGAAACCCTAGAATACTGTTGTGCTGTTAAACCACCGGTTGAGAGGTTACCCTCACAGGCTTACCTACTCGAATCTTAAAGTACCCGCTAGACAGTCTACCTCACAGCGCGAAAGTCACAGTACACCCGAAAGTGCAAGGGGTAACTACAATATTTCTGATAAGACTTGGCCTACAAGGAATGCTAGGGAAACTAGGAAGATCTTCTCACAAAGCCTCTAGAACTAGCAATTTAACACCCTAGACAGACCAACAATCTCGCACCTCACAGCTATTGAGAATTGGTAGAACACTTAGAATTACCTAACTAACAATTATAACTCCTATGGATAACCTGCAGAAATTAACCATAAACTAGTTGCTAACACCCAGTCCGCAACCTAACCCGCATTCATACATGAAAGACATTCACAAAAACGCAAGTGGAGTTTATAAAAAATAATTAAATAAAACTAAATACGCATACACATCAAACCAGAAAATAAAAAGTTCTTTACTTTAAAATTCAACCCACAACCAAAAGTTCCAAGACCAAAAGAAAATAAATCAAACATGTGCAATCATCTTTAACCTAGGTAGCGAAAAGGTCTAGCCAATAAAAGTCATGATAAAATCAAAACAATAAAAGCCAGTTAAATTCATGGTGTTCACTACGGGTTTGAATAAAATAAATAAATAAGATAGAACCAACCCGTGTTGGCACCTATACCTCAACCCTTGACTTTCACCTCCAATTATTCTTTTCCTTCTTGCGCCTGCTCTCCTTAATAATCTTTGTTTTTCGCCACTGTGCTACGCTCGATGTCCTTCAAAGAATAATCCATATTCTGCGCCGCTTTCTTCTCTTTTAAAATAAATAACCCTTGAAATCTTTCATGAAAAGTTGTTTTGGGCCATAGGGCCGTAAATACATACGTGACTCTTTGTCACATTTATTATTATTATTATTATTATTATTATTATTATTATTATTATTATTATTATTATTATGTAGTACTATAACCCTGTGCTCTAGACTCGGGTGTTCTTGACTTGACCAAAGTTACTCGTTTACGCTCCAACGTCCATGAACACCTACAAAATATAAAATAAATAAATAAATACTAAAAAAAACCCAAAACTAATAAAAATCTATAAAAACCTATACTAAATAAAATAGACCGGTACAAGCCTAAAACTAATAAAAACTCTATCTAAACGACTCGAAAACTGTACAAACTTTACACTGGAAATAGATGTATTTTACAATACATCAGTGATACTGGCAGGTGTCACACTTAGGTAGGTTCCCATTGTATTGTTTCTTGGTGGGTGGGGCAGTGGTGTCTATTGCAAAATTCCTGACCTTGTTCTTCCCGTTGGTTGAGGCCTCAGTTTTGATATCAACGGCAGGTTGGGGGTATCCTTTTTCTTTTCCCCTTTACGAGTCAGGGTTCCTGCCTTCACATGGTTATCTGTTAGGGTGGCAGCAGCTTTGCTTCTTCCAAAGTAGCAGGGTTCCTTCCCCACACCGTGTCTTGAATCTGCATCGGTAAACCACCAATGTATTTTTCGATAGCAATGGGCAAAGGGGTGACTTTGTGGGGTAGCAGTAAGCTAAGTTCGTGAAAACGAGTGTTGTAAGCAAGGTTTTCCCCACTGTCTTGAGCAAGATCATGAAATTCATCTTCCAGTTTCTTAATTTCATTACGAGGGCAGAACTCTGCCTTCATAGTGTCTTTAGCTTGATCCCAAGTTAAGGCCAGTGCAGCTTCAGCTCCACGGGTGCGCTTTTCCTCATTCCACCAGGTGAGTGCTCGTTTGTGAAGAACACTCATAGCATAACAGACTTTAAAGTTGTCGGGGCATTCACTGTTGATGAAGGTATTCTCAATACCCTCAAACCATTGTAGGAGTCCTGTAGCTCCTTCTTCTCCACTGAACTTTGGGGGATTACAGGAATTGAAATGCTTAAGGGTGCAGGCTGGGGGTCCATTTTCATTACCATTGCCGTTTCCGTTCCCGTTGCCGTTCCCGTTGCCATGACCGTTTCCGTTGCCGTTCATTTGGATGAATTGAGCTAGTAAGTTGGGAACCAGAGTTGCGATTTGCTGTGCCATTTGTTGAGAAATGATTGCAGCCAGTTGGGCATCGACACCATTGTTGTTGTTATTGTTGTTGTGGTTAGTGTCATGGTTATGGTTGTGATTGCTACTCCCTTCATCATGATTTTCACCACTGTTAAGACGAGCACTGCGACGTGGAGGCATGATCTGTAAGAAACACAGTGAAATGAATGAGATTATATAAGGAGTGTAATCATTTATTCATTAATTAAAACGAATAAACAAAAACGTTGACTTATCAAAGATTTTAAATTCTAACAACATATGAAGACGTGCTTTAGCCTATAAGTGAACACTCATCCCGAGAATTCCCAGGTAGGCATCCGGGTCCCTCGTCTGATTGGGATATATGCGCAATGCCAGCCTAGACAGAAGACTCAGAATACAGGCGTTCACCCTTCCAGATTGCACGTGTTCGTTATTAAAATTTAGAACTTCGACGAGATCTCAAGGTGGTTCAGGCTAAGCTTGGGGAATTTGTCCTATTAGTCTAAGAGTGGATCCAATGATGGAAAGCAACCTTCTTGTAAGGATGAAAGTAGGGATAAGTAGTAGGAGGGAGATAGAGTATAGCAAGTAGAAGAAGCAAGTACTGATTAAGTCCCTAAGGTTATAGTCTAGATTATTTCTAATAACCTAATTCCCTATAACCAAGGCTCTGATACCAATCTGTAACACCCCAACCGATGGCGAAAACATCGAGGTGCCACGTATGAATGATTGTTCAGTAGCTCATGGTAGTACACAAGTTTAAATAATCCTTTAATACATTACAATATTGAATTACATTAAAGTCTATATCAAACAATCAAGTAAAGCTTCAAATATCTCCTCATGCTAGCTCTAGACTTCAAGCATCAGTATTTCCTGTTAAGTTTGGAAAAATGGGGGGGCCAACTAGAAGTTGGTGAGAATACATAAGCCATGTCAAGCAATTAGGTTTAAGAATAAAAGTTTAGCAATTCGTATGTCTATCGTAAATTTAAGTCTACATGAATAGTATAATATGTTGATATAATCAAACCTCCGACTAGTTTAGGTCCATCCCGTCATCTACGGTTCACCTTAGTAAGATGTTGAACGATAACAATCACCCACGTTACCTATGTAGGAGGTACACGTATCCGGGTGGGGTTGTCAATCCAATAGATCTATTATTGAGTATCGCCGGCTTGGCCATAGCTAATGATTATGTAAATGTTGAAACTCGTTGAAACTCGTTGAAACTGTTGACTAATTCATGAGGCAATAAAGTTTACTACTAGACATGCATGTTGAATTACTTAAAATTGTTGCAAGTATAAAGAATCGCATAAACATGGTTACGTAAACTCACCTTGGTATAGTATTAGGTATTGAGGAATAGTATAAGTGTAGCCCAATAGATTGCCAAGTATTACCCTATGTATAAGGCAACAAATAAGTCTAAGTCTAACTAGTTTATAAGTATATTCTAGGGTTTCGATTTGGGGATATCCAATTGTTGAAGTTATAATAAAATGTTAATTAAATAAAGGGAAATTTGATAATTAAATAAAAGAAAGTCTTTTTATAAAATTTGAATTTAGAATGTTCACAATAATGTGTTTGAAGTATAAAAATAATTTTTATAAAATTATTTTCTTTAAAATAGATTTTTAAAGCTATTTATTACAAATTGCCAAAATTTAACTTTAATATTTAAAAATACTAAAATTAAAGAATTATTATTTTAAAAATCATATTTCTGTTCTAAATATTTAAAAATAAATTGTATAAAATTTTGGTGCAAAAATAATAAAAATTGAATTTATTATGATTTAATTATGATTAAAACTAACAAAAATTGATTAAAAATATAAAATAAATGATTTTTCTGAATTAAAAATCATTTCAGTAAAGTTTAACATTGTACAAACTCAGGATAATTTTTGTAGGAATTTATAAAATTGTTTTGATATTTTAATGGATTTTTATAAATATAATAGTATAAAATTGATTTAATTATTATAAATATTAAATAAATGAATTTCAGAAAACTAAAAATTGTAGATAAATCATTTACATCAAATTTGATAAATATAATTTTTTTAGAATTTATAAAAAGGTTTTAATATTTAAAAATGAATTTACAAGATTTAAAGATAATATATAAGTATAAATGGTTTGTTTAAAAAATATGAAAAAGAAGTGGAAAAGGGGCGCCCATGCCGGGACTCGAACCCGGGTGCCCTTGGTTACAAGCATTGATCACAACCACTTGGCCTAGGCCTGTGGTTGTGATTTAACCCTGTTTAAATAAAATAAATATGCTATATCAAATCAGTTTTATCCCCAATTCATCAACCACGAACCCTAGATCTGCAATAGTTTGATTCACTCATCAATAGCCCAATTAATCATGGGGCTATTGATGAGTGATGGCCGATATACAAAACCCACAGAAAAGATTGGACTTACAAGTCTGTTTCGTGTTCGATTGATTGGTCAATGACTCGAAGTCAAAATGCGATCGTTCATGAAGATCAGAGAATTTTTGTGAGGAATTGAGGATTGGGAAAGGTTATTCGGCGATGTGAGATGGTCCAGCAACATCCAATTTATAGGGTAAAGGATTTGTGTTTGATTTGGCAAGTTTTGACTATGATATGAATGTGTGACGCGTCGATCATTCAAATTGGTAATAATTGAGAGCTAATTATGGTGTGACTGAGTCCTAATAGGCCGAAGATGATGATGCAAGATCAATCACAGTCAATTGCGAGTTATTGCTTGTGATTTTGGCAAGTCGTGTACCTCAGTTGACTTTCCAAGTCAACTGAGGTGATTTCAAGTTGTTATATAATTAATACGGGCCAGGTTAGAAACAGATATGATGGTTAGAGCAGCTGGTTGGTGCTTGGGTGTGGTGTAGCTGTCTGTCCGGGTTTGATCCTCGGTGGGGACACTTTTTATTTTTATTTTTTTAAGAAAACAGAAAAGGAGGAGGGGAGAGCCAATGGGCCAGTTTTAGTGGGCTCATCTCTTGGGTCCATTAACACAAAAAGGTATAGTTTGGGCTTGTATGGGTGGGCTGCAGTAGGGTTGGATTAAGTATCACAAATCAATTTCATTGCTTTTCATTTTTGTCATTATTATTATTATTATTATTATTATTATATATATATATATGTATGAATAATTATCATTGTATAGGGTTCAAAATATCTCCAAAAATTATAATAATAATGAGACTTGTCGTTTTAATCCGTAACGTACAAATAATTAAATGCGAAATGTTACACAGACTAAGTAGGATTTGTATTTTTTAGAGTTCGGGTTTTGACTGTTGGGTCTGCTGACCTGGAGATGAACAGATGATTAGAAAGCCAAAACATGCTATCAGTTTGATCCTTGAATAAACAGTCTTTACAACTTACATCTCCCAAAAGACTGTTGACCCTAACTACTGTTCTATCCAAACAACTGCTCAACAACTGCTGATACAAAGAACTGCTGAGTAAACAACTGATGAAGAACAACTGCTGACCAAAGGTCTGATGAAGAACAACTGCTGATACAAGTACTGAAGACCAAAGCACTGCTGGAACCAACAGCACTTAGGCTCCAGCAGTGGATACAAGACCATCAGAGTTTATCTACAACAGCTGTTTAATATCAGTGCTTTCAATGTAACAGTAGTTGTAATAGGCAGATGTTTATGTTTGTTATTCTGTTAGAGGTCACTGTCTTAGGTGACGTCAGCCTAGGTCATCAGTGCTTTGAGTCTGTCTATAAATAGAGCAGTGCTTGTACTGTTCTATTGCATCACACACACAAACATTCTCTCAGACAAACAATCACTGTGTGATCAGGCTGAGGGGGAGTATTTGTACGATTGTAATCTTTTAGATAAATGAAAGCATTCGATCTGAAAACATTTACTCTCTTGTTTTGATTAACAGTTTATTATTCCGCTGCACTTTCATCTATATTCATTTCACTTTTATCATATTTAGTTAAACATAATCAAAACAAACAAACTCAGATCCTAACAATTGGTATCAGAGCTTGGTCAATTAAATTCGATCTAACAAATCAATTTAATAATCAGCTCACAATTATTGATATCGTTTGTCTGTTAGATTGAAAACAGAGTAATAGTTTAATTTCGTTTCAACCGTTTTTAAACAGACTTTGTTTTTTTGAAAAATCAGAGAATGGCTTCTATCAATCACGATCCACATAACACTGGCACGAACAACAAGCCACCGATGCTTGTCAGATCTGAATACAATATCTGGCAACGTCGGATGAGCCATGTTCTAGCTCAACAAAGCACTGGGTGTTGGAAGTCGGTTATCTTCGGACCACATGTTCCGACTGTGCCGAGTACTGAAGATCTCAAAGTGTTTTAGCCAAAGAAACTTGAAAACTACTCCGACCAGGATTTTCAGAAAATTGAGCTAGATGCCAAGGCCTTCAGTATTGTGGCCATGGCTCTACCCAATGATATATATGCTGGGTTGTTACACTGTAACAGTGCAATGGAGTTGTGGGATGCACTAAAAGAACAGTTTGGTGGGACTGAGGAGGTTATTGAAAACAATCGTGAAATAGTTAACCAACAATATGAAACATTCAGTCATGTCAAAGGAGAGTCATTAACTCAACAGTTTGAGAGATTTAATTGCTTAATTAGTGAACTAAAATTGGTTGGTCTTACTTACCCTCATTCAACCTTGAACCATAGGTTTTTGAGATCATTACCAGACAAATGGGACACTATTGCTATTATGATGAGAAACTCAATAGGATTTAAAGACCTATCACTGACCCAGCTTCATGGTAAGCTCTTGACCTATGAGAGAGAGCTTAACCAGAAAAAGAAGCTCCAGGACTCTGGAAAAGTGTCTGATGACTATGTGTTTGGGAATACAGCACTTTTGGGTCATGATGAGGTGCCTGGAAACACAAAGGATCAGAGTTATGATCATTTTATTGACATAACTTCAGGTTTTAACTCAGGTTTTAACTCTGATTCTTATTCACCAAACTATGCTTTCACAGCAAGTGGTGGTGATATCCAGGCATCTGACAATATATCCTTTGAGTATGATGACCTGAAATACTTTGACCCTGATGATTTGGAAGAAATGGACATTATGCACCAATTGGCCCTTCTCAGTGTAAGAACTAATAATTTTTACAAGAAAACTGGGAGAAGGTTTCCAGGGTTGACTGGCAGATCTAAGGTTGGGTTGGATAAATCAAAGATCAAGTGTTATAAATGTCATAGGTTTGGTCATTTTGCTAGGGAATGTAGGGGTCAACATGGTACACCTATGATAACCTATCCAAATCAAAGACCACAGACCAACACTTATCAGAATTCCTATAATGCCCCTGGACCAAATGTGCAAAACACTGCTCATTTTGCACAGTCCTCAAACACTGTTCCTGTCCAGTATGTCCAAACCACTGTTCCTCAGATCCACTATGTGCAAACACCTGTTGCTCAAGCACCTGTGCAAACGACTGTTGCTCCATCCTCTGCTCCTGCAGAGACCAGTCAACAGAGCTTCTTTACACAAGGCTTTGTTGATTGGAGCAGTCTACCTGATGAGCTAACAGATGAGAATTTTGCACTAGTTGCCAAAGCTGAAAATGAACCAGAAAATTTCTGTTTCATGGCTATGGTGGATGAGATTGAATCTGAGGAGGTGGTAACTGAATCTGATGTTGTGACTGATGATGTTGTTAGTGAAGTTGTTACAGGTGAAAAACCTGAAGAAGAGGTTGTGAATCTCACAGATCCCTGGGGTGCATCTGATGTCTGTGAGTGCAAGTGTGATTGTGCATTGATGGCTGCTGCTAAGGTATCTCCTCAAATTCTTAAAGAGTTGTGTTCTGACAAATGTGTAATAGCATTTGCTAACATCAAAGAGGTGAATGAAAACCTTAGAAAGAAAATTTTGGATGATGAAGTTAAATTTGAAAAACTCACAAAAGATTTGAAAACAAATTTAACTGCAAAAGAGTCTGAAATTAGCAGCTTAAAACATGAAGCAACCATAACCAAAGACCAGCTCCAAACTATGATAGCAAAATATCAAAGTTGCAAGAGTGAGCTAGAGTCCACCCAAGTTGAATGTGAGGAATGGGTGGAATCATGTAGAGGCTTTGAAATGTTACTCAACAAACAAACTAAAAGTCATGTGAAGTTTGGCTTTGGTTTTGAAACCACTGCTCCTGCTTTTGAAAACACTGACAAAAAGAGTCAAAAGTCTGTTGAGGTAATACCAACAAACCTGCAGGGGCAAGAGATTAAAATCACTGAACCAAATGGTAAGAAAATTGTTCTTGAAAAACCAGAAGGTTCCTCATCTTTTGCTGAACTTGAAAAGTACGAATTTAAACCTACCTGGTCTGATGAGTGTGATACTCTTGAGAATTTCAAACCTGTTGATTTTAAAACACCTGAGGGAAAGACAGCTCCTCAGGCAAAGGTCATTCCATTGGCTAAAGTCATTCCCCTGAAAAATCTTCCAGCAGATGCTCAAACATCTGCTGAAAAGAAGGCTGAAAAGGGGAAGAAGAAAGAAAAGACTGTCAACTTGTTCTGTGATTTCTGTGAAAAGAAGAATCATGTCACCAAAAACTGTTTTCTTCTAAAAGCATATGACATTAACAAAGGAACAAGTGAATGTGATTCCAAAGCCACATGCTCAATATGTGGGAAAAAGAATCACAAGACCAAAGAGTGCTTGTATCTCAAAAATTTTGATGTTAAAATACAAGAATACAAAGCTAAAACTCTTGCAAACCCTGTGGTCAGTACTTCAAAAGGAAAGCCCAAACAGACCTTCACCTCTGTCCAAACATCTGTTACAAAAAGGCTTGAAACATTTGCTTCTAGAGATGTCCAAGTAACAGATGCTCGACCCACAAGCAAATACCCAAGAGGTTATGGTCAACCTCCATGTCACAGTTTGCCACATGTTTATGAGGAGCCAAAGAGACCCTCTAAACCAAGAGTGAACAGAAATCCATATGGGTATTATCATCTGTCAGGAAGTGATCAAACAACTGCTGCCCCAAGTGTTGACATCCAAGCACTGGCAAATGGTCAGCAGCAGTTGTTGACCTTAATTCAAAAATTGGTCCAAACCACTGATCACCTTCCAAAGCTTGAGTCTGAAAGGTCTGAGGACCCATCCAAAGCCAACTTGGCTTTGGACACTCACCAAAACTAACCATTTACTGATGTGTAGGGAGCTTCTGCTTGTTTAGATAGTCTTTGGTATGTAGATAGTGGAGGCTCCAGGCACATGACCTTAATACTATCAATCCTATGGCAAATGTCTGTCTGTTTTCTGCTGCCTCCACTAAGGAGACAGAATTGTGGCATAGGAGATTGGGTCACACCAACCTTAATACTATCAACACACTCTCCAAACAAAGCCTTGTCAGAGGCTTACCATCAAAAGAATTCAAATGTGATGAGCATTGTGTTTCTTGCTTAAAAGGGAAACAACATAAAAGCTCTTACAAATCCATTGATGAGTCCAAAACTAGTCAGTGTCTACAACTGCTGCACATGGACTTGTTTGGCCCTGTTAAAATCATGAGTCTAAGAAGAAAGAGATTTTGTCTTGTCATAGTTGATGATTTTTCTAGGTTTACATGGACTTACTTTTTACATTCTAAGGATGAGACTGCAGGTATATTGAAGGACTTTGTCACCAAAGTTGAAAAGCAATATGACTTGCCAGTAAAAGTCTTCAGGAGTGACAATGGAACAGAGTTTAAAAATAAGGAGTTGGATGACTTCTGTGTGTCAAAAGGGATTGTGAGGCAGTTCAGCATCCCAAGAACACCAGAACAAAATGGGGTGGTTGAGAGGAAAAATAGAACTCTTATAGAAGCTGCAAGAACCATGCTAGCAGATTCTGGTTTGCCACTGTCCTTTTAGGCAGAAGCTGTAAACACTGCTTGCTATGTTCAAAACAGAGTTTTGATCAACCCCAGACATCAAAAAACTGCTTATGAAATTTTGTTCAAAATCAAACCATTAATCTCATTTTTCAAAATCTTTGGCTGCCCATGTTTCATTTTAAATCTCAAAGATTCCATTTCAAAATTTGCAGCCAAAGTAGACTGTGGTTATTTTCTGGGATATTCTTCTACTGCTAAGGCCTACAAAGTGTTTAACACAAGGACTAAGACAATAGAAGAAACTCTGAATGTAAAGTTCAATGAACTTTCATCTCTAAAAATCCCTGCAAACCCTGCTGAACTATTTGATTTAGATAAATTCAAATTTGAAGATATCACTGTTAAAGCTAACAATTTGAAGATGTTGTGATCCCCAGTCACTACAAAGTCTATTCTGCCTCAGAGGAAGCAGCTGTTCAAAACAATTGTCAAAACTCTGCCACAGCTGTGTCAACCACTATTGGCCAGTCTTATCCTCAAACCACTGCCTCACCCCTCACAACCATTGACCTATCATCTGTTGACAAAAGTCAATCATCTGTTGACAAAAGTCAGTCAAGTTTCACACCACTTGGACCCATTCCTCCATTGCCATTCCAAACATCTGATGGCACTACAGAAGTACCAACAGATGTTACACCAACAGAGTCACCAAACCTCTGTCCATCACCTCAAAATGCCATTGTTCCATATCAAGGAGATCTTATTTACTTAAGAGCTCATCCACCAGACCAGATCATTGGCAACATCAGAGAGGGTGTGCTCACAAGAAGCCAATCCTCAAATATCTGTCTTTTTGCAGGTTTCTTATCCCTCACACAACCTGTCAAGTACCAAGAGGCACTGAAAGACAACAGTTGGGTAGAGGCCATGCAGGAAGAACTCCTTCAATTCAAAAGACAACAAGTATGGGAGCTTGTACCACTTCCTAAGGATGTTTGTCCTATAGGAACAAAGTGGGTCTTCAAAAACAAGACTGATGAAAGGGGTATTGTTGTCAAAAATAAAGCCAGGCTTGTGGTTCAAGGCTTCAGACAAGAAGAAGGAATAGATTATGATGAGACTTTTGCTCCTGTAGCAAGACTAGAAGCCATCAGACTCTTTTTAGCCTTTCCTGTCAACCACAACATAAAGGTGTATCAGATGGACATCAAATGTGCTTTCCTTTATGGCAAAATTCAGGAGGAGGTCTATGTATGTCAGCCACCTGGTTTTGAAGACACATTCCATCCTGACTATGTCTACATGCTCAACAAAGCTTTGTATGGACTTAAACAAGCACCAAGGGCCTGGTATGAAACTCTCTCCACATTTCTCTTATCCATTGGCTTCATAAGAGGTAAAATTGACAAAACTTTATTTCTTAAATGGAAAGGAAAACACTTAATGATTGTTCAAATATATGTGGATGACATCATTTTTGGATCCACATGTAACCAAATGTGTGAAGAGTTCAGAAAACTCATGACAGCAGAGTTTGAGATGAGTGCCATGGGTGAGCTTCAGTGTTTCCTTGGTCTTCAAGTGAAACAACTGCAAAATGGCACATTCATTCACCAAAACAAATATGTAAAGAACTTATTAACCAGATTTGAGATGAATGATTGTAAGCCATGTAGCACACCCATGAGTACAGTCAAGCTGCTCACTATTGATGACAAGGATGAACTGATTGATCAAACACATTATAGATGTATATTGGGTCCTTATTGTACCTAACTGCATCTAGGCCAGACATTATGTTTGCTACCTATGTCTGTGCCAGATCCCAGGCTTCACCCAGAAAGTCAAACCTTATTGCTGTGAAAAGGATATTCAGATACCTCAAAGGTGCTCCCACACTTGGTATCTGGTATCCTGCTAATGGAAACATTGAGCTTTCAGGTTATTCAGATAGTGACTTTGCTGGCTGTCACACCACAAGAAAATCCACTTCAGGAGGGTGCCAATTTCTAGGGAATGCCTTAGTTTCATGGCAAAGCAAAAAGCAGGCAGCTGTTTCAACTTCAACAGCTGAAGCTGAATACATTGCTGCTGCAAGCTGTACAGCCCAACTCATGTGGCTTCAAAATCAACTACTGAATTTTGGGATAACTGCACTTAGGACTCCACTCATGTTGGACAGTCAAGCTGCTGAAAATATCATCAAGAATCCAGTCTCACATTCCACTACCAAACACATTGACATAAGACATCATTTTGTCAGAGACAGCTATGAAAAAGGTTTGATTTCTTTACACAATGTTCCAACAGAGGATCAGTTGGCAGATGTGTTAACAAAAGCTTTAGACACATCTACCTTTACAAATCTGATTTCCAGAATTGGTATGTTAAACATGGATTAATCAAATAAAGTTTCAATAAATCTTAATAAAATGTTTCAGCAAATCAAATTTTTTAAATAGCTGTTTGGTTGAAAGATCTGTTTATAACATCTGATCAGATAAAACAACCACTGTCTCATTCATATCCACTGTTGGTTGAAAAGTCTGTTTCAAAACATCTGTTTAGATAAAACAACTGTTAGTTGAAAAATCTGTTTCAGAACATCTGTTCAGATAAAACAACTGTCTCCTTATATATATACTATATTAAAAAAAAACCAGTTTGTATCAGCTGTTTGCCAAAACAGCTGTTTGTATCAGTTGTTTGCCAAAAACAGCTGTTCTCCACCAGATGTTTCATCCATCAGATGATTGCCACGTCTGTTCATATAAGCAGAGGTTTGGCCACATCAGCGGTTTCATTGAGCCTATAAAAACCCTGTTTTACCACAACAGACGTTACACTGTCTCATTGTATTCAAATACTGAAACCCGCCTTCTTCATTCTCAAACCCTTCATCAATATCCAATCATCTTCACCTTCGAAATCCATTACAATGGATCTTCAAGCCAAAGCTACACACAATTGTCTCTCCTATCTGATTAAAACAGATGACAACACTCCATTTCATTCCACCATCGACATTTTCCTTAACTCCAAATACTTACCCATCCTAACCGCTAACGCCCCCATTTATCTTGATACACTCCAAGAATTTTGGTTGAATGCTGAGTTTCTACTACAAGACAAAAAGCCTACTTCCATTATTTCCAAAATTGGAGAAACCAGTATCGTCATTACCCCTGAAACCATATCCACAACCTTCACACTGAATGACCTGGCAGGTAAGGATTCCTTTACTAAAACAGAGCTTCACACTGAGTTCCAAGAAAGAGGGTATGATGGTCAGATGACTGGATCAACTCTTTTCAAAAAGTTTTTCCCTCCAGTCATGAAATTTTTCTTCCATACTCTTCTTCTTTGTGTCTCTGCTAAGTCCACATCCTTTAATGAAATCCCATTAAGGATGCAATATCTGGGTTATGCCATGTTGTCAAACTCTGACTTCAATCTTTCCCAGGGATTGTTCATGGACTTGGTATCAAATGTGAAAGCAGTCAAGTCTGGGTTAAACAATGCTTTTCTTATTTACCCAAGAATTCTTAGTGTAATCTTACAAAAAGTCTTACCAGAAAAAGTTTTCAAAAAGGGAGAGGCTATGCAAATGAAAAGCTTAACTGATGAAACTTTCACAAGAATGCTGGGTGGAAGCACCCAAGAAAAAGTGTCTAAAGTGTCAAAAGTTTCTAAAACACAAACAAAGAGGACAAAGGCAACAACTGTTGTCAAAACCACTGTTGTTGAGCCCACTGCTCCTGGTGATCATGGCACTACATCCAGTGCTGTGAAACCCACACCAGCTACTTCCAAAAAGAAACATCCATCCACAAAAACCCCCACTCAACCACAAATGAGGCTTCTGGATGTTGAGGTACCAAAAGAAACCCCTGTTGCACAACAAAAGCAACCTGAAACCACTGTTGTTACTTCCTCACAACAGTTGGACATACCTCCACCTGACCAATCTCCTCATGAATCCTCTCAAAAGGATCATGTTGTAAGCCAAGGGGACACACATCATGATAAATTTGAGTCACTTGACCAAATGTTCACAAGCCCCTCTCCCAGGGCTAATTCTCTTGTTACTCCTCCACCCTCACCATCACATCATGTCCCACAAACAATGCAACCTCTGTTTGAAGCAATTGACAAATCTCAGGAAGATCCCAGTTCCTCTCTTCCACCTGTCACTGAGAGTATACTCCAACAAGTGACTGGTCCTGAGAATATACAATCTGCTATCCCACAAACAGAAGAGGAGGTTACACCACCTGAGTTCAATGTAACTCTAGGTGAGTTTTCAAGTGGAGCAGCCACTACTGATGTAGAGACCACTGTCTCACATCAGGACAGTGATTACATAGCTAAGACTCCCTTGAAGGCAACAACTGTTGAAGCCACTATAGTGTCTCCAAAAACAGTTGGAAGTCCCCAGTACCAAGAAAAAGGGGCATCTGATTCACCTATTAGGACTGAATCAGGTAGAACTACCACTGGTAGGGACTCAGATGATCCTATTAATTTAGGAGATGGGTCAAAATACCAAGAATTGACGGACAGAGTTTCTGTCATTGAAACCTCTGTTGCTGACATCAAATCTGATGTCAAGCTTATACTGAGCTCCATTGCAGACCTTTCCAAGAGTCAACCATCCACAGCTGATATAGCCAGTGAGTTATGGAAATCAGTTTCCCCCATCATCATAGCTCACAGAAAACTGGCTGATCAGACACATGAAACTTACATGGCTGAGATCAGGAATATGGTAGATGCAAGGTACAAAGATACCCATGCTGATATCAAAGCCATCAAGGACCACCAGCTGAAGACTACTGGCTCTGCCCCTACCACCATCCTCAGGGATGAAAATGATGATGCTTTCACGGCTGATGATGCCAAAAAGGGGGAGAGTGGCAGAGATAGGCTACCAAAACTAGATCCTTTTGGTTGTCCTCCTTCTCAAAAAGGCCAAGCCAAGTCTGCCAAGAAACCAGAGTCTACCAAATCAGCTCCACAACAACAACAACAAGCAACAACAGCACCACCACAACAAACCACTGAGAAGAATAAAGCAGTAGATGACTCTGCAAACATAGAAGCTGAAAAGGCTGCTCAAGAGAAACAGAAAAGAGCTGACACTTTGGAAGTTAAAGCAGAGTCATTAATTGAACTCAAAAAGAAACAACAAAGGGAAACTGAAGATGTGGGATCCTCTAAAAGGATGAAAAGACCTGCTAAGCATGTTAGAAAACCACCATCTAAGTTGAACACCTCTGATGATAAAACCACTGCTACTGAAACCACTGCCACCCAAAACACTGAAACTACTCAAAACACTGCTACCCAAACCACTGCACCCAAACCAATAAACACACCTGAACATACAACCACCAAACATACATCACCAGCTAAATCCCAAACATCTGCTGGACCTGCTAAAAGGCCAACAGATGTTAATCCAACCACTGCTACCAAATCACCATCACCAAAAATCATGTACACAAGGAAGAGAAAATCAACCTTTGTTGTACATGATGAAAACATACACACATCACCAAACACCATTTCAACTGCCCAATCCACTCCTCCCATCACAGCTATTCCAATCACATCATTCTCACCACACACATCCAAGTTCAGATCCCATAGACCACCACCAACCATTACACCATTGGTTGTTCAGTATCCCCTTGAACTTGATCTACTCAAGGGGGAATTACAATCCTTCTACAATACTGAACAGCCATCAGAAAGATCCTTCCCATCTCTCCCAAACTTCCCTGTTCCCCTCAACATTGATACTTATCTGAAATACAAGGGTGAACAGGTGGATGCCATCATCAGGGAGAAATGCAAAGGGAAGGATGACAGGACTGCTCAGGGCATCCATTCAGCAGAGCTTAGCAAACTCAGAAGGATTGAAGATTTTGCTAAGACCCTGAGCAATTCCATGTCCTCCATGCCTCTCAGTGTAGATTTGGAAAAGGAGGTAAGGGAATCTCTTCTTGAACAGATAATGGCAACCAAGCCTTACAAAGCAAACAAAAAGCAGTTCAATGGTTGGACTACTCATGCTTTGAGAGAAGAACTACTCAGGATTGAAGAAATGGCCAAAGACCCCAAGGCTAAAGTCTCTACTCCTAACTTTAGCAAAGGCAGAGACCCAGTCAGAGCCTTGAAGTTCAAAAGGATGAGGCAGGAGATTGTAGCTGCCAACTATGGGGAGATGAGGTCAGTTTCCAGATGGTCCGAGTTAAGGCTGGTTGAAACTTACAAAAGTCTGGAAGAAAATAGGAAGAAGGATCCCAGCCTACCAAGGAAACCAATTTACACTGATGAACCAATGATGAAGAGACCCCAACAGACCTTTAACTTGGACAACTTACTTGAAACCTCTGATCTAACAACTGCTGCAAGAAGACAGTTCAAGAAGCAGAAGGAGATGTCAGAGGAAGATCAAAGAAAGTTTGCTGATACATTCATCAAAGAAGGGCTCTTCAATCAAATACACTATTTCTCTGATCCTACAACAGAGAAGCTCAGAGAACTCATTGGAAGACCTCCTTCACCCAACTCATCAAGAATAAAAGTTCATCTCAGCAAATCTACTGACTCAAAAATTCTAAAGTGGAAAGTCAACAAAGACAACCACGAATTGACATTGCTCAGGTCAGATGGAAGGGTTCAGAAGATCAGCATGGATGATGCTTACAGCCTATGTGCAGAAGATCACCAAACATTGCTAAATCTGGACCTAGAAAGAGATGAAGAAGACTTATTTGCTCTGAACTTTGAATTACAATTCAAAGGTCAAATCAGAGAAAGTCTGATGAGGAATAAAGATCAATAAATAAAGCTGAGTTTTGGCATCATCTGTTCTAGGGGGAGATTGTTGGGTCTGCTGACCTGGAGAAGAACAGATGATTAGAAAGCCAAAACATGCTATCAGTTTGATCCTTGAATAAACAGTCTTTACAACTTACTTCTCCCAAAAGACTACTGACCCTAACTACTGTTCTATCCAAACAACTGCTCAACAACTGCTGATACAAAGAACTGCTGAGTAAACAACTGATGAAGAACAACTGCTGACCAAAGGTCTGATGAAGAACAACTGCTGATACAAGTACTGAAGACCAAAGCACTGCTGGAACCAGCAGCACTTAGGCTCCAGCAGTGGATACAAGACCATCAGAGTTTATCTACAACAGCTGTTTAATATCAGTGCTTTCAATGTAACAGTAGTTGTAATAGGCAGATGTTTATGTTTGTTATTCTGTTAGAGGTCACTGTCTTAGGTGACGTCAGCCTAGGTCATCAGTGCTTTGAGTCTGTCTATAAATAGAACAGTGCTTGTACTGTTCTATTGCATCACACACACAAACATTCTCTCAGACAAACAATCACTGTGTGATCAGGCTGAGGGGGAGTATTTGTACGATTGTAATCTTTTAGATAAATGAAAGCATTCGATCTGAAAACATTTACTCTCTTGTTTTGATTAACAGTTTATTATTCCGCTGCACTTTCATCTATATTCATTTCACTTTTATCATATTTAGTTAAACATAATCAAAACAAACAAACTCAGATCCTAACATTGACATTTATCAACCGTGATTATTATTATTTTTAGACCGTGTCTTGTGAATTCAGCATTCGGGTGTTTTGGTTTGTCTACAAAAGTTGTTGTAGGAGCTAATCGGTTTGATTGACAGTGTTCAGTAGAACAGTCGTCAAGTTCGGGTCCATGCAATTGCTATGTTTGTTCACTGTTTTCGATTTGTTCTCGTTTGTTTTTATTATAACTAAAGACGGGATGGTTGTAATCGGAATGTTCGACGGTTTTAAGTGTTGGTTGATTGGTTTGTCAAAGGAACTTGGATATGGTACTGTTTATGGGTAAAACCTGGAGAAAATGGAACCAGCTGGCTTAGAATACTTTGGGTTTTAAGTATTCCTGCTCAGGCATGTTGGTGACGGCTTAAGTGAAAAAAAGGGTTAGTGTCAAGTCAAGTGAACTATTGCTAGTTGGATGATCTTTCGGTTAGGGTTTGCATTAACTGATCGTGTGTACGGTCATAGAACCTTTGGTACCGCTTGCCTGTTAGCTGGTCCGAAACTGTGAAGTTATTTCTTGTTCGATAGTGATCAGTGGTTTGACATTTGAGTGGATCTTTGTACTGGTACTGGGTGAAGGTTTTCGCTGGTGAGGTACAAGTGAAGATGTGACTCATGAGTGTTGGTTTGGCATGGGTTGGGATAACAGGGACAGTGGGAGTCGGGCGTAGTTGACTTGTTGGGGCTGCTTGGAGGTGTGGACATTTTTTTAGATTTGATGCCATAGATAGGAAATTCTACTTCTGAGAATGTGTCGGGGTTTGATACATTGAGACTCAGTGGAAGGAAGTGAGATTGTTGGGTTCAAGATTCTATTTGGCTTCATTTCTTGTTACCTACTTCAATGAAGCATTAGTGAATCTATTGTTAAAGACTTTTGAAGTGTGCAGATTGCTGCGCAACCGGAAGAAGAGAACCAACTTCCGTGTAATAAAGTCATGGCTCGTTGATTCGAGAGTTAAACGAGTATAGTTTACAGCAAATGACTCTAGGACTCTAGGTAATCCGCTTGAGTGTATTCGGAGATCTGAGCATGGACGGGATTTTGTAACAGTGGGAGCACATGGGGTGTTCTGACACAGTCTGTAAATCGACGTTAGGTTTGGAAGACCAAGGATCCGAATGAAATCTCTCATGGGAGGTTGCTGTTAGTGGAGAGTGTTCTTTCCTCTGGAGTCTCTAGAGCCGGCGATTTGAGTAAGGGCCGGTTGAGATTGAGGATGTGTCTATGGCGGGTTTTGCCATGGCTGGGTCTTTGATGACCATATTGGAGTTGTTGGGAGCTTCAATGGGCATTTTAGGTTACTGGTGAGAAGGGCCGTTGCAGCTGACAGGTTTGGATCAGTTTAGATTTTTCTTTGGGAGTTGGACCTGGAAGACTTTTGTTCCTGTGTGTTTAGAGATTACTGAGCACTAGATGATTGGGTTGTTATTTACTTGTTGGCAAGCTAGAGTTCCTCGCAAGGCCTTCAAGTAGGAGATTGTTGGGTTTGTGGCCAGGCCCGATTTAGTTTTCTTGGTCCCTAAGTTGTTTACCTAATTGTTCTCTATATATACCCTAGTCATGTATTGTAATCTTGTGTGCCTTGAGCTTAATGAAATAACCTAGTTGCAGCCCGTGGACGTAGGCCCCCCACTGGGACCGAACCACGTAAAATTCTTGTGTCGTATTTATTTTCTGTTCATCGCGTGATAATCGTGTGTGTCGTTTATGTGTTTGATTCCGCTGCGCGGCTTGATACTTATCAGTATGGAGGATAGGTTCGATAGATGGGAACGGTGTGGTGGTAGGAATGATGGATTCTCAGTGGTTGCAGTTAAAAAGTGGATGTGTGGTTAGTTGACAAATGGTACTTGGTTCGGTTTTGAGTTGAGTTGAGTAAGTGGGTGCCGCTTAAGTGTAACATCTTTATGTGGTGAGCTTTTTTGGATGGGTTGCCCACAAAGATGGCTTTATTGAGGCGAAGCATTCAGGTGGACAATCAATATTGTGTTTGGTGTGAGACTAAGGAAGAAACGGTTGAACATCTATTTACAGGTTGTGCTATTTCAGCGGGAGTGTGGAATAGGATCTCTAGATGGTGTTGAATTTCATATATATTTGCTTTTCATGTTAAAGTTTTGGTGGACATGCACGAGTTATGCGGCGTGTCGGGGAACAAGAAGACGGTGCTTCACGGGGTGATTATTATAGCGTGTTAGCGCTTGTGGAGGGCCAGGAACGATAAGGTCTTCTCGACTAAGGAGCCAAAGGTGGTGGACATGATTGTCGATATCAAGACGTTGGGTTTCTATGGTACAAGCATAGGTTTAAACAGGGCGTGGTGGATTGGGATAAATAGTGTAATTTTGATTTGATGTAATTGTAGTCGTTTGTATTTGATTTTCGGCTTGCTATTTCCGCCTTGATGATAGCTAGTATTAGTTGGTGATTTAATAAAAGTTAATCTTCGATTGTAATCCATACTCGTTAATCATATGATTTAACAAAATCATATGATTTAACAGATATAATTCTCCGCCGAACCCTAATTCCTCCGAAGATGTCGGGCGATCCCCGACGGCAAGATCCAGAAGAATGGGAAGAGGTTCAGCGACGTAAAGGGAGGAAGAATGATCGTCAAGGTGCAGGTAATAATAAGGTAATATCGAAGTTCTTTGTATCCAATCTTCCACCGAAGTGCTCGTCACAAGATCTTAAGGCTGTTTTGGGAGGTTTTGGTCGATATGAAGGATCGTACATCGCGAGAAAACTGGATAAGTGAGGTAAGCGGTTCGCCTTCGTCTCTTTTTCGGAGGTTAACGATTCGGGTAGAATGGTAGAGGCGATGTCGGACGTGTGGATTGGTTCCTTCAAGCTGTTCATAACCATGGCTAGGTTTGTGGATGGGTCGAAGGTTCAGCAGCATGCTGCCTTCGTTCATGGTTGTAAAGAGAAAGAGGCGAATTTCCAGGATCATGCAAATTCTAACATTGAAAATCAAGAAGGAGGGGGTGTTAAGGAGACGCACGATGCGGCAATAGGTAATGGTCGCTCTTTTTTGGATTCAGTGTTGAACAGGAATAAAGTGGATGTCATTAGGGTGGATGATGTCGTAGAACGTTTTTCTCATTATGAGGGGTCTGCACTCGTTGGGAGGGTTATGGATTTCAACATTCTATGTACTTTGAATGTATTAATATATAAGCTTGGTGGTTATTCTGTGGATATTAAGTATTATGGAGGTTTCATTGTGGTTTTAGTTTTCAAAGATAACGATATGGCGGACAAGTTCCTTGCGGATGATTCGAAGTGGTCTGCTTGGTTTGAGACACTAAACAGGTGGGATGGTAAAGTGGTTAAGGTGGATGAACGTATAGCTTGGTTGAAAGTGCATGGCGTCCCGGCTCAACTGGCGTTAGATCAAGTGTTTGATTTGATCGGAGATAGATATGGGAAGGATATTAAATCGCCTTGCTTGTCGAACGATGATAATAATTTTTCCTACGCGCTTATTGGGGTGATGAGTAGGGTTCGTAAACGGATTGTCGATTGGGTGGATATCGCATGGAGAGATTTAACGTTCAACGTATGGATTGATGAAGATATTAGTGAGTGGATCCCGGATGGGGTTACTACCCTTGATGAGGATGCCATTTCGTTGTGCGAAGAGGAGGACGTGGTGGAGGATAACGTACAGGTGTATATGAACATGGATGTTAATTGTGAGGAGGGTGAGTTTGTGGTGCATGGGGTGCATGGTCAGGTAGGGAATAATAGCTGTAATGCTCATGAGGGTGGTCTTGATCATGGTATAGCGGAAGCAGCGCCTGTTCAGCAGGTTACGCCTCCAGCCAGAAAGAAATTCCGCAGAAAGTCCCTTTTTAAGAATAGGAACGAGGGTAGTGGTTCTATTGAGCGTCCGAAGAAGAGACATCGGGAAAATAACGACATGTTTGGTTTGGATAAGTTAATTGGCATTCTTTCAGGTACCGACGACTCGAATGACGGTAATGTTGGTGCTGAAGATGATGTGTTCGTCAATCCGGATCTTAACGAAAGACTTTCGGGCGTAGTGGCTAATGATTCTATCGGGTTCAACACTGAAGTGGGCTTAGCTAGTGAGACCGCTTACAATGAGGTGAATGCTTCACTTCAGCCGATTGATGTAGAAGCCTTGGAGACTGTGAAACTTAGTGGTTCCTTGGGGGTCGAGAACTTGGCCGAATTTGAACCAAATGTAAAGGATGCGTTAATGAATGAAGGTTATCAAGTTAGTGGCCAATGAATTTTATCTCATTGAATATTCGTGGTTTGGGGAATCTGGGCAAAGCAGATTGGGTTCGTTCTTTGCGAGTTAAGCATGAGGTTAGTTTTATTTTGCTTCAGGAAACGCAACACAGTTCTATGGATTCGATTAACTTGGGTAGGTATTGGGGGTATGGTGATTTTTTCTTTGAATGGGTTCCTGCTACGGGCCGTTCGGGTGGTTTATTATCCATGTGGGATCCTAAAACTTTTTCTATGGATAGGGTGATTAAAAGTGAAAATTGGTTGTTGGTTTCTGGTGTGGTCAAGGGGAGCGGCTCTCATTTTCATGTTGTTAATGTTTATTCTCCTCGGAATATTGCTCCTAAGCGTAGGTTGTAGGCGGAGATCAATGGTTTGGTTGATGAAGGGGTGGATAAATGGATAGTGGCAGGGGATTTTAATGCAGTGAGGGGTGTGGATGACCGGCGTAACTCCGTTTTTAATGTGGCAGAGGCTAATGAATTTAATGATTTTATAGATACTTCGGACTTACATGAGTACTCCTTGAAAGGGAGACGGTTCACTTTTGTTGCAGGTGATAAGATGAGCCGTATTGACAGGATTTTCGTTAATTGGGAATTTTTCTTGGAATGGACTAGTGTGGAATACATTGCTCTAGAGAGAAACAAATCTGATCATAGTCCGCTATTATTGAAGACGAGCTCGAGAAATTTTGGGCCAAAACCTTTTAAGTTCTATAACTCTTGGCTCGGTCGGCGGGATTTCGATGCGATTGTTAGGAAGGTGATCGATGATGGGACGTTTGAGGGGTTACCTGATGCGGTACTTTTATTGATGTTTAAAGCTTTGCGTAGTGCCATCTCTACTTGGGTTGCTGACGTTAAAGCTAGAGAGTTGGAAGAAAAAAGGTTGTTGGAAAGTGAACTTTGTGCTTTAGACATAACTTTGGAGAGTAGAGATTTGGCCGAGGACGAGAAGTGGACGCTGTCTGAGATCAAAAGGCGACTTGGAGAACTTGATGCTTACATTTATCGCGATTTGAAACAGAAAGCTCGTTGTAATTGGGCTTCTCACGGGGACGACAATTCGAGGTATTTTCATGGTTTTATTAATAAACGTAAGACTTCGAATTATATTCCAGGTTTGGAGGTTGGTGGGAGGTGGGAGACAAACCCGGTTATTATTAAACGGGAAGTTATGGGATTTTTTCGCGATAAATTTAGAGAGAATATGGGTTTGCGGCCTCGGCTTGTTTGCTACGGTATTTCTTCTTTGTCCACGGTGGAAACCGTGGGCTTGGTTGATGTTTTTAGTTTACAAGAGTTAAAGAATGCGGTTGCGGACTGTGGTGCCGACAAAGCTCCGGGTCCTGATGGGTTTAATTTTAAATTCATTAGGCATTTCTGGTAGTTATTCGAGAAGGACTTTGTGGATATTTGGACCATTATCATCAGGCCGGGCGGTTTAGTCCCGGTGTTGGGTCTTCTTTCATTACGTTGATTCCTAAGGTGAGTGATCCATCTAGTTTGGGGGATTTTAGGCCGATTAGTCTTATTGGGAGCATCATTAAAGTTGTTTCTAAGGTTTTGGCGAATCGGTTGAAGTTGGTGTTGGGCCGAGTTGTGCAAGAGACTCAGACGGCTTTCTTATCAGGGAGGTATATTCTTGATGGTCCTCTGATGACCAATGAGGTGATTGCTTGGGCTAAGAAGAGAAACAGAAAAATATTCTTGTTCAAGATAGATTTTGATAAGGCTTATGACAATGTCAACTCGGACTTCTTGTTGTCGGTCATGTCTCAGATGGGTTTTCCGGAGGTTTGGTGTGAGTGGATTCGTGGTATTTTGATTTCTTCTAGAGCTTCTGTTTTAGTGAATGGTTCTCCTACTTTCGAATTCGGATGCCAAAAAGGGATCCGTCAGGGAGACCCTCTTTCGCCGTTTTTGTTTATTAATTTGATGGAGGCTTTCTCGGGTATGATGAATCAGGCCAGTGATATTGGGGCGTTTCATGGCGTTAAGCTTCCGAACGACGGCCCGGTTTTGTCACATTTACTTTACGCAGATGACGCCATGCTTATGGGGGAGTGGTCTTCCCATAATTTTATTAACATGAGACGCATCCTACGTATTTTCTATCTTTGTTCTGGGCTAAAGATAAATTTACACAAGTCGGTGCTTTACGGTGTGGGTGTGGAACCCGATGAGGTAGTGAGATTGGCCGATTCCATGGGGTGCAAGCCGGGTATTTTACCATTCACGTACTTGGGTATCAAGGTTGGGGCGAATATGAACAGGGTGTCTAGTTGGGAGCCGGTGGTGACGACGTTTAAACGAAGGTTATCTAAATGGAAAGCCAATACTCTTTCGATCGCATGTCGGTTAACATTAATTAAATCGGTTTTGGATAGTTTACCTACGTATTATTTCTCTCTATTCAAGGCCCAGAAGAAGGTTGTTGATGTTTTGGAGGGTTTGATGCGGAGGTTTCTTTGGGGTGGTTCGGACGAAGTGAGGAAGATGAGCTGGGTTTCTTGGGGGATTGTTACTAAAAGCATTAAAGAAGGTGGGTTGGGGATTGCGTCTCTTGAAACTAATAATAATGCATTATTAATTAAGTGGCTGTGGAGGTTTTTGAATGAGCCTAACTCATTGTGGAGAAGGGTTGTTATGTCTATTCATGGGTCGGTTAGATGTTGGGGTATAGCTCCCGTTAATAGTGCAATTACGGGTGTGTGGAAGAATTGTGTCACGTTCTGGAACAAACACAAGGTGGATGGGAGCGGTTTAAACAGTGTTATATGTGGTAGCCTTGGAAATGGGCGTCAATTGAGGTTTTGGTTGGATTCGTGGTTGGGTAATCAACCATTAAAGGTTGTCTATCCTTCGCTGTATAGCATCGAAAAATCAAAAGAGGTTGTGATCGCAGACAGGTTGATGCGTTTGGGTACCTCTCGTGTGTTGGTTTGGGATTGGACTCGGGCCCCTGCTACCACAATGGAGATCTCGGACAAACAGAGGTTAGAAGATCAGCTCTATTCGGTCACTTTGTTGGATAGAGATGATTCTTGGATTTGGTCATATGGTTCAGACGCTGCTTTTCATATTGCTTCGGTTAAAAAATGGCTCCGTGGCACGGTTTCTAGTAATGCAGAGTTTGGTTTCAAGTGGAGTTCTTGGGTTCCTAACAAATGCAATATTTTCATGTGGCGCGCTTTCTTGGATCGTCTTCCGACAAAGACGGCTCTTGCCCGAAGACATATTAATATTGAAGATATTTCGTGTGTGTGGTGCGAGGATGTTGAAGAAGATATATAGCATGTTCTGACAGGTTGCGTCATTGCTTCGGAGGTGTGGAATTCTTTAGCTAGTTGGTGTAATATTCCTAGACCGTTCGTCTTTCATGTCAACGACTTGGTGGAGCTACACGAGCACAGTGGGGTGACGGGTACTAAGAAGAAGGTCCTCCATAGGATTATTATTAGCGCTTGTTGGAGATTGTGGAGAGCTAGGAATGAAAAGGTTTTCGACAGTAAGGCAACTATTGTGGCGGAATTGGTTGCGGACATAAAGGCTTTGAGATTTCTTTGGTATAAACATAGGTTTAAAGCGGGGGTAGTGGATTGGGATAGATGGCGTTTGTTTGATGTAACGTAATTTGAACTTTGTTTTTGGTTTTCAGCTTCTATCTCCGTCTTGGTGATAGATGTCGGTTTTGGTTGGTTTTAATGAAGTTCACTTTTAAAAAAAAAAAAAAAAAAATATGATTTAACAAATGTCTGAAATAATCTAAACAGGTGAATTGTGAAAGCTTTGATTACTTTTATTACACTACACATTTGACAACTTTGAAAATTTCACAACACCCTTGTTATAGTAAATGCCAGCTATAGCCACGTGATCTACCTATTATAGAGATGAACCATGAAAAGCTACTTTTACTAAATATAGATTTCCTGTTTATTTGATTTTTTTATGTATTTGTAATTGTTATCATGATATGTTTTTTTTATTTGATTTTTTATGTTATGTTGTCACAAAACAATTATATATTTTTTTTAACGGCTAGACGGAACGGAGAACCACCCATAAGAACACCCAAACCGCGCAAGTTCGAACCCCGGCTCCAACGTTTGCAAGCCCGCGTAAAGACACGTGGGAACGAACCCCCAACCCCCAGCACAGGAAACCGCCACAAACCGGAGTCGAACCTCCGCCTGTGGGGAAAACCTGTGCACCTCACCCCAGCTGGGTTGTGGGTCATCGGCCACAAAACAATTATATTTCCAAAGGGAGATCAGGCGTACAAATAAATTTTTCTCTATGTTTTAAAACACCATTAAACAGATTTCTAAAGACATGATATACCAGAAGGTAAATAAAATATCAATGAGTATGAATTTTTTTTTGAATGCTAATTTTACCATAAAACTCAAGTTACATCTGAGTGATGAGTAAGTGAGCAATAAACTACGCCGCTATCCTTTGAGTAGAAAACTAATTCGAATACTTGACTAAACATCAAATGCGAAAATCTACCACTATGCAACGAATGATTACTAAATGTTAGAGATTACATATTTAATCAGTTCACTCATATTTCTAACAAGTTAAATGGATGATAGCTAGTATTGGTTTGGTGGTTTAATAAAAGTTAATCTTAAAATATATATATATATATATATATATATATATATATATATATATATATATATATATATATAGATTGTAATCCAGACTTGTTAATCATATGATTTAACAAATATCTGAAATAATCTAAACAGGTGAATTGTGAAAGGTTTGATTACTTTTATTAGACCATTAGGTGTGGAGGAGGCCCAACTTCCATGCCTTGCCTCAACCTCAGCTGCCACGTCAGCGTGAGGTAGGAGCATCCATGAGATGATGCTCCTAGGGGTGTGGAGGAGGCCCAACATCATTTAATGCTATTCCCTTTTTTTTTCTTTTTTTTAATTAAATAATATTAATGTTTCAATAAAAAAGTTAATATTCTAATATTAATATTAAAAAGTAAATATTACATAAAACCATTACAAATAATTAAAAAAAAATAACTAAAATTAAAGTAACATACTCGACATAAAAAAAATACAAATAATCTACTCTTGCCCGTTGTTCCAAATATATTCAACCAAGTCTGCTTGAAGATTTTTATGCGTGAACTCGTTATGTAACGAGAACTCGTTTAAATCTTGTTGATGTGGGTTGACAGGCACCGTATTCTCCGGCGGGGCATTCTCGTCATACACACAAATGGCGGCGCCTTCGTCTTCAAGTATCATGTTATGCAACAAGATACAGGCATACATACAGTAACGTAATTTTTTAGGGGTGAACATACGTGCCGGGTGTGAAATGATGTGCCATCTTGCTTGTAGAACACCAAAAAATCGTTCAATGTCCTTTCTTGCCGCCTCTTGATACTTGGCAAATTTCTTTCTTTTTTCATCGAACGGGTGATGAATAGTTTTAACGATCGTCGAGTAAGGTGGGTAGATTCCATCAGCAAGATACAATTGTTGGACCTCACTGGAGTTTGGTTTTCGCAAATATTTCTTGCTGTAAAGCTTCACCACACACTTGCTAAACCTGTACAGGCACTCTCGTGCAGTTCTTTCCGACATTTGTAAATACTTGTCCCACGCATCCGCCGTGGTCCCGTACGCTAGTTGCCGAAGTGCCGCCGTGCATTTTTGTAAGGTGGTGAACCCCCTCTTGCCTCTAACATCGTATCGTAAGGTAAAATATGGCTCAAAGTTAGCCATGTCGTCGGCTATACGTGAGAACAATCTTCTACTCATTCGGAACCGACGCCTAAATAATTCCGCCGAGTATAACGGTTCGTCGGCAAAATAATCGGCCACCAATCTATCATGGGCACCTACACATATTTACAAAAATATAAACACAAAAAAAATCTACAATATATTTACAAAAATATAAACACAAAAAAAGTCTACAATATATTTACAAAAATATAAACAAATTAAAATTACAAAATGTTTAAAAAAATTAATATAATACTTACCCTCTCGGTCTCTATTTATAGCCGCTTTCCTAGTTCGAGGTGCTGAATCGGCTTCATCTCCTTAATCCTCGGCAATAATCTGCGCCGCTTGCCCCACGATGTTTATAACAAAATTTACGGCTTCGTTTGTAGATGACGAACCCGAAGAAGACGAAGACGTCGTAGAAGATGATAACGACATGGTTGGTTGAGGGTTTGTATTTTATAAATATAGTGAGAGTGTTTGAAAGATTGTATAAAAGTGGGAGAGAGTTTATAAAAGTTGTGGTGAAGAAGGTTGGATTTGTTTGAGGGTTTATATATTGTTTTAAAAAACTTTTTTTTTTTTTTAAATTCCCAACGGTCAAAAAAAAAAAATTCCCAACGTTCAACTCACATCCCAATGCATCTTCATTGGCCCGGCAAGAGAGGCAACTGGATGCCGCCTATGCCGATGCCGACCCTGAGGGGCGGTGTAGCCCGGGGCGGCATGGTAAGGCCGGCCCAATGCCGGTCCTCATACCGAGTCGTCTTAGTTATTACTGTAAACATTTCAGAACTTTGAAAATTTCACAACACCCTTGTTCTAGTAAATGCCAGCTATAGCCACGTGATCCACCTATTATGAAGATGAACCATGAAAGCTACTTTTACAAAATATAGATTTTCTGTTTATTTCATTTTTTTATGTATTGTAATTGTTATCATGATATTTTTTTATTTGATTTTTTTATGTATTAAAATCTTTATGTTGTCACAAAACCAAATATTATCAATTACCTAGAACTTACCCTAAATCACATTCATTGAGTATGAAATGAAACCAACACCCGAAGCATCTTAAACAAATCATACTTGACTAGAAAACTAATTCGAGCGAATACTAAACTAAACATCAAACGCGAAAATCTACCATTACGCAACGAGTAATTACTAAATGTTAGAAGTTACATATTTAATCAGTTTACACGTATTTCTAACAAGTTAAATGGATGTGATATAAAAAACTAGCTAAAAAGGAAACGTGTCAAATGTTACTTGAATTGTATTTCAATACATTTGAGTTACTAAATGTTAGTTTTCAATCTCCCATTTATATTTATGTAGACCGCGCGCTATAGAAACTGTTAACTCTCTACTCGATTTTAATCTTTCCATGTCTCCGAAGCTCAAAGAGCATGAGTAGCGCAGCAGAGTCGCAAGAACTCTTCTTATCTGCTCGCGGCTCACCCATGAGTTCAATACAAGCATAATTGGGAATAGTCAAACTTATACGAGACTGAAAGATATTGAGCGCAGTCCTTCTATCCTCGCCTTCTCCAATTTCAATCGGAGTTCTGCAAAATCATGATTCAAATTAAAACATGAACAATAAGAAACGCGGTTTCTAACAATAATTTGGATTAAATGTTTACTAACTTTGACTTTTGCTCGGATGAAGTGAAGGTAGGCATTGGCCACTGCATTTTCCTGCACGCCTCATACAGTGAAGCTCGCGGTCCTCCCTTTTTTGTGCTAAGCGACTTTACAACTGTCAGTGAAATAAACACGCTTAATAAAAAATATATTTTGTACTAATAAAAGTAATCGTTATGGTTACCTGGGATTTCGGTTTTGGAAGTTAATTCTTCTTGCATTAAACATTCAGTGGCAATGGAGGTACTTGCAGCTACTTGTATGTTATTATTATCTTGACCTTGCTTTTTTATTAAAATCGCTCGTTTCTGTCAAACGAAACATCAACTTTTAATCGTCTAATTAAAGAGTGTTTGGATTACGCAGAGAACAAACTGTAACAAATCAAATAAGCGGTAAATAGGAACCCAAACCTCAAGCTGACTTAACAATTTAAGAGCAGCTTCGCCCCTTGCAAGTTTCCTCGTCTGACCCGTCCCTGCTGCAGTCAATAAAAAATCTTCAAGTTGCAACCTTAGCTCTGCTATTACAGCATCATCCTTGCTTCCATACATGTCTTTTATAAAATAGCCCTTGGAGTCGCAAAACTCCCTTAATTCTCGATAAGGTGGAAGCTCGAGTTTTTCTGGAGTGACGATTGGAGGCAATAACAGCTCAAATATTCTCCAAACTTCATCAAGATTAAGCTTTGTATCAACTAATATGGCCCCCGCGATACTCTCAAATAGGTCGCCCAACGCCTTTGGGCTTTTTTTGGTCTGCAGTGAGTTTGTATCGGTTGATGAGGTGGCAACAAACTTTACATAATCTGATATCTGTGTTTGGAGCGCGCCTGAACAATACTGGAGGTATACATGAAGATGTCTTCTCACTACAGCATATGCAAAGTTTTCGTTGTTTACAGATGCTGACCGTAAGTCGGTTAGTTCTCCAGGATCAACGTCGCTGTGCTTATTGAATAGATGTCGCGTTATCAGCAGGTCTAATACGGAGTCACCGAGAAATTCTAACCTCTGTAAGAAAATTATGTACACACAATCAAAGAGATAGTAAATAATATTTAACATAATAGTTCTAGTTTTACCTGGTAACAGTATCCACCTCCTTGAGCTTGACTAGATGGATGTGTGATGGCTTCCAATAATAAGCCTTTGACCGCAAATTCATAACCGAGTTTTGACTCCAAACCTTGAAGAACATCAAGTTTTGGAGTGTACAGATGAAGTGATGCATTTGTTATGGCTTCGTTGATACGTGATGGGTCAAACTCGCACCTTATACCAAGCCATTTTAGACAATGCAGAGCGCCGGTTAACCCACCACCCACAAAGTAAGCTCCAACGAGGGCTTCAACGCAGTCTGATATGGTCTTTGACCCTAACCATCTGTGGCCCATATCACAGCATTTTCCAAGGAAAACTTTTGGGTCCTCGGTATAGTATTTGGCGTCGATAGGCACCTCTATGGTCTCAACACCGTGATCACACGGGCATGGTCGCACTTGAAGCTGACCTGGCGCTGTCCAGCGGGTCGGGTCAAATGGAATATCTCTTATGTAACTCTGTAAACAAATTGCATACAGTGTCAATATGTCACTCATCAAAGGGTCAACCAAAGGCTGTTTCGCAACAGTTTAGCTAATTGGGATGAATTAATATATGCATAGATTGCAACCTACATGGCATTACCTGTAACCGACGACCGATTCCCAAATTATACAAGGTAGAATTACAAACTTGCCATGATCGCTTAGAAGACAATTGCCCTTCATCCTTCTTCGGATGTCGAAGATAAAGATCACAACTCACTGCATACTTGAGCACGGAATCACCAAGCAACTCTAATCGCTCCATTGAAAAGCTTTCGTGGCATCTAAGAGTTGTGATCGCCTCCAAAATCTAAGTAAGACAATAACTTACAATATTAAAAATAAAACAAGCAGTTTCCATCTTTCATGATTAATAACAGTAAACCACTAACCAATGAGATTGAGATGTGTATGTCAGTCATGCGGCCAGCGATCTCTTCACGAAGCTGGCTAGCCAACATTAATGACTCAAGCCGGTGCATTAATGATGGCAGCAAATATAACGATTTCACAATATCAATCCTTGCGTCGATTATAACCAAAAGTTCAGGTGGTAAACAAGCATAAAATAATGGTTTGTCCGCATTCACCTTACAACTATCATTTTTTATCTTTTTTCCATGTAAAGTACCTTCAGAAATCAAAAAAATGAATCATCAATCAACAGTAGTTAGATTATTTTTAAAAGAAAACAGTATAAGGTTTAGCGAACCTTCAGCGTTGAAGTCAACAAGAAGGTTATGGGCCCGATGGCTTTGCTTAAGCAGCAACATGTTTTGCGCAGGGTACACTAGATCAATTTCATACTTCTTTTTAAAATAATCTTTGAACGATGAAAATTTTTTCGTATCTCCATCAAAAGGACTGTGAGATGTTTTATCATGCAGAACCTCATGAACAGAGTATATTCTTCCGGTATGAATTGCCAAAACGACCACATTTGCGATATTATCATCTTTGGGAACAGATCTGTTTGCAAAATGTATCATATTTGCGCTTTCAGAATCTGTCATGATTGAATCATCACTATGCTTTTTGGCCCTTGAAAAATAAGATTTCTTGACGAATTCAATCGCAGATGCGCATGAATCAATCTCTTTCCAGCTGATCTTAAACGGGTCAAACGAATCCAGTGGCAAAAGAAAGTAGATGTATGATGAGTTCCACAATTGTATGTCGGTTTGTAGTAAGAACTCTCTTGATCGTCTGGATCCTACGTACAACTTGGCAAATATTCCGTTAAAGAATAACTCATGGAAGCGCTTGCCTTTTGCAACCTAGTATAACCAACAGCAAAAACAAATCATTAAACATAGACAACTGTCAAGAGTTGCGGCGAAAAAGATTCATCAAACCTGTTCTGCATTGAGATGCAATTTCCCACATGAAGAGACTTTGCTATTTACTTTCATTGACACAAGGTATAACTCCATTTCGAGATTCGCCACATCATCATCAAGCTTTGATTCAAGCAAAAGAACAAAACTTGAATACACCACATCAACGACGCTACATTTGAAACTGACTTTATAAGCATAAAAATCGGTGCCATCATCAAGTTTATCTTTATCACCCCATGTTCCGGATACTGCTCGAATAGGTGTTGTCCCGTGTAATTCTTTCCTCTTTGTGGTTCCTATGATAATAAAACAACATTAAATAATGCAGATTCTATCAAAGGGCCAAAATGGTTATATTTCAACTAGCGCATCCTACCTGCACCAGGAGGAGGTGTTTCTTTGGTATTTTCGGAAGATTTATTCTTCGGAGGCGCTACATTATTAGGCAGTACATGGTCAGTGAGTGCCTCCGTTTGATGCAGCGTTTTACTGGCCTCCAAGCATACAAGCTGCTTTGATAGTGATGATGAGCTACAAAGGAAACGGGTCAAACAGGTTGTTTATTCATAAAACCAACTAAATCGTCTTATTTGAAACTATATATTGTTTATAGTTTAGTGTAAAAAATAGACTTTTATAATCACATTTAACCAAATAAATAGTTCATAACTCTTTACGAAAATTACCCAACGAAAAGTGTTTCATGTCAAGCCAACCCAAGCCTGCTTCGACCCTTTACCAATCTCTTGTAAAAATAGATGGAACTCGATAAAAATTCATACTTGTCAGCTGGACAATGTCTATGAATGAGACTGACACTAGAATCCGCAGTCACAGAAGCTCCTGTTGCCTCAACACGATATGATTCTGTTTCTTTAACTTGACATCGTTTCACAACACAAGTGTCCGGGTCTCCTTTGTTTGCATTGACATTGACATTCATGGAATGCTCGCTTCTAATGATGTCACAAACATGTTCTCTTTCGTTTTCATTACCCCTATTTTGACATGTTTTATAATAAGAACATATACGTTTGAAAACAAATTTACCTTTTTTATAACAACTTCCAACTTTTGATTACCTCTCGAGCATTATAATCAATTGTGACCCACTTTGACGAGCCCTTCCCCATGATTGAACATTGATGCGCACCATTTTTGGGATATCAAAACAAATCATGGTTGAACATTTAGGCAGGTCAATCCCTTCGTCAACAACACCCGTAGCAAATAGTAGATTCACCTAAATGAGAGTCATAAGATTCAAAGAGAAGTGAAACAAGTATTCAAATGGCCACATTCAAAAAATACATCAAGAGAGTACATAACAAGAGTGTCCATATTAACAAAAACTACCCTTTTGACCCATTAACCTGTCCAAGGTGCCCAATATGCAACCTCTACCTAAACTCATGAAAACAAGATGAATATACCTTCCCAGAACAAAATAGTTCAATTGTTTCCTTTTGCAGTTTTGCTGTCAGTGCATCAACCGATGTTGCATTACCAGTCAATAATGAAGCTTTAAAATGAGACAGGTCTGCAACTCCCTTCAATATCATGTCAAGAACTTTAGCAGTTATAATTTTGTCTACCAAAATGATGCACGATACTTGCGTAGCTCCCCTGTAAACATAACCTCCAAAATAGTTAATTAGAAAGGTTAAATCTAAACTAACTACTAACCAAACAAAGTAAAATCTCAACTAAGTTTCATATTTTGATAAGGAATTACACAAATGACCGTAAAAGTTTAAAGAGTTGATGCAGTTTTGATGAGATATAGCCAGCTGCTACCATCTTTTCAAATTCACATCCGGCATCAAAAATGTTTTCATGGCCTGAAAAGATAACAAAGAAATTGAATCACAATAACTCAAGAACTAATCATTCCACAAATATGTATGTAATTTAATTACCCGAGAAAACGAAAAGGTAAAAAAAATGGTACCAATTAACATACCATTTGGTAAAGCATTCTCAATTATAGTTAATGATTCTTCAAGAAAATGTAAACACTTTAAGCAGCTATCCTTAAAGAAGCCACATTCTTCTAACGCTTTCGAGGCGTCTGCTATGCAAACTTTAACAGCCTACAAAGCAACATATCATATATTATGTAACAACCATATAATAATAACCAAACTCAAGTGCAAAAACAAACAGGACTCACTGAATTAATGTTATAAACAGACCTCATAAGCACATAGCAGACCCAATTCATCAATGCAATAAACAATCTTAGAGTGGTCATCAGACAGCCTCTTTCTAATAATCCCATGCTTTTCATCACTGTCTTTGTAATGTCTTTGCATTGACATTTGCATCTCCAACAGCTGCACTTCAAACTGTGAGGCAAAAACAGGGAAAAAATTATATAATAATATTCATTGTTCACTCTTTTTTTGTTTTTAATAACATTACTCTTGTAATTTTCATTTCAACAAAAGGGGCAAATCACATAAGAATAGCAGGCAGGCGGGCAATAACAATAACAATAACAATAACAATAACAATAACAATAACAATAACAATAACAATAACAATAACAATAACAATAACAATAACAATAACAATAACAATAACAATAACAATAACAATAACAATAACAATAATAATAATAAAAAAACAAAAAACTTTAGCTTTGAGGATTAACAACAATAAAAAAACTAAAAACATAAAAAAATAAAATAAAATAAAAACAGACCTGTAGCTTTGAGGATTTGAGTTTCAATTTCAGACCCACATGATCAATTTTGTTGGGCATATAAAAAGAGTATTTTGGTGAAACAAATTGTCTCACATTCTCCACATCCAACCCATACCTGAATCCAACAATAACACAAGCAATATCAAATAAAAATATAACTTTATCACTCAGAAACATAATCAAACCAAACCCACATGAACAAACAAAAAAAAAGCACGCAAATAATATAAGAAAATAATTTAAAAAATAATAAACTAAAGAATCTTGGTCAGTTACGTTGTGGGTTGGTTCATCATGGTTTCAAAACTTCTTTTCAAAGTCTTGGATGGGTATCCATAACCATCTGATGGCTGCATTGTTGGGATTATTTGATAAGCAAGACAGAAACAGGTTTGTGTGTTCTGTACTGGAGAGTTTAAAGCGTGAGAATATATGCAGAAAGAATCGTACGATTGTTGTTTTGGGATTTATGGAGAGTTTTGTGAAGTGAAGAGGAAGCTTGCATGAACACAGGGAGTCAAAGGGAGAGTTACTTTTTTACCTTAATTAATAAAAAATAATAATAATAATAATAATAATAATAATAATAATAATAATAATAATAATAATAATAATAATATTGGTTTCAATTGGATGCATTGATATTAGGAATGTTACAAGCATGTTATTAAATTAATTAGTTGACTAGTAGGATTACCTCATGCAATAGTCTTGAATTTGGTTTTGGTTAGTGTTGTTTTAGTTTCTTATGGTATTGGTATTGATATTTGGTATGACTACTGAAAAAACCAACAAAAATATAGTCATGCTATGGCTAAAAGGGTATCAACACATGTTTATAAAAACGAATATATGTATCAATTACCATTATGTGAAATTGGTCAAATTATCTAGGCAACAGAAAAAGATAAAACTAACTTTTTGTTAACGGCCAACGAATCAATTTCCAAGCACTCTCGGACACCCTTTTGGCGAATCAGGTACTCGAGAGTACCCGGGCAACCAATTGCCACCAATTCCCGGGAAAACCCGACCACTCACCCGCGCCGAAAGCACGACAGTGAAATAATCGGTAAAACCGGTCGGGATCAGGACTCGAACCCAAGCCAATGACCGGGTCATCCCTCATTTTCCCTCCACCAATGTCCTCCAAATGTAAACTAACTTATAAAAGCAAAAAAAAAAAAAAAAACAGTGAATAAAATACTAGGTTTAGAAAAAATATTACATAAATACCCTGATGACTGTCTTCTTCCCCACTTATCTTTTACAGCATTATCTAGCACGTATTTTCCGTTCATTTTAAGTCGTCGGCTAGATCTTTTTTTATGAACACTTGCTTTAACTCATCGCGGTCAAAGTACCCTTAGAAATTGAGCCCGAGTTGGGAGTCCTCCTCGCATCCCCTCATAACCGGCCTTAAACCAAAATATTGAATTCCTCAAACATAAGATGTGAATTTCACTGGTTGAATAAAGAGATAAAATGAAAAGTGGTTGAAACCTATATTACCTAATAGATTTAGTAAAGTACAAGCATGCATGTTTTCATTTATTTTTATTTCTTTTGTAAACAGTAATATTACATTGTTATTATTATAAAATAAACCCCGTTGTCTTGTGTTTTCTAGGAAATGTACCTCTTTGTTTTTTATGTGCGTTGGGTGGTAGGTTGTGGTTAATGGATCAGCAACGTTGTTCATGGCGATGGTAAAGTCAGACTTGGGTGGCAGATAGTGGTTCATGGACCAACAACGTTGTTCATGGCGTTAGTAGAGTCAGACTTGTGGGTTACCATCATCAGTTTAGGTTGATTGATAACATGGGGCATTATATCTGGCATCATCTATTAATCGATATAGTCATGTGTTGTTATCATTTCTTCATATCTAATGTCTAAGAAATTGGTCATTACCTTATCGCAGAACACAACATTGGCTATTAAGGTCTCATCGGTGATGTTGGCACTCACGTAGCACATGGGTTAGGGTAGGAAGGTATATAATAGTAGTAAGAGTAATTTATGAGTGACTGTTAGTCTATAAACAGAAAATATTGGGTTCATGTTTAAAAGGTATAAAACTATAAACAAAATTTATATATGTCGTTGTTTTTACATAACGAGTTGACGCTATCCCGTGCATTGCGGCGGGTGTTGATTGAGAAAATTAATACTATCACTATATGAGAACAAAAATTCATGAGTTTTTAAATAAGTTATTGTAATATGTACTATTTTGTTATAAAAGCCGTTGGCTACATCAGAATATATGAAAGTTAACATCAAGTGTATTTCGTTCAGTAAACTAAACTTATCTTCTTCTTCTTTTTTTAATATGTGAGGTTTTGTTTAGACTACTAACATTCTGTATTACCATCAAGAATTATAATTTGAAATTGGTTACATTTTCATAAAGTTTTTAATTTGTTTAACTTTATATATATAATGCCTTTTTTATTTGGTTCAAAAAATTTATACAAATTTTATTTTCTAAACTTATTTAAATCATACAAATAATAAATCTATAGTTGTGATACACAATCTATTTTATGCAATCTCTCTTTTAAGAGATGCCACATATGATGTGATGTGACAACTCTAAACCAATTAAAAAAAATAAATATGGTTTAAATATTATTTAACATAATCTATTAAATACCTAATCTACTAAATGTAAATATTAAAACTTTATTATTTTCTCTCTCATGTTTCCTCTCATAACTTTTAAATGCTAATATCTTTTATATACGAAATTTTTTTAAGAAAAAAATTACACCAAATTAACGAGCGTTTTATTATCTTTCCAACGAGTACCATAGTGCTATATAAAAAATGGAGAAAAAAAAAGACTATTTTTTGTAACTCGACAGGTATTGTGTCAGGTTTGGAATTAGTTTAAAAAAATTGTGGGTTTGGGTCGTGCCTGGGATTAGGTGATACCCGACCCAATTACCCTTTTTTTATATTAAAATATAATAACTTATGGCAGAGATTTGTTTAAAATAATAATAATAATAATAATAATAATAATAATAATAATAATAATAATAATATTCATTAATCATATATTGGCATATACCATTTTTATAGTTTAAATACTTTTAATTTTATTCACTTTACGTAGATTTCTCAATCCGGGACATTCCCGGGGTATAAACTAGTAAAAAGATATTCTACAGAAACTTGCATGAACATCTTGCTATCAAAGTTTTAGTAAATAGTTTTAGAAATATGTTAGTACATAACAAAATGATTCAAACTTTTAAATTGTTGTATAGAAATTGCCATTGTATATTATGTTGTTCCATAATATTGCAAGTACAAAACATATATAAGTAATAAAATTTTAACAAAAAAATAACTTATTACATTTAGCATTTTATTTTTTACATCTCTATTCAGACTGTTAAAAGCATCCCCCCTAGTTGTCGTCTGATGTTCGCTCAAGCGTTAACAGGTGCTTTACGCAAAGTAGTGGCATCGCCAAGCTCGGTGGATAACTGGGTCCAATTGCTATTGCTTCCACGGTTAACCCTGAGGGTGATCAGACCGTCCTCCAGGCAAGAACGAAGATCAGGGAACAGGAAATCTCTGCAGTGTAGTAGCATCATGCAAGCACTTGGAGAATGGAAAGATGGGTCTGGGTTTGCGGTCTTGGTTTCTTCTCTTTTGGATAGCACAGGGGAGGTCTCGGTATCTAGGGGAGAAGCAAAAATGGGTAAGGACAACGCAAGCGAACCTAACATAAAACAATGTCTTCGAAAAGTCAGGGATGGTCATTTCACGGCGGCGGTAAAGGTGTTGTGCTCTAGTGGAGTCGCTCCCCTATGTGAATCGACCATGAAGGCCCTCATTGATAAACACCCAGTGGTGCCGCCTCCATCCTTTCCTTCTAACCCCATCGCCCAACCCGCTCTATCAGTAGATGAGGGTTGTGTGCTTAAATGTATCCGATCTTTCCCTAAAGGGACATCTTGTGGTAGGGACGGGATACGGGCCCAACACCTGTTGGATGCTTTTGGGGGTGAAGGATCAGTGACTTCCTCGGGGTTGCTCGCGGCCATCACTGAAGTTGTCAACTTATGGCTTAGGGGGGCCTGCCCTAAGATGCTGGCCGAGTTCGTTGCATCGGCCCCCCTCACCCCCTTATTGAAGCCCGATAATGGAATTCGGCCTATTGCTGTGGGGGGCATTTGGCGAAGGCTAGTTTCTAAGGTGGCAATGAAGAAGGTTGGGAAAGACATTGCCCAGTACCTGGGGGACTTTCAATTTGGAGTAGGGGCGCCAAATGGGGCAGAGGCGGTGCTTCATAGTGCCAACAGGTTCCTCAACTCTTTTCATGCGGAAGGGTCTCTAGCTATGCTTACAGTAGACTTCTCCAATGCCTTCAACATGGTCGACCGTACAGTTTTTCTCCAAGAGGTTCACCAGCGATGCCCGTCCATCTATCCATGGGTCCAGTTCCTTTATGCCCAGCCAGCTAGGCTGTATGTGGGCAATGATTGTATTGGGGTTACCACCGGAGTGCAGCAAGGAGATCCTTTGGGGCCCCTTCTCTTTGCCCTTGCCTTACATCCCCTTATCATGCGGATTCAGGAATACTGTAACCTACCGTTTCATGCCTGGTATTTGGATGATGGGACGATTATAGGCAACGCAGTGGAGGTTGCCAAGGCTTTAGACATAATCAATGCGCATGGGCCATCTCTGGGGCTTCATCTCAATATTAAGAAAACAGAGGTCTTTTGGCCGACGTGTGACGGGTTGAAAAGTCAGGAAGGGCTTTTCCCGACAGGGATTGGTAGACCTGACAAAGGGGTTAAGCTCCTTGGTGGAGCTGTTAGCCGAGATCCTACCTTTATCGGGGAGTTGGCAGGGCGGCGGGCTACGAGTGCGGTTGCCCTCATGAAACTACTGCCGCGCCTTAGAGATCCCCAGAGTGAACTCCTGCTGCTCAGGTCATGCATGGGGGTCGCTAAGTTACTCTTTGGGTTACGAACTTGCCAACCCCACTTCATGGTGGATGCGGTATCCCTTTTCGATGATGGTCTCCGCGAAGCTATTGAAGATATAGTTGTGTGTGGCGGCCCCTTCTTCGGGGACCTCCAGTGGCGCTTGGCATCCTTGCCGATGCGTTTAGGTGGTTTGGGCCTCCTTTCAGCTCGAGATGTTGGGGTCTATGCCTTTGTGGCGTCCAGAGCTCAGTCTTGGGAACTTCAGGATCATATCCTCCGAAACAGTGGGGTCATTGGACTAGACCCGGACTATCAACAGGCGCTTGAACGCTTAAATGTCTATCTCCCGGACTTTGATATTGGCGGTTTTTCTAACAAGGACACCGCCCCCCCAAAGCCACAAAAAACTTTGGCGAATGCTCTTTTTAGCAAAACTGCTCAGAGCCTGGGAGAAGTTTTTGAGTTATCCACTCGCCAGAAGGCGGTGATTGAATGCCTAAAAGGGCCTCATGCTCAGGATTTTTTGACCGTTATCCCGATTGAGGGTTTGGGTCAATGCATGTCTGCAGTAGAGTACAGGGCTATACTCAAGTACCGATTGATGATCCCTATGTACCCGGAAGATGATACATGCCCCATCTGCCGTAAAACTTGCATGGATAAATACGGGGAGCATGCAATTCATTGCAAGGAGCTCCCTGGTTTTAAATATCGGCATGACTGGGTGAGAGACGTTTTGTGGGATATCTTGAGAAGAGCTGGGATCTCTGCCAAAAAGGAAGCCCCTGTAAACTTCCTCACAGACCCCACGGAAGGGAGATCCACCCTGCGACCCGCAGATCTGCTGGTCTTTGGTTGGGAGAGGGGGAAACATGCCTGTGTGGACCTCACTGGGGTATCTCCGTTGGTTGGGTTAAGGGAAACAGGGTTCGTAGCTGGGCAAGCATCAAGAAAGGCGGAATCAAAGAAAGTAGATAAACATGCTAAAGCTTGTGCAGATAACCAACATGTCTTTATCCCTCTGGCCTTCGACACTTTTGGCTCCCTGGCGCCAGAAGCTATTCGTTTCTTGACCAGGGTCCAACGGGTCGTCCACAGCAATGTTTCATCCCCAGGGGGCAAGGTTTTGTCTTTAGTAGACTAGGGTTTGCAATTCAAAAAGGGGTGGCGGCGCAGCTTGTTGCCCGTCTACCTGCTATTATGATGTAACTTTCGTATTTTGTAATAATCAGTCTAGTTTCTAAAAAAAAAAAAAAAAAAAAATTAAATACTAATCAACTTATTCCCTTATTAATAAAACTATAATTAGAACTAGAAATAACCTTTTTTTTTTTGAACGGCCAACGAATTAATTTCCGAGCACTCTCGGGCACCCTTTTGGCGAATCAGGTACTCGAGAGTACCCGGGCCACCAATTGCCACCAATTCCCGGGAAAACCCGACCATTCACCCGCCCGAAGGCACGACAGTGAAATAATCGGTAAAACCGGTCGGGATCAGGACTCGAACCCAAGCCAATGGCCGGGTCATCCCTCATTTCCCCTCCACCCATGTCCTCCAAATGTAGCTAGTGAGAATTGAACCCAAGCCTTCCTTAGAAAATTTTAGGCCCTCAACCAACTAGGCTACAAGTATTGGACAACTAGAAATAACCTAATCTCTAAATTTAACCGAATACTTTTTGGTTTTGACTTTTATATACACGCAGTTACTTTTTTATTTATTTATTTATTTGAGTGAATACTTTTTATTATTGTTAAAAAAAAACCATGTATTAAAACCATGGTACAAAAAAGGGTATATCTATACTATCTTATAATACACTAGATTATAACCCGGTAGCGTCCCGGGTTGAGAAATTTAATATGATACATCAATTTTACATATGAAATAATATTAATATCTAACCTAAAACAAATTAACAATGTACAACTCCAATTCTAACACCTAAACTAAAAGAATGTAGAACTTTAATTTAACTCTAATATTAACACCTATCCTAAAGGCTAAATAAATGTACAACTCTAACATACTAATATTGATACCTAACTTAAAACAACGTATAACTCTATTAACCTATTCGGCTCTGGTTGAAAAAAAAATTCATATTTACTGATTTAAACATAATTAGTGACTTGTGTATACATGATTAACGATTTACCCGAACACTTTGTGTTTTTTTCCTGTATGAACAAAACCCCACAAAAAAATTTCTCCGTTTTTTATATAGCACTATGGTACTCGTTGGAAAGATAATAAAACGCTCATTAATTTGGTGTAATTTTTTTCTTTAAAAAATCTCGTATACTAAAGATATTAACATTTAAAAATTATGAGAGAAAACATGAGAGTGAAAAATCCAATTTTGTTTTTAAATTATTTTTTTCCTAAAATATCTCAATGCCATATGAGATGACACATGACACACTCAAGGAAGAGAATGTCTATTTGAGTGCCATGTCATTAAAATGGCTTCGGTTTATTATATGTATAGATAGATTTCACAAGGACCTCTTAAAATTTAAGTTTTACAAGCATAATTCCTTATAGTACAACACACAATACATATGTTAACTACTTTTTAGGGCAAATATGTCTTTTATACAATACTTACATATTTCCCCCAACTTTACTCAACTTTTTTTATTTAAATAACAATTACAATTTTCACCGTTATTTTAACAAACCACCCTCACGATTTTTAAACTTTCATAATTTTTTTGTACGTTAATATTTTCCTAATATTATTATACCGTATAAATGAACATTTTTTTCTCTTTAATTTGAGTATAGTATTGCTATAGTTTTTTTAATTTAAAAATGATATGTTATGGTTAAGTAATAACCGAAACGAAAACAAACGAAAATGAACCGAAATCATTTATCTATACTTTCCATAATAGAAGAAGCGTGAGTGACGTCAGAAAGCTGGTGTGTCAACCGGAGAGACTGGCCACCAATGTCTGTATGATGCAAAAACTGACGTCATTAATCGCTTTAAAATATTCAAAAAAGGCGTGGGCCACGTGAAAGCACCGATGTTGTTCTCAACAATGGTTCTGAATCCTTAGGTCTACTAACCAACAGCAGACATTGTGCACATATGCTTTCAGCTGTTTAGGCCTTAAGTTTGAATTTTAAGGGGAAAATTTTAAATCCACGTAGGGAAACGTGCCTCATCAGCTCCTTATATATAAGCACATAACGAATGCACTAATTTCTTATGTCAGCTTTGAATTTTCTAAAAAAGATTTTCAAATTTCCCTCTTATAATTTAAAACAGTGTCGACCTCAATGTACGATGAAGAAAGCCATTGTGATCTGAATCCAGCCAAAGACATGTGGTACACAAAGGCTCGAGTTATAAGAAAGTGGAAGAGAGCTTATCCATTGCGGAGTTTGACGTTGAAACAAGAAGAAGAGTGTGGTTGTACTTCTCAAACCGTTCTTTCTTCACAGGCTATAATTTATCCATTGTGTCAGGGGTTCTTAGTTGGAACACAGAAGAAGCGTGTTGATGAACTCATTGTTTCAGGAATTCAAGATGTTTCAATATTTTATACGTAACTTTTATATGTCTTCACTTTACTATATTTTTCTATTGTTTAAAAGTGTATGCTTAAATCATTTTTGAAATTATATCACCAACCTTGAGAACATACCCAAACCAAACCTACGGAATTAACCTTCCCTCCATTTGAAGTCTAATTAGCCTACACTATGTGGTGGTGCACGGAGAGTGGCATGGAATGACATGTTGTATCCACTTTAGTGTTGGGGGCATAAGGGCAAAATTTTACGAGGTGTGCTTGCGTGGACAATGAACCCATGGCTACCAAGTTAGCTCCGTTTTTTTGTTTTTGTTTTTTTTTTCATTGACCTTTTAAATAAACTAATAAAGTAAATAAAAAACATTTATATTAATAAAACAATAACATTACATAATATAAAAAAAATATAAACATAAATAAAAAAAAACATTATATTTTTTATACGTCTTATGCGAGTTGATGGATCGAGTTATACATATTCGACTCCGATTTGATCTTGTAACACAAATATTGCAACTGAAGATCTACCATTACCCCTAAGACGAGCAAGAACGACAAAATGAAGAGCAAGCCAACCAAAACGAAATTTAAATTTGAATTATGCTTTTTCTAATTTATTAGAATTAATGTTTTTTTTTTCAATTATGTCCCATTTTTTAGTTTTAATGGAATTTAAATTTTAATTATATTAATTTTTTAATTTATTTAAAATTTAAAAAAAGAAAATAGGATACTTTTCCTAGAGTATCCTTAGTATTTTAATGGTTTTAAAGTCCTTTAGGTTAGAAATTGACATGAAAGGGATTAGCTTTTTTTTTTTTGAAAAATGCACTTCATTAAAGAACCAAACCCGACCACTATCTCCAAGTTAGAGACAGAAGCCGAAAACCAAAGAAATCCAAACAAAACAAACACATTACGTTACATCGAAAGAGCACCAATGAAACCAATCCACAATCCCACCCTTAAACCGATGTTTATACCAAAGGTACCCCCAAGACTTAATGTCCGCCACCAAAGTGACCACATTCGTATCAATGCCATTAAAGATCTTCTCATTCCTAGCTCTCCACATTCTCCAACATGTGATGATAATGATACCGTGTAAAATCTCCTTCTTGACACCCGTAGTACCACTGTGCTCATGAAGAAGAACCACATCCTTCACATGAAAAACGAACGGTCTCGGAATCCTGCACCACGAAGCAATTTTATCCCAAACCCCATACGCCAATGCACACCCCGTGAGAAGATGCTCTATAGACTCTTCGTATGATAGACACCAAGCACATGAGAGATTATCCACCATAATATTCCTTCTAGCCAAAGCCGCTTTAGTAGGGAGGCGGTCCAAGAACGCACGCCACATAAAAATATTACACTTATTCGGCACCCAAGAGCTCCATCTAAACTCGAAAACAGGATTAGTCACCGGCGACCCACTTAACCATCTTTTGACCGCAGCAACCTCAAAACCATTGTTGTCCCCATGGGACCATGACCAAGTATCTTCACTATTATTCAAAGAAATCGGTTGCAATAAAGATTCAAGCGACAACTTACCTTCAATCTCTTCCGGCGAAGTCATGGCTCGCGTCCACTCCCAACGAACCGCCCATCGATTCCCTGATGAATACAGACGCTCGGAAAGAGAAACCCTTTTGGACTTCTCGAGAGCATACAACAATGGAAAGGAATTTTTAAGCGGCTCGTTCCCCAACCATGTATCTAACCAAAACCGAATCCGCCTACCGGCCCCAGGATTTCCACGAATAATGCAGTTTAAACCAACCCCATCAACCTTGTGTTTGTTCCAAAAACCAACACAGTTCTTCCATACCCCTGTAAAAGCATTATTGCATGGAGCGATGCCCCAATACCTAGCCGAACCATGAATAGAAAAAACAACCCTTCTCCAGAGTGCGGTTGGTTCGTTAAGAAACCTCCAAAGCCATTTAACCAACAAAGCATTATTACTAACGTTTAAAGACGCAACCCCTAGGCCCCCATCTTTAATCCGTTTCGTAATAGTTTCCCACGCCACCCAACTCATTTTCCGAACATCATCCGACCCGCCCCATAAAAACCGCCTCATAAGGCCTTCCAAATCACCAATAACCTTCTTGGGCGCCTTAAAAAGAGAAAAATAATATATCGGAAGGCTATCCAACACCGACTTCACTAACGTCAACCGACCGGCAATAGAAAGAGTATTTGCTTTCCATTTAGAGAGCCGACTTTTAAATTTAGAAACCACCGGATCCCAATTCGAAATTCTATTCATGTTCGCCCCCACCTTTATACCCAAATACGTAAAAGGTAACGTACCCTGTTTGCAACCTAACTCGGCGGCCATACTCGCGATATCTGCTTCCTCAACGCCTACCCCGTAAAGAACCGATTTATGCAAATTGATCTTGAGACCGGAACAGAGGTAGAAGATCCGAAGAATGCGCCTCATGTTATTAAAATTGAAAGACGACCAATCACCCATAATCATCGCGTCATCCGCATATAAAAGATGAGACAAAGAAGGCCCGTCGTTAGGAAGTTTTACCCCATGAAAGGCACCAATATCACAAGCCTGGTTTAACATCCCCGAGAACGCCTCCATCAAAATAATAAACAAGAACGGAGACAAAGGATCTCCCTGACGAATGCCTTTTTGACAACCAAACTCAAAAGTAGGAGACCCATTTACTAGAACAGAAGCTCTAGAAGAAACTAAAATACCCCGAACCCACTCACACCAAACCTCTGGGAAACCCATCTGTGACATAACTGATAGCAAAAACTCCCAGTTTACGTTGTCATACGCCTTTTCAAAGTCGATCTTGAACAGAAAAATTTTCCGCTCTCTCTTCTTCGCCCAAGAAATAACTTCACTAGTCATTAAGGGACCGTCTAAAATATATCTACCGGATAGGAAAGCCGATTGCGTCTCAGACACAATACGGCCCAAAACCGACTTCAAGCGATTCGCCAGAACCTTAGAAACCACCTTAATAATACTCCCAATAAGGCTAATTGGTCGAAAATCCCCCAGATTCGAGGGATCACCAATCTTAGGAATCAGTGTAATAAAAGAAGAGCCAACCCCCGGGCTGAAGCGACATGCCTCATAAAAATACTCCATAATGGAGAAAAAATCACGCTCAAACAAACTCCAATAGTGCCTTATGAATCTGAAATTAAACCCATCAGGACCCGGGGCTTTATCTGCACCACACTCGAAAACCGCACGTTTGATCTCCTGTTCAGAAAACTTGTCAGCCAAAATAGCGGCCTCCGCACTATTCACGACCGTCAAACCGTAGCAAACAAGAAACGGACGGGAACCCATAGACTCCTTAAATTTATCCCGAAAAAAACCCATAACCTCCCTTTTAATAATACTCGGATTAGTCACCCACCTACCATCCACCTCTAACCCGGGAATGTGATTAGACACCTTTCGTTTATTAATGAATCCATGAAAATACCTGGAGTTATCGTCCCCATGAGTAGCCCAAGAACATCTGGCCTTCTGTTTCAAATCACGGTGCTTAAAAACATCAAGCTCACCAATACGTCTCTTAATTTCCGTCAACGACCAAACTTCCTCCTCGGAAAGCGTACGATCCTCCACTGCTTGGTCAAAAAAATTAAGCTCATCTTCCAGAACCCGTCTCTCCTCCATCTCGCGCGCTTTGACAGTAGCCGCCCAAGTGTTTATACTTTTACGTAACAACTTGAACTTAGATAATAACCGAGCATCTGGAGAACCCAAGAATATCCCATCCTCTACCGTGCGCTTAACAACCGCATCAAAATCTTCACGACCAAGCCAAGAATTATAAAACTTGAAAGGTTTTGGACCGAAATTACTCGACCCTGTCTTCAATAATAGTGGGCTGTGATCAGATTTAAACCTTTCCAAAGCTATATACTCCGCACACGGCCATTCCATAAACGTCTCCCAGCTGACAAAAATCCTGTCAATACGGCTTAACTTATTACCTGCAACAAAAGTAAACCGTCTCCCTTTCAAGGAGTACTCATGTAAGTCCGAATTATCAATAAAATCATTAAATTCAGAAGCCTCCGCCGAATTAAAAATCGAATTCCGTCTTTCATCCGCGTGCCTGACGGAATTAAAGTCGCCAGCCACAATCCACCTACCACCCCCCTCACCTACCAACCGGTTAATATCCTCCCAGAGCACGCGTTTAGCAGCAATGTTCTGAGGCGCATACACATTTAACAAATGATACATATACCCACTACCCTTGATCACTCCAGAGACAAGAATCCAATTCGAGTTTTTAACCACCCTATCCATAGTGAAAACACTAGGATCCCATAACGATACTAGACCACCCGACCTTCCAGAAGAAGGAATCCAATCATGACCAAACTCCCCAAAACCCCAATAACGGCCCAACGGAACCGTATCCAAAGAACCAAATTGCGTTTCCTGTAACATGATGAAACTAACCTCGTGCGTAGCACGAAGACCTCTAACCCAATCCGCCTTACCCAAACAGCCCATACCCCGAATGTTTAATGTTAAAACATTCATTGACCAACCTCTTGATAACCTTCACTACGTAATACCTCAAAAACGGTCGGAGCAAAAGAAGCTAATTTTTCAACCCCCAATGCACGGCTCAAATTAATCGTATGAGTAGCTTCTATTTCAATCGGACTCTGCACAGCATCATCGTCATTCAAACCCGTACATCCATCCGCAGTTACCGAATCATGGTTGCTAACTTCAGCTTCCATGGAATCAGCATTGAGACGTCTGTTCAGATCCGGCGTAACGAAAACTTCTTCAGCAGCATCAGTATCATTACCGCCACTATCACCCACGCCCGTACTATCTGAAAGAATACCAATTAGCCGGTCTAAACCAAACATGTCATTGTTTTCCCGCGGCCTTTTTTTTGGACGTTCAAGAGAACCACTACCCTCGTTCCTGTTTTTGAACAATGACTTCCGCCGAAACTTCTTCCTACCCTTAGACAGAGCCGTTTGTGGACAAGGCGACCCCTCCAACCCAACGACCCGTTCACCCCCTTCATTGGCACTATGACAGTGCCTATCATCTACTACCCCCACGAACTCACTGTCCAATACCTCATTTTGGGGCAGCTCTCCTTCTTCACGTTCTGCATGTGACTCTTCAACCTGTGGTTCGACATCCTGTTGAACACTACAATCGACATCCTCAAGAACCACAATACACTCGGGTACCCACTCACCTACATCTTCATCAACCCATACGTTAAAAGTGCGACCTCTCCAATGAATATCAACCCTATCCTCGATTCTCTTACAAACCTTAGTCAATACACCAACAAGCGCATAAGAAAGGTTATTAACATCACCTGAGATAGACGCAGACTGAACCACTTTGCCATATCTATTAACAATTACGTCGTACACCTCATCCAACGCCAATTGAGCCGGAACACCATGTACTTGTAGCCAAGCAATACGACCCTCTTCAACAGTCACACCATCTACCCAAGGCTGTAACACTTCGAACCACCCTGACCATGTTCGAGCATCATTGAGAAAATTATCGGCATCCTTACTGTCATAAAATACCAAGACCACTGATAGGCCCCCCATATACTTAATATCCAAAGCATTCCACCCATTATTTTTTAACAGTTGATGCATAGAAGTCAATGTATTAATATCCACCACCCTTCCATGTAAAGCACACCCATTCCAGTGGGAAAAACGCTCCACGGAATCGTCAATATTGATCACCGCCACTTTGTTTCTGTTCATCAGAGAATCCGCAAACGTACGTCCATTACCCACAGAAGCATGCATGGAACCACCCCCATCAGAACCCCCGGAGATAGGGTGTGCATGAGGAATATTAACCGGTGACGCCGCCTTCCTCTGATGTGCAGAGTCCGGCCTAGATACCTTCTCTCCGTCCACAAAACGAGCAATCGTAATGAACAGTTTATAAGATCCCACCCACACGTCTGATAGATCGTTCTCCAACCGTGCCAAATCGTTAACCTCAGAAAACTTGACAAAAGCAAATCTCTTACCCCACCTATCCAGTTTTCGTGCGATGTATGAACCTTCGTATTTCCCGTACCTACTCAACACCTCCTTTAGATCCTGCGAAGAACACTTCGGAGGAAGGTTCGACACAAAAAACTTGGAGAAAACCTTGTTGTGATCTTCCGTGGAACGCTCATTCCGTCTATCTTTCCGATTGCGAGGATATTCCCAGCCGTCAGGATCGAGCCGCCGTTGATCGCCCGACATACCCGGAGCGACTAGGGTTTTTTTAGTTATGAAAGGGATTAGCTGAAGCTAGCATGCTTGCTCCTTCCCCAAAACAAAGAATCTCCCCACAAGTTTGAAGTCTATGCCTGGCTAAAAATACATTTTCTTTACTAAATATAGATTTTCCAATTTATCTGATTTCTCTTTAAAAAAAAATACTATTTTTATGTAAAGTACTTTAACTCCGTGAAGACTACTATTATTTCAAAAGGTTGCCATTATTAAAATACATCACATAAATAAACGAGCCTTCTTAAAACTATGGGAGAAAACATTTAAATTTTGTTGTAACACAAGCAATTATGCTACATATAAAAAGAAAATTTTTAACAGTGCACATCCGGTAATATGAGAGCCTTGAAATGTTTTTAACAAATTGAACACGCGCTGTTATCTTTTTGAACATATTTTTTTAACATTTCTCAATGTTTTCACAACCGGATCGGACATCAAACCGCTCCACTACCGGTTAAACCAGATTTAAGAACAAGATGAAGTCAAAATTATTTCATATTTAATATAAAATATATAATTAAAGTATAGAGTGACAAAACTCAATCCAAAACTTTAAAGAAAAGATTAATAAATAAAGAAAAAATAACAAATAGTAATGTTTATAATATATAAATGACCTTGATATTTAAACTCCCTAAACTTATTTTCACCCCCCCCCCCCCCCCCCCTTAAAGCGTCGTGGTATGACTATAGCGCAACGCTTTGGCCATAAAGTGAAGCACCTGAACCCAAAGCATCGCGCTATGGCTATAACTCGGTGCTTTGATATTTTTTTTTTAACCCCAAAGCGCCAAGCTATGGCTATAACTCATGCTTTCATACACCCCTTCCAAGCCCGTACAGTGTATAGTCTTTTTTTTTTTTTTTGTTAAAGGAGACTAAGCTCCGGTAAATTTTATTAAGTCACAAAAAATATTTACAAACCGCCCTATGGGCTTACAAAATATATCAAAACTAATCTAATAGCCCATAAGTCAAAATCAAACACAAAACCAAACAAACAACCCAAATACAAATTAGCTCTCAAAAACAAAATTAACCATAGTTTAAACAACCATAGACCCAAAATAAAAATAGCCCAATACGATACTTCATAAGCCTTCCAATGCAGCAACAAGTCTTCATGATCTTGCAACACAACCTGATCTTCATAACCACACCCACATTACATACTCTATGACTATACATACTGCATCCATTGCCTAAAAGCCCAACAATCTTCTGATCTTTGCATGGTATTTTAACAAACAACTGATCAATCCAAATAACTTTTAACACGAGAGATCTGACAACAATCTGATAATAATCTGACCCTATTAAAAATTCTGACCCAGAAGTCTGATAGCACTCCAATAAGTATCTGACCATTATAGCCAACCATTCTAATACAGTAAGACTATACGGAGTGGGGCGGGAGAGAGGGCGGGAAGGGGGGGGAACACCGCTGCAAGCAAGCGTGGAAGCCGGCGTGGAGGGGGGGGCGGGAAGGAGGTCACCGGCGTGGGGGGGAGTTTTAGGCCACGTGGCACGTTTCTATTGGGTGAGGGGATGGCAACGGTCATTTTTAAAAAAAAAAAAAAAAAAAAAAAAAAAAAAAAAAATTAAATTACAAACGGTCAAATTATCAACGGTCAAAAAAAAAAAAAATTTATAAATTACCCCCATTTCACTACAACACACCCACTTTAACCAAATTTTATACAATTTTCAACCAAATTTTATACACTTCTCATCCAATTTTTATACACTTCCTCAACCAACAATGAACCCATACAACCGAGGATTCGACCCGAACAACCCATACGCGTACGTCCCAAACCCGAATACACCACCGGTTCGCCCGATCCCAAACCGTCCACCCCATCCTTCACCTTGTCCCGACTACGCCGGTTATGCCGGTTTTATTAGTGGCCAAATTTATCCGAATTTCCCATTCAATGATTCTCTCGTTCCTTCACAACTTCCTTTAACCCAAACCGTACCCGAAACACAACCTCAAGAACAACTTCCTTTAACTCAAAATGTGGCGGGATCATCTTCGGGTAAAAACCCCCCTGCAAAAAGAAGTCACAGGAGGAAGACGGCGGAAGAGAAAGCATTAGCCGCCGCTAACCGCCAACCACTTAAGTGGACACCTCAAGAAGAGCTTGCATTAACCAAAGCGTGGATTAGCGAGTCCGAAAAAGAGCAAGGTATTTGTAATAATTTTTATAACATGAAATATTTTTTATAATATTACTAATAATTTTTTTAACATGAAATATTTTTTGTAGGAACAAGTCGCCACAAAAACGACTTCTGGGACGACATCAACAAAGTGTTCCATGTGTTGATGGAAAAAGACTTCTATCGAGCAAACGATAGTCTCTCGTCCAAGTGGACGGAGATAAACAGGGCAATGAACGCGTTTCACCCGCATTATTATCACGCAAGAAACAATCCAAAAAGCGGTGAAACGGACACTGACAGCCTGAGCCGGTCGCTACAAGCGTATCGTCTCGAAACCGGGCTCGAATTCAAATTTCTTCATTGTTGGGAAGTCGCCAAGAACCATTCAAGATGGGCGTTCGTCCCCACTGCAAGCAACTCCGCAAAAAGGTCGAAAACAGGATCGTCAAGAAACCGTCAAACTGATCCTGAAAACGTAGAGGCCGTTAATTTGGATGATGACGACTTTGAAGAGGAATTGAGTCGCCCACCCGGCCGAGATAAGTCAAAAAAGCGGGCTGGGAAATCTACTGCTTCGGGTTCGGGTTCTGGATCAACCGGCGCTTACAGCGCTGACTTGCAAGATTTAAATGCCACCATGATTCAGTTCAATACGATTCAAGAAAAAATGCTCGAAGAGAAAAAAAATATTCGCGAAGCGTTCGAAAAAAAATTGACTATGAAAGAGCGCAAATTGTCTATCAGAGAGCAGCACGAAAAACGCGAGGATTTGAAATTTCTCGCCATGAACACCGACCATATGCAAGGGCCGGAGTTAGAGATGACGCTTCAAATGAAGCGTGATATTATCGAAAAATATAATCTGAAATGATTTGGTAGTTTTTAATTTTTTAAGGTTTTATTGTATTTTTTTTAATTTTCTAGGTTTTTTTTTGTATTTTTCTAGGTTTGTTATTAATAAAAAGTATTTATTATTATTATTGTTTTATATAAAAAGTTAAAAAAAAAAAAGAAAAATAAAATGCCACATGGCACTTCCCCCCACCTCTTCCCCCCCCCTTCCACTCCCCACAATTATTTTCCCCCCCACAAGGGCCCCACAAGTGCCACATGGCGCTTCCCCCCACCTCTTCCCCCCCCACCACTCCTTATAGTCTAATACTGGTCTGATCATGGCTACCAAATCTAACACTAAACTGACCATGACCACCAAGACTGACAATGATCTTAATAACCCGGGAAAATTACTGAAATAAACATTGAATACATCTTATTACCAAAATAAACATTGTTATAGGCTAAAATTTAGCCACTTCAAGCTTTAATCGGCTAATATGTAGCCTTTTAATTTATAGTGTATTCGTGTAAAATGGTTTTCAATATAAAGCCCCTAAACTTTAGTCATTTTAAGCTAAGTAGCCATTTTAAGTTTAACTTCTAAAGCTCCCTAAAGTTTAGTCATTTAAATAAAAAATTCAAAATTAATCTAACTCTAAAGTAGAGCGTTTTTAATTTGAAACCCCTAAACTTTAGCCATTTCAAGAGCTAGGGGTTTTCAATTTAATCCCAAAAGTCCCTAAATTTTAGCCGTTTTAATAAAAAATATGCAAAATAAATCTAAGCCCCTAAAGTTTAGCCGTCTTCAGTTTCACCCCTAAAGATCCCTAAAGTTAGTGGTTCAATATAAATCTAACCCCTAAATTTAGCCGTTTTCAATTAGCTTATTTTGATCATCATGGCTACACCTTAGCCTTTTCAACGGATGATACCCATAAAATTTAGCTCAAAGACATGTTTATTTTGGTTATTAGACACACTCAATGTTTATTATCTTTATATTCCCTATATTTAAAGAATAAATGAATCAATGCATACGGCTTGGTAAGCTTCGAATTCTCAATATTTTGGCCACAGAGCAAACCACTTAGCCACTAGGATATACCCTCTTAGAAACCTATTAAAGTTTTAATGAATAAAGACTAAAGAGTGGGTTACACCCACGCTTCGCAGTGGAGGCGATCCGATGTCAAAATGCATATGCAATGCTAAATATAAGTTAATGGCGGGTATTCGATTGGTGTCGATTCAATTCGTTACATTATCTTCACTCGCTATAACAACCGAAAGAGAAGCAAAAAAAAAAAAAATTAATAAACTCGCGATATGACCAAAAGGATATTAACACATGTTTTACGAATATTGACAAGAACTATGATATGCGATTTGTATGACCACAAACTTCACTTTTCTACAAAAGCATTCTTTCGACACACTTAGAAAAAAAATACATAAGCGAATCAATATGCAAGTAGAAGTATCAAGTACGGTATGCGAATATGGATGAGAACTAACTCTATTTTGCAGCAACTATCATTTAAAACAATCCTACATTACACCTGCATACTGTGTAAAAAAAATAAAGGTACAATTAACAAAAAAAAAAAAAAAAAGAGCAAGCCATCCCTACCAAAGTAATTCTGTTGTTGGATGGTTACACCTTAATGATACAAAGATACATTTTTTTCATTTTCTCCAGACTACTGACTGACTGACTAATCCCTTGTCGTCCCATTTACAAACGCATGAATTTTAATTTTTGATTTTCAAGTGGTTAACCTTTTTTCTTCTTTTTGTGTTTTATTGTGTCAAAAACAACTCTCCTATACCTGCTTCACTTGATTTCATTTGATTTTCCTTCAATATAAACGAACGCGAAGGAGCCCAGGTTGAGGCTCAGAGTAGTCGAGGCCCTCTTCCTCCAGCAGGTATCTCTGGACAGCAACAGGGAGTCTAGCTGGAGTGCGGGTCCCTCTAGTGTGGTGGCCGGTCCCAACACATATGTACACCTGTAAATGCTGATCTGTTGACCTGGCAACGTTCCTAAGCATTGTGAGATCCCGTTTCAGGACATGAATTGCTTCTGTCACGTGTAGCCCGTGAAGGTCTATCAACTTTTCCTGGCCTGCTCTTCCGTTGCCCTGCATACTTGGGCTAGCTGGGTTCCTGCACGATTGTATAACAAAGCGGGCCCCAGAAACAAAATGATTGCAACGAAAATATAGGTTGTCAAAGAGCATAGTTTATAGTCCTAGAAGTGGTAATTCTGACCCGTTTGATTATTTGATCTCTAACGGGATAAATGTACGTATATAACTAACCTCTGCTGATATATAGAGCTTGAGCGGAAATGAAACTAACCTCTGACGATATATAGATTCTTGAGCTTTTCCATGAGCAGCCTTCATTTGCATGTTGTGCAGTTGCCCCTTTACACTTAGTTCCTTCGCTAAAGCCTTGCTTCCAACAAGGTAAGCCTGTCGTGCCTGTTATTATGACAAGCAAAATATTAAAAAAATAAATAAATAAATAAAATATTTGAAAGTAATCTATCGTATCGTCCCATTTACTTACAAATCGGTTGATACTGGTTGTGTTTATTTAAAACGGGTCAATTAAAAAGTTTATCTAAAATGGGAACAGGTCAAACGGGATTTCGTAATGTACACAATCTCCTAAATCGTTTTATTCGGATATTTAGGTTTTTTTAACAAATAGCACAAAAGGAATATCAGTTATAAGGAGATTAAAAGAAACATGTGCATCAAAAGGAAGCGAATATACCTGTTCAAAGTATGCATTGCGTAGACGTGCATGATCACGAGCTTCACCACGCATCTCAGAGTACATATTTGCTGTGACATAAACAGAGTTTAAGGCTGTTCAATTAAGAAAATGTTATTTCAACAGATAATATATTGTTTCAAGAACATTACCGACTGCATCTCCCGTTTCAAGCCAGACAGGTGCTGAACGGCTTGAATTCCGGTTAGTTAACCGATCTCCATAACTCATCCTTCCATGGCCACCGTCATAAGAGCTGGCCAAAACATGAGAACTTCTACTTGATCCAATAGTGGTATCTTGATTAGGGTCTCTATTATATTTCCACATGCTCGAGTCATGTGAAGCCATTTTTCTAACAGCAGAAGCAAAATCAGTAGCACCACTAGACGGTGAGGTGGAGGAAGATTTAAACATGAGCATAATTTCCTTTTCCAATGAACGGTAAGGATCGATATGTTGTTGGCGATCATCAACATTTTGACCATCTGCAGGAGAGAGTGCAGGAAAATCAAGAGCACTAAGATTCGGAGCAGATAAAACTTTGGAGTTCAGATTCTGATTGTGATTCTGATTAAAACCACCGTCTACTTGAAGCTGAAATCAAACATTAAAATATTTTGTGAAAGCCATTTCTAAGTTCTAACCGAATGCATATGATTTAACCGAGTCAGTTAGGGACGTAAAAGTGGGACATACCTCAAGCTGAGTCAGCATCTCAATTGTCAAATTCAAGTCTCCTCCGTTCGCAAAATAAACATCTGCAAGACTTTCGGCTGCAAAACCGGGAAACTGGGAAGCGAGAAATTCAAGAGGGTTTACCTCTGCACCCTCCATCTGTTGCTCATGAACCATGCCATCTACGTAGCCATACCCATGATCACCATTGTACGAAGGCCCTTCTCTAATACCGTTTAGCGGCTGGTCACCATGAATATCCCACGGTTTAGCAGGCCCTTGTTGTTGAAAACTCGAGAGGGGACTTTCATCATATAACGGAACGGAAAATCCAATCTTCTTGGAAAAGCTGTTCCCGTTCGTTTGACGAGGAGATGGTTCCTTTTGGAACAAGTCAGTGAACCGTGATGTTTCATTAACATCCGCTAAAGATAAGGATGAAAAAGGAAGTGCGTTGATCCCTTGAGAATCTTCATCTCCTGCCACGTTAAAGTCGGGAATAATGTCATCAGGTAGCTGGTGCTTCCAGTACTGGTGCACCTCATCGTCAGAATTATTTGACACGGCTGAATCTGATCTATCTACTACTGCTTTCCCTGGTGATGGGGTACCAAATTTACTAAAACTTGAAGACGCGTTTGGAGTGCCAGCAGCTGCAGAAGGTGACCTCAAAGCAAATGGAACGAACTCTGCTGCATCGGGATTTAAACTTATTGTTTTCCCAGATGAACTAAGCTTTTTGTCAATGGCAGATGACCCTTTATTAAATAAGCTCATTCTTCTTCAACTTCAAAAAACTAACATGAATATAAAACGGTATACGATAACACTTTTAAAACATAAACCTGAAAATTCCTGATTCTTTTACCCAAATCCTGCAAAATAAACAATCTTATATCATATCGTATTTACTCGTACCAACACGGTTTCTGACAAATAAAGCACTCTTCAATTAAAAACACTCAAAGGGCATATACTTAAGCAAAAACATCACATCTTTATAACTTGTATTAGCGAATAGAATACTACACGCAGTAAAACTTAATATTCTTCCTATTAAAAACCATTTAAGATCCAAAAACAAAGCTTTTGAAACATCCATCATAGATTCAAATATTACAGTTTAACATCATAAAACAAACAAAAAAATACACAAAATACGCAATCCGCATACTACTCGCAACAAATAAGCAATATAATTGACTAAAAATAAAACAACCTCCATATAAAACAGTCAACCATACCATCAACTTAAGATAAGTAATCCATCAAAACCCTAAATTATATATATAAAAAAAATATATATTTTCACAAATTACTACATCCAAAGCAGAACAGATCCAATAAAACAAACAAATAAATAACGAATAACCACAATTCAATGATGAAAACACATGTAGCAAACAGAACTAAGCAAAAGAATAAATCTTTAACAACCTAACAAAATACCCATCAACCAATCAAGACAGATCTCATAAATTAAAGTAATTTGACAAGATCTAGTTGAAAACTAAGGTATAAGTGGTAAAGTTTATACCTTTACGGAGCTCGATGATTAAAGAAACCATATAAAACGGACCCATCAAAGATTTAAATGAGATAAAGATAAGATGATGAAGATTTAGGTGAAGTATTGTGTATGTATCGTCTTGTTCGTTGAAAAAGTTTGGGGTTTTTATTTTTTTTATTATTATTTTTTTATGGGTGTGGAGAAAAAGCCTTACCACCAACACAAGATGAAGAGAAAAGAGGGCATGGGCTTGTTATGTTATGTTCATGTTTATCTATTCAAGGACATGAACCACTTGAATCACCCATCATTAGTCGTTACTTGACTCACACCTTGTGCACACATGGCGCGTTTATTTGTTTCGGAGTAAAGAGTCAAAATCGTCTCTAAGGATTAGCAAACTTGTCAGATCCATTCAAAAGTTTATTTTTCTTAACTGGATCACTTAAAATTTACAAAAGTTGTCAGATCCATCCACTTCTTTAACTCCGTTAAAAACTAACTTTAAGCTAGGGTAATTTGAATGGATATTATAAAATGCCCAAAACTCAAGGACGATTTTGGATTTTTGGCCGTTTACTCTTTTTAATGTTTTTCTATTTTTTATTAACATTTTCTTATAATTCATACTTAAATTTTATATTCTCTAAATTTTATATTCTCTCTAAATAATATTTTAAAATTTCTTTTAACTAAGTAATTCTTTTAGACTATTAAAATTATATATATTATTTTCAAAGACAAAATAAATTTTCTTCATATAGTTTACCTTTAATTTATCTATTTTGCATCAAACGCTATGTAATGATTTAAACAAGAATTCCATAGTACATATTTTTATATATTTTTTTAAGAGAAAAACGCTTATAAATAGACTATGACATTTGCATGTTTCCTAGACTTTGATGCATTTACATTTTAGTCCTCGTACTTTAATCGTTTTGAATTCTAATAAAGGTTGAATTTCGTTGATCGTTACATCTTTGTTTTGTTGTACTTCGTTATTAATCGTAAACGTGCATTGAATCGTAACTTAAACATGTCGTGTTTTGGCGTTAAGAGAATCTTATCATTTTAAATTATATTGTGATTTTATACATTTTTTATATAAGTTCAATCGTATAATAAACTTATCGAAAGAGTTTGAGAAAACGTTAAAGTTTTGAGTGTGAAAGTGATAAAACATAAAGTATATTATGTTAAGTTTATAAAAAAAATATAAAAAAATGTTAGTTTTAAGTTTTAAAGTTTTTAAAAACTTTTTTAGTTAAATAAGTTAACTTTGGTTAACATTTGTTAAGAAAAACTTAACCAAATCATTAGAAACTTAACCAAACTAACTACAGGGACCTAACTTGCCAAATTGTGAAAGTTTTAAACTCTTTCTCCCTCTTTTTTTTTTTCTGAATCGCGATTCCGGTGACTTCACCGGCCGGAGTTTGCTCCGGTGAGTATTAAAAACACTTATACCGATCGTTTGACTCGCTTTTATTATTGCAATGCGTTTTTCCTTCATGTTTCAATAATTTCCAATGATTTAATAGTTTTGATTTTGAGAAGGTTGATTCTAATGGAAATTCAGGGGTCTGTTAAGTATTTGGGACCTAAAATTTTTCACAAAAGACAGAGTAGTGAAAGATGATAATTTTCTGGTAGTCTCTGGATTAATTAAAGATGGGCTGCATCGGCTAAATATGATTAATGTATATGCTCCTCAGACTAATAAGGATAAAATGGATCTTTGGGATAAAATTGAAACAGAGATTCAAGAAGGTCAAGGGTGGTGGATAGTTATTGGGGATTTTAACGCGGTCAGGGAGCCTAATGAAAGAAAAAATTCCTGTTTTGATCCCGTTTGTGCTAGAGATTTTAATGATTTTCTAGACAAAACTGGTCTTCGTGAGTATAGTTTAAAGGGTTCGAAGTTTACTTATTTGGTTAATAGACAGGGTATTTGCAAGATGAGCAGAATTGACAGGATCTTTGTGTGTGATGGTATTTTCAACAAATGGCCTAGTGCCTGTGTTAGAACGCTCAGGAAAGAACACTCTGATCATGCTCCGTTAGTTCTTACTTTGATTGACACCAACTTTGGGCCTAAACCATTTAGGTGGTTTGACTCATGGTTGGACAGAATAGGTTGTGAAGAGTTTATTAAATCAGTCCTGTCTGATTGGTCTGATATGGATCCGCCCGATGTGAATTTGATCAAAAAGCTAGAAAGACTTCGGACCAAATTAAAAGAATGGGTTACAACTTGTAGAAGAAAAGAAAAAGAAGATGAAAACCGATTGATTAAAGAGAAGGAAGATATGGAAAAACTGATGGAAGAGAAAGAGCTGGATGAGACAGAGTTATGGGTTTGGACAGAATGTAAAAGAAGTATTCAAGAGATTGAAAATTTTAGAAATCATGATATGAGACAAAAGTCTCGAGTGAAGTGGGCTACTCTTGGAGACGAAAATACAAGCTTCTTCCATAGTGTTGTTAATGGGCGCAAAGCTAGAAATACGATTCATGGGCTGGAGATTAGAGGTGAGTGGATTTCTAAGCCGGCTCTAGTAAAGAAGGAGGTGTTGAAGTTTTTTCGATCTCATTTCAAGGAAGAGATTCCAGTTCGGCCTACTATTGCTTGTGATGGTATGCAAAGTCTCAGCGATCAAGATGGAAATGAGTTGATTTGAGTGTGGTTCCAATAAGGCTCCGGGCCCTGACGGGTTCAATTTCTTCTTTTTTAAACACTTTTGGGATGTTTTTGCAGGAGATTTCCTCCGCATTCTGTCTTATTTTCATGATACAGGTTCTATAAATGTGGGATGCGGTTCGGCTTTCATTACATTGATTCCCAAGATTAAATCGCCTATAGGTCTTAAAGACTATAGACCTATTACGCTGATTGGGGCTGTTAGTAAGGTTATTTCCAAAGTCCTTGCTAACCGTCTTAAGAAGGTAATGGGCCAGTTAATCTCGGTGAATCAATCTGCCTTCCTTTCTGATCGTTTTATTTTGGATGGCCCGTTGGTAGTCAATGAAGTGGTAGATTGGTTAAAAAGAAAGAAGAAAAAGGCTTTTATTCTAAAGATTGATTTTGAGAAGGCATACGACAACGTTAATTGGCGATTCTTATTGTCCTTGATGTCTCAAATGGGTTTCCCGGAGCTATGGTGCAAGTGGATTAAAGGTGTTCTAGAGTCGGCCTATGCCTCTGTTCTTGTCAATGGGTCGCCCACTTTCCAATTCAAAAGTGAAAAGGGTCTTCGTCAAGGTGACCCAATATCCCCATTCTTATTCCTTATTGTTATGGAATGCCTCTCTTAGATGTTGAAAAAGGCTAGTAATATGGTTATTCTTAAGGGTATTAATTTTCCGGATGACGATGCGGGTGTTAGCCATCTTTTCTTTGCGGATGATGCCTTAATTATTGGGGAATGGTCCAAAGAAAATCTCCAAAACACGGCTCGTGTCCTTAGAATTTTTTATCTTTGTTCGGGCCTCCGTATCAATATCCATAAGTCTAACTTATTCGGGATTGGTACGGAAGATGTGGAAGTGGATAGTATGCTTGATGTTTTGGGTTGTCGTAGAGGGATTTTTCCATTTGTGTATTTGGGGATCCAAGTTGGAGCGAAGATGACTAGAGTCAACAATTGGACTTTGGTTTTGGATGTCATCAAGAATCGCTTAACCGGGTGGCAAGCGAAACACCTTTCCATGGGAGAGCGTTTGATCCTCATTAAGTCCGTGCTTGAGAACTTACCCATTTATTACCTCTCTCTCTATAAAGCTCCTAAGGCGGTAATAGAGAGTATTGAGGCTATTATGAGACGGTTTCTTTGGGCGGGTTGTAGCGTGGATAAAAAAATCAATTGGGTGGCGTGGGATCTTATAACGACACCTAAGCAAAGGGGAGGTCTTGGCTTATCAAAACTGGAAGACATTAATGATGCGCTCCTTCTTAAGTGGGCGTGGCGTTTTAAATCGACAGATAATAGTTTATGGAAGAAAGTCATTATTGGTTGTCATGGTCTTGGGAATTCTTGGTATTCGCTGCCTTGTTCCTTTTATGCTAGTGGATGCTGGAAACAAATTACTAAGGTCTGTGGTAAAAAGATTTGGAATGGTAAAACTTTTGATGAATATTTCGAAGGTATAGTGGGAGATAGTTCGTCAATTAGATTTTGGACCGATCCTTGGCTTTTTGAACAACCTCTTCGATCTTTATTTCCTCAATTATATAGACTTGAGAAGCATAAGTGGGCTCTGATTGCGGATAGAGTGAAGGTGGTAAATGGCGTTAAATCTATGCAGTGGCAATGGCGGTCCAATCCTTCAAATGTTGCAGAAGTTGCTGATTTTTTTAACATTATGGAGGCCATTTATGAGTTTGAGTGGAAAGGTGGTGTGGATAAGTGGAGATGGAAAGCTTGTTCTACCGGTGAATTTTCTGTTTCCATTGTTAAAAAACTTCTCGCTGCTGCCTCGAATCCTTCCAGTCAAGTTAAGATGCATTGGAAGGTGTGGACTCCTATGAAATGTAAATTGTTGGTGTGGAGATCATTGCTTAACCGATTGCCGACCAAAGTGGAACTAATTAAACGCGGGCTGAGCTTACAAAACCATTGCTGCGATTTGTGTGATCTGGATATCGAGACGAATAACCATTTATTCACAGGTTGTTTTTTTTTGCAGCGGAGGTCTGGAACAGAGTGGAGACGTGGTGTCGTTTGCAACCTATGATTATTTTTGATATTGCGGACTTGTTACAGATCACTAGTTCTCAGCCCTTTACTAAATCAGCCAAGTATATTCTTCGTGGTATTATTCATGTTGTTATGTGGGCCATTTGGATTGAGCGTACCGATCGTATCTTCAAAGGCAAGCGGCGGCGGGCGATTGAAGTGTTTGAGAGTATCAAGATGACATCGTATTTTTGGTTTAAACATAGATCTAAGATTAAGAGTTTACTTTGGGTTGATTGGTGTAAATATCCGTTAGACGTGATGTAATTGTCGTTTTTTGGCCCGCGGGGTCCTTTCTTTGAGGACGCTCGTGGTTGTTTTTGAATGAAATTTACCTTCCAAAAAAAAAAAAAGTCATAAACGCGTATTATTGAGAATTTAATTTAGGTTTTAAGATGAAACGGTCGAAAAACTTAAAGCGAATTAAAGCTCGTCTTTTAATTGTCCATTATATAAATCGATTATACCATTAGTTTTCTGCATTCTTACACATCGCAAACCCACAAAAAAAACATAGCAGATCGCGACTTAAAACTTCCAAATCGGCTTCATTTAGTTCGGTTCTTGCACTTCATTTTCGACCTTTATCCGAGTTTGTAAGTCCAATCCTTTGTTGCAGTTTTGTTATTTATATGTTATACTTTAAAAGCCTATGAAATCGGATGTTAAACTTGTTGAATTGTGGGTGTTAAGAAATCTAGGGTTAGGGTTTGAATTTGGGGAAGAAGATGAAGTTGTTATTTATATCTAAATATATTTTGATTTCAAACTACAAATAATGCTTGTGTTAAAGTCGTTCGTGTGTGCATTTGATTCAGGAGAGACCCGGGTTCTATTCCTCTTATCCATGGGTGACGTTAGTATTACCTTGGTGACGTTAGTTGTATTACCTTGCGGTGATAGTCCACGTTGGCATGGTGTTTGGATAACCAATCCATCCTGATTACGACTTCAAACTCACCCATCTTCGTGGGTACGAGGTCAAGGGGAAATTCCTCCCCATTTACAATGATTGTGCAATCTTGACATTCATCACACACTATAAAATGCTTGTTATCACCTACTTCTACTTCAAGTGGAATAGGTAATTTGGTTAGAACAAATGTTGGGTGCCAAATAATTTTGTAAGAGACGAACGAATTTTTTGCACCTGTATCGAATAAAACTTTTGCAGGGATAGAGTTTATGAGAAAGGTACCTACGACCACGTTCGGGTCCACTTTAGCCTCTTCCGTGGTGATATTGAACAATCTCGCCCGTGACTTGGATATTTCGTGTGTGGATTCGGATTTACCCCCAGATTTAGCTAGTTCCGGGAACTCGGCTTTCTTGTGTCCCGGTTTATAGCACTTGAAACGCACATCGGCTTTGGTGGGGCAGTTAGCCACGATATGACCAGTTTTCTTGCAATTCGGACACGACTTGTTTTTGAAGTAGCATTCCCCCTTGTGTCCCTTGCCACAAATTTTGCATGCATTAGGTGACGCCCCCTGCATTCCCCTTTTTGTGGGATTCTACAACTTTTTGTTTCTTGGTCGGGCTTGGGTTCGAACCCACTACCCTTCTTTCACCCCTCCCGATCTGTTTTTTGAGCTCCATTTCTCGCTCATGGGCCGCATCAATGATGTCGATTAAAGTTTCGTATTTTGAGGGGGTCATGAACTCCCTAAACTCGACCCCGAGCATATTGTGATAGTGGTAGATCTTTTGCTCTTCGGTTTGATCCAGATCACCACATAATTTTAGCTTATCTAAAAAGATCCTGGTGATCTTTTCGATTGCTTTGCCTTGATGTCGGAGTCTTGTAAACTCCTCTTTAATCTGATTCACCGCCGTTGTAACGACCCTGGCGTCGGTGCCGGGTCATCGGGTCGGGTTATCGGAGCTACGCAACGGAATTCAGGATAATAACAGTCTTTACTCTTCCAGGATCCACATCATCATATCTCTTGGGTTACCTGAACACATGCCAAAAATAGTTTCTGTCAACATAAAGTTGGTGAGGTCGTGCATTTTATAAAGCGAATGGCCAGTTCGTTTATTGATAATTCTTTTTTATTACATTCTTTTATAAACATGCTTTACAGTTATAATTCTGAAGGGGAAAATATATTCTATTATATCAATTCGATTATATGTCAATTCTAATATATTATTCCGATTATATTCTATTAGTTGTCATTCCTATCGATGGTACCACCCTGCTTGTGGTAAATATAATTATTCCTACCCTCTACTCGGGTAAGACTGGTTCTTGTCCTCTACTTGGACAAGAAAGGAAATGGCGATATACCGGTCAGTACTGTCCTTGTCGTTTCTATTATCCCCTTTTCTATTATATTTCTTTTATTATATAAATTCTATTATGCAAAGCATTATTATGTTTTCTTATAAATGACATGTATTCCCCCAAAAACGCTTAATAAAACAGTAAAAGTGGGGAGTTCACGATACTCACAGGTTTGCGTTAATCTTCTGCTTAATCTCTTATTATAATTATATGTCATATATACATATCGATACGTGTTACGCGTGGGACTTGTTAGATTGTAATACTTAGGATATATATCATATATACATTTATACATATAGAATTCGGTATATATTAGATAGTCCTAAACCCGGGGTTCATTATTGACACGACACGGACATCCTAAATCTAGCTGGCCATTACAGCTTGGCACTCGTAAACTAATAAAGCTGGCCATTACAGCTTGGCAGATCTAAACTAACAAAAGAATAGAAAATATTATTATTAACCCGAGTCTAGAATATCGTCTTATATATCGAATCGTATATATATAAACATATATATTTTATATATGTTTATTATTCTCTTATTATTATTATCAAGTCCGTACGTTATCGGTATTATATATAATCGTATAATTCTAATAATATTCCTCGTCCAGCTATTGGACCGGTTTCTATTCCGGGTGTTGACCGAGTCACTGAGTTGACTCGGTATCGGTTTAAGCTCTTCGATTTGATTAACGGTACCTCGCAATCAACCATAATCATTATATTAATAGTTAATTATAAGAGTATCCAACCAATTAACCAGTGGATAAATAACCTTAAACTTACCGATTAATAACCGGGGTATTATCGAATTGGTAACCGGAAACTCTCCTATAACAGAAGTGGTTGTGAATCAAATGAGTTTGGTTAACAAGGTTTAACAAGACATATGAAGGTTATCGAATATAGAACACTAACAAAAGGTGGGTTAAGACCCGATGACAGTCACCGGATCTTGGTGACTGTCCGTTTTTCTGAACACAAGAGAACCCAATCGGTCACATGAGATAATCGAAAGGAGCTTGTAGGTGGTTATCAAGAACTGATCAGAAACAGAAGAATGGTTCAGGTTGTGTTATTGGAACATAGCTTGGGTTCGGCTGGTTTTAATGGATTCACGACAGTCACCATAAACCGGTGACTGTCCGATGGATAATAGAGGAGTGGTTTATCAATAACCGATTAGAGACAGGCGGTTATCGGATCTTGCTCGTTATCGGTTATGGCTGCGGGGTTCAATACCACACACACATCGATGTGTGTGTGGGTTATAATATTATCAGATGGTTCATTGGTACAAATCAGAACAGGAGGGTATGGTTACGGGTTCAGAACTGGAACAAAAGAGAGGTGGTGATTCGGTGGTTGCTGAATGGTTGTCGAAGATGGAGAAGCTTACCGGAAAGGCAGTCGGCGCTGGAGATAGAGGCGGCGGCGGTCGGAACTAGTCATCGGTGGGAAGCTCTGTACACACACAAGTGTGTGTGTGTGTGTCGTGTGTTATCATAAGCAGAGAGGAGGCAAGCAAGGTTTATAAGGAAAGATTAAATAAAGGGGCGTTTGGTAACGAGGATAATAGCTAGGACTTGGGATGTTTGGTAACGGGTATTAAACTACACCAAAGTGTTTGGTGCTGAATTAATCAACCGGGTGAGACGTTTGGCTGCGAGATTCGAACTTGAATATTTTATAATAATAAATAATCGGGTGATCGGGTACGACCTGACCCGTTTAAGAGACCCGTAACACCTCGGGGTGTTACAGCCGCCTTGGTGATATGATGTTGGAGGAATGGAACTTTGAATTCCTCCCACATCATGGCCCTTAGGGCCTCCGAGCTCAATATGTTCTTCTTCACATCCCACCAATTCTTGGCTAGTTCTCTCAATTAACCCGTGGCGTATGCCACGTGATCTCCTACATCACAACCGGTCCTCTCGAATATGTTTTCTATCTCGAAAAGCCATCATTGGAATTCCACTTGATTCACTTCCCTTTCATATGTCTGGGGTTTGCATGCCATAAATTTGTCATATGGGCATGATTTTCTGGTTTTGTTTTTGCTGAGATCTTGGAGAATACTTTCCCTTATCTCACTACACTTTTCTTCAATTATTGAGAGGAGTGTTGTCTGAAGTTCGCTTGAGGATCCTGGCATATTAGTTTGTATGGCCTTTTTGATTTCTTCGGAAATGACTTCCTTGATTTCTCCTCGAGTGACGGGAGTTTGTTTGCTTATCGATGTTTCATCAGCCATTTCAAGCTGAAAAGTTAATCATTGATTAGGGCGGACGGGTGGTCCATGATGGCCACCCCGTGATGGCTGTGATACCGCGAAACACCGCCCCCCTCAAATTATCACAGCTGTGATGACCAAAGACCGTGACATATATCACGGTGTTAAAAGAATTTGTGGCAGCCAAAGTCCAAAACCCACTCACATGCTCTATTGTTTTTATTATAAAAGCAGCCCATGGTCCCACCAAAACCCACTTTCTTTTTGTTTTTTTTAATTAAAAAATAGTGATGGGTGTGATGGAATGAGGTATCACAAGGTGATTAGGTGTGATGGTTTTAATGATAATTGTGAACACCATCACATGGGTTTAGTGATGATATGTGATAGAATGTGATGAAATGAGGTGGCAGGATCTGATTGGGTGTGAAAGTGTGATAGGTGTGATAAAATTAAGACCACCCCATGTGCCCTTAGACTATCAGGAGTGGGGGCGGGAAGGGGGGGGGGGGACACCGCCGCCAGTAGGGCGGGAAGCTTGGCGTGGGGCGGGGGGCGGGAGGGGATTCACTGGCGTGGGTGAGAGGGGGAGTCCACGTGGCACTTGTCTATTGGCCCTCTCTCTTTCTTGTTACCGTTAAAAAAAATAAAAAAATAAAAAAATATAACCGTTGTAGAACGGCTATTTTTAAAAAAAAATAATTTATTATATATATATATATATATAAACAATACCATCTTCTACACAAACACACACTCCTTTTTTTCATAAAATCCTCTCCAAACTATCATATTATTTCAAAAAAAATTGCAAGATGTCGGACGACTCTTCGAGTTCAGACGATTTGTTTGATCAGCTCGCTTTGGATGACTTGGGCGAAGGTGCCGCAGAGTTGTTAATGGCAACCGTTCAGAACGTCGTTAAAGCTATAGCGGACGACGAAGGGACCCTCGAACCACCCAAGCGTAGAAAGTATATAATTCGCGAACGCGAAACCGGAAATGAGTCATTGGTACGTGATTACTTCTCACCCGAATCAACATACGATGAAAGAAGTTTTAGGCGGCGTTTTCGTATGAGTCGTAATTTATTTTTAAGAATAACAAATGATTTAGAAAATAATTTTGAATATTTCAAACAAAGGCCCGATGCACGTGGTCAGATGGGATTTACCGCGATGCAAAAGGTCACAGCCGCGCTTAGATCATTGGCTTACGGAACCAGTTCCGACGTAATGGATGAGTATTTAAGGATGGCCGAGCGAACGGCTAGAGAAAGTACTCAGTTTTTTTGTACGGGCGTCATTGATTTATATTTAAAAAGATATTTGAGAAAACCAACATTTAGTGACGTCCAACAACTTTTAGACTTTCACGAAGAAAAACATGGTTTTCCCGGTATGCTCGGGAGTATAGATTGTATGAAATGGGAGTGTCAACTTTGTCCAACTGAGTGGCAAGGCCAACACTCTAGCGGTTTTCATAAATCGCCGTGTATGATGCTTGAAGCGGTTGTGTCACAAGATCTTTGGATTTGGCATGCGTTTTTTGGTGTGCCCGGTTCGTTGAACGATAGGACTGTTCTTAATCAATCCCCAATCTTCGATGATCTTATAAACGATGTTGCACCAAAAGTAACTTTTTCTTAAACGAGGCAGAATACAAGTACGGGTATCTTCTAGCAGATGGAATTTACCCTGATTGGGCTGTGTTCGTAAAATCGTTTACACGGAGGACTACGTTAGACCCTAAGAGAAAAAAGTTTAACAAAGCTCAAATGGCTGCACGGAAAGATGTTGAGCGTGCTTTTGGTGTGTTGAAAAAAAGATGGCACGTTTTGGCCCAACCCTGCCGACTGTGGGAAAAAACGCATGTACGAAATGTGATGTACGCATGCCTAATTTTACATAACATGATTTTGGAGGATGAAGGACGTGCAATATGCGAGTACTTTGGTGAGGAAACGCAGCAAAGTCAAGAAAACATTACGGATGAAGAAAGAAACGCCAACAACTTTGAAATCAAGAATAGCCAAACACATCACAACCTTCGAGCGGATCTGGTTGATCATATTTGGAGTATACCAAGAGATTACCCATCTGATGAAGACGATAGCGATAACTAAGTTGTTTTTTTTAAGGTTTTTTTTTTAAATTTCATGTAATTTTGGTTTGTTAGTGTTTTTTTTATTTAACTTTGTAGTTTATTATGAATTAATATTATGTTTTTTTAAAATTTTGTTTTATATTTATTAAAAAAGAAAGTTAAAAACAAGAAAAAGAAAAAGAAAAAAGAAATGCCAAGTGTCACTTCCCCCCACCTCTTCCCCCCCTTCCACTCCCCACAATTATTTTCCCTCCCACAAGGGCCCCACAAGTGCCACATGGCGCTTCATCCCCCTCTTTCCCCCCCCCACCACTCCTTATAGTCTTAGAGGCGTTTCGATTGGATTCGTTTATCCTATTAAGCGCATTGAGTCTGATTGCATCATCTAATGATGTGATCGTGAGTTCCCAATTCCCGGTTCGACTGAGTTTCAGCTCACCTTGACCATGCATTTGGTGGGTTCCCCCGGTCTAAGTGTTTAACTCACTCTTTCCGGGTTTACTTTTGATTGACTCATGTTCAATCATGGAATGTAACATTCTTTAGCTAAGTTGAATAACTTTGGAAATCTAATTCTTACCGGAAGGATGATCAACTTGAACCGAATGATTAAATCGTTTAACATTAGGCTCTGATTACCACTTATAAGACCCCGTTTATTTAAACAAGCCAAAATTTGAACAATTTGGACTTTAATGTAATTAACACGACCAACGCCGCTAATCACAAGTGATTGGAAAACCAGTTAGATTAAAAAACTTGACGATGTGATTCCAAAACATAATCTAGTTTAAGTCGACAACACAATATGGAGGATGTACAATACGAAAATAACACAAAACATAGCTGACTTGATAAAAAGAGTTTGCGGAAGCATTCGACGATTAGTAGGGGCGGCAATTATTGACACGACCCGAAAACCGACCCGAACCCGACACGAAAAAAAATAGATTTGGGTCAACTAACACGACCCGTTTAAAAAACGGGTTGGGTTCGGGTCAACTAACACGACCCGTTTAAAAAAATGGGCCGGGTTCGGGTTGACACATATATAAAATGGGTTGACCCGTTAACCCGTTTAAGTATTTAGAAAAAAATATATTATATTTTTGTTTTTGTTTTTCTATTTCTATGTACATGGTTAGTTATAATTGTGTTATTTTTGGCACACTGTATTATTTATTTGTCACACTTATATACTCACCATTAAACATTTTATTGATAACCCGCTTACAACCCAACAACCCGCTTATAATTCATGAACATGTATTACTCATTTAAAAATATGGGTTAAACGGGTCGTCTTTGGGTTGACCCGGATTTTATGTGGGTTGGGTTAGGGTTGAAATATTTGACATGAATAATAATATGGGTCGGGTTCGGGTTGCACATTTCAACCCATAAACCCGCCAACCCGCAACCCATAAACCCGCCAACCCATCAACCCGACACGATTGACACCCTAACGATTAGCACATTCGGTTCTTGATTCATTCTTGATCATCTTCCGGTTTCCCAGTCATAGTACCTAAGGTTTTACGCACCAAACACAACAAAATATGATTAGTGTACTACGTTAGATTAAACAAAATCGAATAATATTAAGGATCGAGGAAGTTACACACCACAAGAACAAGCCAAAATGACCCACCCTCACCCAGCCGTAGACTATGACCACTCACCGTAGCCTACGGTTGAGTACTACTGCTGCTGTATTTTGATAGGGAGGCTGCCATACGGTATGGCCGACCAGCCGTAGCCTACGGCTGGCTGCTTCTGTTCGAGGTGGTTGTGGTAACCTTAGGTTACGGCTTGGATCCGTAGCCTACGGTTTAGGGCTACTGAAACTAAGGCGTTTTATCATACTTAGCCAAATTTTGAGCCCCTTTTTACCCTGCACCGGGGTAGATCTAATGTGCAGCCATATTATCGATTTCAGACCTCCAAGGCCCCTATATTTGGATCTCGTTACAAGGCTATATAACGTGTATATCCAATCCGAGTTCTTTGATCAAAACTAAATCGATTACCTCTTAAACAAATCACCACCTTAATGACCCGTTAAGGTTCAATCAAAGGCGATTCTTGTAATAATAATCACAATGCCTCTATTTCGACTATGGAAAGTATCAAATCTTGTTCCCATTATTTCTAGATAACATATATGGTCAAAATGATTAGTTTCTACGATTCCTTCATCTAGGGTCATTTCATGCGTTACAACAAGTTCAACAAGAACTAATATGAATCTCTTTCATCATATTGGACAATTCCCTAACTATGCACTTTCCTACTTGATGATGGTATGGTATAATTAACATCCCACCGTTGTGGCGAAGCCTCATGTCCATGGTCACTTTTCTCGGTCTTATTTTCCCTGTCCGGGTGTTAAATATTAAGGACTCGTTCCTCTATAGGATGTCCAATACAATAAATGGGAATTCACATCTACATTCGTCTTATGCGGTTAATCCATAACATAAATAACTAACATGTAAGCTTAGAAGTCATAATGTGACTCACCTTAGTCATGCCCTTTAACTTAAGATCTTTCCCCGAGTGACTTCCCATCGTCTCCTGCTTAACATGTAGATGTAATCACATGGACATAGATAGTGGTCATTAGTTGCGATTCTAATCTACCACACATGTTTATCTGTGTGTCCTTGTGAAATATTTATTCCAATGAAATCGAGTTTCATTGCAGCATTTTATCAAACACCCGGTGGGCATAATTTTATCACAAGTTTATCCTTCATCATAATGATGCATTTTCATTCCCTCAACATACCCAAGTTTTACCCCAAGAGTTAATCACCCATTTTTATCGATTCTAACACTAAAGCTTTTAATCAAACCCTATGTTATGCATCAATTTCAAGTTATAACATATGTATACCATAAACCCACTAGGTTACCATCATTAGTGCTAAAGATTCATCAACAAGACTCATGTTAACATGATTAACATACAATTAATTCGTTTTAGGGTTCCCTTGCACTAAAGACACATTTATTAAGCATTGTTTTACCAAAACCTAATGTATCCAAAGTTTCTTTATGACACCCAAATCCAAATTTCACAGAATTAGACAAAACGAAAGGTACCTAGTTGTTGGGTATGAATGGATAATCCGTTTAAGGGTTCATGCAACCAAAAATCCCTTTAATACAGCTTGATTAAGGCTTGATTTTGGGTTTTGATTGAGCTTATGTGTGTGTTTGTTAAGGTGTAGAGAAGATGTTCAGGATTATGAACATAATATTGCTCATCCATTTCCTTTTTATTTTCAATTTTGATAAAACTACGACACAACTATGGCTTAATGGCTTAATCAGCCCCTCTAGTATTCCTTGGCATAGAGAGTTAGTTATTGTCTAGACATGATATGATAAAAGTCGACCTAGGCCATAAATATTAACGGGGCCACCCCGTGTGTTGCCAAATTAGGAATATTAATATTTCCTCGTTACGTAATGTGTTAAAATGTTCGATTTCTCTCTATTAAGGTTATGGCCGATAATAAAATTTTGGGTTGTTACAGGTTTGGTTCGGTTCAAAATCGCGGTTCCGTTTAAAAAACCGCATTAGGTAAATATTATATTCAAAAATCCTATTAATTTACTGGGTTTTTCCAAGTAGTTTGTTGACCGAACATCCACATTTTCAGTTTCAGGTTTAAATTTTAATCTATATAAAGATATTGTTCAAGGTCATGTTAACTATATAATATCTAACAAACTTGTTGATATATGAGTTCCTTTCAGAATTATGTAACTTTTATAAAACCTATAAAGTACAATTAAGGGAAAGAAAGTAACTTAAATTGAGAATCAATACTTACAAAATCATTTATGAGGTGCACGGTTTGGCTTATAATGTGTATTGGACACGAATGTAATGTAACATGTGAAATTAGTGATGCATGGAACATATTATTCGTAGTGTCAAAGTTACAATCATTGCATATACAGTTGATACCGTACACTCCAAAATATGTATTATAGGTCCTTAATATGACTAGGACACCACAACTTTAGTTTACTAAAATTGTGTTTTATTTAATTGTTATTTTTAAGATTTAATTGACAAGTGGTTCCGGCAAGAACCGTTTACACGATAAATGTTTAACCCGGTTCCGAACTAAATGTTAGGTTTTTATACGGTCCGGTTCTTATATTTGGGTCGGTTCGATCCGGTTCTAAACCGTTAGTGTTACACAATCCTTATAATAATGCGCCTTAACTCGGTACAATCGTGCTTTTTATATTTGCAAAGTTTACTCTCTTAGGATCGACGTAAATATTGCAAATTTGCAATAGGTTTTTACGCTCAAAGTTTAGTAAGGTGTGGCTAACACCTTCAATGGTGTGTTCAAATCCAAAGTTATGTTTCGTTATAAACGGTTTTAAAACACATTCAATCAACTTGTTCAACCATAAATGATGTGTGTATGACGATGAAAACAACTAATAAAAATATAATAATTTGTATTACTTTTCTTTTAGGCCACAAAAAAAATGGGTACTGCAAACTTCAAATGGTGTTACAGTTGGTTTTAGATACAATACATTAATGATTACCAAAATACCAACGTTCTAACACAAGACGAACGCCACAACAAAGTGACAAATTTCACAATCGAGGTAAAAATTTATTGTTAAGACCAAATGAATAGGATAGAAACGTACGTGTTTGATAATAACTCTTTTCTACGTACGCTTTTTATGAAAAGAAAAAGTTATATACAATTTCTATATATATACATATAAATAGCACATGCATGCATGCATACAATCACACTTTACTTGGTTTTAGGTCGATGTATGACAACCAAAATTCCATTACTATATTGGATGGAAAACCTTTCTAAAAAGATAAAAGTTAGGTTACACTATCCATCCTTTCACCTTTTTAGTATTTTATATGATCAATGTGCTTTATTTGTGATCCATTAAAGATATAAAGTGTAATAAAAGTAATTTATGATGGTAATGGGTGATCTAGTAAAGTATATTACGGATTTTCGATTGACACTCACCCACGATTTTTAAACTTATTTAGGGAAAAAAAATCAAAACACACATGTTGCATTTGATCAGAAACAAATTCAATGAAAAAAAAGAAAAGAGTTTCGTTTTCAATGAACTACTTTGTTATTCTTTCCACGTCACGTTGTCTTTTATTACCTTAAAACCCAAAGTGTAACCACTAGGTTTTTTCGGATTGCAACCGCAAATTATCATTAGTTATGTGACCTGATCTGAACTAACCTGAACCAAATGTTCAAACTTCTAGCCAAGACTAATACTATGCACAGTGGAGTGGTGTCGGCTCCACCTTAGCATCCACAAGTGCCAAACACCGCTCCGTCTAGGCGTTACCTTGTGCCAGGGGGTTATGTGGTAACATGAGCGATTTACAAGTGAAATCATTACAAACTTGTGAGAGAAAACTGATTGAGATCCCCCTGCCTAGCTGGGCCGGTTCGATTTGTTTTAGGCATAAGTAGATAACAAAACAAATCGAGGTCCTTTTTGTAAAAAGAAACAGAAAAGAAAAATAAATTACTTTGGGTCCTATGATTCATATATCATCTCTCTATATGCATGATTATAGCTAATAAACCTTAATTTCAACAATCTTAAAGCCAAAATCATCCACATACAATTTTTATCATTTTATAAAAATTTCGGGCCTTAGGTTAATGGAGGCCAAAAGTCCGTCCTTAGTTTATTTCACTATTCTTTTAAGCCTAACTAGTTGTCTGTGACACACAATCACTTTTTAACTTTATTTAAGTCAGTACACATACTCTAACGAGCGTCTAAGAAAACCGACCCCCGGTGGATTGAAATCCCGGGTCCACCACAAATGATATTGTCAAATAAATCAAAGTGAGAGTCAGTTATAGAACACCAACATTGAAGTGATCGAAGCTGCCACTCTTCCAGTACAAAGTTATGTGTAGTACTAGTAGTACTACACTCCACTCGATCTTTATCATTATAAATCTCCATATATATGTAGCCACCTTAATTCACGGAAAACAAAAACACAACCATGATGCACATGACCTTTTATTGGAGCAACAACGTTACTCTATTCATCAACTCATGGAAAACCAACACATGGTTTAGTTACATCCTCACCTTAACAATATGCTTCCTCTTCTCCATCTTCTCTCAGTTCATGGAGGATCAGCGTCTCCGAATCCGCCTCCTCTCCTCCTCAAACACCGCGGTTGCAGCCATCGAGAAAGCTCCTTTACTTTACACAAGGTTGTTTCCGGGTGGTGGTCGAGCAAGGTTTGTTGGGTCGGTACTATTTGGGTTAAACTCTGGGATGAATTACTTGTTGATGCTTGCGGTGATGTCATTTAACGGAGGCGTGTTTGTGGTGATTGTTGTTGGATTGGCTGTTGGGTACTGGTTGTTTAGGTGTTCTGATGATGAACAAATGATCATGCTTCTTGATGATAGTTGTGCTTGTTGTTGACCTTGTTTGATGTTAAGTTATGTTTTTTTTTTTTTTTATGAGAATGTATAATGATGGGATATATGTGTGGGTATAGATGTAATATATGCATGAATGTATGGTGTGATGTTATATTGGTTGGATCATGATTGTCACATATATTTGGTGTAGAAAAAACAACTAGCTATTTCATGAGTTACTTGCAAGAGTCGAATACAAATCTTTGTCTAGTGTTAACTAAACTATCTTAGAAGTTTCGTTAAATAATTTGTTACGGAAATCATACTTTGTGATAGATTTATCTGAAAAAAAAAAAGACAACGCTATTTTAGCTACGGATTTACTACCATGGATTATATTCATCAATGTTTTTTTTTTCTTTTACCATGAGTGACTAGAGTTAACTTTGATTAATAAAGTTTAATTTTGGTTAACTAAGATAGATCGTAATGAGTTGTGATGGTCTAAACATGTCATGATGAGTCATGTTAAGTCTTACGAGCCATATAGTTTAGTGACGCATGATGGGCATTATTAGTTCATATTATTATGGGTAATCATAATTGTAAGTGATTGATAATAAGGTGCTAAGTATGTATTTGATTACCTGATTAATGTTTTTGATTAAGTAATAGCGACTTTGCTTTACACAAATTGATGATACACAACATCACGTACATGATTAATCATAAGTAACCAAGTTTGACTTTGATTCAAAAACGATGTTTCCGAAAGACAAAAGGTGATATTGTTTCGACTTTGTTAAGTTGCTAGTGGGGATCGGTGACGGGTGGACAATTTACAAATATATGTGTAATTGTGCGGTTGATAAATCGACGGGATGCGCGAATACTACAAGAAAATCTACCATTAGCGGCGACACCAATAGCGGCGACCCGCCTTGATGTCGTCGCTAATACCTCAATCCCCAACTACCACCATCTGAGTCAATCCCAGCCATCCGATTGGTCAGGAGATCAACGCACACAACTTTATCGTACGAAAACTCAATAGCGGCGACGGTATTAGCAGCGACCATCGCCGCTATTGATCGAAAAAATGTTTATACCGGCAAAGTCTTTCTCTTTTCTCTCCCTCTGCTCACATTTCCCTCTTCAATCCCTCACTCGATCTCCTCCCCCTATGTATCTCTCTCTCGTTCTCATCTCCCTCTCTATCTCTCTGTCACTCGCTCTCCCTCTGTCATCTCTCTCTCTCTCGTTCTCATCTCCCTCTCTATCTCTATCTATGTCGCTCACTCGGTTCATCCCACAACCACCACAGAATTGTGAACCACCTGCATCACCACCACAGCTCCACCACCATACCACAGCTCTCGGTTCATCCCACAACCGGCCACCTCCGAAACTGTAAGTTTTTTTTTTTTTTTTTGTTAAATACATGTATGGTTTTTTTTTAATATAAATTGTTAACTCTTTTTTGTAATATATTGATAATTTGAAGGTCCGATCTACAACCTCTTGTTGCCGGAGATTCGTCATCTTTACCGGTTAGTCACTGCTATTTTTTTTTTTTTTTAATATTTATGCTTTATATTGTTAGTATTTAGGTTTGTATGTGTGTATATTGGTATGTATGTGTGTATTTAGGTATGTACGTTTAAATTAAAGTGTTTATTTTTATTTTAAAAACAATATATTATGTATATATATATATTTTTGAAAAAGATATATATAAGTAAATATGTATATTATTCAAAAAATATATGATGACAGCTGTGATTGGCTGTCCTGCGCGGGTCCCACGATTTTGTCAACCATGATTGCCTATAAAATATATATAGGTATTTATAGGCATCAGAGGCATCCTGTGATTGGCTGAGCTAGGAATGACAGCTGTCCAATGCGGGTCCCACGAGTTAGTCAACCGTTGGAGCTTGGGCGTTGTCCTCCTGTGATAGGTCCACGTGTCCTGTAATCGTCCTTTTCTGTACCTCGTACCCGCAGGTGATTATGGAGCAGGGAATAACAGCCTCTGATTGGCTACACGTCCCTTTCTTTGTCGGGTCACAGTTGGTATGTACTACGTTTCCGTGTGCAGGCTTCTAGAAGGTTTAGTCAGCGCTTTTGTTGACGTGTTGTGAAGATGTGGGGCCGTGTGCACGCGCGAGTACATATCTCTTCAAACATGTTTTTGATCTTTTATGGGATGCCATAAATTTGAGTATGAGATATTTCTAATCGTAATTTGTAACAACGTGTTAATTTCAAATCGAATATAAACATTTACGAAGTTGTTCTTTTGTATTGTTAACTTATTTCATGTATTGTGTATGAAGATAACTTTCAAAAAGTAGTATTATGATTCAATAGTGCTTGGGTTACATGAAAATCAAATTTGGAGCAATTTACACAAACTATGTAACTTAAGTGCTCAAGAAAAGCAACTATGCCCTTGTAACTAAATAATTCGACATGGCAAATTTACTTGTAACTACATATATGTAAAATTGTTTTGTTGAAGTTTTATTAGATCTATAAGTCACGTGTAGAAGCTTAGAGTAAGAAGTACCAACACATAAGGTCGTTGAAAAACCTCGTTAGATTATGGTGTGGAAAACCTTCGCTGAGTAGTGTTGAAATAAGTTCACTTAATCGCATCAATAAACACATGATCTATTATCTGGGATTTGGAAATTAAGATATTTAAACCGTGGTTCATAAAAGAATTTCATCGATTACCTTTCCAGGTTGGCTGGTTTGGATAAGCAAATGGAGATGACGTTACAAGAACGTGGACGGACGTGAATGGCTATCACCATTCATTAAAATGTTACGTTTAATTCAATTTATATAAAAATATTATGTCAAATTGTGAGTTTGATGTGTATCAAAGTTAGTAGAAAAGACAAGAAGTTGAGAGAATTGGAGATAAAGGAAACGGGCTGATTTATCTTTCTGCTTAGACCATGTGTTGTGACTCTCAAGTCACAAACATAGTCACGTGGATCGCCTGGCTCATTACACATTTAAGTGATTGTTGCCACTAGTGAGGACATTTTCAAAAAAACTAGCCAGTAGCTGGTAGCCAACGGTCATGTTTTTAAAAAATTGTGTATATCCATACTATATAGGTCTCAATAGGTCTACGGCTTTTGTTGTTAAAGATCCGATCATTCCGCTCGTTCCAAATCACCCATAAGGTCGTATAGACTATCCCTCTCAATACCCGTCTAGCCTATTTTGAGTTGGTACCACTGTTCGGTATATTGAGAAAATCTTCAACCTGGAACGCAAAGCTATGAGGGAGCCGACACCAACCTTCAATTCGAAACCATACTTCCTGTGAAAAAACGGCAGCCGGTATACAAGTGCAAAGCAGTCTCCTGATCATCGTTACAAAGGTTGCAGCCTTGTCGAATAATGTTGACTCCTTGTTTGATTAGTTCGGCAATTGTGGGCAGTCGATTGAGCGCCAACCTCCACACCATAATCCTACATTTTAGAGGCACCCATGTCTTCCAATGAACCATCGATCTGTTGGAGCCCATATTATAACTCGATAGGAGCTTTTTAGCCGAGGCAACTGTGAAAACGCCATCATTGTCCGCTTTCCACTTCCAAAGATCTCTACCCTCTCTCCGTGGAATCTCATGAATATCGTTTAGAAGAGAAAACAACTCGGAAATCTCCTCGGCTGAAGAGGGTTGCGTACGCCAATCCCAATACATTACCTTGGAGTTGTCATCCCAAATAAGACGATTCGATACCAAAACCCATTTTTGTCTTTCAAGTCTAAATAGGTTAGGATAGAGCTCCCGTAGAGGAACGTCCCTTAACCAAGTATCGCCCCAAAAGCTTATAGAATGTCCGTCCCTTACCTCTCCAACAAAGTGGGAGTTAAGAGTCGCCCCGTTTGGCAATTTTCTTTCCCCCACTTTAACTATAGATTTCCAACACCCGCTTAACGCCACGTTGCAAGGAAGCAAAGCCCACGGTTTATATACCATATGCAATTTGACCTACATGCCAGTAAAAAAATGGAAGTTGCGGTTTGACTTATTAGTAACTATAATTATACTAATAGTCCTACTCAATATGTTGAAAGTGGCAAATCTGGAGAGATTGCCGAGGAAAAGAAATCATAGGGACCTTTATAAGATCCACATTAAGAGGAGGTTGGAACAGCTTATCTGTAATCAACATGCAAAGAAGCATACCCATAACTTTTCCTACATGATAAAAGCTATTTTTCCTTCTATGTTATTTTTATTTATTTAATTATGCAGTTAGTTGTTTACTATTTCCGTAAATGTTAGCATTGTGGGTGTTTCAATTTTATTTCCTTTGTGGATTCTAAATTGATTTCATGAGGTGGTATGTCTGTATCCTAATTTTTCAATTCAAATTTTGCCAAAAATAATAGACCGGGTGGTGTTTCTGTAACCCGTGAAATTATCCGTTCAAATCCGCTACCAATTCTATTTCTTTAAGGTTTGATCAGTATGTGTTTTTAAGTTTTGTCACTGTTTCCATATTTATATTTTCTTAATTGTGTTCTTCTTGGTGAATTATAAGCTACATAAATCTGTTGACCAAGCCACCACTGCCGATATCGTACACCACCAAGCCGAAGAAACAGATTAGACAATTACTTGTTGACATCACAAACAACGAACACCGCCACCGTCACCTGTAACATCCCGTCGAATTATCAACCACGAAATTATACTCGTAAATTATTAAACCCGCTGCATCGCGCGGGCTACCCACTAGTAATATATATATATATATAGGGTTAGGATCGTGTGAGAACTAGAGAACTCTTGTGGACCATTGATTGTGATGATCCTATGGTTAAGATTTAATCTAGATGTTTTTTTTGTTTTTACATACCAATTAAAATATTATTAGTATATTTTAATACAAAAAAGTACAATAAGGGTATTTAGGTAAAACCACCATGAAAGAGAAATAATTATTATAATACTATTTTAATTTTTTATTTAATTATTCAAAAAAATCATTTTTTTAAAGAAAATCTGATGAGATGATCTATCATGATTTACATTGGTGTGATTATTTACACCAGTGTAAATCTGCCATACACAAAATATGTTGTAAAAACCAAAACCAACATATGATAAGTATAATTCACACTGGTGTAAAAAACAAACAAAAATCATATAATGCGGATGATTTACACCAGCGTAAAAATTGCCATACACAACTTATACAAAAAATACACTAGTTTAAAAAACCAAAACTATATAATACTACAATACATTAATATTTACAAAATGATAATACATTAATATTTACACTGGTGTAGCTGATGCTTACACCAGTGTTTTCTTACAAAAATGATACTACAGGTGGTGTAAAATAACCACCAAACATCTATACATTCATATTTACACTAGTGTAAACTGATATTTACACCAGTGTTTTCTTACATCATACTACACCATCATCGTCATCTTCACAGCATCATCCCCCTTAAACGAAAAACATCATCATCTTCGTACCTGCTATTTAAAACTAAAAGTTGTTATTTGTCCCGAGCTATCAAACAAACCATCCACAACAACAAAACAATTAAATATGTTCAAATTTTATCTAATTTAAAACTAGTAATTCCATATGTGTTTACAGCACCTACCCATTCCCAAAAATAAAAATAATAATAAAAATAACAGAAAAAAATAATAACACCAGTGTAATTACATAATAATAATAATAAATAACAGAAAAATAATAATAATAACAATAATAATAATAATAACAAAATAACAGAAAAAAAATAATAACACCAGTGTAATAATAATAATAATAATAATAATAATAATAACAGAAAATAAAAATAATAATAATAATCATAACAAAATAACAGAAAAATAAAAAAAAATTAATAATAAACAGGAAATAATAATAATAATAATAATAATAATAATAACAATAATAATAATAATAATAACAAAAATAATAATAATAATAATAATAAAAAGAAAACATACCGGATCTTCATCGTCGTCTTCAACCTCCCTTGGTTGGACCACCACCTCTCCCCACCGTCATCTTCATCATCGCCGCAGATCCACCACCATCAACCCTCAACCACCACAGATCCACCACCCTCAACCCTCAACCACCAAAGATCCACCACCCTCAACCCTCAACCACCACACATCGAACCCCCCCCCCCCCCCTTCGAGCTCCACCTCCACCGCTGAAAACCCCCCTGAAAAAACACCATCGCCTCCCACCCCATCGGGCCACTGGTCACAGCCATCGAACCCCCCTACCACCATTAAAACCCCTCTTCAATAACCCTCTCGAACCCCCTGCCACCATTAAATATGTTCTCACAACTCTGAAACCGTATCGAGGAAGAGAGAAGAGAGAGAGAGCAGAGAGAGAGAGTGAATTTAGAGAGAGAGAGAGAGAGAAGAGAGAGAGAGAGCAGAGAAAGAGAGTGAGAGATTTTTTTAAAAAAAAAAAATCTATAAACCTTTATATAAAGGTGGTTAGGTGTGGGTGGGGTGGGGTGGGGTGGGGTAGGGGAGGTGCTAAATTACTATGATACCCTCCTATTATTATAATGCTAATATGTGTATGTGTGGTCTAGATGAGTTCTCTAGTTCTCATAACTCAGTAGAGTTCTCATATGATCTGGATCCTATATATATATATATATATATATATATATATATATATATATATATATATATATATGGTAGGGATCCTAAGAGAACCAACCCCAATTTGAAAACTGGCAGAACCATTCTGGGCCACACATTTCATTTAAAGACAATTTTTTTTTTTTGCATTAATCGCACATTTTTATGCAAGGAAAAAAAATTTTATATTTTTTTTCCATTTATACATATGTGTATATAGCATTTTTCAGCTATACATATATGTATATTTCAGTTATACATATGCGTATATTTCAGTTATACATATGTGTATATTGCATTATACATATGTGTATAATGCAGTTATACACATGTGTATTCTGAAAAAAAATACAAAAAAAATAAAAAAAAAATAAAAAAAAAAATTCCTGCATATAAAGCAGCGATTAAAGCAATTTTTTTTTTGCCTTAGAAAAATTTGTGGTCAAGAATGGTTCTCATAGTTCTCAATTTGAAAAAATGTTCTTATTTAAACCAAATCCTATATATATATATATATATAGGCTAAGTATATAGGAAAAACCCCCTAAAATGAAGAAACCCCCACAAACCCATCTTGTGGCCCTCATTGTTCCACATCACCAAGATTTTTAACATTAATTTATTGAGGGAAAGGGTATTTTAGTCATTTTCCCCTCTTTCTCTTTCTTCAACCCCTTTAATTGACAGTATATATATATATTCATCTCTTTCCCATTTTTTCAAAATTTGATTTCCCTAAATTCCCTCTTTCACCTCCTCTCTCTCAATCCCAGTACTCTCACCTCCTCTCTCTCTCAAACCCTACAACCAAAAACCTGCAACTCTGTTTAGATCTAACTTCTATTTGCAACCCACATACCAGATCGAGTCCTCTGTTCAGATCGAGTCCTCTCACCTCCTCTCTCTCAAAGCCGACAACTAAATACGACGGCGGCGGAAACACGACGAAGCACGACGGCGGAGAAGACGACCGGAGAAGACGACCGGGTTATGAATCCTAATTTGCCCTCTGTTTTTTTTTATGTCCATGTATTCATGGTATTTCAAGTTATTATTTTTTTATATATTCATGGTGTTTTAAGTTATTATTAGCCATTTTTGTCTTGTTAGATGGTTATTTTTTTCCAAAAGATTCACATCATTATTTTTATTAAGCATAATAATTGATTTTATTTAATTTGTTTTTTTTAATTCCTAAAAAAAGATCTAAATCTTTCACTTTGTATTGTCCTATGTATGAACCTATCAACCTAAAACATTCACTGGTTAAAGATTTTATTTCATGATCATGTAATGTATCACTATATTGGGTATTATATATTTCTTTATAAAAAATATTTGTTCTCATATATTGGGTATTATATATTTCTTTATAAATAATCATTTTTGTTTATAAAGAATCATTTGTTAAGGTGTTTCTCTGTGTTTAGTTATATGAGTCATCTATGTTTAGTTAGGGTGTTTACGTGTGTAGCATATCATTTTTTGCAGTCACAGTGTGTTGTATGCAGTCAAAATGTATGATGTTTGCAGACTACAAATCTTTGTCTGTGTTTGCAAACAAAAACGTCTGTTACACACGTAACATTCGTGTTTTTTTGCAGCATGTCTGTGTATTGTTTTGTGTTTTCTCATATATGAGTTTCTTTTTTTTTGTTACCAATATGTTTTTAACAGAAAATGTCTGTTTTGTCATGGTGTTTCAAGTTATTAGTTTTTTATATATTCATGGTGTTTCAAGTTATTATTAGCCATTATTGTCTTGTTAGATCTTTTTTTTTTCCAAAACATTCATCTCATCATTTTTAGTAAGCATACTAATTGATTTTATTTAATTTGTTTTTTTTAATTCTTAAAATAAATTAAATCTTTCACTTGTATTGTCCTATGTATGAACCTATCAACCTAAAGCATTCACTAGTTTAAAGATTTTATTCCTGATCATGTAAAGAAACATTTTGTTAAGGTGTTTTCTCTGTATTTAGGTATAGCATCTGTGTGTTTAGTTAGGGTGTTACGTGTGTAGCATATCTTTTTTTGCAGTCAAAGTGTGTTGTATGCAGTCAAAATGTATAATGTTTGCAGACTACAAAGTTTTGTCTGTGTTTGCAGACAAAAACGCCTGTTACACATGTAACACTCGTGTTTAACAGAAAATGTCTGTTTTGTCATGGCTCCTTATTATATATATGAAATAAGCTGTCTTCCACATGTTACATTAGGTTTTTTTCTGTTTCATATTAAAAATGTCAAACATTTACTCTGTTATAACATATGTTACAGGTCCTAGTTTAGTCATGGCATGACTTCCAACCCCAACACTCCCCCCTTGGGAGGTTGGTGAGCCCCGTCACCATCTCATCCCAATCGCACACAAGCTACCTCAAAATGAACCGGACATGGTGATTGCACCTGAACTGCCGATTACGAATCAGAACCAGGGGCTGAATATGAAGAACCATATGAACCTGATTTGAAGAAACCAGCGTCGCAGGAAGGTGGGCGTATTAGGGCAGAATGGGAGGGTATAGGTTATATGGAGGAACATTGGGCTTTTTATGCCAAGTATGGTTATTGGATGCCCTCTACTACTGTTGGTTGCAATGGAGGATGTCGGGGTGTACATATTACGTATGAAGAATTGGCTTTTTATGACAAGCATGGTTATTGGATGCCAAAGGGCGGTGTATAAATCTTTAACAGTATGATGTCGGCTGATGAATCTTTAACAATATGATGTATGGCTTTTTTTAGAAGTATGGTTATTGTAAGTTTTTTTTTTATAGTAATGCAATGCACCACTGCTTAACATATGTTACAACCCTACAACAGATTCACTGTAATATATTAATTCGTCTTTGTCAAATGAATCTTAATTTTACATATGAGTACAATAGTTACTAAGATACACTGGTCAAAAAGAAAAATCATTTGGACCTTTTGTTACGTATGCAACAACTCTGTGGCTGGTACAATAAAACAAAAAAAAACATGGTCTAATAAAAAAAATAATAAGCCTAAACTTTTAAATAATATGAACTGGCGACACGTTTATTTACGTATGTAACATTACTGGTGCTGGTAGGGCTGTTCAAATCGCTCGCCGCTCGTGGCTCGCTCGTGGCTCGTTCGGAAATTGCTCGAAAAATGCTCGCTCGATCTTCCGCTCGGTTGTAAACGAGCCAAGCACGAGCAAAGGTCCGCTCGGATCTGTTCGACTCGAATAAATTTTTATTTATTTTATATATGTTTAATTATAAATATAGACACAAATTACAGGTATATTTATATATGTTTATTTATGTTGTTAGTCGTCCATCACTAATCATCGCTTGATATCATCCTACGTCACAATACAAAAATCGCTCTCTGCAGTATGTTCATCGTCTCGTCAACCTCAACCTAAGCCTCATTCTCGAACACTCGGATCTCAATATTAGTGTTATTATCGGATAGTTCGACCTTAGTTGTCACCCGACAATGAAAAAATCAAAGGAAACATCCCAATTTTATGGTTATCCAAATTATTCTTTGCTCGATTCTCGCTCGGCGCTCGCTCGGAAAAATTCGCGCTTGAAAAACGCTCGCTCGGTTTTCGGCTCGATTGTAAACGAGCCGCTCCGCTCGGTTCGATTTGTAAGCGAGCCAAGCACGAGCAAAGCTCCGCTCGGATCGGCTCGGCTCGTGACCAGCCCTAGGTGCTGGTAAAATAAAACGAAAAAATAACATGGTCTAATAAAAACTTAACAAATCAACATTTTTTTTAAATTAATATGAAACTGTCGTGACGGTTTTTACGTACGTAACAACACTGGTGCTGGAACAATAATATGAATCTGATTCTGCTTTATTTTAATAAATAAAATACTTTTTTCAAATATTAGAAATCTGATTTTTGTAAATAAAAAAATATGAGAGAGAATGTTGGAGAGAGAAGATTAGTGAGAGAAAGAGATAAAGAGATGATTGATTGGATGGAGAGAGAAAGTGGTGTAAATTACCCTTCTAACCTTTTTTGTCATCTTGTTTGATTATAATATACACATTTAAGCTTGACCATTGATCAACTACAATGGATGGTGGTGATGAAGTTTACAAGGTTTCTTCAAAATAGGAGGGTTTTTATTTAATCATTGCCCTATATATATATATACATATATATATATATATATATATATATATATATATATATAGGGAAGGGATCCATAGAAAACCCTCCTTATCTTGAAAACCTTTGAAACTCAATCTCAACCATTGAATCTATTTAATCAAGGGCTGTGATCAATTGTAGTGACTTTTTGGTGAGATAAAACATATTTTATTATCAAATGGTACAACCAAGGGTATTATGGGAAGAAATCTAACTGACAGACTCTCTCTCTATCAATCAACGTCTGTCAACCTTCTCCCCTCTCTACACTTATCCCACCCAAAACCCCAAGATCATTATACTCTCTCATTTCTTCTCCACAACAACCAAAGCTTCTCCACAACACCCTCTCTCTATCCCCAAAACTGAAACCCTAAGTTCTTCAAACCAGACGTGATCGTACACCCTCGCCGTTGTCATCAAACCACCGCTGATCATCAAAGTACACCTCTCACTGGCCTCATCAAACGTTCCTACTATGAGGTCTGCATTCAGTACATTATCATCCATGTTGAAGCGAAGACAGAAGCGTTTGTCATCTAAAAGGTAATAGGGGTTTATCGTTGATTTTGAAACTTTTATGGGTTCCCCTGTTTTCGGATTGAAGTTTTTTTTAAAAATTTATTTATATCTTTATAAAAGGGGTTATTATGACCATAAAGAGGGGAGATTTTGGTGTTTGATGGGTTCCCCTATTTGTGTGTTTGATTGTAACTGTAACAACCCGGCACCGACCCCCAAAATTTTTCGAGTATTAATATTATTATCGTGTAATAAAAGTGAACCAAAACCAATAATGAGCGAGCCGGTTAGGTGCGAAACTAAAAACCGAACCATTTAATATATAAAATATTAGTAAAATACACGTTACGAGACTGAGCTAATATGCGTAACGAACCCGAACGAACTTGATTAGTCACCCCCGGACATGTGTCACAATCTCATTGTAACACATACCCACCCTAGTGTTTAAACACCTCACACACCCATGACCCAACCCTTTTATAAGCCCCCACTCTTCTCACATACACCAATACACACACATAACTTACTGTAAAAGAGAAAGAGAGAGATTGGGTTAAAGATGGAACCAGAGAAGGAGACCGGGCCTCCTCCGCCTCCGGCAGGTTCTCCGGCGGCCGATCCCAACAACCCTCACCTCTACTACTATACTAATTATTACAGAGAGAGAGAGAGAGAGAGAGAACAGAGCCGAGAGAAAGGAAGAGAGAAGCTGAAGAGAGAGAGATAGGGAGAAACCGGAGGCTCCTCGCCGCCAGCGGCGGAGCTCCGGCGGCCGAGCCACAAACCACACCTACCATCTCTCTCCTCTCACATATACACACGCATACAGGAGAACAGAAGAGGAGAGGGTTAGAGAGAGAGAGAGAGAGAGAAACAGAAGAGAGAGAGAGAGAGAAACAGAAGAGAGAGAGAGAGAGAGAGAGAGAGAGAGAGAGAGAGAGAGAGCTTGGTAGAAGAAGGGAGGAAGACGACGGTGACAGAGGTGGTGGTTCGGGTGAGGCTCCGATCGGGTCAGATCTTGTCTCAGAGGTAAAACCCCCCTTTTTCCTAAAGATTATGGTGGTGATTGGGTTTGGTTATTGAGATGGTGGTGGTGGTTGTTGCGCCGACTAACAGTGGCGGGGATAAGAAAAGGTGGACTATGGTTGATTAAGTGGTGGTTGGGGATGGTCACAGGCAGCGGCGGTGGTGATGGTTCTGTGGTGGTCTCAGTGGTCACAGGTTGGTGGCGGTTGTTCTCAGAAGTTGGAAGTGGATGTTATTAACCGGATGACTATCGGGTTAGGGGTTCGGGTCAAAGGCGAGTCCAGGAATAGTCAACCAAAGTCAACGTGGTCAACAGAGGTTGACCAGGTCAACTAGTCAGTCAACCGGTCCATATGAACTGAAGGTATAACCGACTTATGAGACTCGACAAGTTTAGATAATTATTAACACTTATATTATGTTTGAATCGCGTGTGGGACTTGACGAGTTGATAAACGGACTATACATAAGAGTATACTAATATAAATATATGTTGAATTGGACAATCGGACGAATAAGACTAGGATGCGAATACGATTAACCAATATATGTGTTTATTGAAACATACAAATGTATGAGTTAGGTTATATAAAGAAACTTGGACACAAATAGAATAAGAAACAACATATAGTAAAGCTATAATATGCAAACTAGACATCTCGGACATTGGCGACCCTTAGGACAACGGAAGATTATGGATATTTAGACTATTACTCAGACATAACTATAAATGCCAACATATATTAGAATATGTTACCTATCAACTTATATATTAAAATGGACATTAGTCATATCTTTGAACAATAAGATTAAGATGCGACATTGGGGAATCCATTATGAATATACATAGTCGACAGTTAATAATAGTTATAACAAGTAGCATTTATTGATCGAAGACATCTTAGATTTGGAATGGAAACATGAGGCTTAGACGCCTATAGCTCGAACATGTGACGCTTAGATAATACACTCGACGACTAAGATTCGGACATAGACATTAGACGAATAAAAGGAAAGGAAACATAGATAATATAAACGATATTAAGTTATGATACATATTTAAACGGATCCTAGTAATGATACTTGGACTCAACAACAAGGATTTGGAATGAAACATAGAATCATTGACACTAGTAAATGTATATTAAACCTTGGACGACTAGAACCAAATAGTATAATAGAAACCATACGCTCGAGCTCGTCCCCACGCGCAACCATGACAGATAAAACCAAGTACTAATAATAATGTGTGTCGACATAGGGCCCAACCAGGAGGATGTGGTATTCGGTACCGAGCACCGGTTTTTATAATTGAGCTATGCAACCAGGTGAGTTTCGTGAACTCCCCTCTTTTACTTTTAAACTGTTTTGGGGTGATGCATGCTTCTAAACTGTTTTGTAAATTATTATGGTGTTAGTTTTACAGAGCGTGATTACCTGCTTGCTTGTTATGCATACTGAACCAGGCACTCATTAACTCTAGGATAGAGTCGACTTAATATATGGGTAGTACTACTTGGGGAAAACCCCCACGCACAGTGGTCCGGCCTAGACCCGGAAACCCCCACTGAGACCGACGGGTCGTTGCGGCATATATTTTGCCATTGGGGAACCTATGAGGCAGGACATAGGTTGAGAACTATGACGATAACGGGTATAGTTTATGTTGATACATCTAGACATGGTTAGGCATGGGCTAGGTGCCAAGGGTTGAGTGGCCAGCTTGTAGAATTGTAACACCATAACCAGATGAACGTGTTGAAAACTGTTAAACTTGTTTGGAATAACTGAAACTGTTTTGATAAACTATTTTGGGCGCCTATGTAACTAAACACACGAACTCACCAACATTATTGTTGACCCAAAACTCTTTTAAGCATGTGTTCAGGTACCGGCATTGGAGATACGAAGAATGTACGATTGCAACTCGGAGTCACAACCAGTGGACGAACCAGAAGACGATTAAGTAACCATAGATATTACCGCGCATGTACGATCAGGGACTAGTTTTAGTAAAAGGAATTGTATTATGTAAATAAATTATATTAATAAAGTTAGTTATTTTTATACCGCTTTCGCTGTTGCTTGCATTTGCGTGAATGTTGTACCAATCTGTTATTTCGTCCAGGCCCCCTGTGGCCGGGTTGTGACAGTAACATCCGCTCCTTATATTTTTGCTAAGATTACAAATGTAGTCCCTATATTATCACATTTACAAATCCAGTCCATGTACTTTTGTTTATTCTCAAATTAATAAAAGCTTGAGTTTCTTTTTATCATTACATATTTACTGATGGGTCTACTTTTAATCAAATACGTATATTGAAACGTTTTTTTAAACTTATTATAATTTGACTTTTATAGGATACCAAGTCAGGAGGTTAGTTATGCCAAAATTCATTTTTTGTATCATATATTTTAACCACAATTAAACAATTACCAATTTCTTTTAAACTTTATGACTAATTATATTACCTCAAAAATAAGTTTCATTAGGGAGGTTCCCGCCCGGGCTTGGTCTCAGATTCGAGTCCCCCCACTCGCACTAAGGGTGAGAAATTCAACACCCGCGTTTGGCCTGGATTCGAACTGGGGTTGAGGGGTTGTGCGTCGTTTAAATTATCCGCTGAAACACACCTTCCAAAAAAAAAAAAAAACTAATTACTAATATTACTCACAAAATTGATTATTATATTAAATACCATTCATTATATTTTTAATTACTCATTCTTTTCCTCAATATCCCAACATGAGTTTCACACATAAACACTCTCACTTCTCTCATCTTGTATCATCTTTTGAGTTTATATCATCATCATCCTCAAGAATTTTGGAGATTTTTGCTTTGGTTTTCATATATTCTTATTTTTCTTAATCGAACAAGCAAAACCGTAAGTATTTTCAATCAACTTTCACTATTTCTCCTTTTCATATATATTTCTTCAATAGCATTATATTTATTTGATGATTCATACACTTTAGGGTTTCAATTGCTAGTTAGGGCTTTAGGGTGTTTATGAACAATTTGGGATTTTTGAGTTAAAAGTATAATTAACTTGTAAAATTCATAACTAATTCATATGTTATCTAAAAATCATGAAATTCTAACCTTAGCTTCTAGATGATATTTATGACCTGAAAATAGTTTCTATTCTGGTTTTGTGGCCGTTGCAATAGTTTTAATAATTTTATTTTGATTAAATCGTGCTTATTTCATTAAAAATCATATATAATGTATTTTAATGTTAATATTTGTGGAAAACCTATTTATTATGTTAGAATACTGATTATGATTTTTGCTACCTAATTTGTATTAGTTTTGTACTTTTATAGAATTTAATTCTTTATTTAAGTTTTAGACAATAAATATAATATAAAATCATTTTGGTTAAAAAAATTATCTAAAAATTATTTTTGACCATTTTGGTTCATAATACATTATTTTCATTAAAATTCTTGATATTTTGATTAACTTAAAATTTTTATGTGAATTTATGATAATTATGCGTTTATATATTCATTAAGTTGTTTAAAAATATTTAGATCATTTTATGACTTCATGAATCTATTATTGTATAAACTTAAATTATTTACCTTATTTAAAATTTCTTTGACTAACCTAATTAATTGGTTGTATTTAAATTAATAAATACAAATAATTAATGTTTCAAAGTTGTTACATTTTTTTTGAACAAGTCAAAGTTGTAACATAATTTAACATTTATGTGACTTCCACCATTTGCTTTAGTTCATAACTTTCAATTATGAACATATAATATTATTATTCATATTTATTCCTTAGTTCATATGTCATATTATTTTAAGCAAGTATATATATTTACTTACGTCGCATTTTCAACATATATCGTTATTTACAAGTTAAACCCCAAATTAGACTAGACATCCTAAGTGCCTTAGACTAGAAACCCTAGACTTACTTTAAGTCCAAACACTTATACATATACCATACTTTTAGGTTGAGACTTCGGGATTCGCCAATTCACGCTCACGACGATTTAGTGACATAACTATTTAGTGAATGTGAGTATATCTTTCCCCTTTTTACTGTTTTACTATTTTGGGGTGACTCATGTACTTACTATCAATTTTCTATTTCATCCTTACTAAAATAGCAATTCTTATGTGTGTTTGCTTGTGTCATTTCGTGTATCTATGACCTGTCAAATCATTAACCGTTGCGGCCTGGCATTTCAATGAATAGTACTATGATATATACCCTTGTGACTCTGTTGAGAGTCCTTGTCATTGCTATGTATTACATTACTACTAGCGCATACTATATATATCTGCTTTCCTTTCATAGGGTTGATTTGACCCGGATACCACTTATTACATTTTGCAAAATAACACATGAATTGCTAAAATTTCCTTACTATATATATATCAAACGGGTATGCTCACCAATACATTTTTGTATTGACGAAATTATTTTCGTACATGTTTCAGGCTCTTATGAGATGACTTTTAAGCTTTCGGAATCTTACTTAGATGTTGGATTTATTGTATTTCAGCATTAGTTGTCACTTTATAATTTTTGTATTTTCCTTTCAATGTAATAAATTATTTAATTCAATGTATTCAAATTTACACTTTAGTACCATGAGCTATTGAGCAATCGTCATTACGTGACACCTCGATGTTTCCGCCATCGGTTGGGGTGTTACAGATTGGTATCAGAGCCATGGTTATAGGGAATTAGGTTATTAGAATGCCTTTTAGCCTAGTCTATAACTAAGCTTACTTTCACGAGTCATCTCGTTTATATTTCTCTTATTTCCTATTATTTTCTTTCAATATATTTTCGTTATAATTATTTCTCATTATTCTTTCGATATTTTGCTTGGCCAAGAAGACACTCGTATTTCACAAACGAAACGATATCATCAAGTTAGGAGTGGTATCCATACCTTGGTGATTAGCTTCACTCCTCTATATGTTATTTATCTTAGGAATATATCTTTGAGATAGGAGTGACATCCACACCTCAAAGAGTATTTTCTTCAAAAAAGGAACTTAACCATTAAGCTGAGAGTGATATCCTTAACTTAGTGAATGGTTTCATTCCACAATCATTTTCAATTTTGAAATACATCTTTGAGCTAGGAGTGAAATCCACATCTCAAGGATCTATTTCTGCATCTCGTTTTTAATCTCGCTAAAGTTTTGGAATTTACTAGTGATGCGCTAAAGTTTTGGAATTTACTAGTGATGGGGCACGTGCAATCTGGAAGGGTGAGCGCCTGTATCCTGAGTTTTCTGTCTAGGCCTGGCATTTCGCATAAATCCCAATCAGACGAGGGACCCGTATGCCGACCTGGGAACTCTCGGGATGAGCATTCACTTATAGGCTAAAGTACGCCCCCACAAGTCACTAATAACATTTCAATTACTTTAGTTAGTCAAAAGTTTCCTATGGAAACAATTCCAATGTTTTACACCATTGATATTTATATTTGTTTATCATTTGAAGACTTAATTTAATCACTTGATGTTTCATATGCCATTATTAATTGATCATTTGCTTTTGGGTTCCTTATCGTCATTATTAAAACTTTTTGTTCGTTATATTGTCACATTAAAGCTTACACTATTTCACTTACACTTTGTGACTTTTACACTATAAGGTATTACTCTTTTTGCATTAAAACATTTTTATCCATGACTTAAGTTTTAAACTCTGTGTTTAACTTCGACCACATTCTGATTTTAGGAATGTTGCGTCATCATACAGTTAAAAATGAAAATGTTTTCCCAAATTTATTATTCAACATGTTTTATATTTTCATGTTTACAAACTTACTGGATTGAAATCACAATATATCCTTAAACTATAACCTTTAGTATCCCCTAGTATCTCCCACAATACTCTCAACACAAAATATCCTCATTTACTTCATATTTATTTACTACCATAAACACGCCCAGTTGCCTAAGCCATAGCCAACTACCATTAGTTAGCACTTCTTAGTCAGACTAAACTCCTACATAAATGTCTACCTACATGATACGCACTAGTACACTACTCTCTAAAAAGATTAACTTGGCAACTTATCCTAAATGTCTTTCCACAAAGCCTATTCGCCAGACTAGATGCCTTAACGATCCTTACAAATAAACGATCTTTCAATGTATAAATTTTCGTAAAAGTTTGACAAATTAAAAGGTTCCAAGTTTACCCAGTTCTAACGGGTAACACTTAGATTTTCTCAACATTTCATAACAATTAAAAAAAATCGACTTTTCAACCCGCAAGTTAAAGAAATGTTTAAATACAGAAAATTTTGTTTTCCAAAATTCGTCAAGGCATCTGGGATGATTCACAACCTTTACGCCATTTTAAATCTTGGTCTTTTGAAACACATTAGATTTACACATACTTCATGAAATGGTTTCATTTTGCATTTTATAAACTTGTAGTGCATATTTTACACATACTAATAATATGTTTTATAACAATTTTCAACTCAACTTCTCGTAAACACATGAAAATGTGTACTTACGAAATCTTTTCAAGTGAATCTGTTTTAAACCTAAAACATTCTTCTGTTACTAAAAAGCTATCTTTTTACACTCGCACTCTTTCAGTTGTAAAACTTTTGGTCCAACAAAACGATGAACATATCCTCTTATCGGAATATTGCTAAATGTCTTTTATAGTATAACGCATATATGTAAAATTACTAAATTTTAACTCACATGACAGTAGGCTATACACCTGCACCGTGCACTTTCATTCACAGTAAATTTCATTATTCTTACACCATTCTATTTATAGTTACGTTCGTACATTATCTTATTACTCTTGTCTTATTCTTTTATGGGTGATTATTCTCACGCGTTATTCGCAACTATTCTCGCACTAGTTATTAGTAGTTATTCTTACAACACTGATTTTGAGCATAAATTTAACTCGTTTACTTTCATTTGGTGCAAATTGTGCGATTTACCCGATTTACGTTATACTATTCTTTCAATCGAAATTTTATGCTATACTTATATACTTACATGAACGCATATTTGGTATGTATATTTTTTTTTTCGTTGTGAGCAAAATTGTAACAGCCCAAGCTAACCCGTACCACGATATTGTCCGCTTCGCCGCAACTCACGGTTTTGCATTGGTCTCACCCCCGAAGGACTGGCCAAAACGCGTCTGGTAGAGAAGGTTCCCCCACCCCTTATAAGGAAGTGTTTGTTCTCCTTCTCAACCGATGTGGGATCTTACAATCCACCCCCCTTAGGGAGCCCAGCATCCTCGCGGGCACGACTGGCACACCGATCCGGGCCCCGGCTCTGATACCATCTGTAACAGCCCAAGCTAACCCGTACCACGATATTGTCCGCTTCGCCGCAGCTCACGGTTTTGCATTGGTCTCACCCTCGAAGGACTGGCCAAAACGCGTCTGGTAGAGAAGGTTCCCCCACCCCTTATAAGGAAGTGTTTGTTCTCCTTCTCAACCGATGTGGGATCTTACAATTGCTGTAACACCCCAAAGCCATTCGTTCGCCTAACTACGCCATTAGGCGTGATTAGCAATATAATAACACGTGACTTAGAGGATAATAATATGGGTTATATTCTAACATGGAAATAACCTAGTTAATAATATTATGTTTATAAATTAATAAAAAGGTGTTTGAAACTAGCTTATGAGTTAGTTTTTATACGAAAGTGACAGTGGGATAACTTGAGGGACTATAGTTGCCATCTAGCCAAACAAGAAATATTTAATGGTAAATTGAGTGAGAAAACACACACTTGTGTGTGTGTGTGTGTGTATACGATTAACATCAGGAGGTTCACCTCCTTGAACCTCAAACCCCAAAACACCAATTTCAAGCTCAAATCCAAGTCAAATCAAGGGGTTTTTCAGTGCATTAGCAAGATACGGGTTATCTAAGGCTTATAGAATATCAAGGTACCTTTTATTTGGTAGAAATTGATGTTATATTCGTTTTTGATTCTTATGAAAATTTAGGGTTTTGATAAAAACGTGGAATTGATGGTTAATATGGGTTACCCTAGTCTTGGGGAGCCTTAAACATGTACAATCCGGTCACAAATCACACTAATATGTGTATTTGATTTTGATCATATGATTATGTGAATATGTAAGATTTGGGGTTTAACCTCTAGGTTGAAACCACACATGATTAGTAGTCTTGGGTGACTCTTAGGAGTTGTTATAATGATTAAATTTAGTTGAAATGCCTAAATATCTTGTTATGATAATAATTAGATACATGGCTATATTTTGGTTAAACTTAGAATGTTGAAAACTAAGTATATTGGTGGATGCACGCCAAATGTTTGATGAAATGCCTAGGTGAGTTAATCTCAACTAGACATGTAAGAAAATGGCTATGGATTTAGCTAGTAATGATAATGAATACATGATGTTATGGATAGTGAACAAAATTCCATATTATGTATTCTAATAATCAAGTTTGACATGTTCCTAAGTTAGGTACAAGAACTAGGGATGCAAACGGGTCAAACGAATGCAAGTCGGATACTTATGGAAACAAGAACGGATGCGAGGTAAGTTGTACTTACACCACTAGACTATAACATAGCTTAATTGTTGTATACATTCGTCTCGAATCTAGTGTATGTGATAATGGTAAATCCCAAGGGGTGGAATGTATTAAATGAGTTGCCTTATGTGCACTCAAAACAAAACGTGATTTACGACTTTAATCGAGATAATGAGTTATGACCGAATGGTGAAATTCATCAAACGGGTCAATTAAGAAGGTATGTGAGAAATGATGTTTTAATCCAAATGGAATCAATCGAATGAAATCATTAAGCATGATGTTAAATGGGTCAAGTTGTGTCACTTGAACCATAGGTAAAAACTTGTGTAATATAGTAACTTGAACTATGGGTCTAAACGGGTCAAATGGTGAAGTCCTCATCATTTGAGTCCAACACTTGATGCTTGTATTCCAAGCATTAAGATTCACGAGCTTAAGCGGATCAAATGGCAAAGTATTACCATTTGAGTTCCGAGGAATTAATGTGTATATTTAGGAAGCACGCAGGTAAATGTACTTGTGCGTGCACGCTTGGTGCTAAGAATCATGGAGGATAGGAACAAGGTACGGATATGGGTCAACGCCACCCGGTAAGTCCGTAGCTAACTAAACACCTTTGGGCGAAGCAACATGGGTACAAAACTACCCACATGAAGTGTGGGTGCAAATCAAGTAAGTTATTTTCATAACTATGTCTAATGCGCGCTAATGCGCTTAGAATTGACTAAACAAGTGAAAACTTGAGAAATGATGAAACTCTAAGTCCGGACTTAGAGGTTTTTAAACAAGTCATTGAGTCAAAAACATTGGATTTCAATCAAGAAGTGTCGCCACGAATGGCTAAATCGAAAGATTTGGCTAGGAGGGGCACTTTGGGAATATATAAAGATTTACTAAAGGATAAATCTAATAATCGGAATCATAATGAACAAATCGGACAAACACTTTAGTTGATCAAGTGTATAATGACTTGACAACATAAACTAGATGCATTGCGCATGGTCAAATGGTGTTTGGATAAGTTAAATGTCTAAATGGGTCAAATTGGGTAAAAGTCGCCATAAACATTCAAAACTAAGAACCGGATCATGGCGACATAAACCGGACCTTAATTTTCAGTCAAACAAAGGTTTATTTAGTCGGCAAGTCATTACTTAGGCTTAGGGAATCATCAAATGCAGTTACGATATGATTCCCATGCTTAAAAATTACCAAACAGGCAACAGAAGCAATGACCGGCCGCACGGCCTTCACAGAGGGCTCAGAAATGTCAGCGTTGAAGCGACCGGCCGCGCGTATTGACAGCCTGACAACCTGATTTTCAAAATTTCATATAAAATCGTAGAAAAATCGTTAGGAGACGTTCTTTATATGCCTGAAAAGCTCTCAGAGCGTAGAACAATCCTTATTTGAAAGTCGAAGTCGGATTTTGGGTTTTAGAAGGGGTAAAAGCGATCTGAACAGCTGCTGCGCAAAAGTCGCAGTAGTTTGTTCTCCTGAATAGGGGCCGTTTGGCCTGGTTCGTTCCGTTTCGACGTGTAACGACTCCCATACTAGTTTAATTGTATTATTGACAACCCACTAACCATTCTTTGTGTGGTGGTGCTAGGTAAACATTTGATGGACGTCCCGGAGCAAGGATCAAGTCACGAGAAGAACCGAACATGCCCGAACACTCATCAAGCTTCCGCAATAGAATTCAAGAGTCTCCCGTGAAATTGCGAAATCTCATCATATGTTGTAATAGTTAAAGTGTAGAAATCAAAAAGTATTTATCACGATAATTTAAGTTTTTCTTAAATGTCTAAGTTTTTAATCGGGAGTGGTTTAAGTAAGGTCAAAACCCGTAAGATTAGACGTTAATCACGTGATTACGGGTTAGGGTCTTACAAAAATCCTGTTATACTTTACATTATTTTGTTCATCATCATGGCCAACGAACATACTAGTTGATAACTCATATGAGATCTAAGCCAGTGCCCACGTACGACTCGGATTAGAGTACTTCTTCAATCCGAGGGAAACGGTGTAAACCTCAGAGTCTATCAATATGAGTGCTTAGAGCCAACGATGTGAACAGAAGTTAGCGGTTAAGGGTAAACCCGAATGGGAAGAACCTCTAACCATGTCTATTACTTACATGTGACTCTCATTACGGTTAAAGGGTAAACCCGAAAGGGAAGAACCTCTAACCATGTCATTGTTTCATTGAAGTATCAATTACTTAGCATATCCTGATTGCACGCATTTGTTTCTGGTATTACTTAGCATAGGGTTATGGAAAAGCATAACACCCTAGTGTAAGGTAAATCGATGATTACGGTCCGGAACGCAATCATGGGTTTACAGGTACATGAGGGTGGTGTGTAATTCTATTTAGGCTGTTGGTAGACAATCAGTACACGAGTCCAAAGTATCGAGAATGTGGTGGGTCAGCTGCAGTACATCCTATATATAAGCATACACGATACTACGGGAGCGGACTAGGAGTCTGACCAAGAACCTACCCATTACTTCATAGTTACCTCTTCATTAGATCGTTAACTTATAGCTAGCATTTTCGATAAGAACGTTCTTACACGAGCTTCAATTCATCTTCCTAGGGTCCTTCTCTTGACCACCCACACAGAAAACACGAACCTTGTGTACTCTTACACTCTCAGTTATTTAGTTACTCGTTGCATACTCTAATAACGTCTAGTCTAAAACCTTTCTAAAGTAGGGGAGACTGCTTCATCAGTGTCTCTACCTTCACCAGTTACACATTCCCAAAGCCTTCACATTTAAACTCTCAATTTCTTAACCTCAGGTCAACTGTCAAAGATTTTGAAACTTTTACTTTGGATATTAAACAACTACTATAAATCCGGTCAAAACATGACTATACAAATTATTATTTTTTTCTACTTGACTTTTTACAACGCCTTTCGTTTCATAGGAACCTTCACTTGAAAGAAATTTCGAGACGGAATTTTCTAAAGTAGGGGAGACTGTAACATCCGCTCCTTATATTTTTGCCAAGATTACAAATGTAGTCCCTATATTATCACATTTACAAATCCAGTCCTTGTACTTTTGTTTATTCTCAAATTAATAAAAGCTTGAGTTTCTTTTTATCATTACATATTTACTGATGGGTCTACTTTTAATCAAATACGTATATTGAAACGTTTTTTAAACTTATTATAATTTGACTTTTATAGGATACCAAGTCAGGAGGTTAGTTATGCCAAAATTCATTTTTTGTATCATATATTTTAACCACAATTAAACAATTACCAATTTCTTTTAAACTTTATGACTAATTATATTACCTCAAAAATAAGTTTCATTAGGGAGGTTCCCGCCCGGGCTTGGTCTCAGGTTCGAGTCCCCCCACTCGCACTAAGGGGTGAGAAATTCAACACCCGCGTTTGGCCTGGATTCGAACTGGGGTTGAGGGGTTGTGCGTCGTTTAAATTCTCCGCTGAAACACACCTTCAAAAAAAAAAAAAAAAAAACTAATTACTAATATTACTCACAAGATTGATTATTATATTAAATACCATTCATTATATTTCTAATTACTCATTCTTTTCCTCAATATCCCAACATGAGTTTCACACACAAACACTCTCACTTCTCTCATCTTGTATCATCTTTTGAGTTTATATCATCATCATCCTCAAGAATTTTGGAGATTTTTGCTTTGGTTTTCATATATTCTTATTTTTCTTAATCGAACAAGCAAAACCGTAAGTATTTTCAATCAACTTTCACTATTTCTCCTTTTCATATATATTTCTTCAATAGCATTATATTTATTTGATGATTCATACACTTTAGGGTTTCAAATGCTAGTTAGGGCTTTAGGGTGTTTATAAACAATTTGGGATTTTTGAGTTAAAAGTATAATTAACTTGTAAAATTCATAACTAATTCATATGTTATCTAAAAATCATGAAATTCTAACCTTAGCTTCTAGACGATATTTATGACCTGAAAATAGATTCTATTCTGATTTTGTGGCCGTTGCAATAGTTATAATAATTTTATTTTGATTAAATCATGCTTATTTCATTAAAAATCATATATAATGTATTTTAATGTTAATATTTGTGGAAAACCTATTTATTATGTTAGAATACTGATTATGATTTTTGCTACCTAATTTGTATTAGTTTTGTACTTTTATAGAATTTAATTCTTTATTTAAGTTTTAGACAATAAATATAATATAAAATCATTTTGGTTAAAAACATTATCTAAAAATTATTTTTGACCATTTTGGTTCATAATACATTATTTTCATTAAAATTCTTGATATTTTGATTAACTTAAAATTTTTATGTGAATTTATGATAATTATGCGTTTATATATTCATTAAGTCGTTTAAAAATATTTAGATCATTTTATGACTTCATGAATATATTATTGTATAAACTTAAATTATTTACCTTATTTAAAATTTCTTTGACTAACCTAATTAATTGGTTGTATTTAAATTAATAAATACAAATAACTAATGTTTCAAAGTTGTTACATTTTTTTTTTGAACAAGTCATAGTTGTAACATAATTTAACATTTATGTGACTTCCACCATTTGCTTTAGTTCATAACTTTCAATTATGAACTTATAATATTATTATTCATATTTATTCCTTAGTTCATATGTCATATTATTTTAAGCAAGTATATATATTTAGGGCTGCAAACGAACCGAACTTTCAGCGAACAGTTCATGAACCGTTCGGTGGGAAGTTCGTTTGTGTTCGTTCGTTTAATAAATGAACGAACACGAACAAAAATTTTTGTTCGTTTAGTTAAATGAACGAACACGAACAGAGCCCGCGTTCGTTCGTTTATGTTCGTGAACGTTCGGTAACATGTTCGTTTGTGTTCAATAGTTTAATAGGGTTTTTAATTTATATAATTTTTATATTCTTTTATTTTTATTTATTTTACCTAAATAAATAAACAAATAATTTATGCACGTAATATATGAGATCAATAATCCTACTTTTAGTCTTCACGCTCACTACTAAGTATATGTTTCGTTCTTATCGAAAGTTAATATAGATTTGTTTATGTTTTTTTTCTGTTCATGAACACTTCTTTGTGTTCGTTTGTGTTCATAAACACTTGTTTGTGCTCATTAAAGTTCGTGTGCGTTCGTGAACAAACTAAACAAACGAACACGAACACGAGTATTCTCTTAACAAACGAACACGGACAAAAAAACTCGTTCGGTAAGTGTTCATGAACTGTTCGTGAACACACAATTTCCTTAACAAACGAACACGAACAAAGCCTTGTTCGTGTTTGTTCGGTTCGTTTGCAGTAATATATTTACTTACGTCGCATTTTCAACATATCGTTATTTACAAGTTAAACCCCAAATTAGACTAGACATCCTAAGTGCCTTAGACTAGAAACCCTAGACTTAATTTAAGTCCAAACACTTATACATATACCATACTTTTAGGTTGAGACTTCGGGATTCGTCAATTCACGCTCACGACGATTTAGTGACATAACTATTTAGTGAATGTGAGTATATCTTTCCCCTTTTTACTGTTTTACTATTTTGGGGTGACTCATGTACTTACTATCAATTTTCTATTTCATCCCTACTAAAATAGCAATTCTTATGTGTGTTTGCTTGTGTCATTTCGTGTATCTATGACCTGTCAAATCATTAACCGTTGCGGCCTGACATTTCAATGAATAGTACTATTGTATATACCCTTGTGACTCTGTTGAGAGTCCTTGTCATTGCTATGTATTACATTACTACTAGCGCATACTATATATATCTACTTTCCTTTCATAGGGTTGATTTGACCCGGATACCACTTATTACATTTTGCAAAATAACACATGAATTGCTAAAATTTCCTTACTATATATATCAAACGGGTATGCTCACCAATACATTTTTGTATTGACGAAATTATTTTCGTACATGTTTCAGGCTCTTATGAGATGACTTTTAAGCTTTCGGAATCTTACTTAGATGTTGGATTTATTGTATTTCAGCATTGGTTGTTACTTTAGAATTTTTGTATTTTCCTTTCAATGTAATAAATTATTCAATTCAATGTATTCAAATTTACACTTTAGTACCATGAGCTATTGAGCAATCGTCATTACGTGACACCTCGTTGTTTTCGCCATCGGTTGGGGTGTTACATTGATGGGTTTTTTATTATAAAAATAAAGATAGGAGATTCTTTAACTTGGTTATCATGTAATTTTTTTTATTAAATTTTATAATAACAGTAACAGTAGTAGATTAACAAGGTTTGTGTTGTGTGGGTACAAACAGGAGGTCGCGACATTCAGTACAAAGGATGGTAGGTATATTAATGTGTATTTTGTTTTATTGTGGTTTAGTGTCTATATTGTGGTTTAGTTTACTGTTATCATATACGTTTGGTTTGGGTGGTCAGGTGGTTCGACATCTGGAACAACTAGTATCATAGTGATAAACGATGACACCACCAAGTCGCAAAAGCGGAATAATGAACCGATTGTCGTGACGGATGGGGAATCTCAACCGCGTGGATATGACGAGACCCAAAGACAGTTGGGTAAGAAAAATCATGTACCTTTTGTTTATTTTTTTACTGTTTTAACATTTGTTAACTTATCATACTGGTTTGCTACCGCAGATTTTGATGATTCGGATTTGAATACACCAATCGTGGCATTTAAGAAGAAAAGGACAGGTACATGTTTACTGTTTTCGTATAAAAAAATAACAGGTGTTAATGGTTTTCTAACTATAATGTTTTATGAATCCGGAATGTGCATGTTAACAGTGAAGAAACTAAGTGTCAAGTCAAGGAAGGACAAGGGTATATGATTTTCATTTTACTGTTGTTTGAAAAATTATCATATGACATATTCCCTAACTATAATTAACACTGTTACAGGCAAAAGGCCAGCATCTATGGATATGTGTGAATCATCTAGCGCGAAAGGTAGGCGTTCTCTCCTAAACATACAACTTTTTTTTTGGTTTAACATGTGTTAAGCAGATTTTAACCACCAGAATTGTGTGTAATATGGTTTCACCTCCACAGATACAAGCAAGCGGACCAGGCTGGGCAAACGAAAGAACACACCCACTACTGATGCAACAGTGGAGAACGAGATGGGACGGAAACGCAAGAAGTCTAAACGGGATCAGTTCCTGACTCTTAAGACACGGTCATCTCCTTTCCAGTTTTTTTGATGTATCTCATTGCTATCTTTAGAGCAACAGTTAGCTGTGAAGAATATGGGGTTTGGGAGGCTACTGAATTTTAGGATGGATGGGGTGCCGCTAAAATTGGCGTACTTTGTAGTGGACAACTTTGATCCCGATAAAATGGAGATACATGCTCCATGTGGTACTATGAAGGTAAACAGAAAGGTGGTCGAGAAACTATTGGGGATACCGAGGGGTAGTGTGAAGTTGATGTCAACTGAGAAAAATGCTTCCATGGAGAAAGCTGTTAAAAAGTGGAGGAAAAGATATAAAAGTAAGTTGGTTTCGGCGAAGAGTATGGTTGACAAGATAGAAAGCTCAAATGGTGAAGACACATTTGACTTCCGTATGGATTTCCTAATGTGTTTTGCTACTGTTATGATTGATTGTCACAAGCAAGGGACCTTACGGGAGGGGATCTTATATCACATATCTAAGAAGATGCAGTTTAGTGACATTGATTGGTGTGGTCTAGTAGTTGACAAGCTAAGAGAGTGTAAGAAGAATTGGGATAGGTCTGATCCGGGTAGCCCATTTACCGGCCCACTAGCAACACTGACGGTACAACTTTTTTTAATCTTTGTATTTTAGTTTAATTATACCTCACATGAAGTTTTTAACATTTGCTACGCCCCTCTCGAAGCTGTTGTATGTCGATAGGGTGACTTGCAATGGGATGGATGTGGATTACAGTGTTCATCCGATGACTTATTGGACCGCGAAGCGGTTGAAGGATAGGGAGAAGGTGGAAATTATAAATGGTGGGTTCGGAAAGGGTTTGTTTAAGCGGTTGTCTATAACTTTCGAGAAGGAGGAGCAGTCAACTGTCGAGGTCTAGTTATTTTTTTAATCATAACATGTGTTATGTCGGTTCTTTATTATTAATGCTATTGTTATTATTATTAAGTGGTTTAGTCATGTTGTGTCTAACATGTGTTAACCAAAGCATGTTGTGTCTAACATGTGTTAACCAAAACATGTTGTGTCTAACATGTGTTATGTGGCTGCTTGTTCCATAGAAACAGGATAGGGTGCAAGTGGTGGAAAAAAACATAGATGAAATTTTGAAGTACAAGAAGAGGGTTGAAGATATGTTAGGGGTGTTGTGTGGAGAGCATCCGGATGAAGTTAACGTTCAAACTTTGAGGGCAAGATATGCGAGTCTACTGGATGATAAGCCGGCGTGGATTAGAGATCTGGATGCTAGTGAGCAAATAAAAACTGTGTTGAGTTCATTGATGTCACACCCTCAAAATCCACTTGCGGAGTTTTACCGCGAGGCGCATGACAAACCAGGATCCAAACCAACGATCACAATAAACAAGTCTAAATGAATATAAATGCAATTTCAAAACATAGTTTAAAATCCCGTTTACAGCGGAAGCTTATTCAAAAACAGTATCTCAACAATGAAATAATAGTTCAACGTTCAAAAGACCATGCAACCCTAGTTAGACGCCGTGCAGACGCGTGCGCCCTAGTCCAGTCGTGCTACCTTAGCGACCTGAGAAAACATGTAAAAGTTTACGTCAGCACAAAAATGCTGGTGAGTTTACAGGCTTTGTATCCAAGTACCAAGTCCACCTGTCCATACTATAACAAATCGAAAACCAGTATACGCTAGCTAGGCGTACGTTTTGTTACTACCACGATTGGAAAACCATTACTAACTCGAATACCAGATGTTGTGCCCGAAAAGTACCAAATGTTCCTGTTGTTCCTGTTTGAGACAATATGCACTCGCCCGGCCCTCCAAGCCGACGAGCGGGGTTGGTCACTCCCAATAGCGCTATTCACATTTCCCCGTTGTGCAAACCCGCACATTCATGGTTCCCCCCGGGACTTCCAAAGATCGTGTAGTACACAATAGAAACCCATAGTATGACAGTAGTTACCAAATAATCGTTTTAACACATGTTTTCTCCCCCGAAAGTATAAAACCAGTTTAAAAGAGGGGCCGTAAACTCACCTTAAGTTGCGTTACTCCTTAACCCGAGTAAACTCAGCTGCTATGCTAGTCCCGTAAAGCGGCGACCTAACATATGACAGTTACAAGTACTTAGACTAATAACCCATAGGTTAATTAGTCCCTAGATGTCCAGACCATAACCAAGTTCGTTTGAAAACACCGTGACTGTTTAACTGACCCAAAGTACAAGACTCGACATCCCATTGGTGACCCGAGACTCCCCGGGTTATGTTTACGCTCCACAACATACAATAACGCATTCACACTTAACATACGTTAACGCACAACAAGTTATAGCACATAGTTCACGTATCACCGAATTACATCCAAATATATGTTACCAAGTTATTAGACATGTTACGGGGTTCCTAGCATGTTACTACATGTTAAATCGGGTCTCGGAATGCTAATTTACACTTACAGCAGCAGTACACGCGATTAGGAAAAGTCAACTAGCATTTAGGTTGGTCAACTAGCAATTAGGAACCCTACTCGCCTCTATTATAGGCGATTAGGAGCTAATCACCTGAACTTACTAGCAATTGGGGCTAATCACCTGAACTTACTAGCAATTGGGGCTAATCACCCCTAATGTCACACGAGTAGGCCTCTACTCGCCTGAGTTATAGGCGATTAGCATCCTACTCGCCTATAACATAGGCGATTAGGAATGCTACTCGCCTGTAACCTTGCTGTTCCGGTTTTTCGCGCGTTTAACGCTCCAAATCAGATCCAGAACGTGTGTAACCACCCAATATCATCCCAAACACTATCCTAAACATGTTTAACCCAAAATCCTTCGTTTAACCTCGTATAATCAGTCCTGCATGCAACCAAGTAATCCAAACACCATTCACATAGCATGCAACATCATACTAACACGCGTAATCATAACCCTAATATCCAATTACTGAGATTTCTATCATCATACTATCAATATCAATTCTGATCTAACATAATAACATATCAATCCATCATCATGAATCATAAAAATCCTAGCTTTCTAATCATACACACCCATAACGCATGTATATTAGTTATAATCCGATTAACAACCCTTATTAACGATTTTCAGAAAGCTTTTTCGTTTAATAACAGGTCTGGACCATTAGGGATTGATTAAAAACGTTTATAAAGATTATGGATGAAAACCAAACCTTAGGATTATGAAAGAATGATGATTCAAGCTTGAAACCTTGTGTTTTGATCAAAAATCGCCTTCCAGAGGTTGTTTATGTGTTGGGGCAGGTTATGGGACGACTAGGGTTTGTATAATGAAGTTTAGGAGGTTAAGTATGGTATTTATAGTCGTTTTTAGTCGTCCAGCCCGTTACTAGCGATTGTGCAGCCCTTATACGCGATTAGGGCTGCTAATCGCATGAAGGTTCACACAATTAGGCCTAATCGCCTAAACCTTCACACGAGTAGGCCCCTAATCGCCCTTAAGGTCTCCTACTCGCCTCCCCTATAGGTGATTAGGCTTCCTAATCGCCTATAGGGGTTAGTTTCGTGTGTTTTGCGCGTTAAACCCCGTTTTAACATATGTTAACACATATTCACGTACCGACAAGTCACATAATGATTGTAAACACATAACACAAGTAAATACACATATTTACACTCGTTCATCAATTCCCGGGACTCGAGACTCGTACGTTCCGTATGCCCTGACGATCCTACAAATCGTCACCGTTTGTACACTTGGTTAAGGACTGACATCTAACGAACCTTTAGACCAACATCCAATGATCTTCTAAACTAACCAATAGTTCCCGAACCATAACCCGACTTAACTAACCCAGTTAAGTACAACATACGCGTGACTCGCTAAGGTAGACTTTCATCTAGACAACGTTGTTAACCAGAATTTGCCGGGTGTCACAATTGAATACGGAGGATCATGATTCAGCGGGTGGGCAAAATAGCGAGAGTTTAGATGATGATGCAAGGTGTTCCAGTCCTGTGGTAAGCCAATACCGAAAGAGACGTAGTACTAATTCTCGTGATCAACGGCCAGCCCATGCGGGTTTGCCTAGCAGTTGTGAGTAATGGGTTATGTTTGACTTTATAGTTGCTTTTTTTTTTTCAAACTAACAAGAGTTAATGTCAGGCGTGCACAGGTAGTGACCAAAAGGAGAGTGAAAATGATAAATCCGGTGAGGCAGGGGTGGTTGTCAGTCAGTACCAGAGAAGTCTGTCGAAGGATGTTAGTACAAAAGGTAAGCTAGTGATGACGAATGTTATTATTTCTGTTTCGGTGACGAATGTTATTGTTTATGTTTTCTCAGTTGGCGCTGAAGGAAGTAAACAACCGCGCAAGACAAAAGCAAAACGCGCTGATATGGGTAGGAGAAAGACCGCTAAGGATGTATGTCATAAAGGTAAGCGTAAGACAATAGCAAAAGGTGCTGGTGAGCGTGGTGCGGAGGGTAATATAGCAAATGACGAACAAGAGACTGTTTTAGATGCTGCTGCAGAACCTGTTTCAGATCCGCAGGTGCCAACCGGAAAGGAAGATGTAGTTGGCGCTAGTGTCGATAACACAACTAATGGTAACATGTGTTAAAATGTATTCTTTTGTAGTTATTGCATACAAAGGTTACTTACATTTATTCAGGATTGACAGGTCTTGATTTCAATGGAGTTGAAATTGGTATCAATAACAGAGCTGATGGAATCCAAAAACAGGAAAGTGAGGCACATAATTCACCGACAGGTGAGGCATTTGCTTATAATTATTGCATAACCTGTTGACTTAGACATCTTTAGTGCTGAAATTGGAAACATTTTTTTTTAAAATGTACACAGATTCGATGGGTCCTGCTTTGGAAGGAGTTAGCACTGGTGTCAAGAACACGGCTAATGGGGTTCAAAAACCGGAAAGTAAGGCACGAAGTTCCCCACCAGGTGATGTGTTTTTATATAATTATTGCATCGCTGGGTTACTTTGACTAATTATGTCCTGAGAGTTGGTAACATGTGTTAAATGTACGCAGATTTGACAGTTCCGGGTTTTGAAGGAGTTGGCACTAGTGGCAAGGACACAGATGATGGTACAACAGGAAAAAAGGAAACTACATCTTTCCTTGGCATATGTGGGGAACTTGCCAGGACATTCAAAAAAGGTACAATTATTCAAAAAAGTACATCTTTCCTTGCCATAGATTGCAAATAACATGTGTTATTTTCCCGTTGAATATGTATACTTGGCAGGCCATATGGATACGACGAGTTTGCCCCAGACAGAGCAACCAGATGATAAGGACCCACTAAACGTGGCAAAGTCTGGTGAGCAGCCTGTTGAAGGGAAAAACGCAAAGTATAAGATTGTGCCAGACTGTAAGAATTGGTCAATTGGGGGGGGGGGGCATCTTTTGCTAACTATTTAAAATAACAACTGCGTCTAACATGTGTTAGAAGACTTTTATGGCACAGGTCCAGATTGCGTGGCTATCGGTAAACGGCTGCCTACCATGGACGACGATCAATTTGCTGCACCATGTGACTTGCCACGGGATACAGAAAACTTAAGAGTTAAAGATGATGCTTATGATGGGCCCAATTGGAGTGTTGGTTTGACACAAATGGATGTTGATGGTAATGCAACACAAACAGGTACATCACCTTATTTGTTTTGTCCGTCCAATTTAAAAAAAAAAACAGGATTCCGTTGACATTAACAGATGTTAATTTTGGCATTAACAGGTGCTACCGAACAGCGCACTGGTTCAGAAGGTGTTCGTAAAGATACAACTGGGACAAGACAAGGTATGTAAAGCATACCCATGGGTAATACTAGTATGGTTTACGATCTTTTTTAGTGCTCAGGGCTGACCCTGTTATTGGTGTGACCACACAGATGTTGGCGAAGCTTCTGGTCAACTAGCGGACCAAACTACACCGGTTGCGCATGAAGGTTTGAAGCTTAATGAGGAATCATCTAGTAAGGATCCACGTGCGCCTGCTCACAAGTCTGATGCACACACACCTGTGGATAAAACAGTGGGGCCAACTACACTAGTCGATGCTACAACTTTGAAGCTTAATGAAGAATCGAGTAAGGCTGCAAGTGTGTGATAGCGGGCCAATTTGTTAATCTCCATATAAATGTTAAAAAATATTAACATGTGTTAACTGATTTGTGCGCAGGTGCACCTGCTTCCGTGTGTACTGCCCTGGCCATGAATATGGACCCTGATAACATCTTGGAGGTTGACCCCATTGGCTCGTTTGATGGGTTGACCGGCGTCTACACAGTTGGTGCCCCGGTGCAAGTGGCTTGTCAGGGTGGGGACAACACGGTTCTCCAGAATGTCATTTCACGTCTTGAAGCAAGCAGGAAAAACCCACCACAGGAAAAGCTGGTCGCACCTGTTAACCGATCACCATTATTTCTTAGAGGAGTTGATCTGCAAGCTGGCCTGACAAAAGACGATAAGCAAATCTGGAACTATATATGTAATAATCAGGCTAGTCAGGCTGTGATGTACCAACTTTTGTAAGTTCCTTATTGGCTTTTATTTTTTTTTTTAATGATATGTCATTCTCTTGCGAATCTTAACACCTGTTATCAATTTTCCTATTTTTTGCAAAATGTCCCACAGGAACGCAACAGGGACATCTATGGCTGAAACAACTCAAGGTGATGTAGGCACAGCAGATGCGTGGGATATGTAAGTTTTGGAATCTAATTCTTTTACACACATATTATAGGATAACATATAAAAAAACTAACACATGTTATTACAATTAATAACACATGTTACAAAAGGGAGTTGTTGTTTAGAAGCGCTTATAATGTGGAAGCAACACGCGCCATGTTCAAGATTCTAGCTGCGGGGACAAGGGTACTAGATATAATAGTCGATTGCTGGGTGGATGTCTTAAACTATGAGGAAAAGTTCAGATCAGAGGGTGCCAAGTTAAGGTTGTTCGTGGGAACGAAGGCTGTGGTAAGTAGTTTGTAGTATTGATAGGAAAAAAACATCATTTGTTTTATAAAAATGTATTGGCTAACGTGGTAGAATTTTTACGTTTGTGGGTAACAGTTTGATTGGATGTTGCACGATCGGAATGCTAGTGAAGAGAAACGAATGACCAAATTCCGGTCAAGCATGAGGGCGGCATGTCATTGGAGCGACAAGATGATGGATTTGCAAAAAGTTGACCTTATCATGTTTCCAATCTTGGAATACAATCACTACTACCTTGTTGTTTTTGAGCTAAAGCACCCATCAATCACAGTAATTGATAATGCTGCAGAGAAAAATGGGGTTCCAATTGTGGACAGCAAGGAGTACTTCGAAAAAGATACCCCATACAAGATTGTAAGTTGGTTAATATTACACGTTAATGTTTTGTTGCTAACCTGTGTTAGTTAAGATATAACATGTGTTATCTTATGGTTAACTATTGTTAAGCCCAACTGTTTTTTTTTTCCAGAAAGATATGCTGGTCAAGTATCTACGTGACATACAACATCCAAGGGCTGAGTTAATAAATGGGCTAAGGATACATAGGCAGAAGATTGACTGGGCAACACGCAACAACGTTGACGATTGTGGCGTATTTTTGATGCGTCATATGGAGAAATTCATGGGGAAGGGTGAACGTTTCGATGCCGGGTTTAGTACAAATGGGTCAAAGAAATTAGGTGAAGTGAGGAGGCTACGTAAGATGTTCACATCACATATCCTTTTGTCTACGGCAAACCTTTTGAAGGAAAAGGTGGAAGCAGCGGCGCTGGGGAGGTAGGCAAGACAGTATTGGGTAGTTGAATGTTTTTTTTTTGGGCGACAAGTTGCATGGTCGCTAGTAAAAAACTTGTTTATTCGTAAAGTCTTGTGTTTTCAGCTACTAAACTCGTATTTTTTTGGGGCATGTTAACCACGTGTGATGGTAGTTAGTAGTATGTATGCAATGTTTAGGTGTCTGCCGTATATTATTAAACACCTTGTGTAGTTTTTTGCCATGTATTGTTAACCTCCGTTTAAGTGGCATGGCATTATTAGTTATGTATGTGTGTAACTAAAATGGTGATAAATAATTAACATTTGTTATGTACATCCAACATATCCGGTTAGACCCGGTCGCCTAGTAGGTTAAATTTTAGCAGGTTTACACCGGGCTAACATGTGTTAGTTTGTTATATGATTAACACGTTTTAATCATATATCTGGGTTATCCCTGTTGCATGTAGATTCAGGTGACTATACACACCTGAATCAAACAACTTACATAATAACACTTAAATATTGTGTAGATGGTGTTTTGGTCATCGTACAACCCTACTATTTGGACCGGCCCAAAAAGATAGATCTACTAACATGTGTTAGTTTCTGACATAAAGTAACACGTGTTAATCATAGATTCAGGTGACTGTGCACGCCAAAATCAACAACTTACATAATAACACGTGTTTAAATTTGTGTAGATGGTCTTTTGGTCATCGTACAACCCAACTATTTGGACCGGCCCAAGAATAGATCTACTAACATGTGTTAGTTTCTGATATGATTAACACGAGTTAATCATATAATTAACATTTGTTACCACATCCAACATATCTGGTTGGCCCGTTCACCTAGTAGGTTAAATATTGTTTCGACTTTGTTTTAGCCATCGTACAAACCCACCCGCATATTATATGAAAATGTTATAAGGCGGATGTTTTGGACAACCAACATATAGATCAACTAACATGTGTTAGTTTCTGATATAAAGTAACACGTGTTAATCATATATCCGGGTTATGCCTATTGCCTATATATTCAAGTGACTGTCCACACCAAAATCAACAACTTACATAATAACACTAAGCATTCATATTCAAAAAGGACACCATGAGGGGTCACATAGTTTAAGTTATACATACCAAGGTTTTTAAACATCATAAGCACTGAATAACCAGCAAAACATAGTTAGGCGGTGTTATGTACGTAACAAAGTAGTAGCATAAACTGTTACGTGTACATAACACGACCCCAAAAAAACTGAGAACAACGGCTCAGTACTATAATTGAAAGGATGATGTGAGACTACTCCGCCGAACCTCCGGTCCGGCGGTTCTCTTGAAGTTCATTCTGTGTCACCTTCTTGCAGTTTCTTGAATCGTGACCAACGACATACTTGTTGCAAGTGCGGCATAGTCTAGGTGCCTTGTTTGGCGTTTCTTTAACCTTGTCACCAGGCCCCGTGATACGACGGTTTTTCCCACAACCGTTAGTACGCACAACATCGGGGTTCTTTACCTCAACTTCACAATCCACCTCTTGACCAAGTAGGTCCTCCATCTCAGCTTCAGTTGTTTCCTTTTCGCTGGCTTCAACGGCTCCTTTTGATAACAAAGTAAGCTTGATATCCCTTAATTTTCCACCAGTGCAGCGAGAGATTCTGTGTCGGTTGTGACATCCGTCACCTTTCATTTTATCGTTTGTCCGACTTTAGTCCCTCTCCTTTTATGAATTTACATCTACTCGAATCGTTGTCATAATTGAGAAAATTTCTTTTCTTTTATAATAATAATAATAATAATAATGAAAATAATAATAATAATAATAATAATGTTGGTTTTAGTCATTATACTAAACAAACCAACCATCTTAACCCATTAACACAATCCAACTCTATCTACCTATTTTCCAAACCCAAACAAGACCCAACCATCCCTTGAAAAATTCTGAGCCCAACTCTTAGGGCCCAACAACCAGCCCCTCCTTCCTTAGTGTTAAAAAAAAAGTTGGTAACCAGACTCGAACCCGAGTCTGGTAACAGGTTAACTTTATCTTACATCACACACACCACTCGGCCAAGATAGGCTTTTGATTATTATTAGATTCGAATTATATTTATTAACAACTTGATTTCCATCCAAGTCAAACTCAAACTCAATACCTCAATTCACGCAGATCACAAATTGTTTTGGAAACAATTTAATATTCTTTATGACTGTTCAACATTTCTGCACATTCCAAACCTAGTATACACGCTAATTATGCTAAATCATTGACCAATTTATCAATTTTGACATGATACAAGCTTACCTTAAACCCGTTTTCTAAATCTATATATATGATCGTTTCTAGTGCAATTGATATAACAAAAACCCACATCAGGTTCCGATTTAAACAACTCCCAACTTAAATCCCTCATTCAATCCTTGCGTGACCTGCATTCGGATTGATTTTTATTCGCCTACTCGTGGTACGGTTGCACTCTCTTAGGACACCAGTAGGTAACGTTCAAATGCCTCTTCTTGGTCGATTCTGAGTACTAAACAAAAGCCCCATGATTAATTTCACAATCGTGGTCGTTTTTATGTGCAATCGATAGGCTAGGGTTTCCATGGCTTAATTTGGGGAAGAAGACTCAAGTGACTGGTAACATAAAAGTTTTCGAAAACAGAATAAAAATCAAACAGACATGCAGCCCAGTTAGTGAGGCATCATCTGTTAAATCCTTGGACCGGTCTAGGTCCTGGGTTCGATCCCTCATCACTGCAAGTTTTTTTTTTTAGCTGTTTATTTATTCTAAATACTATATATTTCATGTATACTACTTTTTAATTTATGTTTAAAATACTAAAACTCTTTTATAAATTCTACAAAAATTATTTTATGTTATTCTAGTAGAAAAGTTTAACATACTATTTTTAGTTTTCCAAAAAATTATTTATTTAATATATATAATAAATATTTCAAGTTTATTCTATTTTAATTATAAAATTCTATAAAAATATCAAGACGATTATATAAATTTCCACAAAAATTATTCTGAGTTTATATAACATTAAACATTTCTGAAATGATTTTTATTTCTGAAAAATCATTTATTTAATATTTTTAATCAATTTTTGTTAGTTTTAATCATAAATAAATCATAATAAATTCATTTTTCAATATTTTTGCACCAAAATTTTATATAAATTATTTCTGCCCATTTAGAACATAAATACAAATTTTAATTTAAAAATTCTTTAATTTTAATATTTTTAGATATTAAAGTTATATTTTGACAATTTGAAATAAATAGATTAAATATTCTATTTTTAAAGAAAATAATTTTATAAAAATTATTTTCATACTTAAAACCTTTTAATGTGACCATTTTTAATCTAAAGTTTACACAAAGACTTTTGTTTATTTATTTATTTATTGAATTTCTTATATTTAATAAACAATTTGTTTATTAATCAAACAAATACTTATCCCCAAATTTGGAACCCTAGAAATATTTGTAGACTAGAAAGGCTTAAACTTATTTATTACCTTAAACGTAGGGTGATACTTGGCAAACGTTGGATCACACTTATTCAATCCCACAAGACTTAACACCTTGCTAAGGTGAGTATTACTTATCCCCTTTTTTTTGTTTTTACACTTTTGGGGTGATTCATGCACAAGTATACAAAACTTGCACATTCAGTTACACATACATTTTCTTCATTTACAATTCATATACGTGTCTTGTTTATCTTGTGCCTTATGTTTGAACATGAATGTAGCTTACGTACAAAATCATACATCTAGACATAACTTATGTTATGGTGCTCTTTACATATAGACGTAGCTTATGTTACGGTGCTCATTTAGACATAACTTATGTTATGGTGCTCTTTTAGACTTGACACGTGTTAGGGTGCTCATTATCAAATTTACCTTATCAACTTTACATTCTGTCTTGCTTGGATTACTTATGTGCTTACATAATACCTTGGTGATGCCAGACACATGAATTGTATCGTTTTTCAACTTATACTATATGTACAAAGCTAGGTAATATTCACCAACATCATATGTTGACAAAATTTATTTTCGTGCATGTTTCAGGATAAGCTGCTTGACGCTTCATATAGAACTTTGGACTTAGATTTAATCAAACAACTATCTCTATTTTTGTTGTCATGTATTTATTTTCACATGTTGTAAAACAATATTCAATAATCAAATATTTACATTTTAGTACCATGAGCTTTTGAACAATTGTCACTACGTGACACCTCGATGATTCCGCCATCGGTTGGGGTGTTACATCGGTGCGCACAACATCCACACACTCGGTAACCAACTCAAGTACCTCATTTCTTAGAATGGATTCTGGATGTGTGTCGACACCGTACCGGCCTGTGATGGAAAACACCTTCTTCGGCAATACATCCCTACGCCAACGGTCCACGATGTACTGATCTGGAATCTGTTCAACTTTCTTCACGCGATAAACGCAAAAAACATGGCGGCAAAGATAGCCAATCCGTATGAACCCCATACAAGAACAAGTAGTTGTGTTATCGTTGCTGGAAAACTTAACTTGCATGAGACAGCAGAAAAAAAAAAACAAACAGTATCATGTGTTAATATATATATATATATATATATATATATATATATATGGTAACATGTGTTAATCTGCTAAAAAAAGACTGACCTGGTAAATGTCAGTCACGTCACGCCTCCGGTCTAGGTGGGTGACATCGAAAACAGTAAGGCCATCCTCTTGTTTGGTATTTGAGACATAGCAGCATAACATTCCCTTTGTGATTTCTTTTCGAACTTCTTTAAAAATAGAGTGAGAGTATAACATGAAAGCATATTTCTCAATAGCCAGATCAGTTGTCGCACAGAACACAGTTGACGATGTTTTATATTCAGAAACTCTTTGCCTATAACGTTGGCTATCAATTCTTGCTTCGTAACAGAGCATAAACTAGACAAGTGTGTTGGCACTAGTCGAGTTGACTTTAAAAGCAGCATTAGAACTCTCACATCACGAGGTAGTCTTCATTAGGCAACACATACGGATGTCGCGGAAATTCACCGGAACCCATCGGTCCCTTATCTCGTACATCTCACTCAACCATTCATGGTCTTCAAGGCCAAACGTTGCCAACAATTCTTACCAGCGACTCTCAAATGTTGATGGCTTTATGTAGACATTCCATACAAGTCGATGAATGCAAGCCCTAAGCTCTGTATTCTGTAGCTTCTCAGCTGACATCTATGGGGGAAACATTTAGGAAAAAATTAGCCATGGTAAAAACACTCCAGGGTGTATAATCTGATATAACATGTGTTAACATCTGGAAACTTAGACATACCTTTGACGACAACTTTTTCATAAATATGCCATATACATAACCTATGGCGAGAATCAGAGAAAACTTGCATGACCGCTTGCCTCATAGCCGGGTCCTGGTCAGTCAATACCAAGCATGGTTGAGTATTGTGTGCTTTAAGAAATCCTTGGAGCAACCATTTGTATGATTCTATCGTTTCATTGAATAGCAAGCCGGCACCAAATGTCACACACTGCTTGTTGTGGTCAACCCCAGTGAATGGCACAAAAATCAGATTGTACCTACGTTATTTGATGGACCATCATAAGTTAGTGATCAAAAATGTTAGAAATACCCATATTCATGTAACATGTGTTAAGAGAGGGGTAACATGTGTTACCTATTGGTGTGGTATGTGGCGTCAAAGGCAACGACATCACCGAAAGCTTTGTAATTCAGTTTTGAAATCTCGTCAACCCAGAATACGGATCGCAGTTGGCCATCAAAAACAGTGAAGTCAAAATAGAAATCGGGCAAGTTTTTAAAACGGTCACGCAATCGATCAAGAAGTAGTTGTGCATCCCGGTCACCAATAAAAACTCTCAAAGTCTTACTGAAGTTTTTAAAGTCGACAACGGTTCCGTTAACATTGTGGTGGCCTCCCTTGATGGCTACAAGACACCTGTATGCCTTGACAGGCCCAATTCGATTCAGGCTCATCTGGTGAATAAACTGTTTAGTAGCAAATGTAAGCTTCCTCGAATTCTTTGTTAGGTCATGATTCACGTTGTCAACCAACTCATGATTGTGCACATCGTTGAAACTTTGGACCACAAACTTTGAGGTTACAGTACAAAGCCTCACTAACAAGTGAGCTTTACAATCGCACTGAATGAAAGTGCGGTTCCTCTGATTCAATAATTGCTCAGATAACGTGTCAAACATCTTACCCTGCTGTGGTTTCCCAGATTTGTTGCACCGAAGGTATTTGTGTGTGGCAATACCCTTCCATACCTTCGTCTGGACCTTTTTTACAGAGAACCCGGCCTGGTAAGCATACTCTCTGTACATCGCCACAACTTCATCAAAACTACCAAAAGATTGACCCACAACATGTATGTATTTCTGGACAACATTTGGAATCTAAAACTTGGTTCCGTTGGGGGTTGCAATCAAGTAGTGCGGTGGGGGATCTTCATTGCCATCTGAAACAAAAAAAGAAAAGGTGTTAGCATGTGTTACCCAATCTACATCTAACATAAAAAACTGATTTAAAGAATAGTAACTCGAAAGGGAGTTAACATGTGTTAACAGAAAAGGAGTTAACATGTGTTACCCAACTTTCAAATCCAGTTAACATGTGTTAACAGAAAAGGAGTTAACATGTGTTACCCAATCATCATCTAACATACTAACATAAAAAATTGATTTAAAGAATAGTAAATCAAACAATCTGGTGGCATCATGTGTTGCCAAATGTTAATCTATGACCCTTCCAAAAATAACAATAGTATAATGTGAGACACATATTAATACAACCACGAAAGTCCATACAGAAAAATAGGTTAGCACATGTTAACCCTAAAAGTCCAGTTAACTTGTGTTACCCAAATCATCATCTAACATACTAACATATGAAACTCATTAAATGCATACTTCCAAGAATGACCAGTGTACAACGTGAGACACATCCTGACAAGTTTCAAAAATCCAGTTAACATGTGTTACTGGGACCATCATCTATCTTACTAACATAAAAAACTGATTTAATGCAAACTTCCAAACGAATGACCAGTGTAGAAGATGGAAGACATGTACACGCAATATATAATCAAACAAAAAGATCCACAACAAATACTTAAATGAAATAAAAATTCATTTACAACGAAAGGATCATCAAAATGTAGACGTGTTTTTTTAGAGAAACAAATCTCAGTTACAATTTGAACAACACAAAAAACATCCTACATACAAAACAAACATGAAACACTAAATTATAAACACGGGCCAAAAAACACAAAAAAAAAACGTTGCAACAAACAAAAAAAAAATCCCAGTAATCATAAAAAACAAAGACCAAAACAGCAAAACTAAGACAAAAAACTTTAAAAAAAAATATCTTGTATCAAGAGCAAAACAAGGAAAAAAATCTTAAAAAAAACAATCTTATATAAACACCAAAACCAAGACAAAAATCTTAAAAGCAACACTACCCAAGCGGAAAAAAGAAACAGAAAAGAGTAAAACACTTACCTTCGAACTCAACATGTGCAGACCTATCAACAGCAAGTGGTGATTGTTATCTATCTCCGAAGTCTGAAAAATGAACGCATACGTATAACCAAAAAAACCAATCATCCGTCATATACATATTAAAACTCAAAAAAGTACATCAAAACACCCTTCGAGTAGTATAACCTAACTATCCATACCTGCTACATCGACGTCAGCTGCAAAGTTGTTCCTGATCAAACCACGAGAAGGAGATGAGAAAGAGGGAACCATGTTTGAAAGTGGGTGTTCTTGGTTAAAATCCATGGAAAATGATGAGAAAAGATGAAGATAGAAAGCTTGGTTTGATATTTTGATTTAGATATAGGGATGTGTGTGGGTTGGTAAAAAGGTGTAAGGTACAAGCATTGGGGGTTGTGTAGAAAAGTTGGCTGACAAGTGGTCTTGAGGGTGATTGACAAGTACGGGTGTAATTCTATTATTATTAAAAAGATTTTTGATATGGGTGATGTGGATTAATACTAACCACATATAAGGTTTCCAAGGTTTTCAAAATAAGGAAGGTTTTCCTTGGATACTTACACTATATATATATATATATATATGTATCAAACACCCACTTTTTCTACTAAGCATTTATACAAAAAAATTTCCATCTTCAACAAATCGATCCCAAATAGCAAACCAAAACCCAAATCCAATCCCGCCCCCACAAAATCGAATCCCACCACAATGTAGGAACGTGGAAGAAGAACTCACGTTAGTCAACAGTTATATCACCACATTAGAAGAATGAGGACTTGAGCCACAACACATATTCTTATATAACTCAAAGAAAACATACACTTAAATACTACTAAGAAACATGCCCACTACTTTGAACATGCAAACAAAAGACAAATGTGGGTAGGGAGCATCCCCCTCTACACCCATTATTCTAGACACACTGCAAGCAAACAAAACAAACATTAAACCCACGACCCGGTCCGACCCGGTACATATCAGAGTTGTTAAACACTATTATGTGGCAGGGACGCACACATCAGTCTAAAATAGTAGAAAATCTTATTTCGAAATTATGGAGGAAACGGCCTCTGCAAGCTTTTCTATGAAGTCAGGGCATCTTTTTAAGGAGTATGCCACTTCGCCAAGAAATCAATAAATTTCGTATGTTTTGGTTTGGTCTCCATTCCTTTTTTCATGTGTGTGAACATTTTTGTAAGTGATCACTAGTAAGCCAGGTTTACCAACACTTCTTTCTACCTGAAATTGAATAAAAGCTTAATTACGACATTTAGTAGTCTTAATTGCTTTGATCAACTTTTAGAATTGACGTAGCGAGGGGATTACATTATTTCAGTAACAAAATCTTCTTTTAAATAAGTTTGGTGTAAAATATATAGTGTATTTAGCTGCATTATGTTGTTACCGATCCGTTATATTTTAGTTATTTGTCACATCAACAGACAACCACTATTTATACTTTCTCTCAACAATTGGAGATATCTCAACCTAGCCAAACTCCTCATGTGTCATCTTAAAAGGACCATGTTGTAAGCCAAGCAGAACCACATCACGAAACATTTGACTCATTTAAGCATTTGTTTACAAGTCCATCTCCCATAGCTATCTCTCTTTACGCTCCACAACCCTCATCATAAAATATTCATATTCCACCTACCCTTCAGAGACTATTTGAAGTTATGGACAAAACTCAGGCAACAACCAGTTCCTCTGAATCACCTATCACTAAAAGTATGCTTCCGCAAGTGACTGGGCCTGAGACTAGTTAACCAGTTATCCCACAAACAGAAGAGGCCACACCCCTTGAGTTACAAGTAACTCTTGGTGGTTTTTCAAGTGAAGGAGCCACTACAGCTGTAGAGACCATTTTCTCATAGATGGACAGTGGTTACATTATTCAGACTTCCTTAAAGGAATAAAGCTTGCTTGTTGTCGGTTACATTATTCAACCCAGATTGTATGTGTGGTTGGGCAACCCCAATACAATCCGGGTTGAATAATGAATACTATGTACAATGTCGGCATTTTCCATCACCGGTATACAACATCTTCAAAACATTGCATCATTCGAAATTAAAAGCACATCTATACCCATGATTTCTATTTACTTTCTGCTTAGGAGTCTAATTATATTACTGCTTCTGAATTAACTAGCAAATAGGTACTTATCGGATGAGGAAATCGAGCTTGGAACCGAACACTTATCTCAAAACTTATGGCTTTGAATACCACTTGTAAGACCCTTGTAATTAAAATGCACCATTTACCATAATTTAAAACATAAAAGTTCGTTTCTTGCGGATGCGTGTACAAGATCAAGTGTTCGGGCATGGACCTGTACCCAGGTGAAAAAAAAACCAATAGTGGTTTTATGCCCATTACCGACCCTGCCTATAGAGTACTATTCGGTTCCAAAAAAAAAGGGTATGGACCTGTACCTGGGTGAAAAAAACCCGATAGTGGTTTTCATGTGCATTACTGACCCTACCCGTAGGGTACTAGACGGTTCCATACCCTATGATATTATGTATAACCGGTTATACAAGGATTTTTTTGCCAAACTAGTGGTACAGTGTCATTTTTTTGTGCATTTGGAGTGTGTCGGCCATGAATTTTCACAAATGGTGAAGAAGCAACACCATCTTGCGGATTTGATGATGTGGAGGGGAGAGGAGAGAGGCTTTTGCTTAGTAGGAGAGATGGGAAAGAATCCGCAATATGATCTTGCGGTTTTATGGGCTGTTTTTGTAGGCTTCAAAATAATGCAAGGGGGTGTTTTGTAACTTAGGGGTGATGTAGCAATACCATCTTGTGGATTCAAGGTTATATCCGCAACATGATGTTGCGGATTCATTAAAAATGGCCGAGAGTTTAATACTTGAAGGGGGTCTTTTGTAACTACATATCACATGGGATAAAACCCAACCACACATATGTTTGCAGGGGGCAGCATTAAAGTACACTTGCGCATGACCGTGTTGCGGTTTCCATGTATTATGTATGTTATATAACATTGAGACATATTAAGACGGTGTTCTCATCTCATTTACATGATGTTCAAAAATCCTACTATACCACAAAAAAAATCCTACTATAACCACCTATTCATCCTGTAGATGTACAAAAAAAATATGATGTTTTCATTTTCTCATTTCATGTTGTTACATCCACATTCCATCATTGGTGGTGACAGGAGAAGTTTCGTTTGGAACATTGGATCGATGTTACATCCACTTGGAGTTATAACAGTATTGGGCGGGGATGAGCCATGCTTAAAGGCATTGATGCTCGTTTCATCCCCCGTTTGCATCGCTTTTCTGGGGTCCAAAAAAGCGGTGTCTTTGGATCGGTGTTACATCCACATGAAACTACTTAGATCGGTGTTACATCCACACGTGGTATAACACGTGTAGAATGCAACATTGTCACTGTAGTTTATAATATTTTGCCGTTGGTTGTCGTTGCTAGTCTCAATCTCCAGTCTACCAAACCCCGACATTCCAACGGTCTCTTTAGGGGGGTCAACTTTCCACATAAAGCCTGTAGGGCAAGGCCATCCGGTGTTGATGAATCACATCATGTGATTAGCGACGTCGGCGACATCGGATGATGCGATTCTTCAACGTACTACTTTGGAAATGAATCCTGGGTTGACCATTGGGTACCTGTTTGAAGGAGCACGGTTGGAATCCCAACTTGATCCCGAGCCCCCTGTTTGACTTCAATAAAGCAATGGAGATGGAAGGCGCGAAACAGAAACTCAATGAACTCTGCAATAAGTTTTTGTTTTGCGCCTTCCATCACCGTTGTACACTAATTTTGGCAGCAAATTTAATCGGCTCTGCGGCTTCTACACCTATAGCGGAATGCACCCCGGTGTTGAAGAATCAAGGTCCGTTATTAGCGACGTCTGGGAGAATATTGGAATTGGTGGTCTCGGAAATAGATTGTTTTGTAACTCGGTAGATTGTATATTTAACGTTTTAGTGCATAAATAAATTTATGTGTGTTTCAGTCAATTCCAATTTATTATTATTAAATAACTTTGTTAAAAACAACATATTATAATTTAAGAAAATTACTAAACAGTATTCTAAAAAAGACGCCATATTAACTAAAAAAAATACGATATATTCTACTTCGGAAATAGATTGTTTAAAAAACGCCATATTAACTAAAAAATACCCTATATTCTGCTTCGGAAATAGATTGTTTAAAAAACGACATATTAACTAAAAAAACTAAATATTTAAAAAAATTAACAATATTAAACAATATTCTATATAGATTGTTTAAATATAATTTTTTCTATGACTTTATTAAAAAAAAAGTGTGTTGAATTTTTTTTATTTTTTAAGTACGGTATGGACATTTACTATGATTATCAAAACCGCAAGATGATGTTGCAGTTTTACTTTAAGTACGGTATGGACATTTACTATCATTATCAAAACCGCAAGATGATGTTGCAGTTTTACCTTTCTTAATATTGTCAATTTCACCTATAAATACATATATGTAAAGTTTCATTATCATTCATTCCAAAAGAAACGTTCGATAGTATGGAGAAGGACGAAGAGGTCGGGTCATATTTCTGTTCTCAACCAGTTGCTAAGAAATCAAAGTGGACGGATGATCTTTGGAGGCATATGAAGAGGCCGTCGTCATCCACGAAGGCTGGGTCGTCTACGGAGATTCCGACTGAAAAGCCACCGGAAAAGGAGCCCGAAAAAGATAGTGCTATAGTTTCCAACAAAGATTCAAAGAACTGGTCCCCAAATGTTTTAGAGTTTTACCTCAACGAGGACTCTCCATACTGCTACAGTCGTTTCATTACAAAAAAACTCGACAGATCTTTTTGGGGTGCCCTACTAGGGAATGAATCTGGCGGTCATCTGTCCTCTACGGTACACTTAACACGACATATTAATTTTTATAAGTTTTCACATGCTTACATAGTTAATTTATAGTATTTTTTCTTCTTTTGCAGCATGTTGAAGCTTGGACTGTAAGATTAATGCGTGTACGGCAGGCGATGCTCTTAAAAAACCCCAACAAAGAATTACGATGGTCGGTGTTACCTCCTGATTTTTATGATTACATGCAGGATGATAAATCCACTACCCCCCTTTATTATGCCGGACAAAAGGACCCGTATCCTCCATTCTGGGAGGTTGACTGCATCTACCTTCCTTTGTGGATTCGCCAAACAGAATGGCTACTTGTCCGTATGATATGCAGAGCATGGTGATTACTCAATACTGGACAGATAAAAGATGGAGAAATGGAAAACATCGAGATGTTAGGAACTATAAGGAGCTGTTACAGATATTTTTCAAATGGTTTCTAGAACGTATTCACTTTAGGAGGCACACGAGGTACATAACGGAACGTGAGATGTCCCTCGGTTTGGTTGAGACGGATGTCCCTCAAGATGAGGGTAACATCGCTAACGCTGGGGTTCTTGTTTGTATGATGATGGAGAAACTAGTTAAAAACAAACCGTTGAAGATACACCATGAAAACACCGTAGAAGAGGCTTGTGTGAACTACCGACGCCACATGGCTGATGAGCTGTATAAGTGCCGTTGTGATAAATTCTGGTGAGTTGCGTCAGCTGTTTTGTAATATTTCCTTTTTCATGTAATAAACTTTTTCATGTAATAAAGGCGTCGTCGTTTATTTATTTCATGATACTTTGAACTAGCATCACGAGAGTAATACGACAAGTTGATAAGAAATAACAAGAAACAGTACTACAAACATTAACTTACGACAACCAACACACGACAATGAACATCACTAGCCACGGGAGGTACAACTTTTTTTGTTGTGCCCTGTTTGCTTACAAATACTGCATCTGCGGGGAGCACGAGGTTCGTCCTCATGCCTTTCATCCATCTCGTTATGGATCCTTTTCTGTTTCAACCTCCCACGTTTTATGGTAAAATGTGACGGGTTACCACGGAGTCTCCAGTTGGCCTGTGCCCACAAAGCTGTATGACCTAGGGTATAAAAGTGGGCGCTGTACTGAAGACGATATACAGAAGTATGATATCGTGGATCAACAATTTGATGAAGGTCCTTACGTTTCATGTGGCAAACCGCAATAGCATGCGAACAAGGCTGGCGTTCGATTTGCCACTTTGCACAGGAGCAAGTTCTGTTACGGTATTCAACCGTGTAATCGTTCCCCCCGTCTTCCATTGCCCGAACGCGAGACCTGACGTGGTACCGTCCCTGAGAACCATCATACAAACGTACAGTATGTTCTCGTGATTTAGCATCACGTTCGCATATCACAGTCCAGATGCGGGGGGGGCAACATTGTTTGGCAACGCTTTCCAATTCTGTAGTGAATGTTAAACTGATCAACATCCCTTTCCAACGTGTGGTGTATGGCTGCCATAATAGGCATCATCCTTGCCTTTGACAACAAATGGTTGAAGCACTCAGACATGTTGGTTGTGAGGTGACCCCATCGACAATTTTCTTTATCGTGCACCAACGTCCACTTAGAGAGATCAATGTCTCTCAAGTATCTCCATGCCTTTTTGTTAATGCTCTTCATTTGTCTGATGGCATACAGATGCTTGTAACGCTGTGATGTGCTACCGATAGTCCAACAAAGCTTTTTCAGAGTTGCACTTTTGAATTTTGCGCCAAGATTGCTTCGTACATGACGAAGACAATACCGATGGTAAGCGTTCGGCTCCCTCCATCCTGGCAATTCCTCCATCGCCCTAATTATTCCGACATGTCTATCCGAGATAACACAAAGGGGGTTGCTGGCGTTGTGTCTTGAAATATGCAGCCTAAACTGCTCCAGGAACCAACCCCAGCTCTCAATTGTCTCCTCATCTACAATTGCATACGCCATAGGAAGTATGTAGTTGTTTGCATTCTTGGCGACCGCAATCAACATCTTACCCTTGTAAGTCCCCTTTAGATGAGTCCCGTCGACGGAGATTACCGGTGCCGAATATTGGAACGCCTCAATTACGGGTGCAAAGGCCCAGAAAACATATTTGAACACCTTACATTCCGGGGGGCTCCTAGGATGATGATACCACTCGACAACGGTACCTGGATTTGTAGCCTGTAACCGAGCCACATACGCTGGCAACTGCTCAAAATTGCTCTCCCAGGTGCCGTACACATTCTCAATTGCTTTTCTTCGGGCTTTCCATGCCTTAGAGTATGAGATATCGACATTCAGCGTCTGCTTCATGTAAGTGATGATCTGTTTCACCGGAAACGTTAAGTCAGCCTTCACCTGTGCAAAGATATGCGTGGCAACATCTCTTGACCTTAGTTCCCTGTTGTTGTTGCGTTCAACCGTTGAGTAGCATGTGTGTTTTGTTGACCACTTTGACAACCGCCAGAAGGCCCCCTCCCGGGCACGTGATGTCGTAGCAGCCCACATGCAAGTTGAGTTTTTATTTTTACATCTTACTCTAAACGTGTATGGCCTGCTTTCGACGACACACAACTCTCTATTACAGTGCACGTTCCAATACCGGATCGCTTTAATCACTTTTTCTTTACTTTCAAAGTAGATGCCCACACGGATATCATCTATGTTTCCACTCCACATCTCCATGCTATCTTCATCGTCGTAATCGGGAAGCCGATATGCTTCTAACCCTTCATCTTCGTCGTCAATAGGTACGTCCGTAGGGAAAGCAGGATTAAGCCCTTCATGGAATTGAGGATCTGTTGGGATAAGTGACTGTCCAGCTTCATCTTCTTCATCCCCGCTTTATTCCGAGTCAACGTCCGTGGGTTCATGCTCACTTTCTCTGCTCTCTTCAGACGTATATCCTTCTCACCAGTATGAGACCATATTAGGATACCGTATCAATGAAATTAGTTTAATATTAACAAGAAAAAAATACCTTGAGAAGCATCTGACGGTTCGTAGTTATAATTTACAGGCACGTTGTCATCGATGTCGTTATTGTTGTCATCCTCTTCATTTTTGTCATCGTTATAACACCACACATATTGTAAGTACGTATGAAGAAAAATATGGATATTAATAAAAATCAATTGACTATATAGGTCTCGTACCTTCATTGTCATCGTTAGCATGATGTTGTTCGTTGTCATCAAGAGATAGATCAGCAACATACTCTTCGTTACAGTGAAAATCATTATAATGGTAATCAGGAGTAGCTCCTTGATGTGAGGTTCCTGTGTTGTTGAACGATGACCCGAGACCGAGATTGGTTGACTGCATATACTGAGATGGCGGAGTTTGCAAAGTGTCGTATTCTAGAGGCACCGAGGAAAAGCGTCTTAGCAGATCCATAGCACTGGTTTCCTGAAAAAAAACTATAGGCATGCGCTTCACATGTACGATTGCGACGTACATATGTGTATTCTCGGCTAGATAGAACATCGTGTTCATACCATCGTCCCCGACGATGTACGCCCCCTCTGAGCAACCCTGAAAAGTGTAGTACAATACTAAACTCAAAGTATAACACTCCATGTTAATATGAGTGTTACTAAAAACTGCGTCTACAAACTCAGTATATGACATTATGTGGGTCATAATAAAAGTGGTTGAGATGGTGTTGTCGTCGGCGGTAACACTACCGTTTACGTAGGTAACGTCACCACCCCAGTAGAGTTTTACAATGAAAGGGTGAAAGTTTGCCATGATTTGTTTGGTAACAGAGGATTGTGATGGTCTGTAGTTCATATTGCATACATATATATATATATATATATATATTAGATAAAACCGGAGGATGGTCTTGCGGTTTTATTCACCCCAAAAAGGTCGTACTATTTTATATAAACAGCAGGATGGTCTTGCGGTTTTATTCACCCCAAAAGGTCGTACTATTTTAGATAACCAGCAGGATGGTCTTGCAGTTTTATTCACCCCAAAAAGGTCGTGCAATAATAAAATACTATTTTCAATAAACAGCAACATGGTCTTGCGGTTTTATTCACCCCAAAAAGGTCGTGCAATAATAAAATACTATTTTCGATAAACAGCAACATGGTCTTGCGGTTTTTTCTAAAATACTTTTTACCATAAAGCGCAACTTGAAGTTGCGGTTTTTTGCCCATAAATACTCATTACATACTACGTTGCAGATATCACCAAACGAAACCACAATATGGTTTATTGCAATTGTGGTTCTCCCACAGTAGTCCGTGTATCATCAACTTCAAGAAACCCAGGCTGTCGATTCTACTGCTGTAACAGGAAACCCCGTGGCTGTGGATTCGTATGTTGGGCAGACCCACCTGTAGTAGAGACCCTACCTAGCAACACCCCCACTTCGGGTATGATTAATGAAATCACCGATCAGTTTCATCGTTCTGTAAACATCACTGACCAACAACGAAGAAACCCCGTCCTGCAACACTCCCATTTGCAACAACCCTACCCATACCGTCCGTCTACTCCACCAACACCAAACCATAACCGCCTAGTAATTTTTCAAACACCAAACCATAACCAACCGACATCTCCACAACCACATTCCTCTACCGGTGACAACGGTCACCAACCAAATCCACCACCCATGGAAGATGACGAAGAGGACTTTGATGAGTCGGTTCTTGATGAAATCCTATTCAGGAGGTGGCGCAAAGAACGAGCTCGTGAAGAGTATGACCCAGAATCGGCCCCAGTCTGATTGTTCACCACTTAATGGACTTATGTTTTATTAATATAGTGTGTGTCTTCTGTAAGAGGTTAGGTAGGTGGTGTGTTATGGTTGACTTTATTTTAGTATGCTTATGTATGGTCCAGTTAAATAAATTGACTTCTTTGGTAAAAATTAAATTAAGTGGCGAAATGCCCCGGGGGCCACTTTCGGGCCCGTGATTCAATTCCTCGGCCCGGGATTACCGGACACCGGACCCGCCAGCGCGCAGTGCTTAGCACATAGTTTACCGTTGATGCAAGTTTAGGCCTCCAAAATTATTGCTCGGCATCATTATCTGCGTCACAAAACGATGAAAAGTCACATTTTTCGCAGTGCCACTTTTTAGTGTTGAGGAGGTGTATTAGTTTCGGAGGTTTATTTTAAGTGGCGAAATGCCCCGGGGGCCACTTTCGGGACCCGCCAGCGCGCAGTGCCACTTTTTAGAGTTAAAAAGGTAAAACCGCAACTTCAATTTTCGGATTTAAATTCAAAAGGTAAAACCGCAACTTCAATATGCGGGTTTAAAAGGTCTATAAAAGTACATGTATTTCCATCCTTTTACTACCACCAAATATCACCCCAACTCATTATGGCAAACAACAGTCATACACAAATCCTAATGGATCTCGACGAATCAAACCCCGAATTTGAGGACATAGTCCCTGACACACCACCGCATAAGATTCCAAACCAACCCCGATGGTATCGTCCAACCAGAGAGTCGAAGAAATGGTCTCCCAATGTCATAGAATTCTACCAGAATGGTGACGCCCCTGTCTGTTGTAGTGTTTTTCTTGGCCGGATTCCGCTCGGAAAGGATTTTTGGGGAACCCTATTGGGATATGACGGTGAGGGTCACCTTTGGCCACTTGTAAGCATTCTTTTTTAAGGTTTTTAAATATTAATATATATTCCCCTCTATTTTTATTTATGTGTATACATTTTTTTATTAAAAATTGCAGCACGTGGGAGGCTGGGTTACGTTGTTCATGAGGTACAGATGGGTATTGATCAATAAATCTAAGAAACCTGAACAATTGTATCCGTGGACAATACTACCCCCACAATTCCTCGACTTATTGTCTGAAACTCCCAACTATCGTGCATTGCCATTTTCCATCGGAATTAAAGACAACTACCCTCCCTTATGGGATATTGATATGGTACTATTCTTTAGTGTAACTTACCATATATATTTATTATTTTGGGAAATAATATACGCTAATCTACCTTATGCAGTTGTATATCCCATTATGTGCTGAACAAAGACAGTGGTTTCTTGTTCAAGTTGATATGCGGACACTTCGTACGACGCTGTACTTTGCTAGCTCTTGCGCTTTGTCTACTTTCGGTGAACCGACGCCAATCCAAGTGTTGATTTACCCAACATTTGTGAAGTTCGAGACTTTGTTCAAGCAATTCCTGGATGAAATTTCATACTGGGAAAATTCCGGAAGAAATTATGTGGAAAAAATAATAGTGTCCGATACAAAAGTCTGGCCGCCTGAAGATCACGGCTCAGTTGGTGGTAATTCTGGAGTCCTTATATGTATGTTAATGAAGAATCTAATTAATGAGGAATATATCAACTTTGAAGGAGATCTTGCGCATTCTTGTTCAGCATACCGTCGGTACATCGCTGATGAATTTTACCGTGGACGTTGGACACCAAATAATATGTAACAAATATTGTTGTTAACGTTTGTGAGCATGTGTGTTTCTTATTATAAATCTCATGTGTGTTGTGTGACATTTATCTACCAAAGATGTGTGTTTCATGTATGTTATGTTGCATGAAAACTAACATTAACCATTAAAACATAAACGCTAAAACATGAAAATTTAACATCCATAAACGAATTTAAAAACTATGCATCATTATTACAATAACCAGGACCACCACAACTAGGCTGATTACAGTATCTAGAACCGGTACCACATCGAGTACGCTGGCGATTTCTGGGTGGATTGCGACGTTCATCAAATTGAAAGGGTACAGGCGTCCAAGAATTATTAAAACACGTTGGTTGTTCACTTTGATTTTGTGCCCAGTAAGTGAACAAGGATTGCTGGGTGTTAAACGGGTTATCTGGTGTCCAAAATGTAGACGCCTGGGTGTTACTTAGGGGTAGGGGGTATTATACATAGTAGACTGTTGAGGAGTAGGTATGAACCCCCTAGAGTCTTGTGGATTGAACCCCCCTAACTGTTGTGGATCAAACCCCCCTAACTGTTGTGGATGAACGGGGTTTTGTGAGGAACTAGCCCCTTCAAAATTACCTCTCCCACTATCATCATCATTCAGCAAACTTGTGAAATCAAAATTCGACCAGACCATAGACTGGCCATCATTCCTGGGAGGGTCTTGAGTTGCTGAAGAAGGCCCTGCCTGGTCCACCCGACCACGTCTACGGTTTATACGCCCTGACACCCTATTAGGTCGGCTTCTGTCAGCCTGGAAACCGACCGGGTGATCTTGTAGACGCGAAGGATGATTCAAACGATCTCCTTCGTGAATTGAAGTCAACACTGCGGTGGCAGTGTTTTGTATCGCTGCGAATTGTTCAGGAGCGTTTTGCATAAACCGAGCCGCTCGACTATACATCTCTGCATAGCCTTCCATCTGCATTAATATTAAAATAAAGAACATTAAAATAATATTTTTGCATTATATACTATTGTGTAAATTTATTAAAGTGATATACAAACCATTAGTTGGGTGATTGACCCATCATCTCGGAACCCGGTTTGTGGTACCGGGTCATTCGCCGGGTTGGTCACAAATCCAACCGTGTGTTCCAGATACCAACTCATGTAATCTGGAAACACGGAAGGAAACCCTGCCAACATCGGTTGCCCCACCACTCTATTAAATCTGCGATTATCCCAGGAGGATACATAGGTTTCATGTCTGTTTCTCCAGTCTGTATCCGTATGCCCGGAATGCTTCAATTTACGCAGGGAAAGGTGCTCTTCATGGCTAAGGGGGGGGGGGGGATTTTGAGGTTTCCATTGGCAGAACCCGTACTGTCTAAGGACCCGAGATGGTGAGTGGTATTCCACCACTTGATTCCACAAGATATAACACTCACAACACCAAGAATCCTTCCCTTCTAGACAATAATCCGCCAAGGAACCCATTTCTTCTCATATGGACGCCAGACAAACTGGTGCAAAAAAATAATTAATTATTAACGCATTGTACGGAATTCAACAGTAATTTAGTGTAACTTAACTCTTACCGAATCCTTGTGAAGATTGGATAGTTGAGAACGGATTGCGCGTAACGAGTGTCTGGTCGTCTCCTTAAACCGGTGTGGTACACGCCACCTTTTAAAAAAAAAATTATCAAACGCAATAGTTAGCAAAAATAACATGTTTTAATATAATCAATAATATGCACGCATAAAATACTACTTACTTGGCACCAAATGGGAGTCTACCGGCGCCTTCTTCTTGTTCTTCCGGAACAATTCTGGGAGCTAATACCCGGATTCTGGTATACGCCCACAACTGTAACAAATACACACACCCACACATTGCTTCGCCGTCCATTACTGCTGCTTTGCACAGGTTGCGATACAACCATGCCAACACAGCACTACCCCAACTAAAGGTCCGACATTCATTGAGGTCCTCTAGGTATGGTAAAAAGGACAGCTTCACAGTCCCGTTGCTTGAGTCATTAAACAAAGAACATGACAACAAGAGTAATATCACACAACGGGCGCGTTGTATGATCTCGATGTCAGTCGGGTCATCGGGCAACGGACCCGAAATTCTTTCTGTAACATCCCGTACGGGCATCTTGTTTCCAGTGAATTTGTTGGTTGTTATACCCAACAAATTGTAGACAAGTAGTGCCCGTTCCTCATTATTCGTCACGTCAAGTACTTCTCCTATCACGGGGGGGACCATTAATAGGAAGACCCATTATGCATGCAACGTCCTCTAACGTTACTGTCACCTCACCGAATCGTAGGTGAAACGTGTTGGTCTCGGGACGCCATCTTTCAACGAGGGCAGTTATCAACCCTCGGTCAATCTTCCGGTAACCACACTCAATAACTCCAAGAAAACCTGCAGTGCGCAACATATCTTTAATATGACCATCCAATGGATAGTTGTTAATTGTCGACCAAAAGGATTGGTCGCCGCGTCTAACATCAACATCTACATCGGCTACCGCATTTCCTTCAAACAACATCGCCGAACGATGTCGTGATTGATCCCATAGAAGTTCATTGCTGTGAGGACCAGGGTTTACAAATGCCATAGTGCAAATTATAAGAGTGCAAGATATGTGTATACAGATTGAGAGTGAAAGATAGATTAATCTGAAAGACATGTGGTCTTTTGCTTGGATTTTGAGAGTGCAAATTACTCGTTCACATGCATAAAATTTATAAGACTACTGCATGGTTGCATGTACTTGCATGCATGCATTTATGTCTTTGTCTAGTCTAGTCTTACTGAAGAAAAACATGCCACCCTTTGTGTGGTTGGGGTGTAATGCATGTGAACCAACCTGCTTCTTTCTTACACACACGACATAAAGAGACAAAAGATAAGTTACAATACTAGCCCTTCATCTATCAGTTAAAAAAAAACCAAAGAAGCAACACCATCTTGCGGTTTTAGTTATTTTCAATTTACAAGACTGGCCCTTCAACTATTTGATCATATGCAAACTTTCAAGACCATTGTCAGCCTTTTTCTGAATCCGCAACATGATGTTGCGAAGACCACAAAGAATCCGCAAGATGGTATTGCTACATCACCCCTAAGTTACAAAACACCCCCTTGCATTATTTTGAAGCCTACAAAAACAGCCAATAAATCCGCAAGATGATATTGCGGATTCTTCCTCATCTCTCCTAGTCAGCAAAAGCCTCTCTCTTCTTCCCTCCACATCATCAAATCCGCAAGATGGTGTTGCTTCTTCACCATTTGTGAAAATTCATGGCTGACACCCTCCAAATGCACAAAAAAATGACACTATAGCACTAGTTTGGCAAAAAAATCTTATACAAGAACCGAACAAAACTGAAAAAAAAAAAAAAAAAAAAAAAACTGAACTGAAAAAACCTTTTAAATTTATCTTCAAAACATGTACCATACCCAAAACAATTATTGCAATACTTGGTTTTGACGCTCTTGACCATACCCGGAACCGGTTTTTAAAAAAAAAACTATATGGTTTCTGTACCTATAAATTATTCCAATTACCTTAAGAACATTTCTGAAATCTCTAACTTAGTTATTGTGCTCCAGTTATTTTTATAGTATGAACATTTCAACAAATGGACGACATTAAAGGAGAGATGAAGAAACAAGAACATCAAAAAAAATAAAAAAATTCCATTACGATTTTGAGCACAATTACTATTCAAACATATACACAAAAAGTCAAATAATTCATCCACACGTATATGAAGAGTTTGGAATACCTGAGTTAAGCATTATGAAGGTGGTCTAGCCCACGAGCAAGCTACACTATGCACATCTTGAGTCGCTGACACCAAGAAAGAGAAGTGCCAAAGTTTTTAAGGATGATATTAATGTGTTCTATGCATGAATGAAAGGAGTGACCCATAACTTAAAACACAATAATAATTATTAGTGAGGTATAAGTAGAGGAAAAATTAAATTGATAGGGGTGACACAAAACGACAAAATGTACAATAATGAGAAGTCTTCTTTCTGAAAACAACAGAGATGGTACAAGCATGAATGAAATTAAAGGGGGCCAAAAATCATAAAGGGACATGGCAGACTAGACAATGTTAAAGTGAAGTCACGTGAAGCTTATATAATGAATGAGATGATTAAAACAAAATCTCAATATTTTTTTCCTCGAGATTCCCAATACGTATATAACAAAAAGAAATTGAATGACTCATTGGCCTAAAATAATGTCATAAAAGAAAGTAAGAGTGGATGCATAACAGGGCCGTCCTTGAAAATTTAGGTGTCCAAGTCAAGTCACGAAAAATGTGTCTCTTACCCTTAAATCTTGATGAAATAAATAACGTAAACTACTTTCTTTAAACAACGATTAAAGTATTAAATGAGTTAATAACATACCGTAATAAACGAATAGGTAACCGAGGATGAGTGAAGCTCTCTTTAACATTTTTTTTAGCCCAAAGCTTTTAAATTAGGTTGAGAGAAAATTTTCTTTGCTTATGTGTGTCGTAGGTTTCTTCTATTCTTTTGTTTTTTTTTTTTTTTTTAAATTTAGTTAAATCAAATTGGTAGTGGGCTTTTAAACTTGTTGTGACTTACTAGTATTTAGGTTATTTTATAATTCAAAGATGTATTTAATAGGCTTAAGTTTATATGTTTAAAGATGGGTTTAAAAAAACATATATAGGATTTTTTTTATAAAAAATGTGCCCACGATATTCCCGGACCCTGGCCAGTTGGCCTCCCCGACAGGGGCGGAGCTACCAAGGCCGGTATGTAGTCACGGGACAACAGTGAATTTTCAGGCACATATAGAGATTTATGTAGTGGTTTTTTGAGTGACTTCATTGTTTTCTAAAGATGGTGACTCCATTGTTTTGATGAAAAAGACAAACGTAAATATTAACTCGTTTGAAAATTTTCCGCCCGCAACGGCTTAAACTATGGTGGCCGGTGAGGGTTCTGTGAAAATGAAGAGGAGAAGTTATGATGGTAAACAAGTGAAGTAAGACAGCTATTTAGTACCCTACAAGAACATATATTATTTTATTTTTTTCTTCTCCTCTTGAGAAACGTGAGCAAGTAACTTTTTGAGTTTTGTTTTTATTAGAGGGTGTTTGGGATTGAGTTTGGAGATGCAAAAGTGCTTTTAGTCAAAAGTACTTATTGACTTATGACTTTTTGAAAAGGAGTTTTAAAAAAAGTGTTTGGATTAGCTTTTGGAATAAGAAACGTCAAAAAGTCAATAAATTGTCCTTTTTTTAAGTGTTTCGCTTAACTTATTGTGAATATTGGTTGTATGGGTGGTATATTTGTATTTTTTTTTTTTCCAAAAGTCAAAAGCCAAAAGCCAAAAGCCAGGATTTATAACTTTTCAAAAACAGTTTTTCCACCCTTAAAAGCCAAAAGCCAAAAGCCAAAAGTCAAAATAGAAAGTGCTTTTGGGTTACACAAACAGCTTATTGACTTATTGGTTTTTTGTTGTTTTGAAACTCAATCCCAAACACCCTCTTAATTGTTAACCTTTTTTATTTCAGTTTTGTTTTTTACTACTAGTTAACTTTTTTTTTTTCTATTTTTTTTTAAAAGCTTAGATTTTTTTAAGTGTTAACATTTTAATTGAATAATTGTAATTTTGGTTTCTGGTTACTTTTATTAGATTTATTAAGTTGTATATTATTACATAACTTATTTATCAACTCATTTTATAAGTTAAATTCTTCAAATCTATAAACATATTTTTTTTGTGGCTAACCCAACCCGAACCATCCAACCGACCGGATATTTTTATATTTTGTTTTATAAAATTCAAGCATCTAAAAACAGTGACTACATTAGAATAAATTCCTGGATCCGCACACTGCTCCCTGGCCCACCCAAGGGTCGGCTATGATGCATAATACACAAAATAAGATAGAAGACACACACTACTGTAACACCACATGAACCAAAATATCACTATTGGGAAAACAAAGAATTCAACAAATTATATTATCACCAAAATAAAAGTAAGCACATAACTTGAGACCGAAAATCTTAATTCTCCAGATGACAGGCAGTTTAGGAGGAAAGATTAAAACAAATTACTTACATTATTTTGGTCACCACATAATATTAAACAAACATAATGTTTGCAAAACTTTTATAAAAATGTAGATAAGAAGAGGTTGATAATAATTACCAAAGGAAATGTTAATGATTCAATGGAGGCAAGTGTGACTGGAACTTTGACCAAGCTGTTTGACTTTTCTTGCTGTTCTTCTTCTTCCTTATGTTTAAAAGCAGTCATGTTTTCTAGTTTCTACAACTGTGTAACATGTATGATTTTTGTTTTAGAGAAGAGGGAAGGGAATCCTATTTTTAAGGGTAGGATGCTGTCACAGTTTCACCGGTGAAATAGTAAAATAATAATAATGTACAAGTTGTGATGCATGCGGTACAAGTTAGTGTAGTAAATGTTGGAAAAGGGTTATATCTTTTAACTTCTAACTTTTAAGGGTGAAGAGGCGCTTGTAGCATATTCTTTTTACTTAACTGATTTTAAACAATTAAACACTGTCACATCAATTCACTGAAACACTTTTTTTGAGGTAGCACTCTACTGATTTTTCATTTATATTTTCATTTAAATACAAATATAAACCTTTTTTTTTAATTCACACGGTTTTATAAATTTTTTCACCAAACTGTCAGCCCGATTTAATTTCTCATAACCGTCTCCACCAAACACGGTCAAAAATATTTATTCCCATTAAAATCGGTCTCATCTACCCGTCAGAAACATTTACAATTTTACATGCAATACGGTTGAGATTTTTGTGTATATAAACGACGGTGGTGAAAACACACTTCAACACCAACAAACACCCACACCTTCAAAATGACTCGCTGGACCGAAAATGAAGAAATGGCTCTGATCGTGTGCGTTAAAGACGCACAAAACGACCCATCCTTGCAACGCCAACCCCGTAGGGGCCCAGGGGGCTCAGGAGGTAGCCAAACAGGCTTCTGGGACCGTGTTTTGGCTGATTTCAAAGAACAAATCGGCGAAAGCGACCACACAATTGAGAGCCTACAGAAAAAATGGACCGATCTAAACAACAAATGTGATCGGTGGACCACCTGCTACGAGCGCACCATGAGCCGGCACCCAGACATTATGCCAGAGTTGGCTGTGGAGTTGATCCAGGCAACTTTGAGCATCTTCAGGCCTGGCAACTTATGCGTCAACTCTAAGTTTTTTTTTATGTTTTGATGTATTTTTTTTTATGTTTAATATTAATAAATTATGTTTTATGTTTTTTATTTAATTTTCTTTTCGTTTATGTTTAAAACGCACGATTTAAATAAAAAAAAAATAACAAAAATGTATTTTGATAACAGTCACCATTAAAAAAAATTGAATTATAATAATTTAAAGAGAGAATTACACAGATTGTCCTTTAGTTCTACCTAAAATTGCATCCTATGTCCTTTTTTCGAATTTTTGACTCCTTATGTCCTTTGTGTTATACACTTGTTACACCCTATGTCCTTTAGACCAAACCCAGTTAAATAACTCAGTTAAGTTGGTCATGTGCCCCTCATGTGAGGGGCAATCCTGTCTTTTCACCCTCAAAAGGACAATCTGTGTAATAATAATGATAAGGACAATCTGTGTAATAATAATAATAATAATAATAATAATAATAATAATAATAATAATGTTAAGATAGTTATTTGCCGCTATTCGCTATCGATAACTATGGTTGCTTTTGTAACTTATCTTGAATCTATCTTTAGTGTCTAGGCACCGAACGCTGATTAACGTGTTTGATAAAGACCCAGTGGTTGACAAAGATGCATTTGTGGCTCCTGGTGCTTCGGTCATTGGAGATGTTCAAGTGGGGCGTGGTTCCTCTATTTGGTATGGATCTGTTCTTAGAGGTAAGCACAGCTATAAAGCCTTTTGACAACTGTTGGAGAAGTTTTTAAGTCCCCTTGTTGGACTAATCGTAAGGAGTAACATATTATTCTTAATTTTTTTAACACGAGCTCCAACAATAATAGGCAACAATGTTACTGTAGGTGAGTAAGTACGGTCAAATTTGCATTTATTTATTTTCATGCATGCATATTTTGCTATTAAAAGGTCTACACATGATGTAGGTCATGGTGCTGTGTTACATGGATGTACTGTTGAAGATGAAGCTTTTGTTGGCATGGGTGCCACTTTGCTTGATGGATGTCATGTTGAGAAAAATGCCATGGTTGCTGCCGGTGCCCTTGTGAGACAAAATACAAGAACTCCTTTCGGAGAGGTTTGTGTCTCCACGCCCTCTTCTAGATAATGCAACATAGTCGGGTTAACCTGCACAACACATTTTGAATGAAAAATTGATTTTTTTTTTTTATAATAAACAGTATGTCACTATGTTTGAGTATGGTATACAAATCTTTAATATCAATAAAAATAATTTTTTTGAATAAATAATTAGGAAATTTTATGCAGTCGGTGACTTTTGTCCTGTTTGATCCATAATCTGGATAAACTGGAAATTGCCAACTCTTATCTAATGAACTTTGGATCCACCAATTATTATTATTATTATTATTATTAACATTATTATTATTATTATTATTATTATTATTATTATTATTATTATTATTATTATTACACAGATTGTCCTTATCATTATTATTACACAGATTGTCCTTTTGAGGGTGAAAAGACAGGATTGCCCCTCACATGAGGGGCACATGACCAACTTAACTGAGTTATTTAACTGGGTTTGATCTAAAGGACATAGGGTGTAACAAGTGTATAAAACAAAGGACATAAGGAGTCAAAAATTCGAAAAAAGGACATAGGATGCAATTTTAGGTAGAACTAAAGGACAATCTGTGTAATTCTCTCTAATTTAAAATTAAATAATAAACGGTTATCAGCCCGTTAAAAAGAACCAGAAAAAGGTTCACGGAAACCCTACCAACACGGGTGTCAACGATGTTATCGTGCTGATAGTGAGATACCCGTGATCAAATATGGTAGCGCCCGTCCCCTAAGCTATTATTATATCAGTGTCATATATGCTTGGTGGTGTCCCACCACCATGGACGTAGATGCATACAAAACAACAAAGGAGTATGAAAGAGTAATTTCTTGATAATACAGCAAATTTTAGATGATGGTTGAATTATGTCCCTGAAGTATTAAAGTTTTTTTACTTTTAGTCCTTGAAAAAGTTGCTGATGTTTAGTGTTGTGGAAAGTTTATAAATGGTTGACCATATAACCCATTGAAACCAAAAACTTTTCTAGGCACATTGTTTTGAAGCCTTTGATACATTACAAGGCTACAGTGGAACCCTTCTTCCTTTTCCCTCTCTTGTCTATATCAGTGTCACGTTATTTTCTCTCTCTCTCCCTCCCCCTTCTAAGGGAAATGATTCCCCCTTCCTTTTTTTATTATTTTTCTTTTTTATTTATTTATAGATTTTATATTTTATTAATATTTTTCATTAAAATTAAAAAACATAATACATAGAAATTAAAAAAAATCCGAATACATAAAAAAACGATCTTAATAAAAAAATACAAACATAAAGACACTAAAAAAATACTTACTACTCGTCATCAACATCATCGACACGAAAATTGTTTCAAATATGGTGGATTGAATCCGAGCAAAGGTTGACGTTCACAGTAGTATCCTGTAACGCCCACCTGACCATTTTTGCTTTTTTTTAGTGCAACAATGCTGATAAGTGATCAGGTTTTTAAAACCATAAATAATTACAAATTTACTCGAACCAAAAAATTAATATAAAATATAATTTGTCATTCGACCTTTACACACTTTTCAAGCTATCCTAACCTATATAATATTTAATACGGACCTGAATGGCAACAATCCCTAAAATTATTCAATACGAGCATGAATGACAGCAACACCGCCTATGAATTTAGCAATTCTTTCAATAAGCCGTTTGGTTCTCATAGTCCTGCTCAGTTGCCTGTTAAAAAAACATACACACTGATGATTAATAGAAATTAATTCCAAATGAATAAAAAACCAAGTTGTAGTCTCGAGTTTTAACCTCCATAAATAATACATGGTTGCTTAAGAGCTCGTATCGTTAACTATTATAGAATTTTTGGCAAGAAGCACCTTACCATTTGACCCTTCACAAATAATACATGCCCAATTCAACATAGTCATAAGCAAACGGGTCAATAATGCCTCAATTAACCACTACAACATCGAAAGTTTGCATACCTCAAATTCATATTTCTTCCAAAAGTGCTTTAATTAGGGTGACTCAATATTAACAGATGTACTTGAGGGTTAGTTTATTCACACCAGCATCTGTCAACTAACAATCAACTACAAATCATAAAACGGCCATTTAAGATAATCTGAGAAAAAATCATTATTGTAAAACACCTTTGCCAACAAACCAAAAGAAACTTGAGACTATGTTAGCATATAAACCTTTTGTAGATTATAGCAATAGCATACGTAAATCACTGCTGCATGCACCACTTGCTCATAATGTTAATAAGATACCTAATTAAAAATGGTCGGAATGAAACAATATAACTTTTAAAAGATGAAATGAATTAATAACATAGCTAAGTATGTAAGACCCTACCCGTAATCCGGGTAGTTAAGCGACAGTATACTTGGTTTGGAGTTGAAAATCTAAAACCTTTCATAATTTACTTTAAAGCATTAACATATAGTCATTACACGGTTTAGTGTAACATAATAGATTAAAGTTAATACTTATAAGACTTCCAAAATAACCAAGTGTCTTAAAAATTTCATCAAAACATTTCAGAAACGGACGAGTTAAGCATGTTCGGTTCTTTAAACGTCTCGATCATCATCCGGTTCATGCAGCAGAGTACCTAAGGGTTTATCACAGTTAGACAACCCATAAATATGTTATTATGATCGAATTTAGATGCAAAATATAAAAAAAATGAATTTTGGTTGATTTGGCGTATCCTACGCCAAAGAGGGCATCTAGTGGCGTAGGGCAGAAGAAATCAGCGTAGGCACTCTGACGTCGGTTTTCCCGCCATTTTTATGGGAAGCTTGGACCTGGGCTTTGACCGGGCCCAAGTAAGGATAACTTCTCATGGGCTTCTCTACTAAGCCCATGAGTTCTCCTATAAATAAAGGACATCTCCTTGCAAAAGGATCCGAAAATATTCATTGTAACTTAGCATTACTCTCTTGTAACTCTCTCTACTTATTCATTAATAATATCCCGGCTAGTTACAGTGGACGTAGGTCATTCCTTGACCGAACCACTTACATCTTGTGTCCTTATTTACGTAACTCTCACACACACTTACACTTCCTATTCTCACCCGGGTTTAACCAAGAGGTTTGGGTAAAGGATTACTCTTGGCGAACATAAGTATTAACCACACGGTGATTAGTGATAACCACCGTGATACTTATTGTTTCTTCATTGGCGCCATCGAACGGTTAAAACAGCTTTTTTCTTCATTGTAAGATCCCACATCGGTTGAGAAGGAGAACAAACACTTCCTTATAAGGGGTGGGGAAACCTTCTCTACCAGACGCGTTTTGGTCAGTCCTTCGGGAGTGAGACCAATGCAAAACCGTGAGTCTGGCACCAGTCTGATACGGCTGGGCGGGCAAAGCGGACAATATCGTGGTACGGGTTACCTTGGGCTGTTACAGATGGTATTAGAGCCGGGGCCCGGATCGGTGTGCCAGTCGTGCCCGCGAGGACGCTGGGCTCCCTAAGGGGGGTGGATTGTAAGATCCCACATCGGTTGAGAAGGAGAACAAACACTTCCTTATAAGGGGTGGGGGAACCTTCTCTACCAGACGCGTTTTGGCCAGTCCTTCGGGAGTGAGACCAATGTAAAACCGTGAGTCTGGCACCAGTATGATACGGCTGGGCAGGCAAAGCGGACAATATCGTGGTACGGGTTACCTTGGGCTGTTACAATGAAGTGCCTCACCGGCAAAGATGGCATTCCGGAATCCTGGGATGAACTCATCCACTCCGCGAAAATATATGCCTCCTCCGAGAAATCCTTCAACCAGATGCACGGCTTCTAACCGCAACACCATAATAATAATAATAATAAACACAAAAACAAATCTGTTTGGAGCCGCATCTCAGGCACCGCCGACGAGGGAAAGTACTCCCCCGCGGGCGATGCCCGCCAACTCATCAGCACAAAACAATCGCGGGACCAACGTGGACACTCCAAGAAAAACCACGATTGGACCCCGCTGACAAAGACCCCATCTCAGGTCCTGAAAACTGAGCAGGTCACGTTGAAAGAAGCCAATCCTCTGGGGAAACGAAGGAACGTGGACCGAAGCAAGTTCTGTGAGTACCACAATGACTTTGGTCACCTCACAGACAACTGTTATAGCTTGAAGATGGAGATTGAGGCCGCGCTAAAGTCAGGTCAGCTCGGTCACTTGGTAAAGAATGTACACCGCTCGGGCAAAGGTCAAATAGGTGATGAGAATCAGGCGGAGGGTCACGGAAGAAAATCCGAGACCTCAATACTCATGCCGCCACACTGATTCCTCGTCACCATTGCAACATGACAAGGAGAGGCAAAAACATGCACCATGGGAAGCGTACCCGTGCACAACCACTTGACGATTCATGGAAAGAGGCCGACGTCCTCATGCCAAAGGTCAGGGGTGGCGCTTCCTCCACTGCTCCTCTTGTCATAACGGCCGTCTTTGGACATTACCGCACGCGATACATGTTCCTAGACGACGGCAGCAGTACAGATATCATGTACGAGCAATGTTTTCAACAATTGGACGAAGAAGACAAAGCAAAGCTCGTACCGGTCAATGAGCCGATACCTGGTTTCATTCACGAGACCATCATGCCGCGGGGTATGCTCTCCCTGCCAGTCACGTGGTCCGATGGCACCCATGAGCGCACGGAGATATGCGACTTCATGGTTTTGCCAGCCACCTCCAATCATGATATACTCTTGGGTCGGGAAGGCATCGCGCGCTTTAACGCCAACGCTTCAACGGCGCACGCGATGGTCGGCTTTCCAACCAAGACAGGCATCGCTTTCATCAGAGCCAACAAAGACTGCCACACCACTGAAACCGCCAAACCTCCAAAAATGGTCAAGACAAATGCCCGCACTGAGCCGGAGAAATGGGCGCTCAACCCTAAATTTCCGGAGCAAACGGTGGTCATTGGCCATGAAATCTCCGAGACCATACGCAATCATTTGAAACAACTTTTAATCAGCAATATGGATGTCTTCGCGTGGCAACCGGCAGACATGGTCGGTGTCCCCCGCGAAATAGCGGAACACAGGCTCAATGTCTATCGCTCCGTAGAACCAATAGTGCAAAAGAAGCCAGTATGGGCCCGGAGAAAACAAAGGCCATGAACGAACAAGTCACCGAGCTGCTCAACGCGGGCATCCTTCGCCCTATCAGATACCAAACCTGGGTGGCTAATCCTGTCATGGTCGCCAAAGCTAATGGAGGGTGGCGCATGTGCGTCGATTACAAAGATATCAACAAGGCGTGTCCAAAAGATTGCTATCCTTTGCCAAAAATCGATCTAAAAGTGGATTCTCTCACCCTGTATCGGTTCAAGTGTTTCCTGGACGCTTACAAGGGGTACCACCAGATCCAGATGGCTAAGGAAGATGCAGACAAGACAGCGTTCCGCACGGACGCGGGCATCTTCTGTTACACCAAGATGCCCTTCGGCCTGAAAAACGCAGGCGCCACGTACCAACGCCTAATGGACACGACCTTCATCAATGAAATCGGCGTACGGCTTGAAGTGTACGTCGATGACCTTGTAATCAAAAGCAAGGAAGAAAGTGACATGTTTCGGGACATCCAGTAAACGTTCAATCAACTACGCAAAGTGCGCATGAAATTGAACCCGAGCAAATGTTCATTCGGGATGGAAGAGGGCAAATTTCTGGGCGTCATTGTAACGCGGGATGGTTTCCGCGCTAACCCAGAAAAAGTACAAGCCATCGAAAGAATGCCCTCCCCCGCTTCCATCAAAGAGGTACAGACACTGATGGGCCGCCTTGTCGCCCTCAACCGGTTTTTGTCAAATTACGCTTCAAAGTCGTTCCCGTTCGTGGACACTTTGAAGAACTGTTTAAAGAAGAGTAACTTCCGCTGGACACCAGAGGCAGAATCGGCATTCCGGGCAATGAAACAATGCCTAATGAACCTTCCGACACTAACAGCGCCTCTCCCTAAAGAACCGCTCACGCTTTATCTATCCGTCACGGAGCGGGCAATAGGCGCGGTTCTAATGGTTGACCGCAAAGGCGTGCAAACACCAATTTACTACGTCAGCCGCACGCTGTTAGATGCGGAAACAAGATACACAATCATGGAAAAACTAGTTCTCGCCCTCGTCCATGCATCCCGAAGATTGCGCAGGTACTTCCAAGGCCATCCGATAAACGTCCTCACGGACTATCGGATAAATGACATACTCGCCAAACCCGAACTATCGGGTCGCCTGGCGAAATGGGCTATCGAGCTGGGGGAACATACGATCAACTACAAACCCCCGACCCGCGATTAAAGGCCAAGTCCTTGCGGACTTCGCCACGGAGATACCCGCGGACAAAGTCCAAGAATGCCAAGCGGAAGAATCACCCGCACCGGTACGTGACCCGTCGCAAAAGTGGTCCCTATACACGGATGGGGCTTCTAATGACGACGGCGCCGACGTGGGATTACGCCTCATCAGCCCAGATAAACATGAGTTCACATGTGCCATCCGCCTTGACTTCAAGAGCACAAACAACGAGGCGGAATACGAAGCGTTGCTGGCAGGCCTCCGCATTGCGGAAAAAATGGGGGCCAGACACATGGAGGCACACGTGGACTCATTACTTGTCGCGCGACAGATCAATGGATCCTACGACGCAAAGGATGAAATCATGGCCTTATACCTGGAACAAGCTAAGCAACTCATGCGACGGTTCGACTCATGCACGGTCAAACACATCCGGCGCAGTGAAAACAAGCCAGCCGATGCGCTGAGTAAAATGGCATCCACGGTCTTTGAACACATGGCCAAGGAAGTCCGAATCGAGGTCCTAGACAAACCATCTGTCCCACCGCGACAAGTCAACATCATCCAAACAGGCAACGCGTCCGGGATGGCCCCAATCAAAGCCTACTTATCCTTCGGCATCCTGCCTGACGACAAGTCAGAGGCCCGGAAGATCAAACACAAGGCTTTACAATACCAATTTGTAGACGGTACCTTGTACCGCCGCTCTTACCTAGGGCCGCTGCTGCGCTGCGTAGACTCCGCAGACGCCTCTTTCCTCCTCAGAGACATACATGAAGGAACATGCGGGCTACACACGGGCCCAAGAATGGTAGTAGCAAAGTTGATGAACACAGGGTACTATTGGCCGGGCATGCACGTTGACGCGGTCAACGAGTTGTGCAAATGCGACAGTTGTCAGTGCCACGCTCCGAATACCTTGCGCCCCAAGAACAACCTGGTGCCAGTTACAGCGGCTTGGCCATTTCAGAAATGGGCTATCGATCTGGTAGGACCATTCCGAACGGCCCCGGGCAATGTGAAATACTTAATCGTCGCCATCGACTACTTCACCAAGTGGGTCGAGGCAAAACCTCTAGCAAAGATTGACGGCGCACATGTCAAGAAATTTATTTGGGAGTTTATTATCTGCCGATTCGGCCTGCCAATGCAACTGGTAAGCGACAACGGCACGCAATTTGAAGACCAATCCCTCCAGGAATGGTTGGCTCAAATGGGTGTTAAACAAATTTTCACATCGGTCGCGCACCCGCAAGGTAACGGTCAAGTGGAAAGGGCTAATCGCACAATAGTAGAAGGCATCAAAGCACGACTCGGAACCAAGAGAACCGGGTGGGTAGAAGAAATCCCTCATGTTTTATGGGCCTACCGTACCCTCACAAAAACTAGCAATGGCGAAACGCCATTCAGCCTGACATATGGTACCGAGGCGGTCATCCCCGCCGAAATAGGCTGCCCTTCCGCAAGAGTATTAATGGCCGAAGCAAGAGACAATGACAAAGAACTCCGTTTGAACCTTGACTTATTAGAAGAGCGTCGCGATCTTACTGCAATCAAAGAAACTAAGTACCAGACACAGCTAGAGCGCTACTACAACAAACGCATCAAAGAGGCCGCGTTCAAGATCGGGGACTACGTTTTCCGCAACAACGAGGCTTCAACGCCGAAAAACCTGGAAAACTAGCTCCTACTTGGGAAGGCCCATACAAGATACAAGAAATACTTGGCAAAGGCGCTTATGCGCTAGAGAGGCTAGATGGCACACCTATCCCGCGATCTTGGAATAGCGCGCAACTACGACGCTGTTATTTGTAAAACACTTGTAAAATGGCTACACATGCCATCCTTATCAATGAAAAATGGTTTCCTATATCTGTACTTCTACTTGTTTTTTCCGCGCCAGGGTCTTCAAGACTTGGACAAAACCCTCGTCGGACCAATCGCTGACTATCAAAGCCATGCAAGTCTTCAAGACGCGCCTTGAGCACGTCGGACTTGCACTAACTGGCGCACAGAACAGCATCCTATGGTCTTCAAGACAGGTTTACTTTCCGGACCTAACTGACGCGCGAAACGTGTATGCGTGGAAAACCTTTGTCTTCTAGACTTGTAGAATACAAGTCGGACAAAGGAAGCGCACATCACACAAAAGCGAAGTCTATGGTCTTCCAGGCAAGGCAATCACGCGCCCAACTCGGACCCTCTGGCACAAGTCGCGCCTCGCTACATTCTTCAAGGCAAAAGTATTTTTTACACTTTGACGCCGGACTGTCTAGCCAGACGCGCGCTCTAACTTCTACTTACACACCGGGTGACGACTTGGTTAAATAAGTGCACAGAAGTTAGAGTGAGAAAGTTAACACGATATAACAAACCACAAAATTTTTTCATTAACTTAAGGGAATTAAAAACCCTTTCGTATTTACAAATAATTACAAGACATATATGAAGACGCCTATTCATCAGGCAAAATAGAGGGACCCTCGCCAGAAGCCTTCTTGCGCATCTCCTCTTGGCGCCTCTGCTCCGCCTCCCGCGCAAGCTCATCGGAACTCTCTATAAAATACTTAAGGGCAGCAGGAGGGTCCGCATTACGGTTACAGTTAGCAATCACTTGAAGGATGGGGAAGTCAACCTTCTCAAACTTGACTAGCTCCACTTCATACTCCTCCTTCAAAGGCTTCCCGTAATGCTCCGCGAGGTCAAGGCGCCCTTCATTTTGAGCCGCCAAAAAGCAATCCTCATAACCCTCCCCATACCCATACGTTTGGGCGCTGGCAGCAATGGCAGCAACTTGATCGCCCAGCTTGGGCTCCTTCCAGAACCTTTTAAAGACCTGAGGAAAAACAAAAGTTAGCAAATAAACATAATAAAGACAAGATCAACAACAAGGAAAAGCACAAAGACTCACCCCAGCCATCCCATCAGTCATCAGTCAGCGGATGGAATCTTGCATTTGGGTCTGGGCAGCGACCGCCTCCTCCAACAATTGCTGGGCCGCCTCACACTCCTTGGCGGCCGCAACACGAGCTTGCTCCGCAGAGTCAAGGTCTTGCTCCAAATCCTCTTTGGCGTGAAGGATTTGGACCCTCTCCTGCTCCAGAAAAGAGACGCGCTCGGTAGCCTTGATGAGATCAGCGTCTTTAGACTCCAGCTCTTTGCGCTTCTCAACATACAAAGCAGTCCTCTCGGAGAGGGCCTTGCACTTCTCCTCCAACTTTCGGGTCGCCACCCGCTTTTCTTCCTGCGCTTCGGCCAGAGTCTCTTTCAAGCGCATAATCTCTGCATTGGTCTTCTTCCAAGACTCTGACCACTTGCGCCTGTCCGTCGCCGCGTCCTCTTCAAGTTTAACGGCCTTAGCCTCTGCATCATGGGCGTGGCGATGGTACTTGGAGATTTCAGCCTTAAAGGCAGCCTCTTTTTCAGCAAGGCCTGCCTTCTCCACCTCCAAGCGCTCAATGTCTCGCAACACCGCCGCATCTCGACGGCGCAGCGAGTCCATCATAGATAGTTGAGTCGCCTGATTTACACATAAGGCAGACATTAGGTCAGGACGACTCAACATATCTTGGTGAGTGCGCTCATAGGGAGGCACCACCTCTCTTACAAACTCCTCCGCGGCCAGGGAGTTGGAGAATAATGTATTCTCCCTAACCGACTAGCGAGGACGCCAGATGGCGTCACCACCAGTCCAGCAAGAACCATCATAAGTCCCTGATGGTTCCCTGCTGCCAACTCTTGAAGACTCGCGCCGTGCTTCGCGCAGGCCCTCCACAGTACCAGCAGCGCCTGCCCCCTGAAGTGCCCTCTCAAACCCATCAACTTCATGGGCCACTCCTTGGGCTTCAACTTCGGCGCGCTCCTTCGCCTCCCGCTCCTTCAACTGGCGGGTCTTCTCCTCCAAGAACTGTTACTCTTGGAGACGAAGACGCTCTGCCTCCGCCCGCTTTGCTGCCTCAGCCTTTTGTTTAGCTTCATTGGCAGCAGCTACCTTCTCAGCCTCAGCCCTCCGAAGGGCTTCATCAGCTTTCGCCTGCTTGCACGCCTCCTCTTGCTCTTTCCAGAGCCTCTCTTCCTCCACCCTAGCCGCCTCCGCAGATGGAGACGTAGGAGGAGGAGTAGGAATGATCTTTGGGCGCAACTGAAAACGGAAAGCAAAACATGTTAAAAGCAAGACAAAGACAAAAGACTTAGAAAAGCAACGAAGCAATACTTACCAGGCGCCTTCTTCTTGATCAGCTTCTGGAACAGAGGCTGACGAGTTGGAGCAGCGCCAATACCCACAGAAAATATTGGCGCAACCCCCTCTTGCGCCCCACCACCGGCGAAAGGGGACTTCCCCTTGCTAACATCCTCAAATGTTGCCGTGGGGGCTGTAACTGTGTCAGAGGGTGGGGTAGGACCCTCATCGCCAGTAGGCATGGCGGACGCATCTTTTGATACCCCGGCGCTGCTGGCAGTGGCGCTGGTGGCGCGTTTCCTCCTCTTCTGCAACTTCGAGGAATCATCCTCGTCCTCATCCTCAGACGCGGGCCCGTCTTTTCTGCGACGCCGCCCCTTGACCACCTCCCCCACTGAAACGGAAGAATCCGAGTCAGAAAACGATACAACCTTCACTGGATATTTGTGCTTCCGCGGAGCGTGTTTCCAACTTCCACGCCCCGCAGACGCCTTCACAGGCTGAACAATCTCTACTGAGGAGTCAGTAGAGGCATCTCCAAAAATACTAGTGAGCAAAGGGTTACAAGACTCACTAGTGGTGTAAAGAGGCTACGACGCGCTAACAAGGTCCGGGTAGTAAAAACGGTTAACAAATTCCTCCAAACAGGAAACCTGACCCTCCGCCAACGACCTCCACTTGATGCCCTTCTCCTCGCGGGCAGCATAGAACTGGAACTTGCTCACACCTACAGCAACAAACAGTTAGAAAAATATTACACCAAAGCCTGGAGAAAAAAGGAAATTACTTACCCTCCAGAGCAATATAGAGCTCCTTGCCCTCGCGGAGATGGAGCCGGCTCATCCCTAGAAGGAAAAAGATGCCCTCCGTCAAATTCTTGAACTCCAACTTAGTAGCGTTGGAGGTAAGGGTGATGAACCAAGGCTGCTGCTTGTAATCCTTGGGCACAACCATGTCCGCCACGCGTTGCCCATCCGCGATCACCTTCCAGGGCAGACGAACGGGGATAACACCCCTCTTCACGAAGAAGAACTTCTCCTTCGCCCAGTGCAAGGACTTGGGGTTGTGGGTGGCCATCGGCGGCACCCTAGGGCGTGGCTTGAATGAGAACCACATCTCATCACGCGCCAAAAAATAGAAGACGTTGAACTTCTCCACAGTAGGTTCAACGTCAAGGGCACGGCAGGACGCCTCAAAGTGTACTAACCTTAGCAGCCCGAAGGCGGTTAGTTGTGTGGGCCCAACGCCATACTCCACCAGTGTGTCAATCTGGAAGCGGGTGCATGGCAGCCGAAACCCACACTTAGTGAAGTGGGCTTCATATAGGGCCAGCCGATCACTCCCGGCGGTGAGGACAATGTCTGTCGGAGACGGCAAGGTAGGCTCCCACTCCGGCAAGATGTCATACATCTTGCAAAATTGCTCAAAGGACTCCTGACTCCAAGCACAATATGTGTTGGTCATCAGTTTCCTTTCTTTTATCTTCCCCTGTTCAACAATAATCTCCTCCTCCACATCATCCACCACCGGTTCTTTCCTCGGACCCTCACCGGAAGGAGATTGACCCACAGACAAGTCAGACATTGAGAAAGAAAAATGCAAGGTTATCGGAATCTGGAAAAGTGGTCGGAAAACTTGAAGATTCACCGGAATCCTCAAGAAAAAGTTTGAAGATAAGAGAAACTCTGACGAAAAAGGGAGAAACAATGGGACAATAGCAAGAACCGGGCAAGAAAGAAGTCAAAACTTCGAAGTTTCAACAATGAATCTTCAAGATCAGGAAGATCTCTGAAGATTAAACGGAAACTCCAAGATACTCGCCGGAAAATAGAGAGGAAAAGAAGAGAGAATATGAAGAGCAAATTGAACGTGTAACCGTTCAAGGATACATGCATGAACCTTATATACCCACTGCATTTATGGCAGTGGGACCCACATGGAAAAAGCAACCGTCACACATTTTCAAAATAGAGGGCCAAGATGACGACATGTGTCACGTGCGCCATCAAACGGCCAAGATTGACACGGGGAGACGATCCAGCCCATCACTCGCCGGATGAGTGACACGTGTCGGCAGATGTCACCACTTTGAAAGTTGTCAAGCGCATGAACACTCACGCGTCTGACAAACCACACGTGCCATACGACATGTGGCACAACCACATCCACCAAAACACCAAGTAGGGCGAGTGACGGCACACGCGCCTGACACCAGACGAAAGGTTGGTAACTGCACCACAATGATGTGACAACCAACAGGCAGCACAGTAGACGAGGACATGACACGTCAGCAACCTTTAAGCTTCCATCAGAAGACACTGATCATTCAACTTCCAGGCGCATTAACTCCAATTTATGAGAGACAAATTGAATGCCAATGATTTCAAATTTATTACAACGGCAGACCCGCATTCAATTCCATGGCCCAAACTTGACGTAAAATTAGAAAAGACGTTCCCCGCCCAACTCCTTCACTGGTCATGGCGGAACACGTCTTCCTCAGCGCAAATTTGATGTAAAACTGAAAAAGACGTTCCCCGCTTAACTCCTTCACAGGTCGTGGCGGAACGTATCTTCCTCAGCGAAAAGCTGGCGTAAAAGCAATAAAGACGTTACCCGCCTAGTCCTTACACAAGCTACGGCGGGACACATCAACACAAGCAAATTCCCAGAGTAATAAGAAGCAGATGAGCTGTCATCCGCGACTCAAAATTTTGAGTCTAGCGCTCCACCTACTCTCCATCAGAGAGCAGGAGAAGCCCTAGACTAGGGGGACTTAAAGGGATAGGGAGCCTAATCCAAGGGGAAGAGGCGTCCCTATCCCCATAAACAGAGTTACTCGCGCCAGACTCTGGCGTCAGCGCGCTGCCAACATAACATGTGGTGCAGCGCGCAAGCTCACCAGCTGATAAGCAACGGACAACACCTGATAAGCGCGTGCAACCACGCGCAGTATCTTCCCTTATTACTTTTGGTACGAGATACAGAGGATCACAAAAGGATCTCTGACAGAGTACGCACCACGGAGAAGGCGACAGGTGGCAAGGGTGGTCCAACCACCACTGAAAAGGATGGCGACGTGACTGTCCCCATGCTTCCACTGTTATCAACAGTGACAGCAGACATCCCCTGCCGACATCAAGAGCATGGTCAACTACTGTAGCAAGGACAGGGGCGCCGTCTGCCAATCGGAGCTCGCCACGTGTCCACATCGAACAACAACCATGCTGTAGTATGACGTCATCCACAGTAATCTGGTTTTCCCGCCATTTTTATGGGAAGCTTGGACCTGGGCTTTAACCGGGCCCAAGTAAGGATAACTTCTCATGGGCTTCTCTACTAAGCCCATGAGTTCTCCTATAAATAAATAAGGACATCTCCTTGCAAAAGGATCCGAAAATATTCATTGTAACTTAGCATTACTCTCTTGTAACTCTCTCTACTTATTAATTAATAATATCCCGGCTAGTTACAGTGGACTTAGGTCATTCCTTGACCGAACCACTTACATCTTGTGTCCTTATTTACCTAACTCTCACACACACACTTACACTTCCTATTCTCACTCGGGTTTAACCAAGAGGTTTGGGTAAAGGATTACTCTTGGCGAACGTAAGTATTAACCACACGGTGATTAGTGATAACCATCGTGATACTTATTGTTTCTTCAGTAATGATTGTATTAAATGTGATTACACATATATTGTTGCACTTTGCAGTGGCGTAGCTTGGTTTCGGAATCGGTGGGGGCCGGACTCAATTTTTTTCGATCGGTAGTGGCAAATCGGTGGGGGCCGAACTCAACTTACCTATGAAAATCGCAAATTTATACCGCTGCGCCAAAAAACAGGGGGGCCAGGGCCACCCCTGGCCCTTCTTATTCTTCGTCCCTGGCACTTTGGTCCCAGATTAAATACAACACTAAACACAATAATAAACTCACAAGATTTCACACAAACACTGCGCTAATAAATGATCAAGAATGATCACTATGTCTTTCGTATATTTCGGATAGAAACAATGATAATTGTTATTGTATTGGTACCGAAAACTATTACAAATGAAACCTATTTATATCCAAGAAATGTTGGCAGTTGATGGTAGTTAATCTTGGCGCCAAATAACCGGTTTTTCTAACCATAACCGTCAGGGACAGCATGGTTACTTTGTCAGCATTCATCGGAGGCGTGCGCTTTTCGTAATTCAAGTATAAAGGCTGCACTTTATGTCTTGGATATTATCTATATATAAACATATACTTAATCCTAGTTAATATCCCTATTAAATACATGTCACATAACATTTACACACCAATACATAACAAAACTAATGTTAATAATGTTTGATTTAAAACTAAAACGATCACGTCCAATTATAATACACTAAAAAAATGCAAGAAGTGATGCCATCGAGTACGATAATACGAGATGAAACAAAAAGGCAAACGCTTGTCAAGACGAAGGTTACCTTCATAGCTCTATCAAGATACAAACCCTCTGGAATCAAATTTGTATCGTGTAAAAATTATTCCTTCAAATCGTGATTGCAAACAGAGTCATATCCAATGATTCATACCTTATAATCCTATTACATGCTCAACACAAAAGGCACAAAATAGCAACAAAACATATTTATAAACAATAAAACTGTTAAAACATATCTAAAATAGAAAGAAAACAAACCAGATTAGATCGCTGAATAGCACGAGCTTCAAACCGTTTAGACAGATTAACAGTGAAGCGTAACCGTAGTTTTTTTTCGTAACCAACCAACAGAGCTTCCTCCATCTCTCCAATGCTTCTTCCGACGAGTTCTTCGGCTTCACCTCGAAATTATCATTCAAATAACTCTCCATAACTACTGTTCAGTGAATCGCTGCACATCTTTCTATGTGAACACAATGATAAGATTAACAGCCGATCCTGATCTACAGTGAACATTCCAATTCATAAATTAAGCAAAAAAAAAAAGCAACCAGATGAGAAAAAAACAACCTGTTAATTGAAATCATCAACATACATGACACATTAAAATGTATAGTACCTGCAATTAACATATAAAATACCTCTAATCATTAACATTTACGCATATAGGCACATACATTAAAAAACAAATTATACCTAAATAAACATCACCAAATGACCCACTCCCAATCTTTCTTCCAAGCGATTTGAACATTTCAGAAAATCCGGTGTGTCTTGACAGAAATAAAGACGAAGAGAAACGACAAAGAGGTGTTATTATGGGATCTGTATGGTCGGCTGAGCTTGTATTGATTGTTATAAGGCTTCCATTGTCTTATAATCATAGAGATTAATAGATCTATGATGAACCGATCAGAAGATGATTCATAAGAATAAGAATTAGAAGTGAAGAGTCACGTTGATGGTGAAAGTAAATGCCCTCAATTATCTTTCACGTTACCCTTATCATTCATTTATCACTTATTCATGGCTGTTACATGGAATATTCATTGATGGGGGAATGGAATGCTTACTGTATGATTAGAGAAGGTCAATAGATGGAGGGTAGCAAGGGAATGAGAGGGTAGAATTGAAAATTTGTTTTGATATTGTAAAGGGTGGGGTGGCTGAAATGTCTACATTACCCTTCTAAGTGTCTTAATTGTCCCTAATATCCCTATAATACCCTTATGAAATAAGTTTTATTCTCTTATACTTGTTGCTTTAAAAATTGTACCCATGTCAAAATTCCAATATGGTACATCACTCCTCCTTTATAATGTATTATAGATTATAGATATGTGATATGAACATCTATATTAATAACAACAAAACTCCCTAATTTGAAGGGGTTCTTTTTAACAAAGTTAAAAAAAAAAAAGATAAACAAAATTTCCTAATTTAAAGGGGTGGGAAAATCATCAATTTCAAAATTTAAACCATGTGCTAACCTACTAAAGTTTAACAAAATTTCATAATTTAGAGGGTGTTTGGGATTGCGTTTTTAATCTGATTTTTAGATTATTGCGTTTTGAAAACGCAGATAATCTGCTTTTAGTGTTTGGATTGCGTTTTGAAAACGCAGATAATCAGTTTTTTAGGCTACCAACGCATAATCTGTTTTGAATAATCAATCCCAAACACCCCCTTAAATGGGTGGGAAAATCATGTATTTGAAAATTAAACCATGTGCTAACCTACTAAAGTTTATTCTATAAATACATACTAATGCTCGTCTATTTCGCTTGCTAAAATACGTAGGCATTGATACTGAATTCAAAAGTTGAAGCTTCTAATGTTGGTTATTTGTTAGTTTATGGTTTTCATTCGTCTCATTTTATTAATTATACCTTTTTATACATATCTTAATCATTTAAGTGCTAACTTCTTGGTTTTGCAGATTCATTTAGATGAAAAACATACGGAGATGAACAAACCAATAGCCATACAAGCGTCTAAAGTAGTGTCTAAGGTTGTATTTATTAATGTTTAATTTTTTAATATTAACATGGCTGTTATTTTATGTGGTATATTGTATGTGTTTTATTGCAGGATAATGGTGATAATAGTGTTGAGATTATTTGCTATGATGCAATGTTTAGTCCCTACAAATCTGATCTTCAACATGAATTTAGTGAATAGGTAATATCAACATTTATTGCATCTTCTATTAACTTGTTTATTAAATATTTTTAATTTATTTTAAGGATCAGATGCATGAAATTAATAGGAAAAGATCTAAGAGGCTCTCTTAATGGAAATGGAGTCACGTTATTGATCTAGACAGTTCTGATGAAAATGACAAAGAAGACATATTTGATGACACTTTAGATAGGAGAAAATGGAGGAAACTCATCCTCACCAAAAGATGTAATAATCAAACATGGAGATATACAAGAAATTTCAGTGATCGTTCTTGATGACGAATGGTGGGTAGACAATATAGATGAGATCATGCAGACTTGGAACGTGTATGACTAAATTGATCTCATGATTCAAGTAGTTCGCTAGCTTTTATTTTTCTCAACTTTTATGTTTATTAATACTTATTTTTCCTTTCGTATGTTACTTTATTTTATCAAATGTTTCTTAAAAGTACTTTACAATTTACATGTTAAATCTTTTTAGTTACTAGACATGTGTAACGCTTATGACGTATATCCACCGCAATGATGTTACAACAAATACTATACGAATTTGAAATAAGTACCGAATAAAAAGTGTTACTCCCGCCGCATCGCGCGGGTTTCCTACTAGTTTATATATAGTATTATAACTCCGTGCTCTTGACTCGGGTGTTCTTGACTTGACCAAAGTTACTCATTTACGGTTCAACGTCCATGAACACCTACACAAAAAAAATGAAATAAATAAATACTAAAAAAGACCCAAAACTAATAAAAATCTATAAAAACTTATACTAAATAAAATAGACCGGTACAAGCCTAAAACTATTAAAAGTACTATCTAAGCGACTCAAAAACTATACAAATTATACACTAGAAATATATGTATTTTACAATACATCAATTACCTTGGTAACGTTAGTTGTATTATCTTGCGGTGACAGTCCACGTTGGCATGGTGTTTGGATAACTAATCCATCCTGATTACGACTTCAAACTCACCCATCTTTGTGAGTACGAGGTCAAGTGGAAATTCCTCCCCATTTACAATGATTGTACAATCTCGACATTCATCACACACTGTAAAATGCTTGTTATCACCTACTTCTACTTCAAGTGGAATAGGTAATTTGGTTAGAACAAATGATGGGTCCTAAATAAGTTTGTACGAGGCGAACGAATTATTTGCACCCGTATCGTGTAAAACTTTTGTATGGATAGAGTTTATGAGAAAGGTACCTGCGACTACGTTCGGGTCCACTTTAGCCTCTTCCGCGGTGATATTGAACGATCTCGCCCGTGACTTGGATATTTCGTGTGTGGATTCGGATTTACCCCCATATTTTGCTAGTTCTGGGCACTCGGCTTTCTTGTGTCCCGGTTTATAGTACTTGAAACACACATCGGCTTTGGTGGGGCAATTGGCCACAATATGACCATTTTTGTTGCAATTCGCACATGGCTTGTTTTTTGAAGTAACATTCCCCCTTGTGTCCCTTGCCACAGATTTTGCATGCATTAGGCGACCCCCCTCCCTTTTCATTCCCCTTTTTGTGGGATTCTACAACTTTTTGTTTCTTGGTCGGGCTTGGGTTCGAACCCACTACCTTTCTTTCACCCCTTTCGATCTGTTTCTTAAGCTCCATTTCCCGCTCGCATGCCGCATCAATGATGTCGATTAAAGTTTCGTATTTTGAGGGGGTCATGAACTCCCTAAACTCGGCCCCGAGCATATTGTGATGGTAGTAGATCTTTTGCTCTTCGGGTTGAGCCAGATCGCCATAGAATTTTAGCTTATCTAAAAATATCTTGGTGATCTTATCGATTGTTTCGCCTTGATGTCTGAGTCTTGTAAACTCCTCTTTAATCTGATTCACAACCGCCTTGGGGATATGATGTTGGAGGAATGGAACTTTGAATTCCTCCCACATCATGGCTCTTAGGGCCTCCGAGCTTAATCTGTTATTCTTCACATCCCATCAATTTTTGTCTAGTTCTCTCAATTAACCCGTAGCGTATGCCACGCGGTCTCCTGCATCACAACCGGTCCTCTCGAATATGTCTTCCATCTCGGAAAGCCATCGTTGGCATTCCACTTGATTCACTTCCCCTTCATATGTCTGGGGTTTACATGCCATAAATTTGTCATATGGGCATGATTTTCTGGTTTTGTTTTTGCTGAGATCTTGGAGAATACTTTCCCTTATCTCATTACACTTTTCTTAAATTATTGAGAGAAGTGTTGTTTGAAGTTCGCTCAAGAATCCTGACATAGCTGTAACACCCTAGGCATATCCCACATCGTCCGTGGACAGGAGAGATCTTGGTTCATAAGTAATGACATGTCTCTTAAATCATCAACGCGCTTTAGGCTTAGTTGGCTGTGGAGCACACGAAAAATCCACAGTTAAGCGTGCTCAGGTGGGAGTAGTATCAGGATGGGTGACCTCCTGGGAAGTCTTCTCCTGGGTAACCAAAAACAAATCCATGAGCATCAGAGTGGCAAAGCGGACAATATTGGATGATATTAGAGGAAGGGTGTTACAATAGCAGTTTGTATGGCCTTTTCGATTTCCTCGAAAATAACTTCCTCGATTTCTCCTCGAGTGACGGGAGTTTGTTCACTTATCGATGTTTCATCAGACATTTCAAGCTGAAAAGTTAATCATTGATTAGAGGCGTTTTGATTGGATTCGTTTATCCTATTAAGCGCATTGAGTCCAATTGCATCATCTAATGATGTGATCGTGAGTTCCCAATTCCTGGTTCGGCTGAGTTTCAAGTCACCTAGACCATGCATTTGGTGGGTTCCCCCGGTCTAAGTGTTTAACTCACTCTTTCCGGGTTTACTTTTGATCGACTCATGTTCAATCATGGAATCTAACATTCTTTAGCTAAGTTGAATAACTTTGGAAATCGAATTCTTACCGGAAGGATGATTAACTTGAACTGAATGATTAAATCGTTTAACATTGGGCTCTGATTACCACTTGTAAGACCCCGTTTATTTAAACAAGCTGTAACATCGCGTGATTTTTACTTTTCTTAACAAATTCTAAGTTCGCCTTTATTCGCTTCTTTTATCTTCCTACCAATTCATAACGAGTCGTCATTATAATTTATCCTATTCAATTTAGGCGTTACAACCAGAAACTCTTTTAGTTAATATCTTAATATATATATATATATTTTTATAAAACATACACATTTTTGGTGAAATACTTTCGAATTAAAAAAAAAAGAAGGAAAAACATGGATTTAAGTCATTTTGACTTTCAACAACAATTACTTTCAAAATTGCCGTTCGTTCATTTTGTCATTTATTTATTTATCTTTTTTTCTTTTTCTTTTAAATATATATTTACCACTAATTAACTTCTAACCACCCTAATTAATTCATTAAATACCCAACCCCTTCACCCCAACTATAAATACACCACTCCTACCCATTCTAACACTTGCTCATTTTTAAATCATCTCTAAATCTCCAAATCTCTCAAGAATTCTCTCAAGAATAAGTAAGTTTCTCACTTCACCTTCAACCTCTCTTCTACTTTCTTCACTCTCCTCTTCTTCAAACCCTTTGAGGAAACCTCTAGGACCTCTCTTCTATTTGCCATGGCAAATAAACATGAGTAGGGCACCAATTTGAGGCCTCAAATGTGGTCATCTTCTATTATCTTTTATGCACTAGGTTGTTAATAATACCAACCAAGTTCACCAACAACTCAATGATGGAGGGACTTGTGTTATGGTTCATGGTTGACAAAAGGAAGGCCAAGGCTCATCCAAACTAAGTCACCATACCCTACTTCTTAAGTTATATTATATAAATACTAAATTATATAAACTCTACTAATTTAATAACTCGGAAAGGTTTGTGGATACATCCTTACCTTACCAATGCTTGACTCTCATAACCATCCGAATCACCTCTGTGGTGGTTTGTGTTTTGGTTCGCCTAAAAGGCTTGCTTGACTCTTATGACCATCCGAATCACCTTCACGGTGGTTTGTGTCTTGGTTCGCCTAAAAGGCTTGCTTGACTCTCTTGAATCTATAACCTAAACTCGAAACTAAGACCCTTTATTCTTTAATTCTAGATAACCAAGGCTAAAGCTAAACCTACCAAGACTTACCTTTTTGGAACTCTATCAAACGCACCCAAAGGTGAGTTCATACTTGTCCCCCTTTTATTCTTTATTCTTTGGGGCTCAACATGTATCACTATCAAAACTTAAACGATTTCATACTCTTAAACTATTATGCTCAATCTAAATGCTATTATGCTATGCCATGCTAGAATTCAAAGTCTTACATACAAATGTACGATTAGTTAACAACCCACCTTACATGTATAGCGCTATAGGTTGACACGCCGCCCCCTTTATGGGTCATGATAAGATGAAGTCTTTTGTGTTATCGAGTGTTGTTGCCGTTTGTATGGTTCTACGTGCATATGCCTATAACATGATGATTCGAGTAGACTTTTCTATACTATGTACTAAGACTCAAACTAGTATGCTCACCAATGCTTTATGTGTTGACGGATATTTTATACATGTTGCAGGAAATGTTTAATGCAGGTTTATCAAGAAATCTACTTAGGATTGGACTAGAAACTCACACTAGTTTAAGTTCTATATTTTGATGTTCTATTTTTCTTTTCGTGAAACAATTTGTATTATGTTATCTTTTTAGACAATGATTATGCTATGAATGAAATTTTATCTTTAAATTATATTATCACGAATTCTAGTGTCATGAAGTCTTTGAACAATCTACCACTAAGTCTCACCTCGATGATTCCGCCATTGGTTGGGGTGTGACAGATTGGTATCAGAGCCATGACTATAGGGATCTAGGAAAAATTGTCATGTTTGACCTAGACTATAGTTAAGAACCTTTTTGACCATTCCTCTTATCATGCTTAATACAGTTATTCTCCTTATCTTGATTCTACTCTATTCTTTTGGACTTGAAAAAAAAAATTACCTTCCTACTTGTGGATTACTCTACACTCGAAGACGCTCATATACCACAAACGAAAGGAAATCACTGAAATAGGCGTGAAACCCTTACTTTGGTGATAACTTTCAATCCGTGTAAATTCTTTGTGTTTTTTTTTTTAAACTACACCAAGATAGGAGTGATATCCTCACCTTGGTGGAAATTTCACAATTCTCGTTCTAGTGGACACTTACCAATTGAAGGTTAGAATTAATTTTCTTACCACTTTGGACAAAGTGTACAAACCACAATCAAAGAAACGACCTCGCTAAGATAGGAGTGAAATCCGCAACTTAGCGACTAGTTGCAATCCTTGATATTTTTTTAAAATCTCGCCAAAGTCTCAAATTTACTGATGACAAGAAACATGTAGTAACTGGAAGGGTGAATACCGTTAACCGCAAGTTCGGCGAGAGTATTTCCACCTATTAGGCCAAAGCATGTTTTCAAACTCAAAGGTAAATTCGAACCACTTTGGTTAGTCTTAGTTCCGTTCCGGAACACTCCAATTGCTTGCTTAAAACAAGTCTCTCATTTTATGTTAATATTACTTTCAATGTTGTTTTCATGCTATGTTTTCACTGTATATATTCGATTTATTTTACTCGCAAATGCTCTCAAGACTCACGCTTCAAGCTACTCTTGCAATCTCCAAACAATACTAATAATCGCAAACCAACATAAATCAAAACTCCTTTATGTTGAATAAGTGCATTATACTTGCTTATACATACGTGTTATGCTATTTGAACAATGTGAAACTTGCGTCCTATACGTGTAACTAGAGCTTGCATACTAAGTCTATGAGAACAAGTTAAACTTTTGTATATATATATATATATATTTAAATTTGCACCAACTTTACCGATCTAGTGAAACCTTACTCACAAGCTTTCATTGTTAATCAAAATTCTAATAACTCATTTCCTAAATTCAAAAGTCACCTTGTTAAAAAAAACGCTTATGCAAATTTTCGTATGTATGATTTTCGTAGATGTCTTCCGGTCTCAACAGCATCGATCTCAACTAACTGGCGAGTCTTATTGCCCAAGAATTAGTCAAGATTCTCCCTAACCTAGAGACACCAACAAACCCAACTCCAAACCCCGACGATACCATCCGGGACAACACAAACCATGTAGATACTAAACCTTCTACCCATACCCCTACCAAACACACGAAAAAGGGTAACCGAAAACGTAAAACCCTAAAACGAAACCACACTTCGACAACTCCCGAGACTCCGAATTCCAACAAAAAGCGGTACCGTGGAACCTTTCCGCTATGTGACAGTTGTAAATATCATCATCCCACTCACACACAATGCCGCATATGCGCCAACTGTGGTGCATATGGTCATTTAGCCAAAACATGTCGCCACACCGCTAAACCACGACCCGAACAACCTACTAGTACTACCTCATTCCCTAAAGCCAATGGAGGGATATGCTCCGAGTGCAACGACCCAACCCATAAACGCGACCAATGCCCAAGACTTGCCATGGTGATCTACAATGCTGGAAGACCCACTCACCACACCGAAGAAGAATGATTTTTCTTTCTTTTAAATATGGGAATTTCTTCATGTAATGTTTTCAAGAAATTGTTCGGATGTGAAATTTTCTTTATGAATTATGAAATACCATCGTTATCTTAGTTTACAATCATAACTTATTCGGCAAAATTCAAACATCGCAAAACCCTTTCCTCCTCGTGCACAATCTTTTTCCAAATTTTTGAGCAAAAATTCTTCCTACTATTTCTAAGAGGATGCCTATCCTTCTATAAAATCTTCACCTTCAAACCACTAACCAATGTGTGCGTCGAGTCTGTATGACAAACAAGGTTCTAAATGATAAAAGTGTTTAAAAAAAAATTTCTTTTGTAAACATGACTTGTGAGCAAAGACACGCTAAATCAGATAACCTACTTCTTTATAATCCCAAAACCTTTTTCTCTTAAAATCGTATTACGAGTCAAAATATTCACCAACGCCAAACTAAAATTCTCAATAAACTATTTTCCTCGCTTAATAAAAAGGATTTTTTTTTTCTAACGTCCATTTTCGATAAAACTTTTACATTAAATCTCCTCCACTTCGATAAAAAAAAAAACTCAATTTGTAATAAACCCGAATTCTATGTTGCCCACAGTCAAAATATTTTACACGTTTTCATTAAGAATCCAATTGCCGATACTTTTGCTTGATTTTATACAACTAAACGTAACCGCATATGCACAAGTCTACACAATTATGTCATGAAACCATATATCTACGCCAAAAACACGCACTGTTAACAACATCAAAAACTTGCTTAATGCCTTTTCACATTATGTGTTTGCATGTCACGTTGCTTGCTATTTTTACAACATCAAAACTGTTTAATGCCTTAGCCTATTGTCTTTTCCTTTGTGTATAATTATTTTGTGTCCACTAGTGACCCACACATAACTAAGACAAATTATGTGGACCATACGACAATTGGACTAATTACGGGTGCACACGTAATTACAAAAATTGGGCGCATGGAAAACATAACAAGTCCTAGTCTGTGTAACCTATCATGACTTGAATAACAACACGGATGAGGTATGATAACGACATGGCGGATACGCCGCCGGTACATCCTATACATAAATGTCCTGTCATACTACCAAAAGTAGAGTTATTCATGCCATGAGAAGTTTTGGGCGTTGAGTTTAAATTTTGACCAACATTTACGTTATTTATCTTTTGCGATACCGTTTATGTTATAGTTTACTAGTCTAATTATGCTTGCATTATTTATCTCATATGCATATTATAACCTTGTTTTGAACCACACTCTCTACTATGCAACATCATTCTTGCCGTGAATAAACTATACTTACAATCTCCATCAAACTTCGTTTCTTCCCTCGTGCCTTCCTTTGCTTAATCAGCAATCCTCCCATTATCAAGAATCTCGTTCTAAGTGTCGTAAACTCTGGCCTTAACCTCTAAAAGCATTTATACATATAAAACGAGATTTGTCTCTCACTTTCATATATTTTCTTGACTACTTATATACTGGATTTCAAAACTAAATAAATACTATATATTTCGCAAAAAAAAAAAAAGTTGTTTTCCAAATAGTCCAATTTCTCGTTTATTTAATCACTTCTAAACGTTTTCTTTTTCTAATAAAATTTTCGTCCTTGTGCAAACCAAATATCTTTTACTAAAAAAAAAAAACTACTCATTCCCACATCTAGTCACTTATTATGCGCACATATTTACTATCTCACCCAATTACCCAAAGACACCTCTTTTACAAGCCAACAAATTCTACTATTTCATATATGATATACCGTATAGCTACTTATTTTCTCAAAATTTATATATGTTATACAATATACTTAACTACCTTCAATTTCCACTATTTCATATCATATAATTACTTATCTTTCCAAAATTTGCTGCATTAACTTCATATACGTACTCGCTTCCTTCACTATTTACAAAAATGCTTTAGTCGGTCAAACTCTCAAATTTCTGCGTACGACCTTGGTTTAAAATTTTAAAAGTACTTCTCTTACGAGCATAATTATCGCACAGTGACTAGATACCATATTCAATTTAAACATAATAAACTAACAAGTTTTTGTTCTTATTAAACCCATATCAAACCACTTACCTATTTTTTTTTTTTTCAAAAGGTTGACTCTTAGCTAAATTTCGAGACGAAATTTCCTAAAGTAGGGGAGACTGTAACATCGCGTGATTTTTACTTTTCTTAACAAATTCTAAGTTCGCCTTTATTCGCTTCTTTTATCTTCCTACCAATTCATAACGAGTCGTCATTATAATTTATCCTATTCAATTTAGGCGTTACAACCAGAAACTCTTTTAGTTAATATCTTAATATATATATATATATTTTTATAAAACATACACATTTTTGGTGAAATACTTTCGAATTAAAAAAAAAAGAAGGAAAAACATGGATTTAAGTCATTTTGACTTTCAACAACAATTACTTTCAAAATTGCCGTTCGTTCATTTTGTCATTTATTTATTTATCTTTTTTTCTTTTTCTTTTAAATATATATTTACCACTAATTAACTTCTAACCACCCTAATTAATTCATTAAATACCCAACCCCTTCACCCCAACTATAAATACACCACTCCTACCCATTCTAACACTTGCTCATTTTTAAATCATCTCTAAATCTCCAAATCTCTCAAGAATTCTCTCAAGAATAAGTAAGTTTCTCACTTCACCTTCAACCTCTCTTCTACTTTCTTCACTCTCCTCTTCTTCAAACCCTTTGAGGAAACCTCTAGGACCTCTCTTCTATTTGCCATGGCAAATAAACATGAGTAGGGCACCAATTTGAGGCCTCAAATGTGGTCATCTTCTATTATCTTTTATGCACTAGGTTGTTAATAATACCAACCAAGTTCACCAACAACTCAATGATGGAGGGACTTGTGTTATGGTTCATGGTTGACAAAAGGAAGGCCAAGGCTCATCCAAACTAAGTCACCATACCCTACTTCTTAAGTTATATTATATAAATACTAAATTATATAAACTCTACTAATTTAATAACTCGGAAAGGTTTGTGGATACATCCTTACCTTACCAATGCTTGACTCTCATAACCATCCGAATCACCTCTGTGGTGGTTTGTGTTTTGGTTCGCCTAAAAGGCTTGCTTGACTCTTATGACCATCCGAATCACCTTCACGGTGGTTTGTGTCTTGGTTCGCCTAAAAGGCTTGCTTGACTCTCTTGAATCTATAACCTAAACTCGAAACTAAGACCCTTTATTCTTTAATTCTAGATAACCAAGGCTAAAGCTAAACCTACCAAGACTTACCTTTTTGGAACTCTATCAAACGCACCCAAAGGTGAGTTCATACTTGTCCCCCTTTTATTCTTTATTCTTTGGGGCTCAACATGTATCACTATCAAAACTTAAACGATTTCATACTCTTAAACTATTATGCTCAATCTAAATGCTATTATGCTATGCCATGCTAGAATTCAAAGTCTTACATACAAATGTACGATTAGTTAACAACCCACCTTACATGTATAGCGCTATAGGTTGACACGCCGCCCCCTTTATGGGTCATGATAAGATGAAGTCTTTTGTGTTATCGAGTGTTGTTGCCGTTTGTATGGTTCTACGTGCATATGCCTATAACATGATGATTCGAGTAGACTTTTCTATACTATGTACTAAGACTCAAACTAGTATGCTCACCAATGCTTTATGTGTTGACGGATATTTTATACATGTTGCAGGAAATGTTTAATGCAGGTTTATCAAGAAATCTACTTAGGATTGGACTAGAAACTCACACTAGTTTAAGTTCTATATTTTGATGTTCTATTTTTCTTTTCGTGAAACAATTTGTATTATGTTATCTTTTTAGACAATGATTATGCTATGAATGAAATTTTATCTTTAAATTATATTATCACGAATTCTAGTGTCATGAAGTCTTTGAACAATCTATCCCAAGTCTCGCCCCGATGTATTCCGCCATCGGTTGGGGTGTGACACAAGCCAAAATTTGAACAATTTGGACTTTAATGTAATTAACATGACCAACGCCGCTAAACACAAGTGATTGAAAAACCAGTTAGATTCAAAAACTTGACGATGTGATTCCAAAACATAATCTAGCTTAATTCGACTACACAATACGGAGGATGTACAATCCCAAAATAACACAAAACATAGTTTGACTTGATAAAAAGAGTTTGCGGAAGCATTCGACTATTAGCACATTCGGTTATTGATTCGTTCGTGATCATCTTCCGGTTTCCCATTTATAGTACCTAAGGTTTTACGCACCAAACATACAAAATATGATTAGTGTACTACGTTAGATTGAACAAAATCGAATAATATTAAGGATCGAGGAAGTTACACACCAAATGACCAAGCTAAAATGACCCACCCTCACCCCGCCGTAGGCTACGGCCACTCACCGTAGCCTACGGTTGAGTACTGCTGCTGCTGTATTTTGATGGGGAGGCCGCTATACGCTACGGCCGACCAGCCGTAGCCTACGGCCGGCTGTTTCTGTTCGAGGTGGTTGTGGTAACCGTAGGCTACGACTTGGAGCTGTAGCCTACGGTTTAGGGCTGCTGAAACTAAGGCGCTTTATCATACTTAGCCAAATTTTGAGCCCCTTTTTACCCCGCACCAAGGTAGATCTAATGTGCAGCCATATTATCGATCTCGGACCTCCAAGGCCCCTATATTTGGATCTCGTTACAAGGATATATAATGTGTATTTCCAATCCGAGTTCTTTGATCAAAACTAAATCGATTACCTCTTAAACAAATCACCACCCAAATGACCCGTTAAGGTTCAATCAAAGGCGATTCTTGTAATAATAATCACAATGCCTCTATTTCGATTATGGAAAGTATCAAATATTGTTCCCATTATTTCTAGATAACATCTATGGTCAAAATGATTAGTTTCTACGATTCCTTCGTCTAGGGTCATTTCATGCGTTACAACAAGTTCAACAAGAACTAATATGAATCTCTTTTATCATATTGGACAATTCCCTAACTATGCACATTCCTACTAGATGATGGTATGGTATAATTAACATCCCACCGTTGTGGCGAAGCCTCGTGTCCATTGTCACTTATCTCGGTCATATTCGCCTGGTCCGGGTGTTAAATACTAAGGACTCGTTCCTCTATAGGATGTCCAATACAAAAAATGGGAATTCACATCTACATTCGTCTTATGCAGTTAATCCATAACATAAATAACTAACATATAAGCTTAGAATTCATAGTGTGACTCACCTTAGTCGTGCCCTTCAACTTAAGATCTTTCCCCGAGTAACTTCCCGTCGTCTCCTGCTTAACATGTAGATGTAATCACATAGACAAAGATAGTGGTCATTAGTTGTGATTCTAATCTACCACATAAGTTTATCAAGTGTGTCCATGTGAAATATCTATTCCAATGAAATCGAGTTTCATTGAAACATTTTATTGAATACCCGGTGGGCATAATTTTATCACAAGTTTATCCTTCATCATAATGATGCATTTTCATTCCCTCAGCATACCCAAGTATTACCCCAAGAGTTAATCACCCATTTTTATCGATTCTAACACTAAAGCTTTTAATCAAACCATATGTTATGCATCAATTTCAAGTTATAACATATGTATACCATAAACCTACTAGGTTACCATCATTAGTGCTAAAGATTCATCAACAAGATTCATGTTAACATGACTAACATACAATTAATTCGTTTTAGGGTTCCCTTGCACTAGAGACACCCTTATTAAGCATTATTTTACCAAAACCTAATGTATCCAAAGTTTCTTCATAACACCCAAATCCAAATTTCACAGAATTAGACAAAACGAAAGGTACCTAGTTGTTGTGTATGAATGGATGATCTGTTTAAGGGTTCATGCAACCAAAAATCCCTTTAATACAACTTAATCAAGGCTTGATTTTGGGTTTTGAGCTTATGTGTGTGTTTGTTGAGGTGTAGAGAAGATGTCCAGGATTATGAACATAATATTGCTCATCAATTTCCTTTTTATTTTCAATTTTAATAAAACTACCACACAACTATGGCTTAATGGCTTAATCAGCCCCTCTAGTATTCCCTGGCATAGAGAGTTAGTTATTGTCTAGACATGAAATGATAAAAGTCGACCTAGGCCATAAATATTAACAGGGCTACCAGGTGTGTTGCCAAATTAGGAATATTAATATTTCCTAGTAGGTTTAAAAACATATATACTATCATAACACGATTAGTACTTGCCTATATATGATTAATAAATCACCTAAACACATGTGTTTTTTTTCTGCATGAACAAAAACTCACTAAAAAACATTTTTTCCGTTTTTTGTATAGCACTATGGTGCTCGTTGGAAAGATAATAAAGCGATCGTTAATTTGGTGAATTTTTTTTTTCAAAAAAAAAATGTCATACATAAAGTTACTAACGTTTAAAAATTGTGAGTGAAAAATAAAGAAAAAATAAAGATAAAAATATTAATTAAAATATTTGAAATTTTAAAATAATAATTAACATTTAAAAATGTGAGAGGAAAATAAGGAAAAGATAATAATTAACATATTTGAAATTTTAAAATATATTTTTTAAAAAAAGAAAATGAAATTTTTAAAAATTTATCTTTTATTTAAATTAATAAATTCAATACTTTCACCTTAAAGTGTCACATGACACATTTAATGGAGGGTTGAGGCCACCATTGAATGTCACCTCAGAAATTCAATTCTTTTATTATAAGTTATAGATTATAGATTTGAAGGTCCGATCTACAACCTCTCGTTGCCCGAGATTCGTCATCTTTACCTGTTAGTCGCCGCTATTTTTTTTTTTTTAATATTTATGCTTTATATTGTTAGTATTTAGGTTTGTATGTGTGTATATTGGTATGTATGTTTATATTAATGTGTGTATTTTTATTTTAAAAACAATATATTATGTATATATTTAAAAAAAGATATATATATATATATAAGTAAAGAGTAAAGTTCACGTACAAATAGGCTTTATCGTACGAACAGTACGAACTGAAGTAAAAAACACGCTGTGGCATTTCTGTAAATATTGGAAACTTTATATAACTAGAGTAATTATATAATTACTCTAGTTATATAACTAGCGTAATTACTCTAGCGTAATTATATAACTAGAGTAATTATAAAATTACTCTAAAGTAATTATATAGCGTAGTTATATAAATAGAGTAATTATATAATTACTCTAGGGTAATTACTCTAGAGTAATTATATACACTAGAGTAATTATACAACAAGAGTGGTGGTCATTATTTACGAAAATGCCACCGCCACTTTTTTACTCTAGAGTAATTATACAAACAAAGAGTGGTGGTCATTATTTACGAAAATGCCACCGCCACTTTTTTTTGTTCCCTTCAGTTCGTATGTTCGCACGATAATTTTGTTTGTATTTGATCTTTTGTCTATAAGTAAATATGTATATTTTTCAAAAAATATATAATGACAGCTGTGATTGGCTGTCCTGCGCAGGTCCCACGAGTTTGTCAATCGTGATTGCCTATAAAATATATATAGGTATTTATAGCTAGGCATCAGAGGCATCCTGTGATTGGCTGAGCTAGGAATGACAGCTGTCCTGTGCGGGTCCCACGAGTTTGTCAACCGTTGGAGCTTGGGCGTTGTCCTCCTGTGATAGGTCCACGTGTCCTGTAATCACCTCGTACCCGCAGGTGATCATGGAGCGGGGAATAACAACCTCTGATTGGCTACACGTCCCTTTCTTTGTCGGGTCACAGTTGGTATGTACTACGTTTCCGTGTGCAGGCTTCTAGAAGGTTTAGTTAGCGCTTTTGCTGACGTGTTGTGAAGATGTGGGGTCGTGCGCACGCGCGAGTACATATCTCTTCAAACATGTTTTTGATCTTTTATGGGATGCCATAAATTTGAGTACGAGATATTTCTAATCGTAATTTGTAACAACGTGTTAATTTCAAATCGAATATAAACATTTAAGAAGTTGTTCTTTTTGTATTGTTAACTTATTTCATGTATTGTGTATGAAGATAACTTTCAAAAAGTAGTATTTTGATTCAATAGCGCTTGGGTTACATGAAAATCAAATTTGGAGCAATTTACACAAACTATGTAACTTAAGTGCTCAAGAAGAGCAACTATGCCCTTGTAACTAAATAATTCGACATGGCAAATTTACTTGTAACTACATATATGTAAAATTGTTTTGTTGAAGTTTTATTAGATATATAAGTCACGTGTAGAAGCTTAGAGTAAGAAGTACCAACACATAAGGTTGTTGAAAAACCCAATGTTTTAAAAACCGGTTTTTTAATTATACCGTATTTGATTAAAAAATGGTTCAACCAGGTTGATTAGTTAGCTATATAATTTCATAAATTACAACATTAGTACAAAAATAATTTAAAAGTACATAATTACATACTAAAATACTATAAAAAAAGTTAATCAATAATTAAAAAAATTCCAAAAGATAATCTAAAGTTTTAATTTTTTAAAAGTTATTCCTTAATAAAAAAGTTATCTAAAAATAACCCAAAAACAAACCTATACCGGTACCGGTATAGTGGTTAAAACCGGTATACCGAATTTTACCGGTAGTATAAAATTGATACCGTTTCCCATATTTACCGGAGTGTTTCGTACCAGATTTCCATCCTAAAACGGTAATACCGGTATAACCGAACGGTATTTACCGGTTTTTAAAACATTGGAAAAACCTCGTTAGATTATGGTGTGGAAAACCTTCGATGAGTAGTGTTGAAACAAGTTCAGTTAATCGCATCAAGAAACACATGATCTATTATCTGGGATTTAAAAATTAAGATATTTAAACCGTGGTTCATAAAAGAATTTCATCGATTACCTTTCAAGGTTGGCTGGTTTGGATAAGCAAGTGGAGGTGACATTACAAGAACGTGGACGGACGTGAAAGGCTATCACCATTCATTAAAATGTTACGTTTAATTCAATTTATATAAAAATATTATGCCAAATTGTGAGTTTGATGGGTATCAAAGTTAGTAGAAAAAACAAGAAGTTGAGAGAATTGGAGATAAAGGAAACAGGCTGATTTATCTTTCTGCTTAGACTATGTGTTGTGCCCCGCGAGCCACAAATATAGCCACGTGGATCACCTGGCTCATAACACATTTAAGTGATTGTTGCCGCTAGCGAGGACATTTTCAAAAAACTAGCCGTTGGCTGGCAGCCAAATGTCATGTGTTTAAAAATTGTAAATATATATATATATATATATATATATATATATATATATATATATATATATAGGTAGAGGATCCTGTAGGAATATTGTTTTGTGTGAGAAGTGTAGGAAGGATTAAGAATTGACATGTAGGCATCATGTTTTTTTTTATTTTGGAATGATGTATCAAACACCCACTTTTTCTACCAAACATTTATACAATTTTTTTTTTCCATCTTCAACAAACCGATCCCAAATGGCAAACCAAAAGCCAAATCCAATCCCCACCCTCACAAAACCGAATCCCACCACAAAGTAGGAACGTGGAAGAAGAACTCGCGTTAGTCAACAGTTATATTACCACATTAGAATAAGGAGGACTTGAGCCACAACACATAGTCTTATATAACTCAAAGAAAACATACACTTAAATACTACTAAGAAACATGCCCACTACTTTGAACATGCAAAGAAAAGACAAACGTGGGTAGGGAGCATCCCCCTCTACACCCATTATTCTAGACACACTGCAAGCAAACAAAACAAACATTAAACCCACGACCCGGTCCGACCCGGTACATATCAGAGTTGTTAAACACTATGATGTGGCAGGGGCGCACACATCAGTCTAAAATAGTAGAAAAACTTATTTCGAAATTATGGAGGAAACGGCCTCTGCAAGCTTTTCTATGAACTTAAGACATCTTTTTTACGGAGTATGCCACTTCACCAAGAAATCAATAAAGTTAGTATGTTCGGGTTTGGTCTCCATTCCTTTTTCATGTGTGTGAACATTTTTGTAAGTGACCACTAGGAGACTCGGATTACCAACACTTCTTTCTACCTGAAATTGAATAAAAGCTTAATTACGACATTTAGTAGTCTTAATTGCTTTGATCTATCTTTAGAATTTATGTAGCGAGGGGATTACATTATTTCAGTAACAAAATCTTCTTTTAAATAAGTTTGGTGTAAAATATATAGTGTATTTAGCTGCATTATGTTGTTGCCGATCTGTTATATTTTAGTTATCTGTCACATCAACAGACAACCGCTGTTGATACTTTCTCTCAATAATTGGAGATATCTCAACCTAGCCAAACTACTCATGTGTCATCTTAAAAGGACCATGTTGTAAGCCAAGGGGAACCGCATCACGAAACATTTGACTCATTTAAACATTTGTTTACAAGTCCATCTCCGAGAGTTATCTCTCTTTACACTCCATAACCCTCAGCATAAAATATTTCTATTCCACCTACCCTTCAGAGACTGTTTGAAGCTATGGATAAAACTCAGGCAACAACCAGTTCCTCCGACTAACCTATCACTAAGAGTATGCTCCCGCAAGTGACTGGGCCTGAGACTAGTTAACCAGTTATCCCACAAACAAAAGAGGCCACACCCCTTGAGTTACAAGTAACTCTTGATGGTTTTTCAAGTGAAGGAGCCACTACGGCTGTAGAGACCATTTTCTCACAAATGGACAGTGGTTACATTATTCAGACTTCCTTAAAGGAATAAAGCTTGCTTGTTGTCGGTTACATTATTCAACCCGGATTGTATGTGTTGTTGGGTAACCCCAACACATACAATCCGGGTTGAATAATGAATACTATGTACAATGTCGACATTTTCCATCACCGGTATACAACATCTTCAAAACATTGCATCATTCGAAATTAAAAGCACATCTATACCCATGATTTCCATTTACTTTCTGCTTTTGAGTCTAACTATATTACTGCTTCTGAATTAACTAGCAAATAGGTACTTACCGGATAAGGAGATCGAGCTTGGAACCGAACACTTATCTCAAAATTTGTGGCTTTGAATACCACTTGTAAGACCCTTGTCATTAAAATGTGTCATTTACCATAATTTAAAACATAAAAGTCCGTTTCTTGCGGAAGCGTGTACAAGATCAAGTGTTCGGGTATGGACCTGTACCCGGGTGAAAAAAAAAAACCAATAGTGGTTTTATGTCCATTTACCGACCCTACCTATAGAGTACTATTCGGTTCCAAAAAAAATGGGTATGGACCTGTACCTGGGTGAAAAAAAACCCGATAGTGGTTTTCATGTGCATTACTGACCCTACCCGTAGGGTACTAGACGGTTCCATACTATTGGAGATTATGACCACTTGACTAGTCAAAGTATTGTAGTCAAAGTCTTGTTTGCTTTGTGCACCAAGTGGTCATAATCTCCAATACTCCCCCTCAAGTTGGAGCGTGAAGGTTACGAACGCCCAACTTGCCAAGTAATATTTTTTTTTTTGAACACTCCTCTTCAAGTTGGAGTGTTTTTTTTTTCTTTTTTTTTTTTTGCGGGCTCATAGTTTTGGACCCGACTTTTCTTCTTATGGGTTCAAGAAAACCCGAATTTTCTTGACTTCTCTTCTTGCGAGTTTAAATAACTCAACTTTTCTTCTCGCGGGCTCAAAGGAACCCGGCTTTTCTTCTTGCGGGCTCAAAGGAACCCGACTTTTTCTTCTTGCGGGTTTAAAGAACCCGACTTTTTCTTCTTGCGGGTTTAAAGAACCCGACCTTTTCTTCTTGTGGGTTTAAAGAACCCGACTTTTTCTTCTTGCGAGTTCAAAGAACTCGACTATTCTTCTCGCGAGTTGAAAAACTCGACTTTTCTTGCGAGCTAAAATATTTGAACCCGACTTTTCTTTTCTTGCGGGTTCAAAGAAACCCGATTTTTTTTATTTTTTTTGCGGGCTCAAAGACCCCGACTTTCCCTTTTTTTTGCGGGTTCAAAGGACCCGGCTTTCTTTTTCTTGCGGGTTCAAAGATTAGAACCCGACTTCTCTTTTATTGGTCTCCTTTCTTGTTCATCTTGCTTTCGCCCCTCATTGCATCCTTTTTTTTAGCTCCTTTCAAAAAGTAGAAAACATTTTTTTTTTGAGCAGTTTGTTCCAAGGATCAGGAACACCGCTCTGATACCATGTAAAATTCTAGCGGAAGCGATTTGATGTTTGAGTTGGTTTGTTTCTTTGTTTTGGCCCGAGGGCCGCTTTGATACCATGTAAAAATTCTAGCGGAAGCGTTTTTGTGTTTGGGTTGGGTTTGGTTTCAGCCCCACCGCCAAGGGCGGCTCGGTTTGTAGTAAGCGACTCTCAAAATGGCTAATGGATTATTTGTGTAACAAGTATAGAGATGGAAGAATTGTTTTGTTATTGATTGTGATGATTTTGGTACCAACTAAAGGAGAAAACTATCTCCTACAAATACATAAAGTAAAAGTACATAAAATAGGAAAATGACTAATCTTGGGGCACAAAACATGGAGCTAGTCTCTAGGCACAAATCAAAGGGCATAATGCAAGAAGGAAGATATGGAGGAGCATGGTCTTGGTCAATGATCAATAATGTTGGTCAATGGTCAAGGTCAACATTATTGATCACTTGGTGCACAAAGCAAACAAGACTTTGACTACAATACTTTGACTAGTCAAGTGGTCATAATCTCCAATACATACCCTATGATATGATGTATAACCGGTTATACAAGAACCGAACAAAACTGGAAAAAAAAAAAAAAAAAAAAAAACTGAATTGAAAAAACCTGTTAAATTTATCTTCAAAACATGTACCATACCCAAAACAATTATTGCAATACTTGGTTTTGATGCTCTTGATCACACCCGGAACCGGTTAAAAAAAAAAAAAAAAAAAAAAAAACTATATGGTTTCTGTACCTCTAAATTATTCCAATTGCCCTAAGAACATTTCTGAAATGTGTAACTTTATTATTGTGATCCAGTTATTTTTATAGTATGAACATTTCAACAAACGGACGACATTAAAGGAGAGATGAAGAAACAAGAACATCAAAAAAAAAATCATTACGCTTTTGAGCGCAATTACTATTCAAACATAGACACAAAAAGTCAAATAATTCATGAACACGTATATGAAGAGTTTGGAATACCTGAGTTAAGCATTATGAAGGTAGTCTAGCCCACAAGCAAGCTGCACTATGCACATATTGAGTCGCTGACACCAAGAAAGAGCACTGGCGTAGCTTTTAAGGGGCGGGGAGGGGCGGCCGACCCCCCCAAATTTTCGCTCAAAAGTTCCGATTATATAGTATTCGTATAGAAATTTTTGGGTATATACGGTTTCGACCCCCCGAAACTGGTTTCCGACCCCCCGAAACAAGTGATTTCCGACCCCCAGAAGTCTTGGGTCAAACTTCGCCACTGAGAAAGAGAAGTGCCAAAGTTTTTAAGGATGATATTAATGTGTTCTATGCATGAATGAAAGGAGTGACCCATAACTTAAACACAATAATAATTATTAATAAGGTATAAGTAGAGGAAAAACTAAATTGATAGGGTGACACAAAACGACATAATGTACAATAATGAGAAGTCTTCTTCCTAGAAACAACAGAGATGGTACAAGCATGAATGAAATTGAAGGGGGGCCAAAAATCATAAAGGGGCATGGGCAGACTAGACAATGGTAAAGTGAAGTCACGTGAAGCTTATATAACAAAAAGAAATTGAATGACTCATTGGCCTAAAATAATGGGATAAAAGAAAGTAAGAGTGGATTAAACAGACCGCATACACAAAATAAGACAGAAGAGACACACTAGTCTAACAACACATGAACCAAAATATTGTAGGACATGGGTCACGATTTTATTAAAATTATTAATAAAAGTAATTGAGACACACTCTATATACATTTGGGAAATTGTAGTACACAAACCGTGTATGAAAACTAAAAATAAATACAACAAATGTAAGTAAATTGATTCAAACCTAGTCTTCAACAAGATCATGAATCACGTCTTCTAGCAATCTCATTAAGTCCATCTAAAATGATTCAACCAAGATCTTCAAAAAGTCAAGTCTTCAACAAGGTTTTCTTATAGTCCTCCATGGCTTCAAGAATGAACAAACTAATGTTGACGGATGAGGCTGAGGCACGTGTTCAACACGCTTCCCTTAAAACAGATTTCGCGTCTCTACTAAAGACAACGCGTCTGCCTCCCAGGGTACAACAGCCGAAGCAGTCTGTACTGCCGGAGAAGGCCACGCACCCGAGGTTACACCGGATAAATTAGTGTGTTGAAACATTGAGAGGTGAAGATGATGTTTAGAGAGTACTCGTTTCTTTATTTAGTGAGACAAAGAAATATACAAAAGTTTCTTTGCTTGACATTATTTTGAGTAATACACAAAGTATTTCTCTTGTTCAACTCTCTTCTCTTCTTTGTATCTAAGACTTCTCATCACAAAATAAGGCACACAAACCTCATGTTTATATGCAAGAAATATAGACATATGAAGAGACTAAATTAATTCATCAATTATTAAATAATAATTATCATGATAATTAGAGACATAAAGTCTCTCATTTATCAACATTTAACAAGAGTTTAATCTTCATTAGTGTCATGAAATAAAGGACTCAACTCAAGAGTCTCTTTAATAATTTCACTAAATAGCAATTAAATTTCATTCATCATTCTAAAGTTTCAACAATCCCCCACATGAATGGAGATTGATCAAAACACACAAAATTTTCAATGCAACCTCGACAGTTAAGTATTGCAGGATAGGTAGGTATTAACTTTGAACCTTCCTTTGTGAAGCATACTTAACCTCCTAGCGGTTTGTAGACGCGATGTCCTTGAACAAACCCCCGTTTGTGTAGATGACAATACACTTCACACAATACTCTCCTTAGTCGGGCCATCCCCTCATTTTCGTGTCCAATAATGTTCCTGGAACACTATCCAGGTTCTGCGAGAGCTCTAGGAATTGTGCCCCCAATTCCATTTGAAGCGACCCCACTTCTCTCTAACATAGGTGATTTTCCTCAAATCATTAAAAGCATTATAGTTATGATTTACCTACATCATTTACCATATATTATGCTTATCCTCACAATTTGTCACTGAGTGTCATAGGAATGGATAAGGACGTATTTAAACACCCTTTTATAGTTTAGGGGAATATATGTATAACCATATATACTAGCTTACACATATTAGCCATACCCCCACAATGACCACCCTTAGGCGTATGAATTAGTTGTCCTATTGAACTTAGATCTTGGGATCTCCAATTAACTAAGGTAGGTTTCCTTCACATGCCTTTTTCTATGGGCTTTAGTCTCATTCCACAACTTGATCTCTCATCAGCCCTCAGGTTGTTGGATCCATAACATTATCTTTGACTTCGTCAAGTCACTACTTGATAATTTTGCAATTGAGATCAATTGTACTAACGTGTTATTGACTCGCAAGTTGTTCATGCCTTATTGTCAACTTGTAAGACTATAACTCATGATCTAAACTTTGATCTAGTTATAACGTCTTCTTTTTAGACTAAAACAAATCTTATTTCAATATGAACATGTATTCATTATGCATATGGCTGGTATGCTCAATCATCAGGCATTAATATACCGATTGGGATCTGAGTCTATTTAATTAGATTGATGTAACACCCCAACCGATGGCGGAATCATCGAGGTGCCACGTAGTGACGATTGTTCAAAAGCTCATGGTACTAAAATGTAAATATTTATTGAATAATCAAAATTGTCTTACATGAAAAAGGAAATTACATTGTCTATATGAAATGTAAATATTGAAATAACTGAATTGAAATAAAGCACTAAATGTCTCTTGCTAAAGCACTAGATCAAACTGCACCTGAAACATGTACAAAAATAGGTTTGGTCAACATTTGAAATGTTGGTGAGCATTCCTAGATTTGATATATATAGTAGGATAAAAAGTTATACAATTCAAGTGCAAGCTACAGTGCAAATATGTAAACTATGTATCATACAAATGAGTGAAATCAACCCTGTGACTGTATAATGTACTGTATGAACTGTAGTGTACTCAACCAATCAATGGATGATAACTTAACACTGGCCACGGATTCTCCGATGAAAAAGGGGGAGAATCAATCTAGGCGGGTTGTCAATCCAAATAGCGCTATCCAATGTTAAGGTCGGCTTGTACCATGTTAATGATTTCACTAAGTACAAATGTAATCCACATGTATTGTCTAAGCATAAAGCACGTTGTAAGCAATGCACATAGTACTAGAATTGTATTGTAAAAATGTAAACTTGTATTTGAAATTGTAATAGTGTACATGTAACACCCCAAAAATGTATAAATGCAAAAAGGGGTAGGAATACTCACAGTTCACGTAATAACTTGAAATTGGACTTGGACAACGAAATATGAATTGAGATTACTCCCAAATGATCAACCTAAAGTATTCGATAATGTGTAAGGGAAATAACTCTAGGATATATGTATTTCTAGGGCTTCGAATTGGGGATAAACGTTTATTTGTTTATTAAACAAATTGTTTATTAAATATAAGAAATTTAATGAATAAATAAATAAAAGTCTCTTTGTAAAATTTTAAGTTGAATATAGTCACAACATAAGGTTTTAAGTATGAAAATAATTTTTATAAAATTATTTTCTTGAAAATAGAATATTTAATCTAATTATTTCAAATTGTTCAAAATATGACTTTAATATCTAAAAATATTAAAATCAAAGAATTTCTGAATTAAAAATTGTAATTCAGTTCTAGATAGTTAGAAATAATTTGTGTAAAATTTTGGTACAAAAATATTGAAAAATGAATTTATTATGAATTATTTACGATTAAAACTAACAAAAATTGATTAAAAATATTAAATAAATGATTTTTCAGAAATAAAAATCATTTCTGAAAAGCTTAATGTTATAAAAACTCAGGATAATTTTTGTGGAAATTAATAAGATCGTTTTGATATTTTTATAGATTTTTATAAATAAAATAGAATAAACTTGATTTATTTATTATATATATTAAATAAATAAATTTTTGAAAACTAAAAATTATGAGTGAAACTTTTTCATCAGATTCACCTAAGATAATTTTTGTAGAATAAATAAAAGAGTTTTGATAATTTAAAATGAATTTATAAACTTGTATGTATAATATATACTTATTTGTAAAAAAAAGAAAAGGAACAAAAAAAAGATTCCACCGCTGGGACTCGAACCCGCGTGGATTGGGGAGAGGGCACCAGACACAACCATCTGGTCCAAGCCAGTGGTTGTGTTTGGATATTGTTGATTTAAAATAAATATAAACAGATTGATGTGTTCTTCCCCAAAATTAATCCAATCGAGCCCTAGCTTATCAATTGATTAAATCACACCACGTTAACCCAATTAAACTTAGGGTTTCTGTTGTGTATAAGCCGATGAACAAAACCCACGAAAGAAATAGGACTCACAGTGATGATTCGAGTATAATTTGTCGGGTCAAAGATAAAGTCAACTGTTTTGATCGTGTAGCACAAATCAGAGAGTTTCAGAAGAATTGGAGGTTAAGAGAGAGATGTGAGCGAGTTGTGAAGGCTCGCTGATCATCTATTTATAGTGTGGATGTTTCAGGTTGCTCAATTGGTAAGGTTGACCTAGGCTTTAATGTAATACGCGTATTGTTCAAATTGGGTATAATTGATAGCTGTTAATCGTGTATTATAGTCATAACAGGCCGGAAATCACATTTCCTAAGTCAAACCATGATTAATCATGAGTTAATTAGACCAATTAAAGGGTTAAAAGAAGAAAAGAAAAAAAAAATCTATAAACCTTGCTGCTGTCTTGCTGTTCACGTGAAGAAGAAAGGGAGGACAAAGAGGGGTTAAATATAATTAGGGGTGGGATTAAATCAAAAGTGAGGTCTAGGCTAGATGGTTGGCGCGTGTGGGTGTTGTGGGTTTGGTCCGGGTTCGAATCCGAGCAGGGACCCTTTTTAATTTTTTTTCTTTTTAACAGCTAAAGGGAAGGGGAAAAGCAGGCTTGGGCCTGGTTATCTGGTGGGCCGGCCTGCTGTTGGGCTCGTGTGTTGGGTTGGTTGTAGTGGGTTTCAAGGCTTTTAAAGGAGAAGGGATTTGGGCTTGGTTATGTTGGGTTGTAGAGATGGTAAGAAATAAAATAAAAATGTGTCTATATAAAATCTAATTTTTTTTTTATTATTATTATTATTACTATTATTATTATTATTATTATTATATATAAAAAGTGACGGATGTCACAGCATCCCCTACTTTTAGAAACTTCGTCCCGAAGTTAATAGAAACATAGGGTTATGGATGCTTGGGTAAAAAAAATTAAGATAACCGTGGTTTGGAAAATTTCGAATGATTTGGGTAAAAGGTTTGATAGGTGTGAGTCAAGGATTGGATTAGGTTCGTCTCGAAAGGGTAAAGAGAGTAAGAATCTAGTAAATCACTACTTCAAGTTTTAGGACTCCTAAAATAAATGCATGAGTTGATTGACTATAAAAAGACTAGATGAACTACCAAGTAAACAGAGTTTGTTCCTGATCCGACCTCCAGTCTCACTTTCAATGCATCATTAGTGTTTGTATACAGGGTGTACCGCAGCTAACCCACCACACCTTTGATACCTTGAAAACGTACTGGACATCTTCCCAGAAACTCTAATAGAATTTCACACTACTCTAATGTACCTGTAAATTCATGATTACGTTCCGGACCGGAATCATCAATTTACCTTACATTAAAGTTTTATGTCCTTCTATGATCCCACCGATTGTTGAGCAGGTTCGATAGCCTCCACCAGCCGTGGAGTAGGTTGTAGGGCCTCTCCCGACTGTTTGAAAGGCATAGTGACCTCTACCAATCGTTGAGTATGTTCGATAGCCTCCACCAGTCGTGGAGCAGGTTGTAGGGCCTCTCCCGACTGTTGAAAAAGGCATGATGACCTCTATTAAGTGCAACAATTATTATTCACATAGATTGCAAATTGATAGCATGTTTATGCAAGCAAGTTTGTAAGTACTACAACCATTAAGTGTAAGTGTTATCATGAATAATTAAATGTTTACGAGTATCATGAATAATTAATGAATAGTCAAGTTAAAGGAAAAATCAAGTTTCATATAATAAGCAATAATGTTTTCTTAGAAAAGCTCTGTAAGATCAAGTATCAAGTCTAAACGTTTCAAATAAGTGTAAGTGTACGATTAAAATAAACGTAACCAATATGATAGATTACCAATTTGTGTTCGTACATAATAGTATGCAAGGAAATCTCTAGATGTTATATGCCTATGAGTATGTCATAATTGGGTACAAAATGATAATAAGATTAAGAAAATGAAAACACGAGTATCAAGAATAATTAAATGTCCAGTGAATAGTCAAATTAAGGGAAAATCAAGTTTCATAAACAATGATGTTTTGGGAAAATCCTGTAGAATCAAGTATCAGGTTTTAATAGTTTGATTATCATGGGTAACTAGTTCATGTGTGAGAAGGTGAAGGATATGAATTTAGTTCTTGAGAGGATGATGAAAAATCTTGAAGCAGAATCAAGGTTGTGAGCGATATTGAATGTGAAGATAGTTGATAAAGGGTTTATTTTATAGTAAGGAGATTATATAGCAGTGTAAATTTTGGGGTTTGGATCAAAGGTTATAATCAAGTGTATAAGAAAACATAATTGTGGTATATGCAAAATATTGTAAAAATTTGAACAAGTTGAAAATGGGTGAGTGTTGATGGAGAATCTAGAGACTAGATATTATTCCAAAAAAAATAAATATTTTCAAAATTTGGTTTTGTACATAAGGCAAGAGTTGTTAAATAGTACAAGCTAAGTAGGCTTTGTAATAGTTTAAAACATTATATACAAAATCGTTTGTTACGTCAATAAATAATCAATTGAATTTAAGTTCGAGGAAAATATGTATTTTGTAAAGTTACTAGGTAATACAACTAGTTTTAGAAATCTTTAGTTTGTGCTAAAGTATGAGGTTATAGTTTTTAAAATAAATAACATGTGGAGAAAAGAAATAATATGATTTGGGTAGGGTGTTGAATATTTAAAAAGTGGCTAAAAGGGTAAGGTGAAGTGTGATTGTGAAATCCATAGATGGTTATGAAAGTATGAACTTGTAAACAATATATGAAAATCATGAAATACAAAATATTGTATATGAACCGAGAGAGTATTATTGAAAAAGCTTGCATAAAATGCTTGGAGTGCCCTTGTCTAGCTGTAAAGCCCAACAAGAACGTTGACTTTTCAAAGGAATTGAACCCAATGGTGATCAAAGAAGACGTGCTTTAGCCTATAAGTGGACACTCACTCCAGGAATCCCCAGGTAAGCATAACAGGTCCGTAAATGGATTTATGCGCTATGCTTGCCTATGCCAGAAAACCCAGTGTACAGGCGTCCACCCTTCCAGATTGCACGTGTCCTTATCACACTCATTAAAGTTCAACAACTTTGAAGGAACAAAAGTAAGAGTAGGCATTATGCCTAAGAGTGTCTTCATGAAAGGTACTGTCCCTGTTCCATGATGATGTAGACTTTCCACTCCCTGTAGGACACCATCTCTATGCACCATGATGAAGGATGAAAAGAATGGAGAGAGAGAAAAAGGGAAAGATGAAAGAAGTAAAGTAGAGGGAAATGAGGGGTAGGGTAATTCAGGAAATATTATGCATGCAAGTTGTAGCTCGGTTATAGTCTAGGCCTTTTTATCTAATAACCTAGTTCCCTATAACCATGGCTCTGATACCAATCTGTAACACCCCGCCTCTAATATCTTCCAATATTGTCCGCTTTGCCCATTATAAGCTCACGGACTTGTTTTTGGTTGCCTGAGTGAAAACTTCCCAGGAGGTCACCCATCCTGATACTACTCCCACCTGAGCACGCTTAATTGTGGAGTTTTCATGTGCTCCACAGCCAACTAAGCCCAAAACGCGTTGGTGATTTAAGAGGCAAGACATTACTTATGAACCAAGGATCTCTCCTGGCCACGGCCGATGTGGGATTTTCCTGGGGTGTCACATTCACCCCCCGTTAGAGTCTCATCGTCCCTGATGAGGTATGCACCCACCATCCCGAACGGCACAGGAGTGGCTCTGATACCATCTGTAACACCCTGCCCCTCTCATCACCAATATTCAATCTGTAACACCCCAACCGATGGCGGAATCATCGAGGTGCCACGTAGTGACGATTGTTCAAAAGCTCATGGTACTAAAATGTAAATATTTATTGAATAATCAAAATTGTCTTACATGAAAAAGGAAATTACATTGTCTATATGAAATGTAAATATTGAAATAACTGAATTGAAATAAAGCACTAAATGTCTCTTGCTAAAGCACTAGATCAAACTGCACCTGAAACATGTACAAAAATAGGTTTGGTCAACATTTGAAATGTTGGTGAGCATTCCTAGATTTGATATATATAGTAGGATAAAAAGTTATACAATTCAAGTGCAAGCTACAGTGCAAATATGTAAACTATGTATCATACAAATGAGTGAAATCAACCCTGTGACTGTATAATGTACTGTATGAACTGTAGTGTACTCAACCAATCAATGGATGATAACTTAACACTGGCCACGGATTCTCCGATGAAAAAGGGGGAGAATCAATCTAGGCGGGTTGTCAATCCAAATAGCGCTATCCAATGTTAAGGTCGGCTTGTACCATGTTAATGATTTCACTAAGTACAAATGTAATCCACATGTATTGTCTAAGCATAAAGCACGTTGTAAGCAATGCACATAGTACTAGAATTGTATTGTAAAAATGTAAACTTGTATTTGAAATTGTAATAGTGTACATGTAACACCCCAAAAATGTATAAATGCAAAAAGGAGTAGGAATACTCACAGTTCACGTAATAACTTGAAATTGGACTTGGACAACGAAATATGAATTGAGATTACTCCCAAATGATCAACCTAAAGTATTCGATAATGTGTAAGGGAAATAACTCTAGGATATATGTATTTCTAGGGCTTCGAATTGGGGATAAACGTTTATTTGTTTATTAAACAAATTGTTTATTAAATATAAGAAATTTAATGAATAAATAAATAAAAGTCTCTTTGTAAAATTTTAAGTTGAATATAGTCACAACATAAGGTTTTAAGTATGAAAATAATTTTTATAAAATTATTTTCTTGAAAATAGAATATTTAATCTAATTATTTCAAATTGTTCAAAATATGACTTTAATATCTAAAAATATTAAAATCAAAGAATTTCTGAATTAAAAATTGTAATTCAGTTCTAGATAGTTAGAAATAATTTGTGTAAAATTTTGGTACAAAAATATTGAAAAATGAATTTATTATGAATTATTTACGATTAAAACTAACAAAAATTGATTAAAAATATTAAATAAATGATTTTTCAGAAATAAAAATCATTTCTGAAAAGCTTAATGTTATAAAAACTCAGGATAATTTTTGTGGAAATTAATAAGATCGTTTTGATATTTTTATAGATTTTTATAAATAAAATAGAATAAACTTGATTTATTTATTATATATATTAAATAAATAAATTTTTGAAAACTAAAAATTATGAGTGAAACTTTTTCATCAGATTCACCTAAGATAATTTTTGTAGAATAAATAAAAGAGGTTTGATAATTTAAAATGAATTTATAAACTTGTATGTATAATATATACTTATTTGTAAAAAAAAGAAAAGGAACAAAAAAAAGATTCCACCGCTGGGACTCGAACCCGCGTGGATTGGGGAGAGGGCACCAGACACAACCATCTGGTCCAAGCCAGTGGTTGTGTTTGGATATTGTTGATTTAAAATAAATATAAACAGATTGATGTGTTCTTCCCCAAAATTAATCCAATCGAGCCCTAGCTTATCAATTGATTAAATCACACCACGTTAACCCAATTAAACTTAGGGTTTCTGTTGTGTATAAGCCGATGAACAAAACCCACGAAAGAAATAGGACTCACAGTGATGATTCGAGTATAATTTGTCGAGTCAAAGATAAAGTCAACTGTTTTGATCGTGTAGCACAAATCAGAGAGTTTCAGAAGAATTGGAGGTTTAGAGAGAGATGTGAGCGAGTTGTGAAGGCTCGCTGATCATCTATTTATAGTGTGGATGTTTCAGGTTGCTCAATTGGTAAGGTTGACCTAGGCTTTAATGTAATACGCGTATTGTTCAAATTGGGTATAATTGATAGCTGTTAATCGTGTATTATAGTCATAACAGGCCGGAAATCACGTTTCCTAAGTCAAACCATGATTAATCATGAGTTAATTAGACCAATTAAAGGGTTAAAAGAAGAAAAGAAAAAAAAATCTATAAACCTTGCTGCTGTCTTGCTGTTCACGTGAAGAAGAAAGGGAGGACAAAGAGGGGTTAAATATAATTAGGGGTGGGATTAAATCAAAAGTGAGGTCTAGGCTAGATGGTTGGCGCGTGTGGGTGTTGTGGGTTTGGTCCGGGTTCGAATCCGAGCAGGGACCCTTTTTAATTTTTTTTCTTTTTAACAGCTAAAGGGAAGGGGAAAAGCAGGCTTGGGCCTGGTTATCTGGTGGGCCGGCCTGCTGTTGGGCTCGTGTGTTGGGTTGGTTGTAGTGGGTTTCAAGGCTTTTAAAGGAGAAGGGATTTGGGCTTGGTTATGTTGGGTTGTAGAGATGGTAAGAAATAAAATAAAAATGTGTCTATATAAAATCTAATTTTTTTTTTATTATTATTATTATTACTATTATTATTATTATATATAAAAAGTGACGGATGTCACAATTGACTCCTTATCAAGTTGACCATTGTGTATTCTAGCTGACATCTGAGTCTAAACAACCAGATGGCTTGTCACAACCATAACCTTTATTGCCAACTTTTAACTTTATATTATCAAATGCAAGTTATCCCCCACATTTAAGCATTATTGGATTGAAATAATCCAACACGAGATAAAGGTAAAGTTGTTCCTTAAATGGATCGCTCCCCCACATTATTTGCACTTTGATCAAGGTTAAGTAATGCTACTCACGATGACTACTAGACACCTTGATTAGATCACAAATATCTACATCTTTGTGCCAATTAAGTCGTTCAAGTATACTTTACACCTCATACTCCACTTGTGCACAAGAGTTTTTAAATCTAAACAAGACGAAATATGCCTTAGCGTGAGATGCCAACACTTACGTGTGTATGCGTTCTCCTCACTACACTTATAAAACCGAATTGATTCATTATCTGATCTAGTTAATCGGTTTTTCTCGAGATATTCCGATAGATTGAATGAATTTATACTTTTAGACTTTGTTATAAACCAAATTCAATATCATGCCATCTTATAATTTGAATGTTTAAAGTTAATTTAATCTCCACAGAGCATATAAATTAACATGTACTAGTCTAGCATGCTTTAGACTATAATACTCTAGCATGTGAACAGAAGATGCATCATTCTGATTCTTCATAGCCTTAAGAGATAAACTCATTATCTCTTAGAAACATTCATTCTTATTTTAGACATGACCATGAGATCATATAGTCTCATATGTATGTTACATAAACATGCATTTTCCATTATTCAGTCTAAGAATATAACATGTTTGCCTTTGTTCTCTAAGGCTTCACCATTAACTTATAAGTACTTGACTATAAGTCTTATCTCGAGTAACTTTGGTGAATACATTCATCACCCACAAAAGGTATGAATAATATAAGTGTACAATTACTTTTATGTTGATATGAAATCACTTAGATTCACACTCAACAAAACGACTTCAAAATTGTGTCTTTAAGTGACATGACTTGTCGTTTTATTTTAAATCTATGTGCATTTAGGACACTCTCCCAATTTTAAAGACAAAACCTCTACATACTTCCAACAACTTGAAAGTGGTAGACATATCAACATGTCCTCCATTTTCAATCATAAATCTTTTGGAACAAATCTTGCCTGATTCATTAAAGATTGATATTAACATATATTTCTTCCATATGTTAAAATTCACCCTTGCCAATTTTCACCACAATCTTTGATGAAATATATCGATATGTAACATACTTGTGTATTTCATCTCAATACAGTCACCACTTTCTTTCATGATTCTTTCATGATGTGGTTAGACATTTGATGTCTTGTCTCCAACTTTTAGTCAATGCCACAACTCTTGTTTATATCCAATTCTTTCCATATACTATCCGTTTATAACAATGTTCTTTAACATTGTATATTTGACGTTATAGTTATTAAAAAAATAATAATAACATTTCATACGTCACAAACCTTAATGATTTATTTCTTTGTAAATAAAAATTGCATGTGTTATCCGAAGATATTAAACACAAAACAATAAATAATATACATTCGAAACTAAATCATAAAATGCAAAACACTTTTAAAAATTTAAACGGGTAAGTAGACATATCTACACATCAAATCTCATAGTGTTATTATCTTCAACACTTTTATCAGCCGATCAAAGTCATCACAACAATATCGTCTTGCAACATGTCTTGAGAACTCTATGCACTTATAAGTACAAGTTCCTCATTTGATCGTGAAATTCTAAAGTTGGACAGTCACAAATATGTTCAAAACAACACCAGGTCGTTAAAAAGACTACAATTAAGTAGTAAAGCTTGAACAATTGATCTTGTTCACAACAACACCAAGTTGTTTTCCACCGTATAGTGTCAACAAGAACATTACTTTGGTTCAGCATATGCTACATCTAGCAAAAGTAACGAACCGTTTGAATTGTCAAAACTATGTAAAACTTGTTTTAAAATCATTTTAAAACATTTCCTTAGTTTTGCAATATATTATATTTATAATATCAATACGGGTTTATGAAACCATATACCAAAACCCAAAATAGCAAACTTTTTATATGGTTTCAGTTTACTACACATGTACTATAACGGTTTCAAACACACATGAAAAAAAATCATGTTATAACGCGCACGTTATAAAATTGGACGTTTACATAAAACATTTTCCAATGATATAGTTCATAAAAGAATCCATTTCTAATGAACATAATAGAAAAATAAAATGTTTACATAAAACATTTTCTTTTTCAAATAAAACATTTCTAACAAACATGTTAGAACTTAAATGATCATAACACGCACGTTAGAGTCATTTTTTTACATGAAATATTTCCAAATATTTCGTTTTATAAAATAAATCATATCTAAACTCGTATCAGTGATAAAAAATTTCTAACACACATGTTAGAAAACTAAAACGAATTCTAACTCGCACATTTAGAAGTAGTAAAACTTCAATACGAAATATCTTAAACACGTGTGTGGTTCAAAAGTTAAACCATTTCTAACACACCTTTTAGAAAATAAACTATTACCATCCCATTTTAAAATCCGATGGTTTTCATAAACCGTTTCTAACACACATGTTAGAAGATAAATGATTACAAAAATCATTCTTGAAGTTGAAGGTTCTATAAACCATTTCAAACATACTAGATAGCAATAAACGATTACAAAAATCGTTATAAAACTTATCAATAAATCAGTTCTAACATGCTCGTTAGAATTAAACGATTGCACAATCGTTACGAACTTGACAATTTATATACAATAAACAAATTCTAACACCATCGTTAGAAGTAAATTATTACAAAAATCATTATCATGCTTATTGATTTATATTAAAAAAACATTTTCCAACACACTTGTTAGACATTATCGATTACAAAAATCGTTATAACGCTTATCGGTTTGCATAAAATAAACCGGTTCTAACATGCTTGTTAGAAATAAATGATTACAAAAATCATTATAAGCCTTTTTAGTTTATCAAAATAAACTATTTCCAACACCCATTATAAAAAACGAGACGTTTAGACAAATTTTCAAATCAATATATTTTTTCTAATATAATCATTTCTAACACACATGTTAGAAAATAAAACGTTTACAAGAAACGTATTGTTTATAAAATAAACCAAGTTCTACACGCGAACGTTATGGAATTCAACGTTTACAAAAAACGTATGGTTTACACCAATAAACCCGATCTAACACACATGTTAGAAAAATAACGATTAAAAATCGTTATAAAACCAAATGGTTGAATTAAAATACCAATTGTTTTGTATCACGGTATAGGATTTAATTTTATACCACAATCTATATATATCCAAACCCAACAAATTGTACTACATACATATTTCCCAAAAAAAAAAAATATTTACAAGATTATACAAAAATCTCTAAAATATTTTTTTTATTTAAACCATTTCGTGAACCCAAAATCCTTATGAATAAGGTTTTAAGATTGTAGTAACAATCTCACGAAATCTGTTTTAAGATTGTAGGACATGGGTCACGATTTTATTAAAATTATTAATAAAAGTAATAGAGACACACTCTATGTACATTTGGGAAATTGTAGTACACAAACCGTGTATGAAAATTAAAAATAAATACAACAAATGTAAGTAAATTGATTCAAACCTAGTCTTCAACAAGATCAGGAATCACGTCTTATAGCAATCTCATTAAGCCCATCTAAAATGATTCAACCAAGATCTTCAAAAAGTCAAGTCTTCAACAAGGTCTTTTTATAGTCCTCCATGTAACATCGCCAAATTTTCGAATTCTAATACGTATAATGTGCCTGAGTTTTATTTCCCGACCACACAACTTATATATATACATATATATAAATATATATATATATATATATATATATATATAATGATAATAATAATAATAACTACAATGTAGAAACTATAAAAAAAAATACTAGTTAGTTAACCCAACCCAGCAGCAGCCCAACTCCCCCCTTTTTCTTTTAAAAGCCGAAGCCCAATCTGCTGGCCCACCTGGAACCAGGCCCAACTCCCCTATCTCCTTCCTTTTTTTTCCGGTTTAATAAAAAAAAAGGGTGTCCCTGCTCGGATTCGAACCCGGACCACCTCCACACACACGCACGTTCACACCACTTGAGCCACACACTTTTGTTGGTTTTATCTCCACTTTAATTGTATTTAAACACACTCTAGCCTCTCCTTTTTCTTCCCTGTGGACGCGCAGCAGCAGCAAAATGAGTATATTTTTTATTTTTAAATCGTGAATTGCTATAATTGGCCATGTTTAATTATCTTTGACCATTGATTCGTGATTACCGGCCTATCAACTATCATTACACGTTCAATTAGCGTTTAATTCATACCAATTATGTGTTTTTGACGCGTCAACATTAAAACCAAAGTCAACCCTTACCATTTCAATGATTGGGACCATGGCACTATAAATTGATCATTCCCACGTCTTCACAACTCGCCATTATCTCTTTCTCAATCCTCAATTCTTCTTAAATAACCTCTGATCTTGAATTCCTGCTCGTGTTTTGACTTCGTGTCTTGACCAATCGTTCATACTCAAAACGTGATTGTAAGTTTAATTATTGTTGTGGGTTTTGTTAATCGGCATCTGCACAATGTTTGCCCTATGGTTAATTAGATTAACATTGTGTGGATTGTCCGATTGAAATTGCTAGGGCTCGAAGTTTATTTTGGGGATGAAACATCAGTACGCTTGGTTATTTATTTTAAACTAACAACAACCAAACACAACCACTGGCTTGGACCAGATGGTTGTGTCTGGTGCCTTGTACACAAGCCACCCGGGTTCGAGTCCCGGCATGGCGTCCCTTTTTGTCTCTTTTTTTTCTCATTTAAACTTTAAAACAAATCAAATACTTATATATAATACATTTAATTTTATAAATTCGTTTTTAATTATCAAAATCCTTTTATAAATTCTAAAAAAATTACTTTTAGTTAATCTGATATAAATGCTTCACTTACAATTTTTAGTTTTCAAAAATTCATTTATTTAATATATTTAATAATTAAATCAATTTTATTTTATTATATTTATAAAATTTCATTAAAATATCAAAACAATTTTATCAATTTCCACAAATTTTATTCTAAGTTTTTATAACATTAAGCTTTTCAGAAATGATTTTTATTGCTGAAAAATCATTTATTTAACATTTTTAATCAATTTTTGTTAGTTTTAATCATAATTAAATCATAATAAATTCAATTTTTAATATTTTTGTACCAAAATTTTATACAAATTATTTCTGAATATTTAAAACAGAAATATAAATTTTAAACTTATAATTCTTTAATTTTAATATTTTTAGATATTAAAGTGAAATTTTGACAATTTGTTATAAATAGAATTAATATTCTATTTTAAAGAAAATAATTTTGTAAAAATTATTTTTATACTTTAAACACATTATTGTGGCCATCCTAAATTTAAATTTCATAAAAAGATGTTTGGTTATTTATTTACTAAATTTCTCTCAATTATCAAACATTTTAATATTAATCAAACGAGCATTTATCCCCAAATTCGAAGCCCTAGAAACTTATACATTTGTAGAGTTGATAGACTTAGACATATTTATTACCTTATTATAGGGTGATACTTGATACTTTTGGGCAACACCATATTTCAATTTTTCAACCGGTATAACATTTTGCTAAGGTGAGTTTTACATAGCCCCTTTTCTATTTATCACCATTTTTGGGGTGAAACATGTTACAACAATATTTATGCAATTCAATCATCAATGTGTCTATGTGTATTTCTATTTTGCATTATGTCTTGAACATGACTAGGGTAAGCACAATTCTAGCATAAACATTCATCAGCCAAACGGTATACATTGATAGATCTATTGGACTGACAATCCCACCCGGATACGTGCCTCCTACAAAGGTTACGTGGGTCTTTGTTACTGCAATATAAACGAGTGAACCATGAGCGTATGGGATGTACCACAATTACAACAGTCAACAAGGTTGATTATGCACTCGATTTACTTCTAGTATGTTTTCGCATATGGACTAGATTGCCATGACACATGAATTGCACAACAATTTTATTCTATTATCAAAACCTATGTAATTCTCACCAACTTTTGTTGACCCAAAAACATTTTCAACTTAACATGTTTCAGGTTCTATTTGCTTGAAGATTTGAATTGATGCTTGAAGATATGTGTATAGTTTTACTCAATTTGATGTACAAATTCTAGAACAATTGTATGTAATTCATTTAAATCAATTAATGGAATTTATTATTCACCATGAGCTACTGAACAATCATCAATACGTGACATCCTGATGTTTCCGCCATCGGTTGGGGTGTTACAGATTGGTATCAGAGCCATGGTTATAGGGAATTAGGTTATTAGAAAAATAATCTAATCTATATCCATAGGATTTAACGAGTACCTGCTTCTTTTACTTGCTATTCTCTATCTCCCTCCTACTTCTTATCCTTACTTTCATCCTTACAAGAAGGTTACTCTCCATCACTGGATCTACTCTCAGACTAATAGGACAAAAATCCTCAGGTTTAACCTGAACCACCTTGAGATCTCGTCGAAGTTCTAGATTTTAATAACGAACACGTGCAATCTGGAAGGGTGAACGCCTGTATTCTGAGTCTTCTGTCTAGGCCGGCATTGCGCATATATCCCAATCAGACGAGGGACCCGGATGCCTACCTGGGAATTCTCGGGATGAGTGTTCACTTATAGGCTAAAGCACGTCTTCATATGTTATTAGAATTTAGAATCTTTGATAAGTCAACGTTTTCGTTTATTCGTTTTTAATTAATGAATAAATGATTACACTCCTTATATAACCTCATTCATTTCTAGAACAATTGTATGTAATTCATTTAAATCAATTAATGGAATTTATTATTCACCATGAGCTACTGAACAATCATCAATACGTGACATCCTGATGTTTCCGCCATCGGTTGGGGTGTTACAGATTGGTATCAGAGCCATGGTTATAGGGAATTAGGTTATTAGAAAAATAATCTAATCTATAACCATAGGATTTAACGAGTACCTGCTTCTTTTACTTGCTATTCTCTATCTCCCTCCTACTTCTTATCCTTACTTTCATCCTTACAAGAAGGTTACTCTCCATCACTGGATCTACTCTCAGACTAATAGGACAAAAATCCTCAGGTTTAACCTGAACCACCTTGAGATCTCGTCGAAGTTCTAGATTTTAATAACGAACACGTGCAATCTGGAAGGGTGAACGCCTGTATTCTGAGTCTTCTGTCTAGGCCGGCATTGCGCATATATCCCAATCAGACGAGGGACCCGGATGCCTACCTGGGAATTCTCGGGATGAGTGTTCACTTATAGGCTAAAGCACGTCTTCATATGTTATTAGAATTTAGAATCTTTGATAAGTCAACGTTTTCGTTTATTCGTTTTTAATTAATGAATAAATGATTACACTCCTTATATAACCTCATTCATTTCTAGAACAATTGTATGTAATTCATTTAAATCAATTAATGGAATTTATTATTCACCATGAGCTACTGAACAATCATCAATACGTGACATCCTGATGTTTCCGCCATCGGTTGGGGTGTTACAGATTGGTATCAGAGCCATGGTTATAGGGAATTAGGTTATTAGAAAAATAATCTAATCTATAACCATAGGATTTAACGAGTACCTGCTTCTTTTACTTGCTATTCTCTATCTCCCTCCTACTTCTTATCCTTACTTTCATCCTTACAAGAAGGTTACTCTCCATCACTGGATCTACTCTCAGACTAATAGGACAAAAATCCTCAGGTTTAACCTGAACCACCTTGAGATCTCGTCGAAGTTCTAGATTTTAATAACGAACACGTGCAATCTGGAAGGGTGAACGCCTGTATTCTGAGTCTTCTGTCTAGGCCGGCATTGCGCATATATTCCAATCAGACGAGGGACCCGGATGCCTACCTGGGAATTCTCGGGATGAGTGTTCACTTATAGGCTAAAGCACGTCTTCATATGTTATTAGAATTTAGAATCTTTGATAAGTCAACGTTTTCGTTTATTCGTTTTTAATTAATGAATAAATGATTACACTCCTTATATAACCTCATTCATTTCACTGTGTCTCTTACAGATCATGCCTCCACGTCGCAGTGCTCGTCTTAATAGTGGTGACAATCATGATGAAGGAAGTAGCAATCACAATCACAACCATGACACTAACCACAACAACAACAACAATAATGGTGTTGATGCCCAACTGGCTGCGATCATTTCTCAACAAATGGCGCAGCAAATCGCAACTCTGGTTCCTAACTTACTAACTCAAGTCATCCAATTGAACGGCAACGACAATGGGAATGGAAACGGCAACGGGAATGGGAATGGAAACCACAACGGAAATGGGAATGGTCTTCCAGCCTGCACTCTCAAACACTTTAATTCTTGCAATCCCCCAAAGTTTAGTGGTGAAGAAGGAGCTACGGGACTCCTACAATGGTTTGAGGGTATTGAGAATACTTTTATCAACAGTGAATGCCCCGACAACTTTAAAGTCCATTATGCCATGAGTGTTCTTCACAAACGAGCACTCACTTGGTGGAATGAAGAAAAACGCACTCGCGGAGCTGAAGCTGCACTAGCCTTAACTTGGGATCAAGCTAAAGACATTATGAAGGCAGAGTTCTGTCCTCGTAATGAAATCAAGAAACTGGAAGATGAATTTCATGATCTTGCTCAAGACAGTGGGGAAAACCTTGCTTACAACACGCGTTTTCACGAACTTAGCTTACTGCTACCCCACAAAGTCACCCATTTGCCCATTGCTATCGAAAAATACATTGGTGGATTACCAATGCAGATCCAAGACACGGTGTTGGGAAGGAACCCTGCTACTTTGGAAGAAGCAAAGCGTTTGGCTGCCACCCTAACAGATAACCATGTGAAGGCAGGAACCCTGACTCGTAAAGGGGAAAAGAAAAAGGATACTCCCCAACATGCCGTTGAAATCAAAACCGAGGCCTCAACCAACGGGAAGTGTAAAGTCAGGAATTTTGCAATAGACACCACTACCCCACCCAACAAGAAACAATATAACGGGAAGCTACCTAAGTGTGACACCTGCCAGTATCACCACCCAACTCAAGTTCCCTGCCGACAGTGCACCAATTGTCAAAGGTATGGGCATCTTGCAGATGCTTGTCGAATCCCTGCTACAAACTCTCTTGATGCTCCAGATAACCCCGCTTGAGACCCTCCAGCTACTTAAACCCCACCATTTAAATGATGTCTACTTTCTCTTTAATTCCATGTATTGGCACTTTTCGATTCAAATAATAAATTCAAGTATTATCATAACATCTGTGTGCATGCTTGTTTGAATGTGAATTGATTGCTATAAATATAATCATACTTGCTTACTTGTACAACAATTAGTGGACTACCAAACAATCTACTCAACGATTGGTAGAGGTCATCATGTCTTTTCAACAGTCGGGAGAGGCCCTACCACCTGCTCAACGACAGGTGGAGACTATCAGACCTGCTTAACAATCGGAAGAGTCATAAAAGGACACAAAACCCTAATGTAAGGTAAATTGGTAATTACGGTCCGGAACGTAATCATGAATTTACAGGTACATTAAGGTAGTGTGAAATTTTATCAAGGCTTTCGGTAGTCGACTAATTGTAAACCTAGTGTCTTCTTTAACTTCGGGACGAAGTTCCTAAAAGTAGGGGAGACTGTAACATCGCCAAATTTTCGAATTCTAATACGTATAATGTGCCTAAGTTTTATTTCCCGACCACACAACTTATATATATACATATATATAAATATATATATATATATATATATATAATGATAATAATAATAATAACTACAATGTAGAAACTATAAAAAAAATACTAGTTAGTTAACCCAACCCAGCAGCAGCCCAACTCCCCCCTTTTTCTTTTAAAAGCCGAAGCCCAATCTGCTGGCCCACCTGGAACCAGGCCCAACTCCCCTATCTCCTTCCTTTTTTTTCCGGTTTAATAAAAAAAAAGGGTGTCCCTGCTCGGATTCGAACCCGGACCACCTCCACACACACGCACGTTCACACCACTTGAGCCACACACTTTTGTTGGTTTTATCTCCACTTTAATTGTATTTAAACACACTCTAGCCTCTCCTTTTTCTTCCCTGTGGACGCGCAGCAGCAGCAAAATGAGTATATTTTTTATTTTTAAATCGTGAATTGCTATAATTGGCCATGTTTAATTATCTTTGACCATTGATTCGTGATTACCGGCCTATCAACTATCATTACACGTTCAATTAGCGTTTAATTCATACCAATTATGTGTTTTTGACGCGTCAACATTAAAACCAAAGTCAACCCTTACCATTTCAATGATTGGGACCATGGCACTATAAATTGATCATTCCCACGTCTTCACAACTCGCCATTATCTCTTTCTCAATCCTCAATTCTTCTTAAATAACCTCTGATCTTGAATTCCTGCTCGTGTTTTGACTTCGTGTCTTGACCAATCGTTCATACTCAAAACGTGATTGTAAGTTTAATTATTGTTGTGGGTTTTGTTAATCGGCATCTGCACAATGTTTGCCCTATGGTTAATTAGATTAACATTGTGTGGATTGTCCGATTGAAATTGCTAGGGCTCGAAGTTTATTTTGGGGATGAAACATCAGTACGCTTGGTTATTTATTTTAAACTAACAACAACCAAACACAACCACTGGCTTGGACCAGATGGTTGTGTCTGGTGCCTTGTACACAAGCCACCCGGGTTCGAGTCCCGGCATGGCGTCCCTTTTTGTCTCTTTTTTTTCTCATTTAAACTTTAAAACAAATCAAATACTTATATATAATACATTTAATTTTATAAATTCGTTTTTAATTATCAAAATCCTTTTATAAATTCTAAAAAAATTACTTTTAGTTAATCTGATATAAATGCTTCACTTACAATTTTTAGTTTTCAAAAATTCATTTATTTAATATATTTAATAATTAAATCAATTTTATTTTATTATATTTATAAAATTTCATTAAAATATCAAAACAATTTTATAAATTTTCACAAATTTTATTCTAAGTTTTTATAACATTAAGCTTTTCAGAAATGATTTTTATTGCTGAAAAATCATTTATTTAACATTTTTAATCAATTTTTGTTAGTTTTAATCATAATTAAATCATAATAAATTCAATTTTTAATATTTTTGCACCAAAATTTTATACAAATTATTTCTGAATATTTAAAACAGAAATATAAATTTTAAACTTATAATTCTTTAATTTTAATATTTTTAGATATTAAAGTAAAATTTTGACAATTTGTTATAAATAGAATTAATATTCTATTTTAAAGAAAATAATTTTGTAAAAATTATTTTTATACTTTAAACACATTATTGTGGCCATCCTAAATTTAAATTTCATAAAAAGATGTTTGGTTATTTATTTACTAAATTTCTCTCAATTATCAAACATTTTAATATTAATCAAACGAGCATTTATCCCCAAATTCGAAGCCCTAGAAACTTATACATTTGTAGACTTGATAGACTTAGACATATTTATTACCTTATTATAGGGTGATACTTGATACTTTTGGGCAACACCATATTTCAATTTTTCAACCGGTATAACATTTTGCTAAGGTGAGTTTTACATGGCCCCTTTTCTATTTATCACCATTTTTGGGGTGAAACATGTTACAACAATATTTATGCAATTCAATCATCAATGTGTCTATGTGTATTTCTATGTTGCATTATGTCTTGAACATGACTAGGGTAAGCACAATTCTAGCATAAACATTCATCAGCTAAACGGTATACATTGATAGATCTATTGGACTGACAATCCCACCCGGATACGTGCCTCCTACAAAGGTTACGTGGGTGTTTGTTACTGCAATATAAACGAGTGAACCATGAGCGTATGGGATGTACCACAATTACAACAGTCAACAAGGTTGATTATGCACTCGATTTACTTCTAGTATGTTTTCGCATATGGACTAGATTGCCATGACACATGAATTGCACAACAATTTTATTCTATTATCAAAACCTATGTAATTCTCACCAACTTTTGTTGACCTAAAAACATTTTCAACTTAACATGTTTCAGGTTCTATTTGCTTGAAGATTTGAATTGATGCTTGAAGATATGTGTATAGTTTTACTCAATTTGATGTACAAATTCTAGAACAATTGTATGTAATTCATTTAAGTCAATTAATGGAATTTATTATTCACCATGAGCTACTGAACAATCATCAATACGTGACATCCTGATGTTTCCGCCATCGGTTGGGGTGTTACACTCCATGGCTTCAAGAATGAACAAACTAATGTTGACGGTTGAGGCTGAGGCACGTGTTCAACACGCTTCTCTTAAAACAGATTTCGCGTCTCTACTAAAGACAACGCGTCTGTCTCCCAGGGTACAACAGCCGAAGCAATCTGTACTGCCGGAGAAGGCCACGCACCCGAGGTTACACCGGATAAATTAGTGTGTTGAAACATTGAGAGGTGAAGATGATGTTTAGAGAGTACTCGTTTCTTTATTTAGTGAGACAAAGAAATATACAAAGGTTTTTTTGCTTGACATTATTTTGAGTAATACACAAAGTATTTCTCTTGTTCAACTCTCTTCTCTTCTTTGTATCTAAGACTTTTCATCACAAAATAAGGCACACAAACCTCATGTTTATATGCAAGAAATATAGACATATGAAGAGACTAAATTAATTCATCAATAATTAAATAATAATTATCATGATAATTAGAGACATAAAGTCTCTCATTTATCAACAGTTTAATCTTCATTAGTGTCATGAATTAAAGGACTCAACTCAAGAGTCTCTTTAATAATTTCGCTAAATAGCAATTAAATTTCATTCATCATTCTAGAATTCCAACAATCAAAATATTACTATTGGGAAAACAAAGATCGAATTCAACAAATTATATTATTGTAAATTATGTTTATTATATTTATTATATGGTCATCATTATCATTTATATTATATTGATCAATTACTATAATATCCCTAAGTTTATAATAGGTGATTCTTTGATGGACAGAATTACCATTACTAAACCTAATTATGGTGTCCCCTGTGTGTATAAATAGAGAGATAACTAGAGGTATTAGGTTGGACTCTAATAACACCACAACCTAATGTAGCCGCCACCCACCTCTCTCTCACATTCGATCACTTTGTGATCATTAGCCATCATTGGTGTACACACTAAAGGGAACCCGATCAAGATGATGGTGTCTTCCATTACTGAGGTTCCTGAACGGTTAAGCAAATCAGGTACACTTGATTAAATCTTATGTTTATTTCTTATATTCTTATTAATATAATCAACATGTGGTATCAGAGCAGTCTTGATTATATTAATTCAATCCCACTTTTATAACATATTCTTATATTCAATTTATAAGTCCGATTAAAAAAAAGGATCGTGATTCATAACAACTAAATGCCGTAAGTTTTTTTTATATATATTGTTTGCATAATAATTATTTTCTACAAATTTAAATGGATGTTGTGATATTGGTATACAATCATGAATTATGAATGAAAGGAATCTGACATCAAATTATGTTTGCGGCAATACTTATCTTAGGGGCTGTTTGGTTGATTAATTGCTGAATTATTAAGAGGTCTGAATGGTTAAGTGCTGAATCATTAAGTTGGACCTCTTAATGGTTAGTTTTCTTGTCCCACGTTGGTAGGGGAGCCTCATTAAGGTTCAGCCTAGTTCAGTACTTAATGGTTCAGTGCTTAATGGTTCAGCAACATCCCAAATCTTAATGATTCAGACTTAACCATTCCATTCAGAAGCTGAAACAAACGCGCTGAATGCTGAATCATTCAGCGCTGAATGGTTAAGAGCCTCATTAAAAGGCTACCAAACAGCCCCTTAGTCTTGTCCCCATTATAACTATAAATCGATTGTTTTTTTTTAATTTTAATTGAATTCACTCCATAAATTCAATCGGACATAACTACGGATTCATGAGATGAAAATAATATTGTTTATGTTTTTCGGTTGATGTTCTTCACGAACGCATAAGAAAACCGAAAATTTTAGTATATTTTGGTTTGAAAACGGATCAGATCATGTTTCCTAAAAGTTAGGATATTAATTTTATCTCCTATTATTTTCAAAATCAACTAAATCGATAAACTAATTTCGAAATCTTAGAAAATTTTGGAGATAATTAAAATCCCTTTAAATAGGAAACTGATATTATGTAAAATCCCTAAAATTTCAAACCACATTTATTTAGTATTAGTTCTTGAATAATAAGTTTTCGGTTTTAAGGTTAACGAATTTAGTTCTCGGATTATTAGTTAAGTTTTGGATAATGATCCTCAGTGTATAAGTTCTCGGTTTTAAAGCTTTCGATCAGGTTCACGGACAGGAGTTCTCGGTCAAGGTCTTTATCTTCGAAAATCATAATGTTTTTTCGAGAACCCATAATGTTTCCAAGAACCCATCTTATTTATCGAGAACTATCATGTATTCGAGAACCAATATTTTTTCAAGAACTATTAAAGAATCCGAGAACTGTTAAAGTTATACGAAAACATAAGTTATTCGAGTACTCATCAGTAAATCGAGAACTAATTCTGATATTCGAGAACTCGTATAATTTTTTTTGAGAACTCAATTCTTTGAGAACCTATTATTTCGAGAACTCGTAAGCTAATTCGAGAACTCTTCTTTTTTCGGGAACTCATAAGATTAGTGAGAACCCATTATTTTTCGAAATCTCTAATAAAATTTATAGTTTTGATAAAACCTAATGTATCAAGTTTATTCAAAACATTATAAAACCTTGCTTAACTTGCAATAACATTTTGAGGTGTCACTTCTGCCCAAAGGTGATTTGTCACATTAGTTCATTATAAATATCTCGTTAAGCATTGTAGCTCGTTCACATAAGTGCCATAAGGTTTCACTTCTGCCCAATGGTGATGTGTAACAGATTATGTTGGTGAACTGAGCATATTGCATTAGAACTTTGAGTGTCTTACTTCTGCCCAAAGGTGATGGGTTACATTCACTGTTAGCAACTTAATACTTAAATAAATAGCGTATAGCCAAAGCTAGAGCATGCTATTTAAGTAGCTTATGTTGGTGTTATTATATTATTACATCTTCATGTCAAAGTTGATCCTCACAATTAATGATCATTCATTAATATAATGATCATAACTTTAAGTCTGCCTTACATCAATACCCATAACTCGAAACTAATCTCACATTCTTCTGTAAATTACTATCTCAACTAAGTGTTCCACTTTAATTATCAAAACTAAGAAGAGTTATCTTAAACTTTGTTCTTATTAAGTCTTAAATTACCTCTTAAGACGTAACATTCCTACGCTCTATCTGATAAAGTATTACAGAATAACATTGAGCATAAGAAAGTGGGATACACAAAATGTCTCTTATGGTAATCAATAACGCTTTTACTGATTCATATCAGATGAGCTATTAAAGATTCTGAAATTCCTAAGACTAATGTATTATCTATGGAAATGAAAGAATATAAAGAATTCCCAAGAAGCATGAAATAAATAAATCTAACTCTATGTTTAAATGGGATCTGTGAATACATCTTAGTGTTGAATAACATGACCCATAAAGCTAAGGGGTTACAATAAATTTCTAGTGCATAATAACTTTTCCACCAGTACGATTAGATGCATTATGAATAAACTATAACACTCAGAAACATCAAAGTAAAATGAGTGTGTTGATAGCGAATTATGTACAGGAAAAGGAACGCATTAAACTAGAAAAGTTGATGTTATTCACCTTACTACCATTAAACCTAAAAGAGGGAGAATAATTACCATAGATAGGTTAATTATAAGGTCTGGAAACAAAATACAAGTACTACTTTCAGCTATAAGTTTCTCCAAAGGGAAAGTCTTACTAAGCAAAATTGTGCCATTAAGAATAGGCATACACGTTGAGATTACCCATAATTAGAGAGAACAAGTGGCTAAGACATGCATTGCCTAATTAAGGATATTTAACTCCACAAATGCTAATGAATTCCAATTAACACATGATGGTTGAGTCTAGTTTTATACGCTTCCTTACCATAATTCAACAAATACTTAAGATGAGAGTTGGTGGCAAAATTAAGGGCCTATTAACCATTAATAACTAATCTTAGAATTGAAGCTTTATGATACCTTACGATATTCTTGAGATTACTCAAAATTTAGTATCAATACTAAAAGCTACAATTTTTACAGTTACAAAGTTTTAATGACCAAAACAAAGCCACCATTAAGTTAAACTCTCATATTGTTTGTTGTTATTATCTGAATAGAAACCTTATGAAATAAAACTAGATGATCCAATAACGTTTTTCACAACTTTGTTATCATAAAATGAGAATTTAACAAAGGAAAATAAGACCCATGCCATTCATCCACTAAGACCAAAATTTCATGAGAAATCTTGATCAGGTCACTAAAGGATGCTTGGATATCAAATATCATTCTCAGTAACTTTAAAGCATGTGTTAAACGCCCTAATCATTAAATGGCGAAAAGGAATAAATGGGTTTCCATCATAGATCATAACTAATAGACATTAGTGGAGCTTAGATAAATACTCCCCTCGTCCCTATTTAAATGTCATGGGCCCAAAAACACACATTTTAAGAAATCTTTTGTTTGTATGTGGTAAAATGACAATAATATCCTCAAAAGTGGTGATTGTGTTTTGTCTTTTATGGGCAAAACTGGAAATTGCATTTCTCTTTTTGGAAATTGACATTTAATTTGGGACAACCAAAAATAGAAAGATGGACATTTAAATAGGGACGGAGGGAGTATCTAACTGTATCTATTTCGTTTCCTACAGACCAAAATATTGAAGAAATCAATTCATATATACTTAATAAGATTCCCTCTAAGTATGTCCTTAAAATCTCTTATGAAATTTGGACGATAAAGGAAATCGAGTATGAAATATATGAAATATTCTTGTTCACACGCATCGCTAAAACTTATTATGTGGATATACTATGAGACCTAAAAGATTAGTGGGAGCATTAGATGTCCTACTTATGACTTGCAAAAGTTACAGAGGTGGGGGGAACATAAATTTTATCTATCCTCAAATTACACCTCTTGCACTGGACAACGCTCTATCACAACTTGTCTCTTTAGCATTTAACGTACTCCTAACAAAGTTTTGTGGATGCTTAAATATGGGCGAAGTTAGATTTCTTACTAAAGTAATCCTCATCAAGAGAAACGACAATAAACACCATTAGGTTGTTTTCTCTATTAAAATCTATGGATCTTCCAAATGTTAGACCTTAAGCATGCGTGAATTCATTAAGATCTCTAAGGTAAGTGGGAGCAGTAAAGTACTTATTATGACTTTTCGGAAGTACAAGATGCGGGGGAGAGACTCATTAAAATTCGAGACTCATTAAGTTTAATTCCGAATTTAACTTTGATTATTCCTCTTGTACACCTTACTGCACCAACTCTTACACACTTAGAAACTAATGTTGCTCCTTATATACCTGAAAATAAAAACACTTAACTAAAGTTAAGTTTGTATCATAATAAACCCAATGTTCAACTCAGGGGGTCATTTGGGTCTAAAAGCCCACTAACTTTGATGATTATGCAACCTACCTAACTAATACAAAATGGATGTTTGGAAAGATTACCGATCCTACCTCTTCCAATTAAATCATTAGTATCAATCAATCTTCATCAGAATAACGTTTGGGATTTGGTTGAATAAAGTTAAGGTATTCATAATTAAACCAGATCCGAATGGGAACGTTGTAAGATAAGATTGATTGTTAAAGATTATACTCAAGAGGGATTAGATTATCAAAAAATCTTCTTATCTGTATTATAAAAGATTTCTTTGAGGATCATTACCGTCCTAGTAGCTCATAATGACTAAGAGCCACGTTAGATGGACATTAAGATAACTTTCCATAACAATGACCTACATGTTCATTAAGCAACCTGAAAATTCTAAACTGAAGGTTAAGAACACTTAGTCTGTAAGTCAATAAGATCCATGTATGGGTTGATGCAAGCATAAAATGTGTTGGAATCATAATGAAATTAATCTTCATCATGAACTAAGTGGATTAAAGTACCTACCTCAAGATGAGTGGGAGCAATTCATGAAGACTTGTCCTTACATAGATGACGTTTCTCTTGACAAGTATATGTTACTTAAGTCAAAGCATTGCTCATGCATAATTTTGATATGGTGAATATCGGGGATTCCTCTTACATGATAGGAATCAAAATATACCAAGATAGACCCAACGGGATATTAGTTTCATCCCATAAGTTTTACTCTAAGCGGGTCCTTAAGTATGTAACATACAACATTGCTCTCTTTTAGAGGATAATAGGATAATTTGAGGTTATCACCTTATGCTTCGTTAAGTAGAAGACTGATGTAAATTTAAGTCTATACTTGTTTATGATATTGTTTGTATTGCTTGATACTAGACTTGTCTAGATTATTGAAAAACATCTAATGGAACATTACAATATCTTTAAGAAACAAGAGACTATAATCTAAAGAAGAAGTGAGAACCTAAAGTGATTGACTACTCTTACTCTAACTTTGTTATATTCAAAGGAAATCAAGTGTCAATTTCGGGGTATATCATAACGTCGGCAGATATAAGTATTTTATGGAGGAGTCATAAGGAACTGTAACAACAACCTAAGTTATCATGACATAATGTGTTGCTAATCACAACAGAATGGTCATTAAATGTTGTTGCTAAATTTATCAGTTGACTCATAACTTATTAACTCCATATAAATACTAAGTTGAAGACTTACTGTGATAAAGTCAGCTACCATAATTTCTCAAACAGTAACAGTTTGAGAGGAGCTGCATTAGAGTTCGATACGAAATTATTGTTCGCTTATGATTAAGAACAAATAGAGGAAATCAGAATTTTGTATCGAATGCATTCATGATATGCTTACGGATCCAATAACTAAAGGTCTATCACCCATAAGTCTCACTAACGGGCCAACTAAGAGAAAAGGGTATTACTAATGACCATGTACAACTGCACATCGTACTATGAATGACTAATGACTAATGATTAATGATTAATTTTCCTCATTATGATTTGTTTGTCTATTAGTATGCTAAGCTAGCATAATGGCATAAAGACAATAATATAACAAATCTACTAAGGGCATAATGTTAATTGATCCTAATGTTAAGTTTTAAATTTGGGTATAGTATGATTAATGGGGGTCCTAAGTCGAATAAAGACTTAATGGATGTATTTCTCTGCTACATTTTGGGTTTAGAACTAAAATGAGTATTAATCTCTGCAGACTTACGTAATACTCATAATAAATGATTACTCGGCCAAGTGGGAGAATGTTAGAATAAATATAAATTATGTTTATTATAGTTATTATATGGCCATCATTATCATTTATATTATATTGATCAATTACTATAATATCCCTAAGTTTATAATAGGTGATTCTTTGATGGACGGAATTACCCTTACTAAACTAAATTAGAGTGTCCCCTGTGTGTATAAATAGAGAGATAACTAGAGGTATTAGGTTGGACTCTAATAACACCACAACCTAATGTAGCCGCCACCCACCTCTCTCTCTCATTCGATCACTTTGTGATCATTAGCCATCATTAGTGTACACACTAAAGGGAACCCAATCAAGATGATGGTGTCTTCCATTACTGAGGTTCCTGAACGGTTAAGCAAATCAGGTACACTTGATTAAATCTTATGTTTATTTCTTATGTTCTTATTAATATAATCAACAATTATAACAAAATAAAAGTAAGCACATAACTTGAGACCTAAAATCTTAATTCTCCAGATGAAAGGCAGTTTAGGGGTAAATCAATATACCAGCGAAATCATTTTTCAACAAATGGACGATGATTGTAGAGAGAGACCAAATCGAAACCAAAAAAGAACATATAAATCGTTTAGGAAGTCAAGGGGGTGGGTGAGGAAGTACTTTTGTTTGGTCAGATAAAAGAAAGAAAACAAGTGGTGATGTAAAAGGAATTAGGGGTGCTCATAATTCGATTCGGATTCAAAAAATTCGGAATTCAACTTAGTTCGATTCGATCACCAGGAATTCGATTCGATTATTAAGAATTCGAATTCGATTCAATTTGAAATTCGAATAAAAACTGTACATATATTTTTTTCAAATATATATACACACACGGACACATTATTATATACACAAATTTACACATTGAAAAAAAAAAGAACTTCTAAATTTTGGTCAAACTCTAAGAAGTCACAGTGTTTACAACTTTTACCATAACTATATTTTACAAGTTTACCTTATGCATAACAAAACTCTAACAAACTATACTCTCTACTATTTTTACTATTCCCGTATTTGACATATTTATATGTCAAAAATAATGAGTTTGTATTAGTTTTAAAACTAAAAGTAAAACAGTTTATTATTTATGGTGAATTTGAACTAAATCGAATTTATTCGAATTCGATTCGAATTCGAGTTTCTTATTAGAATCGAATACGAATCGAATAAATTGAATTTTAAACGAATACGAATCGAATATGAATTCAGGCAAAAATATTAAAAATTTGAGAAATTCGATTCGAATCATTCAAAAATTCATTATTCGATTCGTTGAACACCCCTAAAAAGGATGAGGCTGGAAAAGGTTGAATGAAGAGAGATCAGAGAAAAGATCAGTGATGGTGGGACACGTAACACACTGCACGTGACAAATGAGTAACAAGTAGTGGTTGTACGTGGCAATAGTGAATTGGCTCTCGCATATGAGTTTTGGTAATTATTGTAGTACTAGTTTTATACCCATCTGTAACACCCCAACCGATGACGGAAACATCGAGGTGTCACGTATGAATGATTGTTCAGTAGCTCATGGTAATACATAAGTTTAAATAATCCTTTAGTTCATTACAGTATTGAATTACATTAAATGTCTTGAATGAAATCTAATACATCCAATAATTAAACAAAGCTTAAAACTTCAAATATCTTCTCATGCTAGCTCTAGACTTCAAGCATCAGTATTTCCTGTTGAGTTCGGAAAAATGGGGGGGTCAACTAGAAGTTGGTGAGAATAGATAAGCCAAGTCAAGCAATAAGTTTTAGAAGAATAAAAGTTTAGCAATTCATATGTCTAATGTAAGTTTAAGTCTACATGAATAAACATGAAGTATAGTATGCACATAATCAATCCTCCGACAAAGTTTAGGTCCATCCCGCATCCACGGTTCTCCTTATAAAGTTTAGGTCCATCCCGCATTCACGGTTCTCCTTATAAAGTTTAGGTCCATCCCGCATTCACGGTTCTCCTTATAAAGTTTAGGTCCATCCCGCATTCGCGGTTCTCCTTATAAAGTTTAGGTCCATCCCGCATTCACGGTTCTCCTTATAAAGTTTAGGTCCATCCCGCATTCACGGTTCTCCTTATAAAGTTTGGAACGATAACAATCACCCGCGCTCCCTATAGAAATGGTCAACGAATCTAGGTGGGGTTGTCAATCCAATAGATCTATCATTGAATATCGTCGGCTTGGCCACAGCTAATGATTATGTAAGTTTAAGTTTAAGTCTAACAGTATTTGTCTAAGTTATGAGGCATTAAAGTTTACAACTAGACATGTATGTAGAATTGCTTAAGTATAAAGTTTCAAGTATAAAGAATTGCAAAAATCATGGTTACGTAAACTCACCTTAGCAAAGTGTTAAGTCTTGTAAAATAAAATAAGTGTAGTCCAACGTTGCCAAGTATTACCCTATGTTTAAGGCAATAAATAAGTCTTTCTAGTCTACAAGTATTTCTAGGGTTCCTAATTTATTTGAAACGTAATAAAAGGAGTGTAACATAAATCATAAAAAAAAACTAATCATAAAAAGTTTTAGTTAATTGTTTGATAAAACAACTTCTAATGGAAATTGTTCAAAATATATAATCAATTGTATACGTTTATAGAAAAAAAAATAATTAGATTTTAATCCTTTAAGGGCTTAGGATAATTATTTCAATTACAATGATTATCTAAAATGAGTTTCATATTAAGAGATTTACATGCTACGTAAATTGCAATGACCCATTTATAACAGCATGTTTTTTTTATTTCATAGATTAAAATAATTTAATAAAATTAGTTTGAACAAAAACTTATAAGTATTAAACTAGTACTAAAAAAATAGTTAATTGGATGACAAACATTAAATAATTTGATATGGGTTTACCATTTTAAATAATTATTAGAAAAAGAAAATATTTTAAACTTCAAATAAGATGCAAAAGAAAAGTTGAGATATGAAGTTTATTTAGTATAAAGGATATGATAGTCCATGTGCCTCAATTATTAGTTTCTTAAACAACAACTTCCCAAACTTGACCAAATTAGGAACAAAGGGCACCTCAAACACATCTTCATATGTGTGTTTGGCAGGAAGCTTGAGATCGAGAAAAAAGAATATAAGACTCACAGTGTCGGAGGAAGAGGCGGTGATGGCGAGCGCCAGAGATTAAGACCATTAAGGGACGGTGGTCTGGAGTTGACGGGTTTTGGTTACCGGTGGCTTGTCGGGAGGACGGAGCGGCGTCCGTTTGACACAAGCAGAAGGGAGGAGACCGAGAAGGTATGGAATGTGGTTCACGACGGTGGTGGATGTTGCGAAACCGCTAGTTCAATACGGGTTTGTAGACGGAATTATCCAGCACACGCCAACCCACAAGAGATCGATAGAGAGTTGGGTCAGGAAATGGTTGATATAAACTTTATGGTTCAACTTGTTTGTTTCATTTCTATACAAGACTATATATACACATACAAACACAACAAAGATGGAGATAAAAGCTCCTCTAGACTTTTACTCAATAATTATACTTTGACTCAATAATTACACATAATTCTTTGACTCAAAGACTTTGACTCCAAGAATTATGTTGTCAAGACTTTGACTCTTGACTCAAGGCTTTGATATATATATATATAAGAAATAAATGTAATCTTCCTTGTTTGAGATTATAAATGTAATTGGAAAAATGATTAGCTTTAAATAAGAAATAAAAAAAATCATTAGTTTGAATTAGAAAATAAAAACACCGTCTTATAAAATGACGATTTTATAAATAGAATTAGGATAGGACATATGTCATGATTGAAGATTTTTTTTTTTAAGTACAATGATAAAAGGAACTTAGAAAAATAGAGTGCACGGATAAAGATAAGAATACTTAGAAATAAATTAGACTTTATATCATGGATCGAGAAATACTTTAATGCAAAACAAATGGGAAAATTCGGGAGGTTACAGTCTCCCCTACTTTTAGAAACTTCGTCCCGAAGTTATAAAAAAAAAACACCGGGTTGACGGTGATTGGGAAATTAGGGCAACTGTGGTTTGGAAAATTTGTGTTAAGGCATGACATGAATTTATAAGTAATAGAATAATATGTTTCGAATAATTTGGGTAAGAGTTTTGATATGTGTGAGTTTTAAGGGTTGGATTAGGTTCGTCTGAAATAGCAAGGAGAATAAGAATCTAACAAAACACTAAACTTAAGTTTTAGGAATTCTAAAAGAAATGTGTGAGTTGATTGACTATGGAAAGACGAAATGAATTACTAGGTAACTAGCGTTTATAATTGATTAGCTACCGAAAAACCTTGATAGAATTTCACACTACCTTAACGTACCTGTAAATTCATGATTACGTTCCGGACCGCAATCACCAATTTACCTTACATTAGGGTTTTGTGTCCTTCTATGACTCTAAACACACATGTAAAACAAATAAAGCAAATAAACCTTGTGATTGAATCATATACAATGTATCCAAAAATGGGTCCAACTGTTGAGCAGGAAAAAGACTTCTACCAGTCAGTGAATAAGAACCTCTACCGATTGTTGAGCAGGTGCGATAGCCTCTACCAGTCGTTGAGCAGGTTGTAGGGCCTCTACCGACTGTTGAGCAGACATGATGACCTCTACTAATCGTTGAGTAGGTTATTTGGTACTCTACTAACTGTTGAGCAAGTACTTCATCCTCTATCAGTTGTTTGATTAAGTGTACCAATTATTACACACATGAATTGCAAATTGATAATATGTACATGTAAGCAATCAAGTATCAAGTATAGCATGCGAGTTGTAATAGAGTTGCCCTAGACAAGGTTAATGACTCTAAGTGTGTCTATAGCAAATAGTTTATATTCCATGACTTCTAGTATCAAATGTTCAAATATGGTAGATAATCGAATTCTCATGTATAACTAAGGATTAAGTTTGATGCAACACACAATCAAGTTTCAATAGTTTGGTTATCATAGAGATCAAGTTCATGTTCAAGAAGGTAAAGAATATGAATTTAGTTCTTGAGAGGATGATGAATAATCTCGAAGCAGAATCAAGGTTGTGAGAGATAGTGAATGTGAAGATAGTTGATAAAGAGTTTATTTTATAGTAAGAGATTATGTAGCAACGTAAATTGTGGGGCTTGAATCAAAGGTTAGAATCAAGTGTATGAGAAAACATGATTGTGGTATATGCCAAATATTGTAAAAATTTCGAACTAGTTGAAAATAAGTAGGGGTCCATGGGGAGTTGGAGATTAAATTTTTTGTTCATGAGCATGGAAGGATTTAAAAATTGGTTTAGTACATAAAAAAAGTCGTTAAATAGTACAAACTAAATGAGCTTTGATTATAATATTCCCATTAATTGGAGATTTTAAACATGACATTAGGTTTTGAAGATCAAGGTTCTATTAAGTGATTTTTAATAGATTAAAGCATTATATAGAAAATCGTTTGTTATGCTAATAAATAGACATTTGAATTTAGAAATTAAGTTTGAGGACATCTTTTGACAAAAACCTGTATTTTTTTCGTAGTTTATAGGTGATAAAAATTTTGAAAAATATTTAGAAATCTTTAGTGTTGTACTAGGTGATGAAAATTTTGAAAATGTTGAAAAAGTTTTTTTTTTAACCCCTCGTCAAGATCAGGCTATGAGGTTACAATTAAATTTATATAATATGTTGAGAAAGGAAATAATATGATTTGGGTAGGGTATTGAAAATAATCGAACAAGTGGCTAAGATGGTAAGATTAAGCTGTAAAATTTTGAGATTTTAGAGCTTAGTTTTAAAGAAAGTGAGTGTAATCATTTATTCATTAAATTAAAACGAATAAATGAAAACGTTGACTTATCAAAGATTCTAGATTCTAATAACATAGTGAACACATGCTTTAGCCTATAAGTGAACACTCATCCCGAGAATTCCCAGGTAGGCATCCGGGTCCCTCGTCTGATTGGGATTTATGCGCAATGCCAGTCCTAGACAGAAAACTCAGAATACAGGCGTTCACCCTTCCAGAATACAGGTAGGCATCCGGGTCCCTCGTTTGGTGTGAATGGAATGTAGACAACCCCACCTGAACCGTCACTATCAACACCGTGAAAACGACGGAGGCGACGGAAGCGGCAGAGTCTTCAAATGATCCGTAGAAAGAGAAGAAAAGATTTAATAACCGTTAAAAGGAAAGAATCAAACGGTGACATGTTTGATAAAAAGAAACACGCAAACCAACCTACAAGTGGTCGGCACCGACGTTTGTTTTTAGTATTATATAACATAATGCCTGATGATTAAAACATATGCAATCAATTTATCATTAGTCAACCTAAGTTGTGGATTTTGGTTGCGCTTTCATGTTTGTATGTCGTGGGAGTGAACGAATTTTATGTTTTTATCGCAACGCAGAGGTCCTAGGTCGACGTAATTCTTTTATTCTATGTTTTATGTTTTGGTCTATATTTTGTGCATTAACATACCGCAACAAGCATGCGTGGTTTAACATTTTTATGTATACTTTTTTGTTTGGTTTAGCGGTCCTGTCACAACGCCCGAATTCTAAATACTAGTTTATGTAAGTGCATAAGTTTCAAGTAAAGGTAATAAGTATATGAGGATAATCATAATAAAAACGTAAAAAAATAATCTAGTGAACCTTTACAAATAAGTCATTAACTTATAAATAATAAATAATTATGTATTACCATGATCCTCTAAGAATGAGTTTTGTAATAATTTAAAAACTCATTTTTAAATTGAAAGAAACAAATAAATGGAAATTTTCTAAGATTTAAAATTTTGTATGCCACTGTATAACACAATGACGCTTTGGCCGAGTGGTTAAGGCGTGTGCCTGCTAAGTACATGGGGTTTCCCCGCGAGAGTTCGAATCTCTCAGGCGTCGCTTATTTTTTAAAAACTTAATAATTAATTATTTAACTGCATTTTAACATTACAAAAACATGAATCATTGGATGATATCTAATGTGCAACTGTTTTAGTGGTCCAAACACTCACATATTTCAAATATTGATATAACAAACACAAACAATGATTTCATTTTAATATAACAAAATTGCTGCAAAATATTTATGGAACTGTAATCTACACTGCCTTCCTAAACCTCTTTGGTTAGGAATTGAATCAAATGAGAATATATTTGGTTGGAAAATGAATGAATCTGGGTACAGGTTATTTTTTTGTACGGGCCAAACGGTTGGATGGGTCAACTTCAGTTTTTATAATATTTTTGATAAACAATTTGTGATATTGATGATTTTTAGGAACATGATATTACAGCATCAATAACAGAAAACCAGAAGATCTTATGACCTCGTTTAATAATAGGGTCGTGTACACGCCACATGGTTGACTGTCCCGAAGTACAATGAGTATAAGAATGAGTGGATATTAAACCCCCTTGATATAAAGCCTATACAAATAAACTCGACAAATGGTTTTGTTGATGTATAAATGCAAACTTGTATTTTGTGTATTTGTAAATATGTAAATAATGAACATATGAATTAGTTTGTATGTAATGTATATGTATGTTAAACTTGGAATACATTTGTAATAGTTAAGTAATTATTCGAAGAAGGCTGCAAATGGGTCAATATGGACAAGATCACATGGCTGCAACAAGAACCGGATTAAATGATTCAAGGCTGCAAATATTGAAAGGACCATAATACCCTTAACAGTTATAATTCAGTTATATTTGGCGCCAAAACTCTTAAACGGTGGCAGTTGTCCTTAACCAACTGACACACCTATTTGACAATAACTTTCATTCACTTTCAGACATGCCTCTTCATTTTGTATGTGTCATTGTTAGTAACCAAGATTGTATCCAAAATAATCCACATAAACCTTGTAACCATTTCTGTCAAGAACATTTGTAGATTATATTTGATCACCATCGATTAGTATCATATCATTGTTGTGTTTGTTATTCAATTATCCGCTGCAAATATCGATCCTAAGTCCAACAAGTTTACAAGGTTTTACTCATTTGGACAAGTCTCAACCTGTTTGACCATTATACCGCGTCTAAACTGACTTATTGTTCCTCTTACAATCAAGAGGAATACTGTTTAGCCAGTGTACCACCTGAAAACAAGTGATCCCATTGAAAAAAATAGCACCCCAAAGAGGTAAACAAGTAGACACTGAAAAGGCTTCTAAGCATATCCTTCAATAAGAGCAAAAACAAAATAATGTTATTATCTGTATGTTGTTGACCTTCAAATTCAGATAGGTATAAGCACAAAAAATGTAAGATTGGTTTTGCCATTCAAAAGGATGTCGCGGGCGCTGACGCAGCTTGTTGCTCGTGTTTACGTGTCAGTTTATTTTAATTTTTGTTATTTAAAATTTATAAGAAGTTCATAGTTTTAATAAGTTTATGAGGTATTATTATTTGATATAGAACCAACGGAAGACATGCTATGCTCCAAAATATGATAAAAATGCAATGTGGTGAATAAAATTTTTATTAATTTTACATTTTCAGAAAGAACTAGGTTTTAACCATTGCGCGCGCGTTGCGGCGCGCAACAACGTTTAAAATACCGTGCCGCCTATTATATAATGACAATGCTCCATACGTACTTGATAGTAGTATCCTGTAGATGGTTTCAATGTGTTGTAACCCAAAAGAGCCAAACCATGATTGGTTTCAAAAGGTATGAGCCAAACCAATATTGACTATGACTAAATAATTATAAAGGCATAAAGATAGCTCTTTGACTATGACTATTGACTGTTGACTGTTGACTGTTGACTAATGATTTATGTCAATAATTACCACATATATTATCCATAAAAAAAGAGCCAAACTTCCCTCCCATCATCAACAAAAAACTTACACCACAACACCACCGTCGACATCGGCTGTGGTGGCGGTTGCCAGAGAATATCGAAGCCAGAAAATCAAAGCTACAAACCACTTGTCGACCGCTCACGTGCGCTGTGTCCGTCACCCAGTGGCGGATTCAGGAATTTTTTCCAGTGGGTTCATGTTTATCGATGCCTCAATTTTATAGGACCGGTCATAAAAAATCCAGGTCGGATCGACGGTTCAGTTTAATAACGTTCATCACATAATAAAAAAAACGATACAGTAATAAAAAATAAAACATCGTCATTTAGAAAATCGACACGTATTTATCCCGAAGTTAAAACATCAAACTTTTATCAAGCTTTGTCCGAATCGAGTTTTTATCGAGATTGAGCACAAAATATGAATTTGAAACATATAAAGAAATCCTAATTTAGGTTTCAGTTTAACAAACAATATAATTTTTACCTAGAGTGGATTTATAGTAATTATAAACAATCATATTTTGAATATACATGATCTGATAAAAAAGAATTTAGACTCATTACGTTGTGTATATACATACACTATAGAAGAAACACTTGGGCCTGTGCCCTGTGGTTTTATTTGATTGAACATAAACAAATTATTAAGTCCATCTTCGAAAGTCAAAATCAACGAGCCTATGCTGGTGACATTTGTGAAATTATTCTTAACTTCCAAACACACAAGTTGTAGGTGGATAGTGAAATACCGAAATCTAGCTGTTAAGAAACTGGAAAAAAAAAGAAATTTATAAAAACATGTCTGATAGAAGGCTCGAACCAAGAACCTCTAAGCTATATGAAGGAGACTTAACAATTGGAACACTTGATCAAGTTTGTTACGGGTTCATAAAGTATATTATCTATGGGTTCAACCCATATTTTATATATAGCTTTCTATTAAAAATCCAAAACCGAGTGGGTTCACGTGAACCCGGACCTCTTAACCTAAATCCGCCCCTGCCGTCACCATTCGTAACCGAAGACGGGAAAACCAACGGACCGATAGGAGGGAGAAGCAATATCTAAGTACTCGGATGTCGTCGATCTAAACATGCAGGGCGAAAAAACAACTCGATGAAGAATGGTCGGAACCTTAACCCTTTCGATTCCCGCCTGCAAGAGTGGAAGACGTTTGTGGGTTTTGTGTAATCAGAGCGTTCTTAACACAAACGTAGAAAGAGGTGAAGCTGCCGCTTCAATTTAGCGATGGTGGGGTCGTCGACTTCGATTTGGGGCAGAACGCGGGTGATCGGTGGTCTTCTAGGGGTTGATATATTGTTGTTTCTGTTGTTATGTAGCGGCAAGCCGCCAACGTTGAAGGCCACCGAACAAAACAAAAGGAATAACATAAGATAAGAAGGTATCCAATGGTTTAGTGAAACTGGCAAGCAATCATTGGGAAAAAGGGGTGGCCACCGACGTTGTGTTTTAGTAATATATATAATATAATATAATGTCATCATATTATATTATTATTACCTAACAGAGTAAGAAATACAGAACGAGACAATCTTTTTGTTTACACAGTATATAAATGTTAAAACAGTGTTTGAAATCACAAAGACGCTTTGGCCGAGTGGTTAAGGCGTGTGCCTGCTAAGTACATGGGGTTTCCCCGCGAGAGTTCGAATCTCTCAGGCGTCGATACGGTTTTTAATTACTAAAGTGACCATTTTGCTTTGTTTATTATGTTTATTACAGAAAAGAAATGAAATTGATGCAAAACGAATTTTTGTTATATAAGTTTTTTTTAGCTGTAAAATGGGGAAAAAGGGTCTAATTACTTTCCTTCTTTAAAAGTTAAAACAAAATAATGTTATTACCTTTATGTTGTTGATCTTTTGGAACCAAATTCAGATGGATGTAAAAAAAAATCCACGTAGGATTGGTTTTGTCATTCAAAAGAGGATCGTTAATGAAAAACTAATATGTTTTAGTGAACTAGTAGCCTGTTCGTACGATGCAGCGGGGAACACAACTACTTTTATGGGTATGCATTATTCGGTTTAATTCAGTTATTAGCCTCAACCAAAACCAAAGTCAACGGTTAAATAATCTTATTAGGCGATTGGGTTATTGGTTCGGTTTATTTGATTAGATTGTCGTTTTTCAGTCCGGTTAAGTTAATTTTGTTAATAACCAAAACTAAACTTTGGCCAAAGTATAAGTCTACTAAAGCATGGACTTAATGCCCCATCTTTTTTTGGGCCCCATTCTATAATGTTAAAAAAATTAACGTATGAAAAAAATATGGTCGTTTAAAAATCGTGGGGGTAATTTCCTTAAAACAAGGAACACATGTAACTATTTTTCGTCTAATTCGGTTTGTTTACGTTTCAGTTATTACTTAAACCTATCATATCATTTTTTATATAAAAAACTATACCAATACTATACTCAAATTAAAAAGAATAAAATGCTCGTTTATATGGTATAATAATATTAAGAAAATATTCACGCACGAAAAAGTTATTGACGTTTAAAAATCATGAGGAGTTGGTTAAATTAAGGGTGTAAAAGTGTAATTACTATTTAAAAAACCAAAATTGAGTAAAGATGGAGGGACATGTGTGTAAGTATTTTTTAAAAGACATGTTTGCCTTAAAAAAATAGTTAGTATCTGCATTGTATTTTGTACTACAATCAATATACTTGTAAAACTTGAATTTTAAGAGATCACTGAGAAATGTATTATAATAAAGTTTAGATGATTTAAGTTCGTTTTCGTTTTTTTTCCTTTGTTTTCGTTTCGGTTATTGCTTAACCCTAACATGTAATATTTTAAAAAAAAAAAAAAAAAAAAACTATAGGAATACTATACTCAAATTAAAGAGAATAAAATTCTCTTTTAAACGGTGTAATAATATTAAGAAAATCTTATCGTCTGAAAAAGTTATTAACGTTTAATAATCGTGGGGTAGTTGGTTAAAATAAATGTGCAAAAGTGTAATTACTATTTAAATAAACAGAAATTGAGTAAAACAAACGAGGCAAATATATAAGTATTGTATAAAGTATAATATAGTATAGATAGATAAGAGGGGAAATTGTAACTAACAAGGGGTATATGTGCAAGTTATGTTTGAAAAGACATAAATACCCTTAAAAAAGTAGTTACTACATGAATTATGTGTTATACTTTAGGCATTTATAGTTGTATTACTTAAAAATTAAGAGGTCCTTATAAAATGTTTTATAAGATAGTATAGATTTACTTCATCGTGATTTATTAAGTAATAAATATGACTATGTTAAGAGGCGAATGATGCTTTGGGCCAGGGGTGGCCCTAGCCCCCCTGTTTTTGGCGTAGTAGTGGAAATCTACGATTTTCGTAGGTAAATTGAGTTCGGGTTAAGTCTGGCCCTCGCCGATTTTCCACTACCGATCAAAAAAAATTGAGTCTGGCCTCCGCCGATTTCAATACCAAACTTCGCCGCTGACTATGTTTGATAACCATGCTTAATCATGTATAATATTTTTTTGACATAGTATGACTATGTTTGATCGATTTATCGATCCGTGTTGAGCAATTATGACAATATTAATTTCTTACCAAAAAAAAAGTCATTTTACGTTGCACTAAGTAACTTTTAGTGTTAATAACAAGTTAACACAATTATATTCCGAGAGTCGTGATAGATAAATCTAATATAAAGTGATAAAGTGTGTGTTACGATATGGCATAGAAATTAATATACTATAATATGAGAAAAACAACAATTTTAATCATGTGAATAAGAATAAATATATATATATATATATATATATATATATATATATATATAAGGGAGAATGTATGTTTAGATGAGCAACAGATCCAGAAGCAACCATTGTAAAGCGCGATTGAGGCAATGGTTTATTAGGTGTAGCTTTTTTTTAAAATGACTGATTTTAACCAATTCTGCCCTAGATGAAAACAAACTCTCATTAGAGTTTCATTTAGGGTATGTTTGGCAAAACTAGCTGGTGGTTTTAACTAGCTTCATTAAAAGTTGTGTATCACATGTAGGGTTGTTCACAAGCCGAGCCGATCCGATCGGAGCTTTGCTCATGTTCGGCTCACTTACAAACCGAACCAAGCGGAGCGGCTCGTTTACAATCAAGCCAAAAACCGAACGAGCATTCTTCGAGCGCAATTTTTCAAGCGAGCGCTGAGCGAGAATCGAGCGGAGAGTAATATGGACGATCATAAAATTAGGATGTTTCCTTCGATGTTTTCATTGTCGGGTGGCAACTAAGGTCGAAATGTCCAATGATAACACTAATATTGAGATCCTAGTGTCCAAGGATGAGGCTTAGATTAAGGCTGGTGAAGTGATGAACATACGTCAGAGAACAGTTGTTGCATTGTGACGTAGGTGTGATATCAAACGACAATTAGCGATGGACGATTAATAACATAAAGAAGTCAAGACTGTCACCTCATGACTTATTGTTTTACTATTAAATCTAATGTTAAAGTTTTATTGAGTTAAGTGGGATAGTTATATTTTGTTTGCATATACTGAGTCAAATCCAATAGAATGTTATATATATAAAGCCATAAATTTATCTGTAAATTGTGTGTCACACCCTCAAATTTCCACTGCAGGGTTTATACCGCGAGGCGCATGACAAACCAGGATCCCATAGCCATAAGTCACTTGAACGACTCTAAATGCCCAAACCATTTAGTTCGTTAAGTTTAAAAGTTTTAACCAAACAAATTAAGTAATAGCGGAAGTGAAATAGTAAAACAATTAAGTTAAAGTATGCGCAAAACACCGCGCCCAAAACCATAAGTAAATAGTTAAATACTCAAAAGCAGTTTAAGTGTTCATAATCCCATGACACTACATGATGCATGCCCTATTCATGCTCCATACCTAATTACCTGCAAAAGCATGCTAACATGTATCAACATAAAGTCGGTGAGTTCACAGTTTGGATAACAAGTATAAAGTAATCGAAAGCGTAGGTCTCCAAGACCCAAAAGTTCAAGTGTCATCAGTTTAAGGGTGTCAGGGGTAGCTAACCCACTCATTGCAACTAAACAGGTGATTATTAGGAACCTTCAGTAATGTGTTAACATACGTTAAACTGCCTTAGGAACTAGTGTCTATCAACACTGGCATTACAGATGTGGTCAGAAGTTCATGCCCATGCTCCCAGCATCGCGAACATGAGGTTGCTGCACAACCTAATAGCGCTATCAACTAATACCCCGTTCGCCTCCAGCGATTAACCCAATAATATGTAAGGACTTTTCAGTGATAGAGTGTTTAGTTCACAAAGGACTGATAAGTTTTAAACTGATTAAAGCGCAATCCACACAAGGATTCGTAAAACCCGACCCACACCAGGAGTCAAAGCATCTCAACCCGAGATGTAAAAGTAGTCCCAACCCGGACTAGAAAAGTAAGTAATTCCCAACCAGGAATTAAAGTGTGTGTCTCCAACCAGAGACGCATGCTTTTGAGAAAAAAGTAGTGAAACTCACCTTAGTATGCAAGCAAGTAAATCCAAACTTCCAAAGTAGGGTGTGCTACTGACTCCCTAGTACATGTGTCACTAAGTGAGTATATGTGTAATATAATTACACCATATAACCCGTTTGTCCAAGACGTTTAAATGTTCAAAACCGTGTAAGTGACACCTAGTGATTCTACATGCATAAGTAAACCCTACGGACCCGTTGGTGAATATGTTGGTTATCATTAGTTTTACAATTCATATGCATCTTATATAAGTGTTCATTCAAGTACATGTCAAATACATACCACATAGGACTCCAATTAGTCACATAAACTCACAATACACAATCTGCGTTTTTAGGACAGATTATGCGCTATGAAAAATAATTTATTAAAAATACTTATCCAGTGAGTTAGACTCCCAAAATTTTACTAAATATTCTAGGGCGTCTACTGGAAAAATCCATATTCTAGGGCGGCCGCTCACAGCTCTTCGGCCCGCGTTGGGTGGCCTGCTTCGTCGTACAACGTGTTTTTTATCGATGTTTTCGCTATTTTGGACCATAATAAGTGTAACCCCATGTGTTAAGACCCCAACCATCCTACCGGTCCACCTATTACGATTTTTATTAACATTTTCGGTTTAAGTTCACGTAATCACGTACAGTTTGCACATAATTTCACAGAGTATCATAGAAGCACATAATTGAAATCAATCTCAATCAATTAATTCACAATTATTTAATTTCATCATTCACCAACGTCCAAGGTTCACTACTCATGTATACAGTCTGGTAATTCCCCGAATTACCACTTCATGCAGTTATTAACCTATAACTGTGCAACGTGTGACCTATCTAGCTAACCCTAGTTAAGTAGAATGCAAGGAATGTAACTAGAGTTTAGTTAAAGTGAGAACCTGAAATTGTGGGGTATCACATTGTGTGTATATTTATTACTAAATAAATAAAAATTTATTCGAGCCAAACCGAGCCGAGCGTACCTTTGCTCGTGCTTGGCTTATTTACAAACCGAACCGAGCCGATCAGCTCATATACAACCGAGCGGAAGATTGAGCGAGCATTTTTCAAGCATTTTCCGAACGAGCCACAAGCAGCGAACGATTTGAACAGCCCTAATCACATGAGTTATAACATTTTTTTTATTTATTATAAGGTTAGAAAATTTAATGTTACATGAGATAGGACCAATAAAATATTAAATAGTTTTTAATAAGCGGAAATATAAAAAGAATTAGTTAAGATAAATATTAAATAAATAAGAGATAACGTGAAATTATGATTTAATTATATTATTTCATATGAGAGAAAATTGAGAAAAATAATAAAGATAAAGATAAAGATTAAACTATAAATTAATAAATATTGATTTAATGTGGGTTATTCTTTAGTGTTTGAACAAAACCCACTAAAAAGTCATTTGTTTTTCATTTTTTGTATAGCACTATGGTACTCGTATTTTGTATAGCACTAAAAAGCACTATACAGAAAAAGAAAAAAAACGTTTTTAGTGGGTTTTTATTCATGCAGAAAAAAAAACACAATGTGTTTAGGTAATTCATTAATCATGTATAGGAAAGTCACAAATAATGTTAAGATAATATATGTATATATATATATATATATGTTTTTGAATCTACATTTACATATAATAACCCACTACCTAAATATATACTCACAGATTTAGTCAGTTTGATAAAAATCTATTTTTTTTTTTTTGTATTTTTGATTGGTGTTGCTGGAAACATTAATTACAAAGGTTGCTAAGCCGGTTAGATGTAGCCTAATATTCTCAGACACCAGGTAAATCTATAGCTGATAAGTGATAATTAATCACTCCACCATGCATCCATCTTAAATCAATCATCATCATGACATATCATTTGGTCCCAATTTGGTTGTTTTTTTCATGTTCACATCACAACTTTAGAATAGTTTGAGGAAATGACAGAGTTGTACGGAGACTTCATTCGAGTGTTGATCCTTTAAAAAAAAGTTTTATGAGCTATCGAGTATTGATCTTTTTAAAAAAATTCCTTGAAAACACGACCTATTTCTTTTACGGTACACACATTTTATCACTTCATATTAGATTTGTCTATCTTAAGAAACACCAGGGGATAATCTAGTTTATATATATCTATACTACTGTATAATGCATTCTTAATGGCCAACATAGTAATTTAACTTTATTTGAGGAGGGTATTATTGTAATTTACCTCAAAGCTCAAGACACATTAATACATTATTTAATAAACTTACATTAATACATTATTTAATAAACTTCTAATTAAATATTATTACACTCATATAAAAAAATCTAATAAAATACACTAATAAATAACTCTTTAAGCAATTGTTGTTGTCAACAAAATCGTGATCCACCTTCACCGCCGTTTGTTAACATCTCGGAAAACACTGTCGTATCCAAGCCACTCCACCACAATAGGTTATGTTACCGTTGTGAACATCTACATATTATCGCCTGAAGAAACAATAAGAAACTCGGGGATTATCACTAATCTCTGAGGTGTTTATACTTATGTAGCCCAAGTACGATCCTTTACCCAAACTGTAGGTTTAACCCAGGATACGAAATACAAATGAGTGTGTGTGTGTTGAGAGTAAAGACACAAAGATGTAAGTGGTTCGGTCAAGCTTGACCTACGTCCACTGTGAAGAGCCGGTTATATATTACTTTGGAGTTTACAAAGTGTTACAAGAAGAACCTAGCTCTAGGATACAAGTATTGATTTTTAGATCCTTTGAAAGGGAGTAAATGTCTTCTATTTATAGTGGAAGTCGTGGGCTTTTGTAGAAAGCCCACGAGGAGTCTTGTACTGTTTGGGCCTTGCCTCGGGCCACCTGCTTCGGGCCCATGAAAAGGGCGGGAAAAAGGACGGCTCTGTTGCTGACGTCATCGGCACTTGGAGCTGCCTTGCCTATAGTACACGTGGCGGCTTGTGAATGGCCGCCGGCGGTATGTCATTCTGACACAGCATGGTTGACTTACCTGCTAGTGTCTGACGTGACCCCTGACAGTAGGTAAGCATTCCAGCTCAGCACTGTAGAGGCAGCATGGTGGAAGCATGGAAGCAGTCACATCACTGTTGGTCGTCAGTGGTTGTTGGACCACAGCGGACACGTGTCACCTTCCGACTGGCGGTATCTCTGATCCTTTACAGGTGGATCTCCCTGATCCTTGATCTTCCGTACCTCGTACAAAAAGCTAGTGAGTAGTGGGATATCCCGTGCGTGGGTGGACGCGCGCCTGCTCTTCCCAAGTAAAGTGGATAAGACTGCTTTACGTGCAATCCTTCTGCTCCTAGCAGAGTGACTTCCGCGTGATCGCTCCGCGGATTGTTATGGAGAGGGATAGGGACGCCTCCTCCGCGCGGATTAGGCTCCCTATCCCTCATCGCCATATTTCCGTCAAGTCTAACTTTTCTTTTATCTTTCCTATCTTCGTTTATCGCTTAGAAATATACATGGCTAATTTAGGAAGCTTTAGAAATGATGACGCTTCATGACAACCTCTTTATTAAAACCAAGCTGCTTAACAGGAATCTAAAACTCTATACTGTCAAAGTAATAGGTGGTAGGTTTTTGTAATTAGATTTATAATCTTGTCACCCAATGTAATCCAATTATTTAAATGTGAGCTTCTTACTTTGAACTGTTATTTTTTTTACTAATGAACTTCTATGACTTCTTTTATCCCACATGAACATTTTCCACTTTCAACCATGAATTTCTTGCAGTCATCTTCATCTTTTGTAAATTATAGGTGTAAAGGAAGTTCAGTGGAAACAGCAGTTACACATTTTAACTTTTATTAGGGAAAGATAGTATAGGTAACCTTAAATCTTTGGCAAATGTAAATGATAGAAGATTTTAAAATTGAAGAGAATTTGTTTTCATTTGATGAACTAAAAGTAAATTTAGGTTAGTCCTTTTAATATAACATGATTTAAAATTTTATAACAATAAAGAATTTTTCTTTAATATCTAAAATATATAATTTTGTTTACTCTTTTGATTGTAACATGATTTAACAATTTATAACCTTAATGGCTAAAATAAAAAATAAACATTTATTCATTATAGTTAGGTAAAATTTGATTTGGGTTTAACTAGGTTTACGCTGTTGTTACCAAGTTCTATAGGTGAATATTTACGATCATGTGCAAATCCTACTTCTTTCTCATATGATGGTCTAATTCAATTGCCTCAAATCATTATGTATAACTAATAATTATACTAGATTTCTTTAGCCCTTTTTTTTTTTTTTTTTTGAAAGACGAATTTCTTGCTCCTTGTTGGGAATCATGGTATCGTATACACAGCAGAAGCGGTTATATATTTAACAAAAACGGATTATATATACAATATATATAATAGCCGATTTTATATATAAATTGTTAATTAATTTTATTAATCCGATTAATAAAATATTCCCAATCAGGATCTCAGTTAAACGCGTATAAACAAATAAAAATAAACAACCATAGAGGGTTTAGTAATCAACCTTTGACGACTACACCGGAATTGTAACACACGGGTTACAACGAATCCTCGCTAGTAGGAAGTTCACAACCGAGCACGAACCAACCGGGAAACAACACTTGCAAGAGGAAGGTGGTGGCTTGTGGTGGTTGATGGCCGAACAAAAAAAGAAGAAGGCGGCGGCCGCAAAAAGCCAAGAAGAGGAGGCAAGGGTTTGTTGTTTTATCAAAAGTGTGCATTAGGGTTTACTCCTTAACCCTCCTTTTATAAGACAATAACTTGCAATAAACCCCTTTGCTAAATATCTTAATACTCCTTAATATTAATCTTATTAACATTAAGTCCCTCAAGATACTCCTTAATATTAATCTTATTAATATTAAATCCCTCAAGACTAAAACAATTATTATTTCATAAATAATAATCCACCAACGCGTGAACTTATCTGATTCGTGTACCAACGTGTAACTCTTCGGATCGTACCGGTTCGGGTTACGTTGATCTCGACTTTTAATTACATCGGACATCCTATATATCCAACAATCTCCCACTTGGACGATTTTAATTAAATGAGTCAACGTGCGCAGAGTTGGACGCCTAGCTGCATCGCATTGCACCCAAACCAGTATGACACTTTACAGTCGTCAACTAGTTCTTTGAGTTCAAGTAACGCTTTACTTAACCAAATACTATAGCCATGATAATTATATCAATAAGTCCCTTCTGTATAGACATCCGTTGATCATAAGACATGGATCATTCATTCTTATATAGTGATCAACTATTCTCTATTCTCGTCTCTAATTCAAAGTGGTCTAACGAACTACCTTAGTCCGAGCGTGGCCACGCGTTTATACCAGTTTGAGTTTTACGAGGGCGCCAGAATGTCTAGGCTTCTAATCCCATAGAAGTACAGAATTCCATCAGCGTCATACAACTCCCACTTAATCTCGAATTTCTCCCAACGCTACCCTTATAGCTACCCATGTTTCAGGATAGTGTAAGATAACATCAAAGATAGTCCTTGATCAATGTAGTTTAATATGTGCCTTAGGAAAAAGGACAGATTGAACATATCAATATCAAAACATCTCATGACATAGATCCATGGAGATCGTTTTGAAGCGAGTTACATCCAATATTATTCCCTAATAATATCTGTGAATTATGATCCTCAAACCCTTGAGCTATTCATCTCATGAATACAACCATCCCAATTCACAATAGTCTTACATTCAAATTCATTCCCATGTAATTTGATCGACTACGGACATTTAGAATACTTTTATTCAAGGATTTAAACATACGAATAAATGAACACAGTTAATAAATATTAAATTTGCATTTAACCCATTAAATCAAATAAACATTCAACATAACTGTCATAGTTCAAAATAAAACATCAATACTAATTACAGATCATGCCCATTGTCTAACAACTCTAAGCCCTATATTTCCAGCATGCTCCTCATGTCTAGCTTGAGGTAAAGGCTTAGTAAAGGGGTCAGCCAGATTTAGATCTGTATGAACTTTGTTCATCATGACGTCTCCACGCTCCACTATTTCTTTAATGTAGTGGAACTTTCTGAGTATATGCCTTGCGGTCTGATGTGACCTTGGTTCCTTTGCAAGAGCAATGGCACCAGTGTTGTCACACAGTATCTCGATTGGTTTCTTTATGCTAGGCACAACATCGAGATCAGTAATGAACTTCTTCATCCAGGCAGCCTCCTTTGCAGCATCCGATGCAGCAATGTATTCTGATTCACAGGTGGATTGAGCAACCACACTTTGCTTAGAGCTCTTCCAAGTAACAGCCCCACCATTCAGAATGAAAACATATCCCGTTTGTGATCTTGAGTCATCACGATCAGTCTGGAAGCTTGCATCAGTATAACACTTAACTGACAGCTCCTCATCCAGTCCTCCATATATTAAGAACATGTCCTTAGTCCTTCTCAAGTACTTAAGAATGTTCTTCACTGCAGCCCAGTGACTCTCTCCTGGATTCTGTTGATATCTACTCGTCATGCTAAGAGCATACGAGACATCAGGTCTAGTACATAACATGGCATACATGATGGAACCAATCGCAGAAGCATATGGAACACCTTCCATTTTCTTCTTTTCCTCTACAGTATTTGCACACTGCTTGTTATCAAGAATGGTTCCATGTGCCATGGGAAAGAGCCCCCTTTTTGAGTCTTGCATTGAGAAGCGTCGTAAGACCTTATCAATATATGTACTTTGACTCAAACCCAATAACCGCTTTGATCTATCTCTATAAATCTTTATTCCCAGAATATAAGCGGCTTCACCAAGATCTTTCATTGCGAAACATTTACCCAACCAGGTCTTAACATCTTTTAGCATAGGGATATTGTTTCCAATGATTAGTATGTCATCTACATACAGTATAAGAAAAGTAATATAGCTCCCACTAGACTTCTTGTAAACACACGGTTCATCTTCGTTCTTGATAAAACCAAACTCTTTGATTTTCTGATCAAAACGGATATTCCAGCTGCGAGATGCTTGCTTTAATCCATAGATGGATTTATTCAGCTTGCACACCTTATTAGGATTCTTCGGATCGACAAAACCTTCAGGTTGAACCATATAGACATCTTCCAGTAAGTGTCCATTAAGGAACACGGTTTTAACATCCATCTGCCATATCTCATAGTCATAATATGCAGCAATGGCAAGTAGAATTCTAATAGACTTAAGCATGGCCACTGGCGAGAAAGTTTCCTCATAGTCAATTCCTTGAGTCTGAGTAAAACCTTTCGCTACAAGCCTTGCTTTGTAGGTTTGCACATTCCCATCCATGTCAGTCTTCTTCTTGAAGATCCATTTGTTTCCCACAGTCCGACATTCAGTAGGAAGATCAACCAAATCCCAAACTTGGTTATCATACATGGATTGCATCTCTGCATTCATGGCTTCTTGCCATTTCTTGGATTCTGAATCCAAGATTGCAGATTTGTAAGTAGTAGGCTCAGCTTCATCAATCATGAAGATATCGTCATACCTTACTGGTGCACGACGATCCCTAATACTTTTCCGAACACTTGGTGTTTCTTGAGTCCTCTCAGGCGCAACTTCAACAACTGGATCAGTTACATCTGGTTCTGTCTGAACAGCTGGTTCAGTCACTTGTGATTCTCGAATTTCTTCAAGATCCACATAGTTATCTCCAATCCCTCGCGCCAGAAGCTCTTCCTCTAAGAAAGTGCCTCTGCGTTTGGTGAAAATCTCATTTTCAGTAGGGTGGTAGAACATGTAACCGATCTTCTTACCGTATCCAACGAAAACCACTTTTTCGCCTCTGGGATCTAGTTTATCCGAAGATTCTAGAGTGACATAAGCATTACATCCCCAGACTTTAAGGTAGGATACATGAGGTTTCTTTCCATGCCATATCTCATAAGGCGTTTTAGTAACCTTTTTCGTCTGAGCTATATTCACAAGTCTTGCGGCGGTCTCCAAAGCATAACTCCAAAAGGATTTTGGAAGGTTTGTTCGACACATCATTGATCGAATCATATCTAATAGAGTTCGATTTCTCCGCTCAGACACACCATTATGTTGCGGTGTTCCAGGTGGAGTGAGTTGTGAAACTATTCCACAATCCTTTAGATGGTCGATGAATTCCTGACTAAGATATTCACCGCCTCGATCTGATCGAAGCATTTTAATAGTTCTATTTAGCTGATTTTCTACTTCGTTTTGTTATTCCTTGAACTTTTCAAGAGTTTCATGTTTATGCTTCATAAGATAAACATAACCATATCTACTGAAATCATCAGTAAATGTAACAAAGTATCTTTCTCCATGTCTTGACATTGTTCTGAATGGACCACATACATCTGTATGTACAAGTCCTAACAGATCATTAGCTCTTTCTCCAACATTTGAAAAAGGTGCTTTTGTTAACTTTCCACTTAAGCATGATTCGCATTTTCCAAACGACTCCGAACCTTTGGAATCCAGGATTCCTGCGGTTTTGAGACGTTTAACACGATTCTCACTTATGTGACCAAGTCTACAATGCCACATATACGTATCATTAAAGTCTAACTTATTACGTTTATGAGAGATATTGCATAATATGTTATCGTTTTGGATTTCTATCTCATAGATCCCATTGTTAGGTTTTGCATCAAAGTAAAATACATCGTTAAAATAAGCAGAAATAAATTCACCATTAAAACGATAATCAAAACCTTGTCTACGCAAAGCATGAAATGAAACAATATTTCTAGTCACACTAGGAATGTAATAAACATTGTTCAAAACAAGTTCTAAACCAGAAGGTAGTAAAAGAACATATTCTCCTATTGCCTTCACTGCAACTCTTTGTCCATTGCCAACATGGACCTCCAAGTCACCTTGTTTCAGTTTTCTAATCTTTCTTAGTCCCTGCAAAAACATTACAAATGTGGAAACCACATCCTGTGTCAAACACCCATGTTTTGCCAAAAAAAAAAAACAAAGATTTCAATAACATATATACCTGAGGACTCTCCTCCAGAAGCCTTGGCTTGCTTTAGTTCAGCTAAATACTTAGCACAGTTCCTTTTCCAGTGCCCAGTTTCATCACAATGAAAACATTTGGCATCTTTCAAAGGTTTCTTGTTGGCAACAGCTTTGCCCTTTCCCTTCCCTTTGCCTTGATAGCCCCTCTTCTTGGTTTTAGGTTTCTTAATCTGACCCTCCCTGATCATTAGCACTGGTGCAGTTTTGCCAGGTATGTTTACCTCAGCAGTTTTGAGCATTTGATGCAATTCTGCAAGTGTCTTCTCCATCCCATTCATATTATAGTTCATAATGAACTGGTCATATGACTTGGGCAATGAGTTCAGGATGATATCCCCAGTTAACTCATCGCTCAAGGGGGATTCCAGACGAGCCAAGTGATCAACATATGCCTTCATTTTTAGCACATGAGTGCCAACTGGTGAACCCTCTTGCATACGAGTGGTTATAAGTGATCGCATCACATCGAACCTCTCATGGCGAGCATTTTGTTGGAACATTTCCATCAGATGCTGATTCATGTCGTATGCATCCATGTCCTCCATGGTCCTTTGAAGTCCAGGGATCATGGAAGCCAGCATCAGACATGAGACTTTCAAAGAGTCATCAAAATGCTTAGCCCAAGCTTTATAAAGCTCACTCTTGGGATTTATGGGTTCATCAGGGACTGGTTCTTCAAGAACATACAATTTGTTCTCCGCTTTGAGAACAATTTTCAAGTTGCGGTGCCAGTCCATGAAGTTGGAGTGGTTCAGTTTGTCCTTCTCTAAGATGGACTTGAGAGAGAAATGGGAGGTGGAATTGTTTTCAGTTGACATCTACAAAGTTCAAAATGAATGTATTAGTATTTCATGTTTAAGTGTCCTAATTATTTTATGACCCAAAAAAACAAAATTAATTAGGATGAGATCCCGATTCATCAATACACAATGAACTGGCTTAGCACTGTCCACTGGCACGATTAGGTAGGTAAACAACGATTGTTAATTGTGTCCACTACACAACTCTCCTTTTGGGGTTATCGCTAAAAGCGATGTATGTTTAACCCCAACTATGCCCACTTGTCAAACAAGCGATGTTTGGTCCTTTACTGTTAACTGTAACACCGGCCTATGTTACACAGGAACCGCGATGATTACCTTCACTCATGATCAACGCCCAGATGCAGGGTCAGCACTAACATTTGGGTTCGATATAGAATGGAGTGTTAACTCGTTAAGGGTGGCATGAAACATCAATTTAAAATTGGGATTTAATTTTAATATTTACCATAAATATATTGAATGACTCGTTAGCATCATGTGAGTCACACAACAGTTTATAAAATCCAATTTTATATTATTCGTGATAATTGAAACTCCTTTCAACACTCGACACGGTATAGTTTTAAATACCCTATTTAAACTACGTTGGTCGTATTATCGCGAATAGACTTGTTTTAATATTAATAAAACTCTTTTTATTAAATATGCTTTTCGGTTTTTATAAAACTTGTTTTAATAAAACCGTTGCCATGATTGTGAAAATTTTATTTATTTTGGGTTATCTAAATTATTACAATAAATAAACCACAGCCACAAAACATAATAATAAAATTAAACGAATCGAGCCCCTAATAGGTCGCCCGTTTCGTTTTAGCCAGAAACGAAACGAACTAGTCAAAAGGGTTTCAAAACAATTTTGATATAGCTCCCACTTGACCCGAGATCTCTATCTTCATGGAACCTGTTCGCCTTTTTTTTTCTTCGTCTTGATCTTGTACTTGAAGGATTACAACAATAAATTTGAAAATACAATAAAATCAAATCTATTCTAATCCTATCTATTACACTGGATCCAATATCCGTTATAAAAAATACAAATCAATAAAGAAATAAAACCATCACAAACACAACCATGACAAGGGTCAAATACCTAGGGCTCGATTCACATCACAATCCATGAACAACTAAAAGCTTTTGATCTTTTGTCAAAATAAACAATTTTTGACAAATAAAACAAAGATCAAAATTATAACTTTACCATCTATACACGTGTAACCGTGGCTCTGATACCACTGTTGGGAATCATGGTATCGTATACATAGCGGAAGCGGTTTATATATTTAACAAAAATGGATTATATATACAATATATATAATAGCCGATTTTATATATAAATTGTTAATTAATTTTATTAATCCGATTAATAAAATATTCCCAATCAGGATCTCAGTTAAACGCGTATAAACAAATAAATAATAAACAACCATAGGGGGTTTAGTAATCAACCTTTGACAACTACACCGGAATTGTAACACGCGGGTTACAACGAATCCTCGCTAGTAGGAAGTTCACAACCGAGCACGAACCAACCGGGAAACAACACTTGCAAGAGGAAGGTGGTGGCTTATGGTGGTTGATGGCCGAACAAAAAAAGAAGAAGGCGGCGACCTTCTTTTCTTTGGTGGCGGCCGCAAAAAGCCAAGAAGAGGAGGCAAGGGTTTGTTGTTTTATCAAAAGTGTGCATTAGGGTTTACTCCTTAACCCTCCTTTTATAAGACAACAACTTACAATAAACCACTTTGCTAAATATCTTAATACTCCTTAATATTAATCTTATTAATATTAAATCCCTCAAGACTAAAACAATTATTATTTCATAAATAATAATCCACCAACGCGTGAACTTATCTGATTCGTGTACCAACGTGTAACTCTTCGGATCGTACCGGTTCGGGTTACGTTGATCTCGACTTTTAATTACATCGGACATCCTATATATCCAACAGGGTTTAACTAGGTTTACGCTGTTGTTACCAAGTTCTATAGGTGAATATTTACGATCATGTGCAAATCCTACCTCTTTCTCATATGATGGTCTAATTCAATTGCCTCAAATCATTATGTATAACTAATAATTATACTAGATTTCTTTAGCCCTTTAGTTTTTTTTTTTTTTTTTTTTTTTTGAAAGACGAATTTCTTGCTTCTTGTGAGACTTGAACTCAAGACCTCACACTTTTAGTGTATTAAAAGGCTTTGCCTTACCACTAGACCACCAGCCCTTTAGTATAATTGATTTAAATAATTTCAACTCCACTACTATGGTTTGAACCAAATTAATCTATATCTATACTACTATAAAATACATTTTGTAAGACGATATGCTAATCTTCAATCAATTTAGAATGCCCTACAAAAAGTTTTATGTATTTAGTACGTATATTTTATGCATAGTAGTGTGTACAGTACATTGTTGTCCTGCATCCTTTGACAAGCCACTGCATTCAATCTCTCCTTAACTACATAAATATTGTTGATGTGTCTTATTATATTATAATATAGGTCAAACTATTTAGTTTTATTTTATCATTTCTTTCATTTTTAAATCTTATTTAAATTTTACAATTTTGGTCAAGAACTCTTATTTATGTCAGGAACTGATGTCGTCGTACCAATCTGTGAAACCATCATCGTGTTGTGTCCCCGCCTCATCGCGCGAGCACCACTCTAGTTACACATAAGAATCTAGTTACACATAAGAAAGGGATACCTACGTTTTATTACATATGTCAACGAGGTGATTAATATATGTTTTGGCGTTTTATTTTAAGATAATAAATGTGATCGTTATGGATATATAACTTGCACTTGTCTATGAGAAGACACTCTAAATCTCTATTCAATTTCTAGTACCTTGTTGTATTCGTGTTAAGGTTTAATGTTTCCCTTTTAAATTAGATTACTAATTTTGCTTTCATCGTTTAAATATTACAATAAGTTGGTCTTTTGCTAACCCATTTTTCGCTTCTTTTTCCCGAAACTATTAGCTTATACCAAAATGATTATATTAATTATGCCAATAATCACCAAATTCACTAATATATTTCACTACCAATCACCATTGGTAGTAGGGGTTTCGTCGATAATCAGTATGTGATACTTCGTTAGAAAAATACGGTGTGGATATTACATAAGGATCATCGACTGGAGTTTCAGCCTCGGATTACCGACGAAAACATACATCTTCTATACGGGGTATCCTTAGATCGATTCAGAAGATGGGAATTCAACAAGATTCGTTATATCAAGGTATTCAATTGAAGAACATACATGTATTCCCTTCTTTTAAAATACAAAGAGAAATAAATAAATGAAACCAATAATTGTAGACACGTATTTTTTTCCAAGTTAGTTTAATTTAGTGACTGTTATTTAATTAACGGTGATAAATGAATGTAGGAGCTATGTGTGGACGTTGCACTTTTACATTTAGTAGCCATAGAAACACTTACCCAAAGGGTACGTATGTTTTAAACCGTTGATTATAGTTTACATATATATAAAGAATTTAAACAATTAATTTCTAACCACCAAAAATAACCAACCCACTTCACTCCCGCCAAAAAACAAAGCAGTCTCGTGTGTATGATCATGTCGGAATCAGGCCATTTGAGGGTCTCATTGGCTTTGTTTGCGAGTTTGTTGTTGTGCGTAAATGCGCAATTTAATTACAAGGAAGCCCTTATGAAATCGATTATTTTCTTGGAGGCACAGCGATCCGGAGACCTTCCTCCGCGCCCTAGGCCTCCATGGAGAGGTGATTCTGCTCTTGAAGATGGAAAATTAGTTGGTGTAAGATCATCCAACATTTTATAAACGTTACTCTAAGGTTAATAAATTTAATTTGTGACATTTTGGCTTGTGGTGTTTGATTTAGGTTGATTTGGTGGGTGGATACTATGATGCTGGAGATAATGTTAAGTATGGATTACCTATGGCTTTCACGGTCACTACATTGGCTTGGGCTGCTTATTTTTATAAGGCGGAGTTAACATCGGCCGGAGAGATGAGAAATGTTTTAGACAGTATCAAATGGGGTACCGATTATTTTCTTAAAGCCAGCCCTGGTCAAAATCGATTGTTTGTTCAGGTTATCCTTTTATATTCATGTTTGGATTCATTTGCCAATTATGTGAGGCTAACTCATTTGGTAGAGACATATGTCTTTTAAATTAGAGGTCTCAGGTTTAAATCTATTTGATTTTAATCAAACTGGTTAACTAATTAAATAAAGGGAAAGTATTTATTTATATTGTATGAAAACATGAAAAAAATATTATAATTATGCCTTAAATAGAAACCACATAAATCGTGATAACAAAGGGCTTCTGGCCTAACGCTATCAATGTACGTAAATAAAAATATTCCTTTATAAGTGGTTGAGGGCTCTAGTAACCTACGGACAAATGTATAAATTTAGAAGTATGATTAAAGGATGTGTGAGTTAATAATTACGAAGAAACAAAATATGCCTTGCATGTGCCTAAATAGTTGCTGAATAATATTATAAATCTTCTAGAATAATATAATATTCATTTTTTTTTTTTCATAAAAATCATTTCACTCCATAAAAACAAAATTTACATTAAAATAGGAGCCAGTTTCACATTTTTAAGGTATATACAGTTTCACATTTTTGACATAAATATATTCCTCATGTTAACGATTTATGTTGTTATAACACTTTGAAGTTTAAGAAGAAAGAGACTTTTATAATGATCGACCATAACTAAATTATATTTGATGAAAGTGACAAATAATATTTTAATTGCATGTTTAATATTACTTCTTTTAGTTTAGTTAGGTTAATTACTAGTATTTAGGATATATACTCACGACATTAAACTAAATCACGTTGTAGTACAATTAATGTTATCATCAGTTACAAAATATAAACATGAATTACCTATCTCTCAATGAATTTGAGTACAAATTGTAGGTAGGCGATCCAGTGTCGGATCATGAGTGTTGGATGAGGCCTGAGAACATGAAATCATCAAGAAAAGTGTTGGAGATTAACCAAAATTCTCCTGGGACCGAGATCGCGGCTGAGACTGCTGCGGCTTTGGCTGCTTCGTCAATTGTTTTTCGCAATGTCCATAGGGGCTACTCTCGCAAGCTCCTTCGCCGTGCCAGAAAGGTTTCTAGCTAATTGATTTTGTTTAAACTGCCTGCTACGTATTTATATGGCTAGTTTTTATTTCTGTTGTTTGAAAAAATTCATTAAATTTGCAGCTCTTTCAATTTGCCAATCAATATAGGGGAACTTTTAATGGTGCATGCCCTTTCTACTGCTCCTACTCTGGTTATCATGTAAACTTCCATTTTTTACTGAGTTTTCTCATCTCAAATTAGGGGTGTCCGCGAGCCAGGCAGCTCTTGAACTAGGGATGAGCACATAGAGCCGAATACCGATACCGTCCCGTCCCGATTCCGATCCTGTACCGAACCGATACCGAATCGAGGGTGTTCGGTATCGGTATCGGTACCCACAATTAGAGGTTTTCGGTTTCAGTATTATCGGTATCGGTACGGGATCGGCATGTTATCGGTATTTTAAGGGATCGGTATGTTATCGGTATTTTAAGGTAAAATACCTATACCATACCGGTACCGTACCGATACCGAACCGATACCGTACCGTACCGTATGTGTTTGGTATCGGTATTGGCTTTAGGGTGTTTTCGGTATCGGTTTTTTTGGGATTGGTATCGGTTGGTACCGATACCGTCCCGAGCTCATCCCTATCTTGAACTACTTGATATCGACTTGATAAAAGTTCGAATCGAGCCAAGCCTAAATGATCAGCTCGTGGACAAAAATAGGCTCATTTATTTAATAAGTGAACCAGAGTTTCACTTATCAAGCTCGAGATGGCTCGCGACCTAAACAAGTCTATTATTTATGTAAGTTTATTTAATATAAATATATATAATAAGTAAAAATTATTATATTTAATATTCTGATAAAAATAACTCATTACATAAATTTATGGAGTTTTCTCATCCCATATTAGGGTGTCCACGAGCCAAACCGCTCTTGAACTACTCGAGATCAACTTGCTAAAAGTTTGAATCGAGACAAGCCTAAATAAGATAGTGTACAAATATAGGCTCGTTTAATGAATGAACCTGATTTTCACTTATCGAGCTCGAGTTGGCTAGCGAGCCTAAACGAGTCTATCCTTTATGTAACTTTTTTATTATATATATAATTTAGATTACTGTAAAAGGCCATATTTCGTGAGAATGGTTAAGAATTGACATGTAGGCATCATGTTTTGTATTAAGCATGATGTTTTGGGTTGTTTTAGCTAGAAAAACATCAAATACAACAAATTAAAACATAATGCAATGAATTATAGCTATGAAACTTAAAGCATAGCTAAAACACACAAATTAACACTTAAAATACACTTGCTTAAATTTCTTGGCATGGTGGTTTAAGTTTTAAGCCTAGAATACATTGTTTTGTGTCTTTAATTGTTATGTTTGGTGTTTTCTAGCCAAAACAATCCAAAACATCACAACTAAGTCCAAAAATGATGCTTACATATCAATTCTTAACTATTCTCACACTTCTCACGAAATATAGCTTTTGTACACTAACTTCACCATGTAAATTTTACATAATAAAAATTGTTATATTTAAAATTCTGATAAAAATAATTCCTTACATAAATTTATGTTATATATAAAAATTTGAACTAAAAAGTTATGTTTTAAAAAACATATGAATTTTAGGTTGAATAAACTCGTGTATTATATATATTAATAGAATAGAATTTAAAATAGTGTAATTCATTAACATATGCAGTCGTCTAGATTTGCATTTAAAAAAGCTAGTTAAATTTTGAAATAAATTTTCAGGATGAGTTACTATGGGGGGCAACATGGCTATACATTGCAACAAGAAGGCCAATATATTTGAAATACATTCGAGATGAGTCCACCAATGCAATTGTTTCAGAGTTCAGCTGGGATCTAAAATTTGCTGGTGCCCAGATCCTGCTATCTCAGGTGTCTTGATAAATCTCTTAGAAAACTGACCATTTTTTTAGTCCTATAAGTTTCATATATTTTCATTTCATAGTGGTTGTGTTTTATATATTTATAAATAAAATAGATTGAAATGCATGTAACAGTTGTATTGGGAAGGACGAAGAGAATTTCAAAGGTTTCAACAACAGGCTGATGGATATATATGTTCAGTTCTTCCAGAAAGCCCCTACCATAAAGCTTTTATCACACCAGGAGGTTTGATTCACTTTAGAGATGGTGCAAATTCACAATATGTGACAGCTACTGCTTTTCTTTTCAGTGTTTACAGTGATTTGTTGGCTAGACATAATAAGCAAGTCGTTTGTGGTTACAAGCGTTTTACAAGTGTTCATCTCTTGAATTTCGCTAAAAAACAGGTATAACGGTGTTTTGATGTAAATTTAGGTCGTAATTGCCCGGTTTCTCTAGTAGTGTGAGTGACCTAAACAACATAATGATTTGGTTAATATTGTTGGAAAATCAGACACTAAATACAAAAAAAAAAAAAAAAAAAAAAAAAAAAAAACAATGAGATTGAACAAGCATGTTCGACTCTTTTATTATTATGAACCGGAAATCAAAACCACACAATTACAATAACCTTAACCTTTTATTTATACTAATTAACCCCCTCTAACTATTAAACTATGACAAGATTAGTACAAAACTTATTATACCATCCATTTGACATTGGGTGTTTGTTTGCAGATGGATTATTTACTAGGGGATAACCCAGTGAATAGATCAATGATGGTAGGTTTTGGTAACAACCCACCGCTTCAGGCGCATCATAGAGGCGCCTCGGTGCCAGTGATGGCCCCGGCCGAAGAAGTAAATTGCGGGATGAGTTTTGTATACTGGTTCAACACTGATAAACCTAACCCTAACGAGCTCACGGGTGCCATTCTCGGTGGTCCGGACAAGCAAGATAGGTTTGTAGACTCGCGGGTTAATTCGTCCTACACCGAGCCATGTACCTATGTCAATTCAGCCGCGATTGGGGTCCTTGCAAGGTTGGCAAAATAATATATGATTTTGATCAAAGTTTGCACATAATATTGAACCCAAATTTAGGGTTCTTTTTGGGAGAGTCCATATAAGTGATCCTATGTAGAAATAGAGATTTGTTTGATGGATTGGATATCTTCATTTGTTGTTTGTTGTAATTACAACAAAGAGGCATAATAGTGGGATAGAGAAAATATATTCCACGTGGGAAACAAGTTTATGATGTCATTAGACATTATAAGTGCAATCATCCTTGGTTGATTTATGTCTTATGTGTTGTGTACAAAAGAAAGTTGTTTCTGCTACTTTATATTATTCTTTTAATAAATTTTTGTTGCTCTTTAATATATGACCAAGTAAAATCACTCTTACCTTTTCTTAAGTTATGCACGAAAACGGGCTAACATGTCTTGATGTTTTTTTTTTTTTTTTATTTAAGAATCTTGTATTATACGTAATTGTTATTCCTTGGGTTATAACATAGAGGAATAAGAACAAATACAAACCAAGGTTTATGTAAAAATAATAGAACCTATAGATGCGCAACACATCGCATATCTTTGAAATATTGACCAACGGCATTTATGTCGTCATAATTTAGTGCAATCTTTAATTCAAATTCTGTAAATTTATTAGGTAGATGGGTGTCATCATTGTCCAACACTTGTAGTCTAGTTGGTTGAGGGTTAAAGTTTTCTATAGGAGACTTGGGTTCAATTCCCACTAACTACATTTGGAGGACATTGGTGGAGGCGAAATGAGGGATGACCCGGTTTTTGGCTTGGGTTCGAGTCCTGATCCCGACCGGTTTTACCAATTATTTCACTGTCGTGCTTTCGGGCATGTGAGTGGTCGTGTTTTCACGGGAATTGGTGGCATTTGGTGGCCGGGTACTCTCGAGTATCTGATTCGCCAAAAGGGTGCCCGAGAGTGCTCGAAAATTGATTCGTTAGCCGTTCAAAAAAAAAAAAAAAGATGGGTGTCATCACACCCAATAATATTGTGTTGTCTCATTTCCATCACACTCTATCACATTCATCACTAAAAACCATAGGGTAGAATGATACCCATCACACTTACTTTTTTTACATAAAAAATAAAAACATTACATTAAATAAAATAAAATAATTACATAAAAAAATAAAAAAATTACATTAAATAAAATTAAAAAAACTTACATTAAATAAAAAAACTAGAAATTAAGTAAAACATTACTAGAAAATATAAAACCTAATTAAATTTTGGGCTAACATTCGTCACGCCGAAACATGTGAAAAGTTCACGCCGACCTCGGTAGCATAGTCGATGTGAGCAAAGTCTTCCTGCACATCTTTTGTTTCATCGGAGAAGGCTAGCACCATTCGCTTAGAAATTTTTTTCGAAGTTTTGACACTTCGATTCGAGGTCCCCGTACTTGTGAGAGATTGAATAACAAGTACGTTGTGTTCCTCCGACAAGTGCACCGAACTCGGCTAAAACTTTTTTCCAGCATGGAGCGCTCCGGCCACGACGACGACCACTGCTCGTTGATGCACCATCGTTGTGTATGTTGTTGTACGTGATCACTAGCACAATTTCCTCCTCTTCTGTCCAAGTATCATTGTGTGATTTTTGTTATTTTTTTGTGATGTGAATAAGGATGATGAGAAGAATTTTGTGATTTTTTTGTGTGTAGTAGAAGATTTTTTTGAATGTGTGTGTAAAAAAAGGGGGTAAATATGTGTATATAGGAAGGTGGCAATTATTATTATTTTTTAATTTTTTGTTTTTGACCGTTAGCCAACGGCTAGCAGCTAGCTAGTGAGTGTGATGGTCATCACACTTTCAATGCATCACAGCCTTATATGATTAAAACCATAAGTAGTGGTTCACTCTCCCTAATGGCGGTTTTCACCACGTGGGCGTTACGTCAATAGTGTAACACCCCAACCGATGGCGGAAACATCGGGGTGCCACGTATTGATGATTGTTCAGTAGCACATGGTGAATAATAAATTCCATTAAATAATTTAAATGAATTACATACAATTGTTCTAGAATTTGTACATCAAATTGAATAAAACTATACACATATCTTCAAGCATCAATTCAAATCTTCAAGCAAATAGAACCTGAAACATGTTAAGTTGAAAATGTTTTGGGTCAACAAAAGTTGGTGAGAATTACATAGGTTTTTGATAATTGAATAAAAATGTTGTGCAATTCATGTGTCATGTCAATCTAGTCCATATGTGAGAACATACTAGAAATAAATCGAGTGCATAATCAACCCTGATGACTGTTATAATATGATACATACCATACGCTCATGGTTCACTTGAATATGTTATGCGATAACAAACACCCACGCTACCTTTGTAGGAGGCACGTATCCGGGTGGGATTGTCAGTCCAATAGATCTATCAATGTATACCGTCGGCTTGTAGGGAGTTAATGATTATGCTAGAATGGTGCTTACTCTAATCATGCTCAAGACATAATGCAACATAGAAAACACATAGACACATTGATGATTGAATTGCAATAATGATGTTATAACATGTTTCACCCCAAAAATGGTGATAAATAAAAGGGGCTATGTAAAACTCACCTTGGTAAAATGTTATATCTGTTGAAAAATAGAATAGTGTGTTGCCCAAATATGTCAAGTATCACCCTATAATAAGGTAACAAATATGTCTAAGTCTATCAAGTCTACAAATGTATAAGTTTCTAGGGCTTCGAATTGGGGATAAATGCTTGTTTGATTAATATGAAAATTGTTTGATAAATGAGAGAATATTAGTAAATAAATAACCAAAAATCTTTTTATAAGAGTTTTAATTTAAGATGGTCACAATAATGTGTTTAAAGTATAAAAATAATTTTTATAAAATTATTTTATTTAAAATAGAATATTAATTCTATTTATAACAATTTGTCAAAATTTAACTTTAATATTTAAAAATACAAAAGTTAAAGAATTATCGGTTTAAAATTCATATTTCTGTTCTAAATATTTAGAAATAATTTGTATAAAATTTTGGTGCAAAAATACCAAAAATTGGATTTATTATGATTTAATTATGATTAAAACTAACAAAAATTGATTAAAAATATTAAATAAATTATTTTTCAGAAATAAAAATCATTTCTGAAAAGCTTAATGTTATAAAAACTCAAGATAATTTTTGTGGAAATTAATAAGATCGTTTTGATATTTTTATAGATTTTTATAAATAAAATAGAATAAACTTGATTTATTTATTATTTATATTAAATAAATAAATTTTTGAAAACTAAAAATTGTAGGTGGAACATTTATATCAGATTAACTAAAAGTAATTTTTTTAGAATTTATAAAAGTGTTTTGGTATTTTAAAATGAATTTATGAATTATAAGCAATATATATATAAGGTTGATAAACAAAGGAAAAAAAAAAGAATAAAAGGGGCGTGGCAGCCGGGTTTCGAACCCGTGTCTGCTGGGTAACAAAGCAACAACACAACCACTTGGTCTAGACCTGTGGTTGTGTTTGGATTCAGTTGGTTTAAATTATATATGTTAACTGTTCTTGATGTTCTTCCCCAATTACACATTTGCGAGCCCTAGATTTTACAATCAGGCAATCCACACAACATTAACCTGATTAACCTTAGGGTTTATGTTGTCTGGGTGCCGATAAACAAAACCCATCAAAAACATTTCACTTACAAAGTTGTTTCGAGCTCGATTGGTCGGTCAATCAAAAAGTCAAAACGAAATCGTATATCAAGATCAGAGTGTTATTGTGAAGAATTTGAGATTGAGAGAGATGAAATGGCGAGTTAGGAACGTTCGCAAATGATCAATTTATAGGATTATACACTGGATCGAAGAAATGGTAAGGTTTGACCACTAATCAATGTCAATCGCGAAATTGGTTTAATTGGTTAACGATTGAATGATCATTAGCGTGTTGATGAGTCACTGATGGCCGATAATTACGACTCCAAGTCAAACCCATGGTTAATTACGCGTTTAATCAATTTAGATTGGTCAAAATGAAAAAGAGAAAAAGAAGAAAAAAGAAAAAAAAATATAAAACATTCTGTTGCTGCTGCTCGACGAACAGCAAGGAAGAAGAAAATAGAGAAGGGAGGTGGCCTTTTATACATTATCAGTTGGATTAAATCACAACATCAGCTGTGGCCCGGTTGGTAAAATCCCATGTGTTGCACGCGTCCGACTCAGGTTCGAGTCCGGCCCGCAGCAAACAAAATTTTTTTTTAAAAAACAAGCACAAAGGGGGAGGAGGAGAAGGGAGTTGGGCTGGGCCTGATGGGCCTCTTGCTGGGCTCCGGTTTTAAATGAAAGGGAAGGGATTTTGGGTTTGATGTTGTGGGCTAGGTTAAAACAAAGCTGATTTTTTTTTAATAATCAAGAATTATTGTTATTATTATTATTATTATTATTATTATTATTATTATAAACTTGGTATATATATTGAAGAAGTAAGAACCTGGGAGGGTACTCTGGATCTTCTATATGATGCAGAATAGGGGACTCTTTCTAACTCTTCTTGAAATAACAAATGTGAAGCCTGTAAAACAGAACACCGTTAGGACTCGCCACAGGATTGGGGGTAATCCTGTGACCACCCTCCGGCGTGAGAATAAGTATTTGTTTGGTGTAAGGGATAAAGTTTATGTGAATTGAGTATTGCAAAATTGTATATCGTCTTTTACCTTTACTCCTCCTTTTATAGTTGCTCCTTTGCCTATCGAGGGGAGACATTCCTTGCATGATTGTCTCTTCGCTGAATTAGCCTTTTGACCAGCTTTCTATTTAATGCGTTTGACTTGTGTTGACTGGTTTGACTTTGTATAGTCGGTGGGCTTTCTATTGTTTGGGCTCATGGTTTTGAGGTTTGGGCTGGGTTTGCCTGGGCCATACCTCGTCATGTCCCCCCAGTCTAGTTATAAGAACTTGTGATTGTTACTAGACTTAAAAATAAAAAAGAAAAAAGTTTTGGGTTTGTTTTGTATTCTTGAAAGCACGTAATGTAATCATGGCTATAACCGTCACATCAACCCTCTATTTAATAGGTTTTAAGTGTGTAGGGAATTGACATGTGGCGGTTCTATATATTTGAATTTTAAACTCTCTTCAACTTTACCCAATCGTTGCTTTCTTCATCAATTGAACGGTTTCTTCTCTTCATTTTTCTCTCGTTCCATTGCTTAATCCTTCCATGGCTCCTAAGGCGAGTTCTTCATGGGTTGCTACGAGCGTATCCGACATTTCTTGCCACTGGCCATCCTTCTCCTCTTTCCTTAGTGATTACCATGTTCCGTTGGAATGGGGGCCTGTGCTTCCTGGTAAGGATGATCGGGCTTTTCCCCTCAAGGAAGGGAAAATCACTTTGTACGGCGAGTTTTTTACTTTTTCTCACTTTCGTTTGCCGGTTACCAATTTCCTTCTTGCTATCCTGTCCTATTATATGGTACACCCCTCCCAATTGCATCCCCTAGGTTTAATAAAAATTCGACATTTTGAATTTTGTGCCCTAGGTTTGGGTAGGGCACCCCTTTTGGAGATTTTCCGTGTATTGTATGTACTGAAGTTCAAAGGAGAATACTTTACTTTTGATCGTCGTCCTGGATCGTTGCCCTGCATTGACAGCTTTCCTCAAAGTGTTCGGGATAAGGATTGGAGGAAAAAAAAATTTACATTGACGAACGTGTTTTTCCTGTTTCTACTCCGATTAGATTTCCGGAGGCTAAATCTAAATTGACTGATGAGTGCCCTCTTCCTTCTGTTTATGAGAAAGATCCTTTGTACCTTGCCCTGACAAATAATCCCACAGAATGTACGTTTATTCCGGAGCGGGCTTTAGTTGCTGTTGGTATGAGCCGGTTATGGGTGGATGAAACTGTGTTCCCGGAGTACAAGCGTGAAGATCAGGGGACCTGGCAATACTTTGACGTCTTGGACGAGGAGGTTTCTTCTCAATTGGTTGAATATGACCGTCCTCTAGGTTCAGATGAGCTTGATGTTCTTAGCCAGACTATTTCTAATTTTTATATCCCGGGGCCAATTATTTCTGCTTCCGAGCAGATAGTTGGCCAGTCCGTATCCACTGTGGAGACCACGCCTACAGGTGTTGATGAAAATCTCCCGAGTCCCGTTGATGCTGATCCTATTAATGTTGCTCCTCCTCAAGGTGAGGGAAATGTTGAGAAGAAAAAGGATAAGAAGAGGAAAACTACGACGACCTTGGATGCTGAAGCCCTTTTAGCCAAGCGGCAGCAGTTATTGGAAATCAAGAAAAAGTCGCTTGGTAAGCATGTTTTTATTTATTTTTGTTGCCTTTCTATTGTTGGTTCCTTCCTTGAATTCAACCATTCTATGCAGGTGACAGGATTTCTGCAAGTACCTCTGCTTCTGCTTCCGGAGGTGCTTCTACATCTGAGGTTTCCAAAGCTATTCCTATCGCTGAGGGTAGCTCTGAGGGGGTTACTGCTGTTTCCTCGTGTGTTCTAGCTAGCTCTGTTCCGGCAACTGTTGTTGCTGTCACGTTGGTTCCGTTATCTACATTGACCCCGGTTTCAGTGACTCTTGTGGCAACTTCTCTATCCTCCACTACTGTTCCAGTCTCTATCCCTTTGCAGCCGGTTTTTTCTGTTGCAGGTCCATCTATGGCTTCTGGTTTTCCTGCTGGTCAGAGTTTTTCCCAGCTCCTTCGGGATGTACAAAAGAACCCTATCCAGTTTCCTGGTGGTTTTAGGACCGACAGTTCGTCGTCTGATGATGCAGGTGGTATCCCAAGCAATGTCTATGCTCCCGGGATTAATTGGCGGTCGTCCTTGAAAGATATCTGTTATGTGCCTAAATGGCATATTGCTGAATCCAGCCGCCTTATCCATCCGGAAGTCATTCGTCATTGGTCTGAGCATGCCTTCCCCCCAGCTGAAAGGTTTTATTTGCAGGGTTTAGATAATGCTCAACTCGCCGAGAACATTCTTGGTGCTGGTGCCAGTTACGCTGCTGCTTCTTATGAAGTCCTTCGCCGGTGGCGGTCAGATCTTGCTCATCTTTTGGAGGCCCGGGATAAACAGGGACCACTTATGTCCCAGAACGACAAACTTGCCAAGCAACTATCTGAGGCTGAAGTTCAATTGGTCTCTCGACAGGTTGCTGTCGACAAGCTTGAGGCGGATAAAGCTCGCATGGTTAAGGGACACATGGAGGAGAAACTGGAAATTCTTCGTGCCAATGATTCACAGGCTGGCATTATCTCTCGTCTTGAAGGACGGGTTGAAGCATTGACCAAAGAACTTACTACTGAGAAAGAGTTCATTGCTCGGAATCAAGCAGAGATGGAGAGGTGTAAACATCTGTCCACCGAGTTCCAAGCTTTCGAGTCCCGGATCAAACGTCTGGAGGAGGAGAAGGATGTTATGGCTGAGAAACTTAAAGAGTGTGAAAGGCAGCTGAATTTATCAAATGACCGTGCTGATCAGGCAGAGGATGCTACCGAAGCTGCCAAGAATCTTGCCATTTCTCTCCAATCTCAGCTGGATCGTTCCCGGGATGATCGTGATTGGTTGATATCCCGGGGTATACCCGCTGCCTAGCGTTTCATCCGGACTAGTCAGACCTACCAGGACCGTATTAACACCTTTTATGAGGTTGCTACGGAATCCGGATATCTTGGTGGGCTCACATATGGGAATGGTCTTGGTCTTGTTGGTCAGAAAGTACCTCCACCCACTGAGCAGGAGAAGGAGGTCGGCACCCGGATCGCTGATTCTATGCAGGCACTGAGCGAAATCCGTACATTTATTTAATGCGAAATGTTGCAAATAGAGCCATTAATCAGTATTAACCAAAAAAATGATGTAATGGTTCACCCACCTTTAATAATTATCTAATTAATATTTATTTGTTTTTTTAATATATATATATATATATATATATATATATATATATATATAGAGAGAGAGAGAGAGAGGGGGGTGGGGGCATTTTTTTGAAGTTTTGACACTTCGATTCTAGGTCCCCGTACTTGTGAGAGATCGAATCACAAGTATGTTGTGTTCCCCCGACAAGTGCATCAAACTCGGCTAAAACTTCTTTCCAGCATGGAGCGACGACGACCACTACTCGTTGATGCACCATCGTTGTGTATGTTGTCGTACGCGATCGCTGGCGCAATTTCCTCCTCTTCTGTCCAAGTAATCATTGTGTGATTTTTGTTATTTTTTGTAATGTGAATAAGGACGATGAGAAGAATTTGTGATTTTTTTTGTGTAGTAGAAGAATTTTTTGAATGTGTGTGTAAAAAAAAGGGTAAATATGTGTATATATAGGTAGGTGGCAATTATTATTATTTTTATTTTTTTGTTTTTAACCGTTAGCCAACGGCTAGCAGCTAGCTAGCGAGCGTGATGGTCATCACACTTTCAATGCATCGCGACCTTATATGATTAAAACCATAAGTAGTGGTTCACGCTCCTTAATGGCGGTTTTCGCCACGTGGACGATACGTCGGTAGCCATTAATCAGTATTAACCAAAAAAATGATGTAATGGTTCACCCACCTTCCATAATTATCTAATTAATATTTATTTATTTTTTAATAAAGTTAGAGAGAGAGAGAGAGAGAGGTGGGGGCGTTTTGTATACCCCCCCCCCCCCGCTAGCCAACGGCTAGTAGCTAGCTAGCGAGCGTGATGGTCATCACACTTTCAATGCATCGCGACCTTATATGATTAAAACCATAAGTAGTGGTTCACGCTCCCTAATGGCGGTTTTCGCCACGTGGACGGTACGTCAGTAGCCATTAATCAGTATTAACCAAAAAAATGATGTAATGGTTCACCCACCTTCAATAATTATCTAATTAATATTTATTTGTTTTTTTAATAAAGTTAGAGAGAGAGAGAGAGAGGTGGGGGCGTTTTGTATACCCCCCCCCTCGCGTTAGTTTTCTTCATTAAGTTTTGTCACGTGGCTTGCATACGAGGGCATATCAGTAAAATCACCCCCTTTCAATTCTCTCCTAAATTCACTTATTATAAACCCTAATTTGAGCTCCTTTATTTTATCTTTCAGCACTGTTTTTTACCCTCTTGGTTACAGCCCTGCATTTCTTATTTACATATCTTATATCAAGTGTTTATATCCATCTTCAGTAGATGTATGTATCTCAGAGCCGGCTATGAGGGTGAGCTGGGTGGTCACCGGCTCCGGGCCCGACCCTTAAATGGGCCCAAACGTTTTTTTTAAAATATGCGTATATATATTAAATTCTATATTTAGGATATATATTTGTGTTTTATACATTAAAGTCTTGTTAGTGGAGTTGAAAAAACCATGTTAATTTAATGTAGAGGTCTTAAGTTCAATCCTTGGCTCTAGCACTATACTCAATTTTTTTTATAATTCACTAGTTTTTATCCCGGGAGCGTCCTGGGTTGAAATATCTAATATGACATAATAAAATATATTATTATTATTATTATTATTTTAAACAAATCTCTGCCATAAGTTATCATATTCAAATATAAAAAAAAACGAATCTCTGCGCCGGGGTATAAATCTAGTGCCATTACAAATGAATTCGGAAGTTTGTAATCGATCATTCTAAAAAGAACTAACATGAAATAAGAAAAAATAGTTAATTATTGAAATATCGAACGCATTAGTCTAAGGGTTATGTGATGCGTTAAAAAATTCATGGGTATATGATCGGGTATATAGTTCGGGTATTTGGGTATGTTGTTTCGGGTAATCGGGTCAGATATCACCTAATCCCAGACCCGACCCAAACTCACAATTTTTTTTTAAACTAATCCCAACCAACACAATACAAAAATAGTCATTTTTTCTCCGTTTTTTATATAGCACTATGGTACTCGTTGGAAAGATAATAAAACGCTAATTAATTTGGTGTAATTTTTTTCTTTAAAAAATCTCGTATATAAAAGATATTAACGTTTAAAAGTTATGGGAGGAAACATGAGAGAGAAAATAATAAAGGTTTAATATTTACATTTAGTGGATTAGGTATTTAATAGATTAAGTTAAACCATATTTATTTTTTTTTTAATTGGTCTAGAGTTGCCACATCACATCTTATGTGGCATCTCTCAAAGGAGAGATTGCATAAGATTATGACATGTAGGATTAATCCCTTTGCAATATATATATACTAGCTGATTACCCCGGGAAGGTCCCGGGGTTGAAAAATTTAATATGATTTAATAAAAAATGATAAAAGAAGAAAACTCAAATCACGAAAAGAGTAAATAAGTTAAACATAATCAATCTTAGTTAAAAAACATTTATTTAAAAAGTTAAAAAAAATAAAAAGCATAAACCATATTAAATATAATACCGTATTAAAAGAATAACATTCAACATATAATCATTTTCACGTAATTTAAAATATGTTACAATTTGACTTTGACTTATATAGATATAGAATTCATGATGGGGGTGAAAAATATAACCATTCTAATAATACTGATACTAATAGTAATAATTATTACTCTTGTAATTAAAAAATAAAAAAATAACCTTGTTATAAGGTGACATCATGTGTTGCAGTGTTGCGCGATTCTTTTCCCTAGCTTTTCTTGATGAAGTATACCTATCCATCTTTAGAAGAGTAAAATTCCAATGATAGCATGGCGATTGGGCTGAATTTCAACATCGTAAATAAGAACCTGGTTTAAAAGAAAAAAACATGATTAATGAATAACCTGAACACTTTGTGTTTTTTTTCTGTATGAACATAACCCCACAAAAAATAGTCGTTTTTTTCTCCGTTTTTTATATAGCACTATGGTACTCGTTGGAAAGATAATAAAACGCTCGTTAATTTGGTGTAATTTTTTTATTTAAAAAATCTCGAATATAAAAGATATTAACGTTTAAAAATTATGGGAGGAACATAAGAGAGAAAAATTTAAATTTGTTTTTAAATTCTTTTTTCCTAAAATAATTCAATTTAATTTTAGTAATTGAGAATTGAGAGATAGAGAGATAAATTTAGGGTTTTATGTTTTTTTTTAATTAAAAAAAATAATTCAAAAACACTAAAATATTTCAATTATGATGCCACGTGATAGTTTCATGGAGAGATTGAAGACACCATTGCACGCCACGTCAGCAATGTTCAATTCTTTTATATATATTAATAGATTAATAGATATAGATTCATCTTTACAAAATTTTGGGCTCAAATTCTTTTTCGCCCAAGGCCCAAATTTTTTTTGACATTTTCGGAGACGGCCTTGATGTATCTAATCTAGTCATATCCATATATTGAGTTCGATATGCTCCATATCCAATAGGAATTCCAACTGGATATCAAGTTATATTGTGGTGTTTCTAATATCTTATATCAAGTCAGAATAACATTAAGATATTAGAACATTCTAATTACAAGGCTCCACTCTTTGATTAATAATAGCTACACAGAAACAAGACCATTAACCGGGTATTCCGACGAGTTCCATGCCATGGTATGTCTGCCCTTTGTTCTTTAAGCGCCGTGTTATTTTTATAGCTCTCAACAAAAAGTGAAATGATAATTGGACAATGTTCATTTTAAGTTCTAATTGGATCTGAAGGTTAAAGGAGCACAAAATTAGGGTTTATATTAAGTAAATTTGGGGGAGAATTGAAGGGGAGGGTGATTTTACTGATATGCCTTCGTGTGCAAGCCACGTGACAAAACTTAATGAAGAAAACTAACCGAGTTAAGCATAAAGAACATAACGTGCAAGATTTTAAAAGATAAAGTATAAAACCAATCAATTTTAAAATTAAAGGGCATTATTTGCAATCGGGTATAAAGCTAACGAACAAAACTTTAATTCAGTCTGATTTTTGTATTCACCGTCTTCGAAGAATAGTTAATATTGGGCCACTATTTTCACCTTCTTCGTTTATTAGATGGAAACATGTTTCTTGATGGTTATACCGTAACCATGGAAACAATGATGATACAAAATAAAAACAACACCATACAATTACATAAATAGCACATACTACCTTCGTTCCTATTTAAATGTTGTGGGGCCAAAAACACACATTTTAAGAAATCTTTTGTTTTTATGTGGTAAAATGACAATAATATCCTCAAAAGTGGTGATTGTGTGGCAAAACTAAAAATTGTATTTCTATTTTTTTAAATGGACATTTAATTTAGGACAAACAAAAATGGAAAAATGAACATTTAAATAGGGACGGAGAAAGTAACAAATATGTCTTCAAATATGGAAATTACACTAAAAACACATAAGAGAACAATAACACCACATTACAATAACATCGTAAAATTTCATACCAACAAAATTAGCACCTTCTTGTTGATATGTTTTATAGCAACACAATTAGACACCTCAATTTAATACCTTCGCAACCAAATAAATTTAAGGGAAAATGGCCAAAATAGCCCTTTGACCGGGCGTTTTGCCTAAATAGCCCCCTTCACCGTCTTTGGAGAGACGGGACACGGTTTCCAAAAGGGCTGAACCGTCTTCCGAGATCCTTTGGATTCCAACCAGTAGCAACCCAACACGTGGCGGTTACGATCCCGATGTCTGCCACCCGGCTCCCGTGGCGGCTTGAGACGTGTCAGCGCCGCAAAGCCGTCTCCGGTGGGGTCCCTGAGACGGTTCACCAACGGCTCAAGTTAAGCCATCTTCGGCTCGGCTTAGCCGAATCCGTTTTGGCTGAACCGTCTTCAGCCATTAATTAATTTTTTTTTTTTTTCAAATTTTGTTTGGTTATAAATATGTGGGTTTGGTTGAAAAAAAAAAACACATTTAAATCAAACCAAATCTTCTCAAATGTTTGTTTCAAGCCAAAATATTTTACCAATCCAAAATATTTTACCAAATCAAAAAAAATCTTCTCAAATGTTTTTTTCAAATTTAGTTTGATTATTCGACGTGTTTTTGAGCTTCAGAATAGCCGAATATTTTTTCGGTAAAAATTATGGCACTTTTTAAACCTAAGCATTTGGGATTTATCTAATCCCATTCAATTGAAAGTTTCTGCTCCGAAGTTTTTCACCCATTTCCAAAAAGCCTTGAAATCCTTTCACCCATTTTCTTTAGCCTCAAGTTGACCTCCAACCACTTGGTAATACATTTGGAGCGAAAGGTTGAAGTGATGGATAGGTTTCGGTCGGAGTTAGTGAGAAGTAAAGCGAAAAAGGCCTCTGTTGGATTGTTATTACATCTACATAATACTACTTGGATTGTTGTTGCATCTACACGTGGGTTAACCCGTGTAATTTGCATCTACGATTTGGTAGTCTATTTTGTTGCCAAGTTCATCCTTTTCCTAAATCTCTATCATGATCTTCTGGATCATCCGTCTTTTACATGTACAAGACGGTCGGATGTGATATTTAGGAGAGTTTGTTCTTTGACTTGTCCGGACCGTTGGTAAGGATCTGTCCGTACATATATTTATGTACGTATTTAAGGTGATGAAGATGAAACTGGACACTGGGTATAAAGTACACTGCGAAAATATATCTTGGCGTTCCAAGCAACGGAAATGTCTCGGTGTTTGACGTGTTGAACGACTTCGTGAATTATTATTGTTTGTATATTGTAATTGTTATAATACTTTAGTTGTATTTTTATTGGATCCCTTTTATTATTTGTTTATGTTAAGTTTGTTTAAGGTCATGTGTTCTCTACTTTTTGGTGTTAAACAAAACAATCCCTTTAAACAATATAAACTTAAAATAAACATTTTTTTTATTAAAACGTAAAATAAAAGGAACATTAAAAGTAAGAAAAAAAAACTAATCCAAAGCCCCGGCGACATCACGAATCATCTGCCACGCTGACAAATGAGTAAAGGGTGGTCGGCCCGAAAACTCGTGCTCAATCTTGGCATGTTCAAGTTTTTCATGGTCCGCAGTCTCTTGTGGGAGTTCACGGATAGCGGTTTGATAAAACCCCTCGAAGAGACGGCACTTGTTTTGCAAGTCCGTCCACTTCCGGTTGAGAGACTCCGTTGACCTGCTTGAACCTCCAACCAAAACTTTGAACTCATTGAGAACGAGTGGCCAAATGGACCCTCGACGTGGTGGGTTTTCTTTAACAGTTATCCAAGCAGTGCACAGGGCAATTTCTTCTTCTTCTGTCCACGGTTTCGGTGCCATTGTGATTTTGGGTTTGGGTTTCTTATCTGTGACGGTGTACTGACGGTCTGTAATGGCAAACCGTCTACTGGCTTTATATAGGAAGGACATATGCGGGTGGGTTAAGCATTTAATAGGGAATATCAATAGATTTCATAGTAAAAATTAGAACATTTTTTAAAACACTAAATAAATTAAAACACTTTATTAATAATAAAAAATACATTAAAAAAAGAACATTACATAACATTATTTTTAATAAAACCTAAATTTAAATATAATCACGTAACAAATGCCACGCGGAAAGATATTCGAATTCTTCGTCGTAGTCCAAAAAGTAGTCGATTTTCGCCAATTCAATGAGCCCTTCCTCGGACTCGTTTGGCGACTCCTCTTTGTTGGAGTTGAAGAACCCTTCGAATACGGTGCACTCCGCCTTGACGTTGTGAAACTTTTCTATAACATCTTGGGTCGTACGGTTTGTCTGACCGCCGACAAGTGTTCGAAACTCGAAAAATACTCTACTCCAGAATGGAGTTGCACGAATTTCTTGACTGGTGTTCGAAACTCGGGTGTTTTCGGCAACATTTCGCCATGCCAGTGTAACCCCAAGGATCTCCTCGTCGGTCCATGAAGACATTTTACTTGGTTTGATTGATGTTTTGTAAGAAAAATATGTGATGTAGTGAAGAATTTGTTAATTTGGCGGGTATTTATAGTGTGAAATAATTTAATTTAATTAAATATTTAATATGGTAGGTAAAAATAAATAAGGACAATTAAAAAAATAAATAAACTTCCAAAATAAGAACATTTTATTAAGAATTGTTTGGACGTGGTAAGCACCTCCAGAAATACATTTTTTCAGCCATGAATCGTCTGTAAGACGAACATGTTTGTTTTAGATCACCGTTCGTAGTAATTGGTTTATCAGTAACCAAATGCTCCATCAGCATACAAAGATATACCGCTTCATTACCAGACAGGGAGTTATGTGGTGCAACATAGTCTTCGTTAAGATTGAAAGTTATACATTTTTCTGGATTACCTGTTTTCTTCCAGAATCTTATGTTCACTAGTAAAGCTCCTAAATAAACTTGTATCTTCGTCAGCTTTGGGTGAACAATGGTTCTGTATTTGTCTCTGATACGAAGGTCTTCGCAAGCATACATAACAAGTTCTTGCGTCACCAACTCTAGTCGCACCAGTAACCATTCCCTATTTTCAAGCTGAACGGGGAAAAAAACAAAATCAACGTCGAAAAATGAAGGAAACGGTTTGAATTTGCCATTGCAATAGTTGGCCAAGTTTTTTGGTACAGATTCTAATAACGAATTATAAAATTCTGGTGGAAGAATTGTCCACCGCATATTTAGCGAAGCATTTTTTTGTAGCTTTCTACTCCTCCAGTTCATCAGTCTTCCAACCCATCCTTCAACATGCTGAAAAATAATTGAATCACAATTTCAGTAAAAAAAATAAAAAAAAAACATTAAAATTTAAGTTATTACTGTTGGTGTGAGGTAGCCGTTAGAACGATAGCCCAACAAAATTCCCCAAAAATTTTTGTCAAGCTCAATACTTCTTGAAAAAACAGCAGAATAACAAAACGGTGCGTCGCCTTTATTGTAGAAGTCAACAACATTAGTTGCCCAATTATCATTCTCATCGTCCGGTATAGCCCATTTGCCGATAACGTTTCCGTGTAAGCTTTGTCGATTACTGATAAATTCTCTTTCTTTGGTAATTTCAGGTTCCTTTGGACGCCTCCATTTTTTTAGTATCCAACTCGAGGAATGTTTCTCTGGTTGAGAAAAGTATTCTTCTGGAGCTATATTTTTATCACGGCCGTCAGACATTTTCTTGAGCGAAACTTCTCCAACAACGTTTTTTAACGACAAAATATTTTACGTTTACAACTACTTATATAAAGATGATTTTAAATATAAATTATTTATTTAAATTTTTAATTTTTTGTTTTTTAAATTTTTAATTGATTAGGGGCCCACAAAATGCACTCTCGGGAACCGTCTGACAGCAATGGGAACCGTCTCCTTGGGAGCCGACTGAGAGGCTTTGGGAACCGTCTCGTCAGACGGGTTAGTATTGGGAACCGTCTCCTCAGACGGGTTAGGCGTTGGGGACCGGACCCGGCTTGTGAGACGGGTTAGGAACCGGAACCGGCTCAGCAGATCGTTCCAAGTACCGGCTCAAAAGACGTGTTGGGAACGGGAACCGGCTCAGCAGATCGTTCCGGGTACCGGCTCAAAAGACGGGTTGGGAACCGGGACCCGGCTTTGTCAGAGGGTTGACTGAGAGGCTTTGGGAACCGAACCCGTCTTGGTCAAACCGTCTCCTGAGACGCTTTGAGAACCGGACCCGGCCCATGCAGCCCGGTCCCACTAGGGTTTACCTTTTGGGGGTAAAAGTAAACTTTCGGTGAAAGTCTCTCCACCGAAAGACGCTACGTTGACGGGAACGCTCTTTTACCGGTTTTCTTGTTTATCATCTATTTTCCGGCGAACGGTTTGCTAGGACTCCGGTCAAAGTATCAGACGACGGTCATTTATAATTAAAAAGGTAATATTAACGTTCCTTTTTAAAGTTTTAAATTTTTTTTTCCATTGAAAACGACACAACACAAACGGGACCACACGACATATTTTTGGTCAAGTGGTCCACCACGAACGTGCTCACCGTCGACCGTTGATTAATTTTTAATTTTGTTTGTTTTTTTGTTGTCCGTTAATCGAGGTTGACCAAACCCGTTTGACCATGTTTAATCCGAATGACTTTGTCGACCCGATGAACGCACATCAAATCCTACAAGAGGAACAGTACGAAGAGTTTTTTCGGCACCCACAACAGCCGAATCCTCCTCGGAGCTTACCTCCTGCGGTAAGCGTTTACTACCATTTTTCATTCAAGTATTTTTATCATTTTTCATTTACCTTGTTCGTTACTAAAAATTTTTTTATAACCTTTTTTTTAGTCTGATACCGAAATAAAAGTCCGAAGTGCCTGGAACAAATTAACACAAATGAATACTAGAATGTCCGAGGCAATGCAAAGGCGTTTTAGGGAGACCGTCTTCGGTCATTTTCTGGATGTTATGAGCCATCTTTGCGAAAGTAATTTGTTACTCTCAGTGGCACAACATCAGATTGAGACGGGACTGCCTAGTATCGACGGCCTTTTTTATCAAATCGGTCCTAACAGTCTTGTATTCACTCCACAACAATTTTGTCTGATAACGGGCCTAAGATTTGGCCGTCACGATGGTTGGGAACTCGTACAATCCCCAACATCGTTTAAAAGACGAATATTTCGTGAGGTGAGTAAGGTATCTTATGAAAGTGTGCTTGCTATTTTCAACGGTGACTGGAGCGATTATGAGGAGGATGATCTTGTCCGTATTTGTATCCTGGTATTGATTGAATCGGTGTTTAAGGGTACCCAAAATACCGCGACCGTGGATGATCTAGTGCTCGATCTTGTTGATGACTTTGTAGTGTTGAATAGATTTCCATGGGGAAGTTATTTTTGGGAAGATTTGGTTAAAAATATCAATAACATGCACCTGATTCAAAAGCGGGGTACAAAGGGCTTCAGTTTAAAATCTTGTAATTGGGTTTTCAAGGTATTAGTTTGTATGAATTATTTACTTTTAATTATTAATTTTAACAAATATTTGAGATATTTCTAAATTTTGTTTAAAAACTTGCAGATCTGGATATATGAGATATTTCCAGAATTTAGAAACGATAGAGATTTTTTTCTTGGTGATGCAATCCCCAGAGTTCTTTCCTGGGGTCCGGGAAAAAAAATGAAGAGGAGCACCATTGATCGTAAGATCACCGAAAATTCTATGGTAATCTTTTGAAATCATTTTCTACGGAATATTTTTTGAAAAACTAAATATAAGTGATAAAATTTGAAAAAAAATTGTTGCGCTTCAGGTTGAAGGGCTTAAGCCGTTTAGGTTTCTACTTCCGAATGACTCTGAGCTGCGCTGTGCCTGGTACACTGATAGTGCCCATTTTTTACGAGCACAAAAATCCTCGTCTCAAGGGTGCTTTAATAAGCCGGCCGAGTTTCATCCGTCTGCCTATGTAAATTTTGATAATACGGCAGCGGATGATGTAAATTTCGATGATCTGCATACGGTTTACGGTGATCAGCCTGTTGATTCGACGGCCAAAAAAAGAAAGTCGGAAACTGTTCCGACAACCTACACTATCAACGATGATTTAATAGAGCAATTTAAAGCGTTGATGGATGATAGGTTGGAAAACTTTTATAATAACAAGTTGAAAGGTTTACTGCCTGAGGTAAAGTTGTCGTATGATTATTATTAATCCGTATTAATTTGTTGAAAAGTTTAAAATAATTAACATTTTTAAATCTTAGGTACGTAAATCCCAACCAACTGGTGTAGAAGGCCCGACGAGCTCGCATCACAATGAAAATGTTGATGAAATTTTTAGCTCGGATGATGTATATAGACCAAACACCGACGGCCTAAAAAAGCCTGAGGTAGTTATGTTTTATTTTATTTTTTTCCTTCATAGTTTAGCATTTAAATTCAAAATAATTGGTTTACTTTTGTCACTTTAACAGTTGAGACGGTCTCAAAGGTCAACAAAGCCAGCCTCATGTATGCTTTCCCCATTCACAACAATAAAAGGTGCAAAAAAAAAGAAGTTCAAATCAAACGATGAAAACAAAAACATAAAACAAATAAAAAAATGGTATCCAAAACAAAAGGATAAACATAGAACTTGTGCACTAATTGGGGGAAATATATTCCCGGATGGCTTTTGGGAAGATCTTTTCGGCGATGATTCACTCGGTTGGTTAGGCAGCGAGGTACTAATTTTTAAATATTTGTTACTTTTATTAACTATGTTTAATTTAATTAATATATTTACCGCAGTTTAATATTGAATATTAAAATTATTTATTATAGCACATATATGGATGGACACACCATCTCTACGAGACTCTTTGGAGCTCAACCTCCCGTTGGAGTATCCTTCCTCCATATTTTGTGGGGGGTTTATTTAGCCGTACTTATAAGCAGTCTTTTAAAGATTTGTTTGATGGGTCATTCGAACCGTTTCCAAACATCGCTGATGTTGACGAGGTTGTTTTTCAAATTTAAATCATGGTTTTGTTTGTTGAACATATTATGATTTGTTTTTAACATTTTGTTTCAAATTATTCGCGATTTAATAGGTATATGTTGTGTTGAATATATGCAAACAACATTGGATCCTCGGAGTTTTTAACCTGCGCCAGCGAACGTTTACCATCTATGACAGGTAAATGTTGAACCTATTTAATGCCGGTTTTCATTAAGTAATAGTGTTAATTTTGATAATGTTTTTTCTATATTTTGCAGTTTACTTGGTTTGGAGGGCTGTGGGGAGGCCAAAAGAGAGGTCATATGCAATGCTAATTATGCATTTGAGCTTTGGCTAAGATCCAATAATTACTACGAATCCGTAAACCCGTACATGTACGCCCCTCCTTTCAAAGTCGTAGAGCCTGAAGATGTACCCCAACAGTCCGGACATCTTGGTGATTGTGGGGTTTGGGTGTGCATATTTATTGAGAGGTTGATTAAAAACGAACCTCTAAATAAATATGAAAACACCCAAGTAGCAGCTTTAAAAATGCGGCACAGGATGGCCTTTGAATTTTATAAGAACGTTTTGCCGGAAGCTGATTCGGTAGATAATAGACAGACTTCCGATGAAGACGAACTGAAATTGTTACCTTAATATTACTAATGTCATTATTATTACTACTCCTCTTGTGTTACATTAGTAGATATGCAAACAAAACCCAACTAACTACCAAAAGTAACTTCAACAATCTGGCCTGCAAACGGTATTTTCTAGCCAAAGCTTGTTGCTCGTCTAACGATTGCCTCATCCCCGGAACGATTTTTTTGCACCTGAAACATTCTGACGCTTCTACCCACCTAATAAATCCACAACCAGCAGTCTGTGGTTTAAAAAAAATAAACAGTTATTTGATGATCATTAAAAGCACACGATAAATATTAAAATTTAATACTTACGCAACACACGAAGTCTCTATCCGGGTTTGCATCAGTTCTCGAGATAAGTATACGTGTAGTTGCACCGCATGAACATATTTCTCTTGACCTGCTAAATCGTCTAGATGAAGACCTTGAAGATGAAGATGATGACTGAGACATGGTGATGGTATATAAACCTCTACACAATTGATGATGAACGGTTGGTGGTAGGTATATTTATAAAAAACGAAAGAGTTATTTGCCAATTTAGTCCTTGACATTTGGCAAAAATTGCAAATTCCACCCGATATTGGTACACCTATCAACCTAGGTCCTTATATAGAAGCTCATTTCACATGCTTTTTAATAGCATAATGACTAACATTCCTGCTCCCGTAGAGAACACAATTTGGGTTAATCCACATAACCAATCAAGTTTTTGGGCTCCAAATGTTCTTGAGTTTTACTACGATGGTGATAGCACATGTTGCTATACAACCTATATGGGGCGTACACCATTAAACAAAGAGTGGTGGGGTGGTATTTTAGGGTACTGTGGAAGCGGATATCTTCAAAAAACGGTAAATACTATGACTGTTACGTTATACGTTATATGAAATGATAATTTTTTTGTGATTTTATTAACATTTATTTACAGCATGTTCGTGCATGGTGCAACAAATTGATGTCGTTAAGGGACATTGAACGACAAAGAAGACCAACAACATGTAGTTATGGTCTTTGGACTGTTCTTCCCCCTAATTTCTATAACCTAATTATTGAACAAGATCACCATGCTTATTGCTACGCAAACGGCTCGAGAAGAATATATCCACCTCTTTGGGAAGTTGATATGGTAAAATACTGTTTTTTTTTTGTATATTTATACCTTTTTATCGTGCTGTATAAAATCTACATTTCGTTTTGGACTGTAATTTTCAGGTATATATACCAGCCTCGATAGACGATGAAAACTGGTTTGTTCTACAAGTTGACATGAAATTACTACAAGTAACAGTGTATTTCCCAAATAACTGTAGTCCCATAGATTGCGGTGATACTTTTTGCATTCATAGAAAAATTCATCAAATTCTTATAGAATTTGAATCTGCTTTCATATGGTTTCTAGGGGCTATAACGTACTGGCAAAAGTCTGGTAGAAACGAAGTTGAATCATTACAATTTTGGGGGGATGTTGTCTGGCCTGTCACCAATAGTCGCATTGGTCGACATTCAGGGGTAATCGTTTGTATGTTGCTGAGAAATCTTGTTCAAAACATGTCATTGACTTGGAGAGAAGGCAGCCTACATGATGCTTGCATGAGATTCAGACGTTTCATGGCAGATGAAATTTATGCTGGTCGTTTTGCACCGTCAAATATTTAAATATTTATCTACCTAGTTTATGTATTGATGTAAAACTTGATATATCGAAGTTATTTGTAATTTTATGTTATAAACATTGTTAAGTAAATAAATTAAAGTAAATAGCACCACTAAAAATCAGCAAGGTTAACAGTCGAACAAGTATTATGAATTACATATTCTGCAAAGTCATCTGCTTCAACGAAAGTGGGGGACGGTGTTTGATGATGATTTTCTTTCTTTGAACCACGCCTAGCAGATTTTGATCGTGAGGCAACAGGAGCTGAACATCGGTCACGATGATGACCGTGAGTTTTACAACGACTGCAATATACAGGCGTAGGTTCCTCGCCTCTCGATAAAATTCGTTTATTTTCACGAGGACGTCCCGACTGTCGTTTTGTGATATGTGGTGGTTGTAGAGGAATCAAATACTCTGGCTGTGACACCCGGCAATTTCCGATCTATACCGATGTGATTTTTATTATTAAAAATTAAATATTTATTTTAAATATTTCTAGTTATTAAGTTTCGGAAGTTTACTAACTGTTTTTACGATCGAAACTGCGACCGGTTAAATTAACGCGATTTAAACGCGTGTTCTGAAAACACGCGTCGGACGTCGAAGATATTTATATTTATGCTCGGTTTTGTATTCCGAACAAAACCGGCTACTTTTTATAATTTATTACCGAGCCTAAAACTAAACCGAGACGTTTACGTTTAAAACGGGTTAGATACGCGGTATTAACCTACCTACCAATAAACCCTAGCTATAAAAGGAAGCTTATCCCTTCCTTCTTCATTCATACCCGCAGCCATACCCCCCCCCCCCAATCTCTCTGCAGCTCTCTCTCTCTCTCTCGCGAGCTCTTTCTCTCTCTCTTTACCCTCTCTCTTCATCTCCCTTGTCCCCCTCTCCTCCTCCCCTCTGTTTCAGAAGCCGGCCGGCCACCATGGGGGTGGCGGCGGCGGCGTGGTGGCTCGGAAAGCCCACGGGGGCCGGGTTTGGGTTCTGATCGGGTTGGGTCTCGAGTTAGTGGTGGTTTTGTTGACTGTGGTGGGTTCGGTGTTAGTGGTGGTTGATGTGATGATGGTGGTTCAAGGGGGGCCGGCGGTGGTGGTGAAGATGGGTCAGACGCTCGTGGGTTTTGGTCGGGGTTTAGGTCGGGTTATGGTGGTTATGGTGGCTCGGCTGTGGTGGTTCTGGTTCAGCGGGTTGGTGGTGTATGGTGGTTGTAGGTGACGGGTTGGTGGGGGTTCGGGTGGTCCGGTTTGAGGGTGGCTCGAGGTGGTTGGTTTGGGGATTTGGCTCGTGGGGCTGATGGCTATGGTTCCGGGTTCTGGTTGGTGGTTCGGGTCACTCGGGTCAAGTTAAGTTCGTGGTTGTTTTGGTTTCGGGTCTCGGGTCTTGTTTCGAGATGGTTTCAACGCGGGTCAGAATCGGGTTCGGGTTAAGGGTGTGGTTCGGATCAAGGTTTGGTGGTTTTGGTGTTCGGGTCAGATTCGGTACGAGATCGGGTTCGGTACGGGTCTTGTTCGGGTCAGATCTGGATGGTCAAGCCTCGGTCAACGCGCGGTCAAAGCTGGTCAAACTTTGGTTCCGGTCTACACGCAGTTCGAGGCGGCTTCGGGTTACTCGCGTGTGATTCGGTATACTTGAATTCGTACATGTTTCATTATTTCATTTTTATAAGCATTGTATTTTATAAAAATATAAATATATATATATATATATATATATATATAGTGCCTCGCGAACGAACCGACAATATTATTATTGATAAGTATATAAAGGCGTGACTTATAAAATCGATACCGGACTAAATTGGTTGGACTATAGTATATATATATTGTCGTGTCTTTGTACAACTAAGTAGTTTATGTGAAAAGTTGTCGAAACGTATAAAGTCTTGTATTGGATAATGATTTTTGGGAAAATTGTAGGCGACTTGTGTCGCCTGGTTTGGACAAAAACAGAGGAAACTCTGCCCAAATTTTTATAAAATCCACGGCGCAACGAAAATAGAATTTGTCGCATATTTATAAATAAAGTTCCCCAAGTGTCGTGGTAAGTGTAGTTGTGCAAAATAGTGACGTTTTGACAAAAGACATGTTTAACAATGATAAGTAAATTCCGGACAACATTTTCAAAACATATATATATACATATAGTTTTGTCAATCATCAAGTATGACGAGCTTTTGAAAGGTTTTCGACAACGAAACTATGTTTATTGTTCGTATTCAAAAATATATAAGCGTCGTATTTACTTGGGAAAGCTTTATGCAAAACAAAGATTCGAATACTTTAAATGTCGGATTTTCGGAATTAATGTAGCATTTATTATTAATTGGAAATTATTAACTATAAGAATTATATTTTTGCCAAGTGTATTTTCCTAAAAGTAAACGTACAAGACAAATGCATTTATTTGACTAACGAGACGAGCTACGGCTCGGGATAAGTTATACGTTTCATAAAATAGTCCAACGTGGTGTGTACACGAATAGTGACAAGTGCGCAACTTGGGTACTATGTCGTGTGTTTACGCATAAGTAAGATAAGTCACGATCGGTTCGTCGAGTTAAAGCATATTAGTACTCGAGTTATACACACGAGTCTAGATAGTTGGATAAACTACCTTTTAGCCGGATTATAGGCTAGGTTTATATGTGTTAGACTTTAAGGTGTCCTTTGTTGTAATAGGGCACGAGGAAGCCGGTCGAGGCTTGGACTTTATTTGCTAGCTTAGCATGGAAATTAAGGTGAGTTCATAACCCCACTTGTTACTGTTTTATAAATGTTTACGGGGTGGAAGACATGCTTCTTTATGAAAAACTGAGGAACTTAAAACGAAACAAAGTTTTGGAAAATGAAATGGGTGCGTGAGTGTCACGGCCCTGTTGTTACTGGTTTTACATTCGGGAAAGAAACATGAGTACTATTTACATCGTTTTAAAGATCATGTTATACTATGGGCACTTTATATTACTATACGGCTTTTATGGAAAGTCCCAGGGGGAAACCATGAATGTGCTGGCATGCACAACGAGGGAAATGTGGATAGATCTATTGTGGCCTCACAAGCCCCACTCGACGGCGGGGCCGGGCGGGTGCATATTGTCTCTACCTATCGGGTTACCGAGGCATCGGTAGCCCAGTCATCTGGGCTGGTATCAACTTTTGGACACGTTTAGTAATGGGTTCCCAACCGTAGTAGTAAAAACACTTAACGTCTAGCTAACGTTCTTATGACATAGTATTAACGGGAATGATCTTTTCAGACTTATGGAAACTCTTTTATAAAAACTTGTGGAATTATTTATGCAAAACTTATGAACTCACCAGCTTTATGTTGACCTTTTTAAGTATGTCTTTCAGGTTTAAACCTTGGTAACGGCACGGTTGGAGTAGTCGACATATTGGGATCGGGGATTCTAGAGGATTAGCAATGGCGTTCAGGATATAAGAGTCTTAGATGCATCTTTCCGCTGCGCTGGCAAAGGCACCAAACGTCGCAACCGACGAGGGAAAAGTCGGGGTGTGACAGTTTGGTATCAGAGCCATAGGTTTTAGCGAACTAGGTGTCTGGGTAGATATCTAGGCTTTAACCTGAGTTTGTTTTGAAGTTGGGACCAAAATTTCTAAGACATGATATTTAGTATGAACGCCTAGGAACTGGAATTCCAACCGTTGCCAAGTATGTTACGTGACTATTAGTGTATCACACTAGCTCAGCGTGCATTCCTTCGGCGCAAGGAACATTTATTTTTCTTATGTGAATAGGAAGTCGGTATTTTCTATAGTGGTATATAGAAAGGACATTGGTATGTAGTGGTTAGGCATACCTCACTGGTGACTGGCGAGTCATCGTTTTAGACTTCAGAGCGGTTATTCACATAGAGTTAGCTGAGTCATTGTTTCTTGGTATGAGGAACAATCTACTTGTTGTATACTACGTGTATTTATGTAAAGTATATATAGTACGTATCGCCAATGGTTGTCGACTCAAGCTTGGACGTATTGGGAACGCACACACGTGTCACGTTTGTTGGACGAGTTGGCAAAGGGATTGTTGCAGCATCTGCGGTCTCGCATCCCGTGTTTGGAGTATGCTATGTCATCAAGGTCGGTTTGGGCTGAAGGCGTCTTGATGAGGCACCTCGTTTTGCTGATGATGCTGTGAAGCGGGAATGCGGACGGGAAGAGCACTCGGAAAGGTGGCGCACACGACGAACATTATATTATGTTGTATATATATACGTGTTATTATATGAATGTGACGAGTGCTCGTGATACAACTTATGATGGAGGTTAATAGGATGATCTGGTGAGGTAAATTTTTGATAACGTAGACGTCACGTTATTGCAAATTTACAGGCACCTGATAGTTCTAAGAAATTCTATCATGAGGGTATCCTATGTGTTGTTGTATATATATTTATATATATAAATAATGGATAAGGGTTTTTTTTTTCATTATTTTGTTGTTACGGACGTGATTGTCGATTCTCCCATGTTCGTGTCATTTGTGACCTTGCTTTTCTTAAACCAGTTTAAGATCTTGATGATCTTGTTTCTTGAACTTCTAAGGTTCATGTTGTAGAACCTAGTTATATCTTTGAGTACGATCTACATCTCTCTTCTTTTGTATTTGTGGCCTTCAACATTCAATCGTAAGGGAATTTAATTTTTGTTGATTCCTTATTCTTTTCACCAAATTAGACACGTATTTTTGTACACGTGTCAATTGTCATATGTTTGAATTCTTTAAACCTGTGAAGGTCCATTGTAGGGCTTCGCATCAAACAATTGTTTCATTAGTGATTTGTTTTATCATTACGTTGCTCGTAATGCTTGTTTTCTAATCTTGATGTGTCAGGCCATTGTGGGCAATGAATCCCTTGATATTTCGTCGATGAGTTTCTTCAAAGTCGACATTTCAGTTGAATCGAATTGTTGGAATTTGATACAGCACCTTGCGGTGAATATTCAATCTACTTGGAATAACGAATGATTTTTATTGACATGTCTCACTTTCATCAACTTGTTTGTTATTGCCTTAAATGCAGACACACCTTGTGGTGTGTAATGAAAAGTTGGTGCACTAGTTGCTTCGTTTGAGGTGCGCCAATTGTATTTGTTGACAGAGTTATTGTTTACACTTTGCATCCAGTTGATTCTGAAACCTTATTTCGTGCCATTTGTACCGGCAAGTCCGTTGACTATTTTTGTTATACTACCATTGGTTCTTGGATGATATCCTACCTCAAATTTTGAGGACAAAATTCCTGTAACATTGGGAGGATGTGACACCCGGCAATTTCCGATCTATACCGATGTGATTTTTATTATTAAAAATTAAATATTTATTTTAAATATTTCTAGTTATTAAGTTTCGGAAGTTTACTGACTGTTTTTACGATCGAAACTGCGACCGGTTAAATTAACGCGATTTAAACGCGTGTTCTGAAAACACGCGTCGGACGTCGAAGATATTTATATTTATGCTCGGTTTTGTATTCCGAACAAAACCGGCTACTTTTTATAATTTATTACCGAGCCTAAAACTAAACCGAGACGTTTACGTTTAAAACGGGTTAGATACGCGGTATTAACCTACCTACCAATAAACCCTAGCTATAAAAGGAAGCTTATCCCTTCCTTCTTCATTCATACCCGCAGCCATACCCCCCCCAATCTCTCTGCAGCTCTCTCTCTCTCTCGCGCGAGCTCTTTCTCTCTCTCTTTACCCTCTCTCTTCATCTCCCTTGTCCCCCTCTCCTCCTCCCCTCTGTTTCAGAAGCCGGCCGGCCACCATGGGGGTGGCGGCGGCGGCGTGGTGGCTCGGAAAGCCCACGGGGGCCGGGTTTGGGTTCTGATCGGGTTGGGTCTCGAGTTAGTGGTGGTTTTGTTGACTGTGGTGGGTTCGGTGTTAGTGGTGGTTGATGTGATGATGGTGGTTCAAGGGGGGCCGGCGGTGGTGGTGAAGATGGGTCAGACGCTCGTGGGTTTTGGTCGGGGTTTAGGTCGGGTTATGGTGGTTATGGTGGCTCGGCTGTGGTGGTTCTGGTTCAGCGGGTTGGTGGTGTATGGTGGTTGTAGGTGACGGGTTGGTGGGGGTTCGGGTGGTCCGGTTTGAGGGTGGCTCGAGGTGGTTGGTTTGGGGATTTGGCTCGTGGGGCTGATGGCTATGGTTCCGGGTTCTGGTTGGTGGTTCGGGTCACTCGGGTCAAGTTAAGTTCGTGGTTGTTTTGGTTTCGGGTCTCGGGTCTTGTTTCGAGATGGTTTCAACGCGGGTCAGAATCGGGTTCGGGTTAAGGGTGTGGTTCGGATCAAGGTTTGGTGGTTTTGGTGTTCGGGTCAGATTCGGTACGAGATCGGGTTCGGTACGGGTCTTGTTCGGGTCAGATCTGGATGGTCAAGCCTCGGTCAACGCGCGGTCAAAGCTGGTCAAACTTTGGTTCCGGTCTACACGCAGTTCGAGGCGGCTTCGGGTTACTCGCGTGTGATTCGGTATACTTGAATTCGTACATGTTTCATTATTTCATTTTTATAAGCATTGTATTTTATAAAAATATAAATATATATATATATATATATATATATAGTGCCTCGCGAACGAACCGACAATATTATTATTGATAAGTATATAAAGGCGTGACTTATAAAATCGATACCGAACTAAATTGGTTGGACTATAGTATATATATATTGTCGTGTCTTTGTACAACTAAGTAGTTTATGTGAAAAGTTGTCGAAACGTATAAAGTCTTGTATTGGATAATGATTTTTGGGAAAATTGTAGGCGACTTGTGTCGCCTGGTTTGGACAAAAACAGAGGAAACTCTGCCCAAATTTTTATAAAATCCACGGCGCAACGAAAATAGAATTTGTCGCATATTTATAAATAAAGTTCCCCAAGTGTCGTGGTAAGTGTAGTTGTGCAAAATAGTGACGTTTTGACAAAAGACATGTTTAACAATGATAAGTAAATTCCGGACAACATTTTCAAAACATATATATATACATATAGTTTTGTCAATCATCAAGTATGACGAGCTTTTGAAAGGTTTTCGACAACGAAACTATGTTTATTGTTCGTATTCAAAAATATATAAGCGTCGTATTTACTTGGGAAAGCTTTATGCAAAACAAAGATTCGAATACTTTAAATGTCGGATTTTCGGAATTAATGTAGCATTTATTATTAATTGGAAATTATTAACTATAAGAATTATATTTTTGCCAAGTGTATTTTCCTAAAAGTAAACGTACAAGACAAATGCATTTATTTGACTAACGAGACGAGCTACGGCTCGGGATAAGTTATACGTTTCATAAAATAGTCCAACGTGGTGTGTACACGAATAGTGACAAGTGCGCAACTTGGGTACTATGTCGTGTGTTTACGCATAAGTAAGATAAGTCACGATCGGTTCGTCGAGTTAAAGCATATTAGTACTCGAGTTATACACACGAGTCTAGATAGTTGGATAAACTACCTTTTAGCCGGATTATAGGCTAGGTTTATATGTGTTAGACTTTAAGGTGTCCTTTGTTGTAATAGGGCACGAGGAAGCCGGTCGAGGCTTGGACTTTATTTGCTAGCTTAGCATGGAAATTAAGGTGAGTTCATAACCCCACTTGTTACTGTTTTATAAATGTTTACGGGGTGGAAGACATGCTTCTTTATGAAAAACTGAGGAACTTAAAACGAAACAAAGTTTTGGAAAATGAAATGGGTGCGTGAGTGTCACGGCCCTGTTGTTACTGGTTTTACATTCGGGAAAGAAACATGAGTACTATTTACATCGTTTTAAAGATCATGTTATACTATGGGCACTTTATATTACTATACGGCTTTTATGGAAAGTCCCAGGGGGAAACCATGAATGTGCTGGCATGCACAACGAGGGAAATGTGGATAGATCTATTGTGGCCTCACAAGCCCCACTCGACGGCGGGGCCGGGCGGGTGCATATTGTCTCTACCTATCGGGTTACCGAGGCATCGGTAGCCCAGTCATCTGGGCTGGTATCAACTTTTGGACACGTTTAGTAATGGGTTCCCAACCGTAGTAGTAAAAACACTTAACGTCTAGCTAACGTTCTTATGACATAGTATTAACGGGAATGATCTTTTCAGACTTATGGAAACTCTTTTATAAAAACTTGTGGAATTATTTATGCAAAACTTATGAACTCACCAGCTTTATGTTGACCTTTTTAAGTATGTCTTTCAGGTTTAAACCTTGGTAACGGCACGGTTGGAGTAGTCGACATATTGGGATCGGGGATTCTAGAGGATTAGCAATGGCGTTCAGGATATAAGAGTCTTAGATGCATCTTTCCGCTGCGCTGGCAAAGGCACCAAACGTCTCAACCGACGAGGGAAAAGTCGGGGTGTGACACTGGCGTCTCCCATTCAGACCTGTGGGGTAAAGGATAAATGGCCTCTTCATATGTTGTTTTGTATAACTGGTTGCTATACCAAGGTGACGTATAATGACTGCAGTCCTGTTCCTTCAGTAATTTTGATACTGCAATCATGTGGCCACATGGGAAACCAGATATCTGGGGAACACAACAACTGCATGTTTCATTAGACAGATCAACAAAACCATTTTTCCCACCGTCTAGAACTTGAAAAGTGTTAACCCCAACGCCATAAGCCTTCCACGTTCTAGAATATTCAATCTTTTTAATAATTTTTTTTACCGCGAAAGGAGTCAGTACGTGTTTATTTTGAATAGCCTCATTTCGGCGTTCGTAATACCATTGTTGAAGTTTTTGTCTAAAAAATTCAACCAAATGGGTGATTGGAACTTTTCGTTCGTCCTTAGATAAGGCGTTGATTGACTCTGCACTGTTAGATGTCAAATAATGATATCGTTTCCCCGAACAGTGTGCTCTTGACCACTTATGTAAACCGATACTCAATAGAGTATTCCTAACCCGTGATAGGGCTGCACACAGCGCGTTAAAACTTTCTTCAAAATCAGACACCCGGTAAGCTTTACAAGTGTTCCACCACAGTGTCTCTAAATCCTTCTTTTTGCTTTTTGGTATCTTTAAGTTCACCATCAAATGTCGACAGCACAACCCGTGAAAGGCATTAGGAAAAACCGTCCGAACTGCCAAATCTATTGAGTTGGCTCTGTCAGATATGATCGCCAAATCCGGGTGCTCACCGATACACTCTTTAAGTTTCGATAAGAACCACGTCCAACTCTCACCGTCCTCGGATTTGCCGATACCATATCCAACGGGTAAAATTTGGTTGTTACCATCCATGCCAACAGCAAGGAATAACGTTCCCTTAAACTCACCTTTTAAGTGTGCCGCGTCTGTAATAATGACCGGTCTTAAAGACAGAAGAAAACTCCGAATCTATTTAATAAAATAAAAAACAGATAAATTTTAGACTTCAGTAAACCAAAACATCAATAATTTATTTAAGTTGGTATGAAAATAGGTAAAAATATTTTACTGACCGTTGCACCAATGGCAATAAAAAGCATTTCAAAACGATTGTCTTCATCAGTTTTAATCTCAGTAACAGTCCCTGGATTTGCATTTCGCAAATTATAGCAGTAGAACGGAAGCTCAGAAAACGATTGTTTGCTACTTCCTTGCAAAAGCTCAAGTGCATGACACTTCCCCCGCCAAGCTTGAGTATATGATATATCAACCTTAAATCTTTCTCGAAAATCTTGTACTATTTCGTTTCCACGATAAACACGTCTAGTATCTCGCAATTGGTGCTTCAGTATGCTACCAATTACTTGCGGGTTAGCTTGACGAAGATGGGGATGTGTTTGAGTTTTAGAACATGTGTGGTTATTGTTAAAAAATGTAACAAAAAACGTGTCTGAAGTTGGGACAGAACGTGACCTAAATTGTCAATCACAATCATCAACTACACATGAAATTTCATACCTCGTTTTAGATGACCTGTCGACTTTATAGGAAAAACGTTCAGACAAACAAAAATTTCCTAACTGCAATTTCAATTCATCTTTGTTACGAAATACGGAACCTTCAGAAAAAACTAAAGAGCTTTTGGTTATATCTGAAAACAATTCAGGACTTGGCTTTCCATAAAATTCTTCTTTTTCAGCTTTCTCATCATCGAAATTTCCAAAACACCCATATGGTGTGTAATGATCAAAATTTTCTATAGACACATTTAGATCAGGGACTTTTGAATCATTTGAAGGTACGTCATTTAAATGAGCATTACTAGACGAACCCACACCTGGTTCATCTACAACATACAACTTCAATACTTCATGGGGGTTTTGCAAAGCAACTTTAAAAAGAAAAGATACATCACGATCATTAAAAATGTCGATTGCATCATCAAAAGCTGACATTTTATAAGATAACCTTGAAATGTTTGGAATCTCACACACATCGGAAACTACATTTAAAAAACTAAGATACGAGATATTTGAATCAATTTCAAAACCACGTCTTTTACAGCTACTATCAACAACGTATTCCATTCGACCGTTGACAACTTCCCACCTGCCTCCACTATAGATTATAAAACTAACCATTTTAAAAAACACAACTTTTTTTTAACACTTGGAAAGAAAAATAAGGAATACAAGAAAAAATTCAAACAAAATTGTTACAAAATTTACTAATTTTATAACAAACGGTTCGTCATGGACGTCACATCACCGAAAACGTCTCCGTCGATGTACGACGTCCGGCACCGAGTCGGTGCAGAAACAGTAAAAAGACGGTACGGGAAGCCGTCTTTTTCGTACCCGCTGACGTCTCAGGAGACGGTTGATAAATTTTAAAAGACGTCACCGGAGACGGCTTTTTCGTACCCGAACCGGCTCAGGAGCCGTCTCCGGTGGGATCGGATATATTATTTTATTATAAGCCGAGCCGAAGACGGCTTAACTTGAGCCGTTGGTGAACCGTCTCAGGGACCCCACCGGAGACGGCTTTGCGGCGCTGACACGTCTCAAGCCGCCACGGGAGCCGAGTGGCAGACATCGGGATCGTAACCGCCACGTGTTGGGTTGCTACTGGTTGGAATCCAAAGGATCTCGGAAGACGGTTCAGCCCTTTTGGAAACCGTGTCTCGTCTCTCCAAAGACGGTGGAGGGGGCTATTTAGGCAAAACGCCCGGTCAAGGGGGTATTTTGGCCATTTTCCCTAAATTTAATATAAAATTAATTATTATACTTTAAATAAACTTTTTTTTACTTAAAGAACTTCACTAAGTTCAAATGTATGTTAGCTAAAAGAATAAAAATAAAAAATATGTAAGACAATTGTTTTTTAGAGTAAAGATCAAATACAAAGTGTTTTTCGGTAAAAACTGTGAGAATCAAAGGGGGTAAAAAAAATTTTTTTTTTTTTTTTTAGAATTTTTTTTCCCATGTGCTTAAACATTTTTTATAGATGAATAATACAAAAGCCAATGATCTCCAGCCCAGCTGGTTTGAGGTAGGGTGGGTTTTCCCTTAGGGGTTCCCATCCTGGGGGTAGGTCACAAGTTCGATTCATGCACACCACAAAAAAAATTCCCCATGATGGTTTGAGCTTAGGCAAGGAGGACACCAGTGTGTGGGTAGGGATTCGAACTTGAGATCGCTAGGTTAGGGTTGTACAAGGATTTCCACTGAACTAAGCCTTTCAAAAAAAAGATGAATAATACAAAAAAAAAATTAAAAAAGAAATTTTTTTTAGTGTAATTATGTAATTACTCTACACGTAATTACTATACACCAAAATTTTATTTATTTATTTTTTTTAGTTTTCAATATTATAGTACATGTTTAACAATATGGGAAAAAAATTTGAAAAAAAAAATAAAAAAAAAATTCTCTCCTTTGATTCTTACAGTTCTTACCGAAAAAACACTTTGTACCGGATCTTTCCCTGTTTTTGTAAATGATATCTTACCATTTTCAAATTTTTGATATAATGGTAAATAATAGTAAAATTCAATATGTTGAATAATAAAATTAAAAAATAGGTTGTATCAAAAAAATTAAAGTTAATTCCTATTTGAAAAAAAAAATGTTCACAAAATTAACTTAACAAAATTAATAAATGTCCCGTCAATGTTCAGTTTTTACATATAAATTTTGCTGATTGTATATGTTAGCAAATTAAATAATTTTTTATTTTATTAGTATAATACACAAACTTTTCAAACGTGTTTTCTTATACGTAACTTTTTTATTAATTATATAAAATTACTTTGGATTGTAACCTAGTAAATAAATATATAAAATCAAAGAATTTAAAATCTTGTTACCACTAGGCCCCCCACACCTGAGGAGCAAAAGGCAATCTTTCATTGGAAAATGTGATAATATTAAGACCTCATTGGGCCCATTACTTACAGAGGGCTGGCTCAGTGGTGCACCCCCACCCATGTTCATTGGACCCATGCTAGTACACCATCATAATTTCATACATACTACTAGTACATGTTACATGTTACAACAGACCTGCACAATGCACATGGCTGCAACAGTATATCTCCCTACTAATAATCTTGATCATACTAAGGACAATTAATATACACATTTACTTCTAAATTCTAATCACTGTTTTGTGATATAACCTCACCAAATTTTAGAAACAGTTGAGCATCTGAGGTGCTAATGGATGAGCAGTTGACCAAATGTGGCGTCTTCAGGTTCGCGTATTCATCCATGTAGCTTGAGACTTTTGTAGGCGGGAGTAACGTCGTGGGGTCGTGTTTTGGTGGCGGGAGTAGGCTCCCGAGGACCTGGACCACTTCGTGCATTGTTGGTCTTTCGAATGGTTGTCTTTTGGTGCACAAAAGCGCGAGCTGGAACACCTTTTTTGCGTTACTGAGATCCTTGCATGTTGCTGATATTTCTGGATCAATGGTTTCCATGACTGTGTTGTTTGCAGTCTTTGAGAGAATCTGATGTGCAAAACTAAAATAAAAATGAGTATCGTGAACGGTTGGTTTGGGTTGTAAGAGTACACAAGTTGAGAGTGATATCGGCCAACGAGCAATAGTTTAGAGTATTTATAATTTGTAAAAATAAAATAAAATAGATTCAGGTTAAACAAGTCATATTTGAGTCGTGTTCAGACTCGTATGTTCTGACACGATTTCCGGGTGCAAGTCATATTCTCAGGCTCGTGTCAGGTTGGACTCGCCAACCCGCAAACACGACCCATTTAGCAACCACTACAAATTACATGAAAAGAAAGATATGACAAGAAGACTGACCAGATGATGGAGGTTTGACTCATTATCAACAGCTTTCCTTCCAGTAAGCAGTTCAAGTAAAACAATCCCATAGCTGTAGACATCAGATTTCTCAGTGAGACGCGAAGTACGGGCGTATTCAGGGTCAATGTAGCCAATAGTCCCCATTATATAAGTCGAAGTGAAGGTTTTCGAGGCGCATAAACTTTTGGCAATCCCAAAATCAGTAAGATGTGCTTCAAAATCCTTGTCGAGTAGAATGTTGGAGGATTTCACATCTCTATGGATGATCCTAGGACTACAGTCATGGTGAAGATACGCAAGCCCTTGGGCCGCCCCCAACGCTATCTGAACTCGTGTATCCCAGTCGAGCTTTTTCTTCTTTAACGGGCCTAAAATGCACAAAAATCCATAAAATGCGAATAAAATACTCCGGACATAAAATAAACAAAGAAAACTACTAATGGTGACATTTGACCCACTCCCTTGTGAATGGGTCGATTTGGGTTATGTTTTATTTCACACGGGTCCATCATACACTCACCATGAAGAAGATCCCATAGGCTACCATTTTCCATGTAGTCATAAAACAACAAGTTTCCGGAAGGTGATAACGAATAACCCTGCAAACTAACAAGATTTCGGTGCTTTATGGTTCCAACCGTTTCGAGTTCAGTCTCAAACTCTTTCAAATACTCAGGATAATGAGTATGCAGTTTTTTAACAGCCACGGGCCGGCAGTTTTTAAGAACACATTTGTAGACCGTGCTTGATGCCCCATACCCGATTATATACTTATCACTCAGGTTCTCTGTCATCCTCATAATATCATCATACACATGAAGAGCCATGTTCATGTGAAGTATCACAAGCTTTGGGGATGGGTAATAAACGGGCTTGTCATACGACCCGTCAACAAAAGGTTTTGACTTGTGTGGCCAGCATACTGCCATTAAGATCATAAGGAGTAGAACCAATGCACCAAGAGCAATTCCTAGTATCGCCGCTTTAGAAATCGTCACTGCATAAACATAGCATTTTTAATAGTTTTATTGTAAAATCATTCAAACTAACATTAAGTTTTAGTAACTCTTAATTACCTCGCTCGGTGGAATGAGAAGCGTGGCATGAAGAACTTAGAGAACTGCTGCAAAGACCAGGATTGGCAAGAAAGCTGCGTCGAGAATGTGCATTATTATTGTATATCGAATTTTACTATGTATACATCTTACATTAGTAGAAGGTCCGGTTTCATACCTATCGGGTGAAAATTTTGAGAAGTTATTGCCATTGGGAATATCTCCAACCAGATTGTTATATGATACATTTCTGCGTAAATGGTAAACGATCAGTCTGATACCCGTTAACAAAAAATCACCTTACAGATTATTATGTCACTTAAACTTACAGGACCGAAAGGCTAAGGCAATTCACCAATGACACCAAACTACCCGTTAAGTTGTTACTTTCTAATTTTCTGCAGAACATTAATCAAAGAAACAAATGTCATGTCACATGTGGCAACAAAAGTTTTCACCATAGAGGTATAAAATATCACGCCCTGAAACGACGTACAGCATGAATAAATTCTGAAGTTGACCAAGCTCTTGCGGAAGCACACCAGAGAGATGATTGTAAGAAATATCTCTGCAAAGAAAAAAGAGGACAGGTAATATTATCAACTTGTCGTGTGCTGCGAGAAACTAATGAAATACCATATTTCACTTACATTTCCATGACACTTCTTAAGTTGCCAAACTCGGCTGGTAAATATCCAGTCAACTCGTTCCGGCTTAGATTCCTGTTATTTTTCAACACAAGAAAAAAAAATAACAAGTGACAACAAAGGTCTACCAAGAACCGAAACATGATATTAAACAGCAAACTTACATTTTTAACAGATGTTCCAAATCACCAAGTGGAGAAGGAATTGAACCGCTGATTTTGTTGTTCGATAGGTCCCTATGCCAATAATAAAAATACCAACAATTGATTTTGCTGATAAGGAGGAAAAACATTAAGGTTAAGAGTCATTAAAGTTCAGAATTTCTTACAATGTATCCAAGTTACCGATCCGAGACAGTTCAATTGGAATAGGACCCGTAAGGTAGTTTGATGAAAGATTCCTAATTTAATTTATATAAACAAATTAAAAAAAAAAAAAAAAAAAAGTTGTAATCTTATGAAGAAACACATCATCTATTTGATAAGAGGATTTCAGGCATCAGTAAAAACAAGAATGTAGGAACTTACAAATATGTCATGCTTTCGAGTTTTTGAAACGCAGCAGGGATGGTTCCCTTCAGTCTGTTTCCGTGCACGTTGCTGCAGAGTCAAAAGTAAAGGCAAAAACAATTAATATTGACTGTATGAAATTTACAGAAAAAGATGTCAAAATGTAAAAACTTACAGGCTGTTGAGATTAGTGCAAGAACTAAGATTCTGAGGTACGTGACCCTCGAGTTTATTCCCAGCAACATTACTACAATCAGATAGCATAATTGACTTTCAAGAGAAAAAACAGAATCAGGTTAAAGAAATGGAATTGCAGAGTTTACAGGTCAAATAAGTCGGTCAGTTTTCCAAGTTCTGGTGGAATATGACCCGTAAGCTGATTATCATTCAGTTCCCTACATAACAGAAATGCACGCGTTAAAGACTTGTATCATTTATATAACATTTCAATGAGAAAAGTCATTAACATTAACATGGAAACGCGCATACAAGTAATGGAGCTTCGACATATTCCCAAGCTCAGGCGGAATGGATCCTGTCAGCTTGTTGTTATGGAGATACCTACGACAAAACAGAACGGCGTTATTATTGCATACCATATAATCACTCTCAAAACACACTTCCTTTATTACAAAAAAAAAAAAAAAAAAAAAAAAAAAAAAAAAAAAAAAAGTATGTTCTTACAATTTTTCTGTAAAAGTCAAGTTTCCAAGGATCGGAGGAATTTGGCCAGTCAAATTATTGCAACTCAAGTCCCTGCAATACCGCAACTCAAGTCACTTGAGAAAATCATATAACTCAAGTCACTCAAGTCCCTACAGGAAAATAGGATGAAAACACTTACAAAACTGTAAGCGCCTGCATGAGACCAATCACATACGGAATTTCACCTGAGAACTGATTTCCTTGGAGGGATCTAAAACATGCCCAAAACCGAAAGATTGACATATATATTAACATGAATATATTTCAAATTTAATTCAAAAGTAGTCAAAGCTATATGATATAGACTCACAATGTGGCTACTTGTAGGAAACCGATATTAAACGGTATCTCTCCAGTCAGTTGATTGTATGACAAGTCCCTAACACGATTAACACAACTATTCAAAACAAGAACATACAATGCTAGATATATTCATATATTTAATTGTCTCAAGATCGGTACATACAAAACCTGGAAGCTAGTGCAATTGCCAATATTTGAGGGCATTCTGCCACTTAAACTATTGTTCCTCACGTCACTGTGTAAATGATCATACGTAAGCTAAAACCTTACACAAATGTAAACCGGCGTGATGTATATATATAACACTACTTACAAATACCACAGGCCCGTTAGCTGACAGATGTCGGGAGAGAGCTCTCCTACCAATTTGTTGCCTCTCAATCCTCTAGTTACAAAATCATACATTTTGGTCAAACTTGTTAAAAAAAAAGTAATAGTTTTCTAAAAAAATACTTTAGAAACTTACAGATACTGCAACATTTCATTCCAGTATATAAGCCTGGGGATTTCACCGCTTAGCCGATTTTGTGCCAAGTCTCTGGGATAGCCATCATTATTATACATTAAATATATTGGATTCTTAAGATTCATTTAAAGGGGAAAATGAAGTAATGATGCTCACAAAATCTTCAAATTAGGAATCTGTGACAAAGTTGTAGGGATCGGACCGGTCAACTGATTATCTTTCAAGATTCTGAGATACCAATAGAAACAGTGTCATCAAATGTGGCCAATGTTTAGTTAGCAAGTATCTATGAAGGTTAAACATACAAGAGCTCAAGCTGTTTTAACTTGGATACCGAAAACGGGATATCTCCAGTTAACATATTGAATGATAAATCCCTAGAAAAGCAATTTAATCACAAAGCATATCACAAAATGTCAAAAGTTACATAAAAACAATATTGAAATATTTTACATGATATGCTTACAAGTTCTTAAGGGTACTGCATTCACCAATCTCATCCGGGATTTGACCGGATAATCTATTTCCACGCAGATCACTGTTTAAACATGATCCAACTTTAGATTTAAAATCATTGACTACACTTTGGTTAATGTTTAACATAAGGATATTAAAGGGAAGAAACTGTACATGGAGAGTAAACCTTTAAGCTGTCCAATACTTGGTGACAGTTCCCCATCAAGATTCAAATCTGAAAGATTACTAAAAAATGGTTCCAAAAGGTCAACATTTTCACCCAAAAAAGTCATAATATTGTTGGGATAAGTAAACTAAACTATAGACTTACAGTGCAACCACATTGAAGGTGATATTATCACAAGAAACTCCTCTCCACATACAATAATCAGAAGGTGAAGCAGTCCAGTCATATAGCACATTGTTCACATCTCTAAATGACTTTTTAACTTCCAGCAATATCCCTCCTTCACCGTTCATTTAAAAGTTCAAGATTATATTAATTAAAATATAAGTTCATAAGCACATGCATGATGTTTCAAGTGGATTAAATTATTTTTCCCAAAATCAAGAATTAACTCATGTCACAAAGGAATAATATTAAATTAATGTTCTAAAAAAATAATACTATCAGTTAAAAATAGTCTGGGATCAAGAAACATGACTACCAAAAAAATAAAAACTTTTTTTACCCAAATCAAGAATTAACTCATGTCAAAATGAATATTATAATAATGGGGTACTAAATTTTTAAAATATTAATAATACTCCAATAATTAACAAAAAGTTGGAAATCAAGAAACATGATTACAAAATAAACCCTTTTCCCCAAATCAAGAACTGACTTTTTATGTTGTACAACATGAAGTAAAAACTTGTATAAAAAGGGTTATCTTTGAAAAGGATAACACACTACTCACCATCATCACAATTCACCAAAAGGTAGAAGCTTGATGAAAAAAACAGCAGAAACAAAGACAATAATTCCATCATCTTCAAAGCTTGAACCTTTCTTCTTAAAGACTCCATCACACTCATGTCAAATGAATATTATTATTATATTATATTATGTTATTATAATGCAGCCTCACCTCTCTAAACCTCCAGCAAAATTCTCAAGAAAATCAAGACTCAAATGCTTGTCAAGTTGTTGCATAAAAAAAAGAATCTATAGAAGATTGTGTGGAAGATAAAGTCAAGAGATTTAAAACAGTAAGCATGATAGTAGTGTCAAGTTATAGCTGAGTGAGCAGAGCAGAGACTGTTAATAACTCTGCAAAAAAATTTAAATTTTTACAGCTATTTTACTCTCTCTTTGCTGACAGCTTTATCAGGATAAGAGATGAAAAAGACCCATTTTTATGTTATGTTAGTTTTTAATATTTCATGCATTAAAACTATTATTATCATTTTAAGAATAATATACATGTGGGTCATTCTGCAAATTGTTTAAAAACCTATAAAAAGGCTTGTCTTGAAGTATTATTTTGTTAAGGCTAATATATGATGCAAAAAGGGTGGGGTTGTATATGTATGTATGTAATATAATATAATAATAATAATAATAAATAATTGAGTCCAATCATTAGTCGCCATCAAGGTTTTGGTTTTTATGAGATGGGTATGCAGAGAGTGAAGATGAGGGAGACATGTGCCTTTTGACAGTCTTAACTCAGTCACTTGGGTGTGTGTGAGTGTGTGAGATATTTGATAATGACTATGCTTCTGAGGGAGAGAGAGAGAAGATGGATGTGAGTAAACGACTGATAAAAGTAGTAGCAGAGAGAAGAGTGGACACTTTATTGAAAGAGGGTGAAAACATACGTTTAACCTACAGACACTTTATATAGATATATATATATTGCATGTGACCTTCACACAACCGACGGCTTCAAAATACATTTATTTTAGGAAATAGTCGAAGGAGAGCCGGGACACTTCACGAAATGCGAAATGCTTACACGTAGTGGTGGACATATATTGTAACCTGCTACCCCTTAACCTTATCGGCGTAATGCAATTTTGTTTTACTTTTTTACGTTTTTTGTATTACATTATCCCTGAAAGTATATTAATGCTACCCCTCAATTTTTTTAAACTCACTCTCCAAGTTTTATTATGGACCTTGCTATTCCCATCCTTCAAAAAATTATTTTGACCCCCTTAAAGCACTTAAAGCACTGAGTTTTAGCCAAAGCTCGGCGTATAGGGCTCACGGGTGACATCATTGCCACATCTGACAAAACTTTTTCAGACTTTAAGTCAAATCAATGACACATTTTAATATGTTAACACCTAACGTAATAAATAGAGTAATAAACAATAAGATCGTTCGTTCAAAACCTTATTTTATAATTAGACGTTTAAATAAATGAAATGTTAAAAATTATTTTATCTATTTATTATTATTAGTATTACCTTATTATTATTTACAAACTAAAAAAAAACCCTTAAAAAAACAAACACCAAAAAAAACCCATCAAAAAAAATCCTACAAAAAACAACCAAAACCCCACCCAAAACACCCCAAAAAATCCAACCCAACACCCTATAACACCAATCCTAAGACCCCATCTGCTACTGTCAGCTTTTGGGTTTCAAAGCATTGAGCTTTGCCCAAAGCTCAGCGCTTAACACCAATCCCAAGGCCATCATCTGATGCTGTCAGCTTTCGGGCTTCAAAGCACTGAGCTTTGCCCAAAGCTCAGCGCTTTGAAGGCGGCTCGGGGTGCAGATAGACAAGATGGGGGTGCCAATAGATAGGGCTTAATCCACCATTAAAATAGAAGCGCACAAGTCCATAACCCATTATTGACGAATTCCGTTTATTAATTATAAGATAAAGGTCCATAAGGCTTGTGTCCAATTAGTTAGTTAAAGGTACATGTGCATATGTCGGGTTCTTTTAATGCCCGGTTTGAGGTATGAAACCCGGTTTGCGTATGAACGGGTATAGAAAAATCGGGTAAATTGAGTAGGGTTCAGTACTGGTATTGAGGAGAAAAAATCATATCATATGTACTGGAGTAGGATATGATGTAGGATATGATCGGGTTCGTGCATAACCAGGTACTGAACCCAGGTATGAAACAAGGTATTAACACCACTTTTAAAAAGCATTTTTTATATTAGTTTACATAAAAGTAAATTCATTTAAAATTATATTTGGTTTGTAATTTGTAGAAAAATAAAAATAAATTACAATAACAAAAATTTACCGAAATACAAATTATTTACTTTATAATATGCCTTTAAAAATATACAAGTTGTATAGTACACGTAATTATACTTTAAAAATTTAGGTATTTTGCCGGGTATTAAAAAAACAAGTATAGGGTATAACCGGACGGGTATAGCGTATAATCGGTTTCAAATTTTTCGGGTATAAATCGGGTACAGTTAATTTCGGATACGGGTATTGAGACCAAAATGTATACATTAGGGTGCAAAAAATATAGTAAGTTAATAGCTCCACAAATACTGAAAGTATCGTTTTTGATACAGTGTATGAAAATACGGTAAAGAAATTTTATTTTGAACGTTACCCCTAAGATTTCGATCTAGATCCGCCACTGCTTACACGTAGACCACTAACCCTACAGTCGTTAGTGGCGTGGGTAGCAATCTCGTGAGGCAATCTCGTGTTCTAGTTAATGGAAGTGGTCACGGGTGTAGAGGAGAGAGAGAGAGAGAGAGAGAGATGTAGAGGAGAGAGGGGAATCAGAAAACTCTATGGGTGATGCTACCGGTGAGAAAGGTTACAGGTTATGGTTCAGATGACGGGCTGTGATTAGTGCCGTGGAGGTACTCGAGGGATCCTCTACTGGTGGAGCCCTCCTTCCCTAAGAAAAAGATCATTGTTTTATTTTAATTGAGGTTGCATTGATGTATAGTATGCTGCAATAGTTTTTCATTCTTTTGTTGGGAAAAGTTAGTGTGATAAATCTGTGGTTGTAATATTTGTAGTTTGGAATTGTTTGTATAATGATTTTGATTCATGTTTAAAATTAAAGTATTTTGATGGTAATTTAGAAATTAAGTGAACATTTCACAAATGGTAAAATTCCTTAGCATTATCGGATATCTATATATTATTTGAATTGATTTGTTTATATTTAGAGATAATATTGTTTCCATGTTTATCTTGTATCCTTTTTCTTATATAAAGGAATTGTATTGTAACTTCAATGATCATCAATAATATTATACCATAGACCACTTTTATGGTATCAGAGCTACGGCTCATAAAACCCTAATCATACCCTAATTGTCGTCCGATTTTTTTTCTGCCCTTCTTCTTCCGATCGATGGCTAAAGATTCCGATCCAGAAACTGAATCCTCTGGTCCGGCTGTTAAACCGGCTTCATTACACCCGGCTTACTCCGTGACCAACATTCAGAGCAAGATCCGCACTCTTGACGGGAAGACAGTTACGTACTCTTCCTGGGTAAAATTATTTCGCCTCCATGCGGTTGCATACAAGGTGTTACATCACATTGATGGCACCGCACCGCCACCTGACACGGCTGCCGAATACCCCCAATGGGTCGAACTCGATGCTCTGGTCCTTCAATGGATCCTGAACACCGTGTCCGACTCCACGTTTCCTCGGTTGATGGGACAAGTCTCCACAGCTCGGGCCGCTTGGCTCAAGCTTGAACGGACTTTTCTCAGCAACAAACAAGCCCGTGCAGCCGCGTTAGAGACCCAATTCTGTAACCTCACACTTGCAAACTGCTCCTCCGTTGAAGATTATTGTCAACGCCTTAGTGATCTGGCGAACCAGCTTGAGGACGTCGACAATCCTGTCACCGAATCAAGGCTGGTCCTCCAGTTAGTTCGGGGCCTCCCACAGGAATATGATACCACTGCCTCCCTTATACATCAGCAAAACGCCGATTGGGATACCGCTTGTACCATGCTACGTGATGAAGTTATTCGCATGGCTGCCCGTCAATCATCAACGACATCTGTTCTTGTCACCCAGCAATCGTCCCAACAGTCATCCTCCTCTTCCCCCACAAAGTCAGCCGCCGGCCAGCCAACCCAACCCGAACCCAAACCCAAACCCTTATCAGTATTCTACGAGGGGACGGGGGAGGGGCAGGGGACGCTCAAGCCGCGGCGGAAGAGGACGAGGCCAGCCCAGAAACGGTACTCCTTGGTTTCCACAGATGTCGGGCTACCCCAACTGGGCCTGGTGGCTTACCCCGCCCTGCCCGTATCCCATGCAGCCATGGCAGCCCAGTTCGAATCCCAAACAGCCTTCGGGTCAGTTCACCATTCCTGGATTCACACTGCCGGCCCAGTCCAGCACTGCTGACCAGACAGCTTCGGCCCAATATGCTGGGTTTTCTAACCCACAACCCTCAGCCCCTTCAGCTAGCTTCGATTACAACGCCCTTTGTCCGTCAGACTTGAGTGCAGCCTTCTTAGCCATGCATCTCCAAAATCAAGACCCTACTTCTTACATGGACACCGGAGCCGAGGCACATGTCACACAGGACCAAGGTATGATCAAACTCCCTTCTTCATCTACTGTGTATACTAAACTATTAGTCGGTAATGGCAATTGTGTTCCTATTTTGAAATCTGGGACTGGCTTTTACAACTTACCAAACCGAACCTACATTTTGCCTAATATCCTTTATAGTCCCCAAATCATTAAAAACCTTATTTCCGTTAGACGTTTTTCACGTGATAATTGGGTTTCTATAGAATTTGATCCATTTGGTTTTTCTTTGAAGGACCTTCGCAATGGAAGAATTCTTTCTCGCCACAATAGCACTGGGGACTTATATCCATTCACCGCACCTGAACTGCCGCCTCAAGCCTGTTTTCCCACCACCACTTCCGAACCTTGGCATGATCGTCTAGGCCATCCAGAGGCTCAAGTTTTAGATATTTTAAGTCGTACTTTCAATTTTCCATGTAATAAGGACCATAGGTCCACTTTTTGCAACTCTTGTCAACTTTCTAATAGTAAACGTTTGCCTTTTTATGCTTCAAATACTTACATGTTTGCACCATTTGACATTATTCATTGTGATTTGTGGACCTCACCCGTACCTAGTAAATCTGGTTATAAATATTACATGGTACTTATTGACAGTTTTTCCCACTTTGTGTGGGTTTACCTATTAAAATACAAATCTGAAACGTTTCCCACCTTTGTAAAATTTCACCGTCTAATACACACCCAATTTAACAGACTCATTAAAACTTTTCAGTGTGATTTGGGCGGTGAATTTGATAACCATGCCTTTAAAACATTTGCCCAACAAAACGGATTACTTTTCCGTTTTTCGTGCCCACAAACCTCCTCCCAAAATGGCCGTGCGGAGCGTATGATACGTCGCCTAAACGACATCATACGAGCCCTTCTTATCCATGCCAACCTCCCCCCCCTTCCTTTTGGGTGGAAGCCCTACACACCGCTACTTACCTAAATAACATCCTACCCACAAACGCTTAAACTTTTTCACCCCCACCTTTGCCCTCTATCTCCGCCACCCCACATATGATCACTTACGAGTGTTTGGGTGTGCATGTTATCCTAACACTTCGGCCACTCAACCCCACAAGCTCCATACCCGGGCGATTCTTTGCATTTTCTTAGGTTATCCACTCGATTTTCGCGGATACCGATGCTTCGATCCCACTACCGGGAAAGTTCACATCTCTCGTCACGTTACTTTTGACGAGTCCACTTTCCCGTACACCATTCCCACCCCTGCCACGTCATACCAATTCTTGGATGACACTGTACCTACCTCGTTTACCTTTGCCCACACTCCAACCGCACCACCATTAAACCCGACCCAACCAGCCCATACCTCTCCTCCTTCCACACCTAACTGGCCCAATATTAACCTGCCCACTCCCACTATCACTTACTTCCGACGCCCTCGCCCACGCGCCACTACCCAACACCCAGCGGCCCAACACACTCCTCTCCCGCCCAACTGGTCGACTGTTTTACCTGGTCCACCCGGTTTCCCACTACTGCAGCCCACGGCCCATCAGCAAACCCAACCAAACCCGGCCCAGACCTCTCAACCAAATCCGGCCCACCCTCCTCCCACCAATACTCATCCAATGTTTACCAGATCCAAAACCGGGTCTCTTAAGCCACCCCTAAACCTTCACACTTCCACCATCTCTCCCATACCCACCACTTATGCCAAAGCCTTCTTAGATTCAAATTGGACACATGCTATGCAGACTGAGTTTAATGCATTGCAGGAAAATGCCACTTGGGAGTTGGTTCCCCGTCCGACTAATAGTCCCATTATTCGTTGTATGTGGCTTTTTCGCCATAAGTTTAAATCGGACGGGTCATTAGAACGGTATAAGGCACGACTGGTGGTTAATGGTAAGTCTCAGACGGTTGGCATTGATTGTGAGGATACTTTTAGCCCGGTTGTTAAACCGGAAACTATACGTACAGTTTTATCTTTAGCAGTTTCGCGCTCTTGGCCCATCCACCAGTTGGATGTCAAGAACGCTTTTCTTCATGGGCACTTGCAGGAAACTGTATTTATGCATCAACCACCTGGGTTTGTGGACAAAATATACCCGAATTTTGTTTGTCGTTTAAAGAAGTCCTTATACGGTTTAAAGCAAGCCCCTCGAGCTTGGTACACTCGGTTTGCTACTTATATTCTCTCGCAGGGATTTAGAAGCAGTGTTTGTGATACTTCATTGTTTGTTTACAACAAGGGTCCTCGTGTGGCTTATTTGCTTTTGTACGTGGATGACATTGTTCTCACTGCCTCTTCAGATGCTTTCCTGCAGGATATTATTCAGTCACCCTCACGAGAGTTTGCTATGACTGATCTAGGTCGCTTGCATCATTTTCTCGGCATTAAGGTCACGCATACTTCCCAGGGTTTATTTCTCTCTCAGTCTCATTATACGAAGGACATTATTGATAGGGCTAAGATGTCCTCGTGTAAACCCTGCGTCACTCCAGTTGACCTCTCTTGCAAGCTCAGTGCGACCGATGGTCCATTATTTAATGATCCCACCTTATACCGCAGCTTAGCCGGTGCCTTACAGTACTTGACGTTTACCAGACCAGACATCTCTTATGCGGTTCAGCAAGTGTGTTTGTTTATGCATGAACCTCGTGACCCACATTTTAATTTTATGAAGCGCATCATCCGTTACTTGCAGGGCACAATCTCATACGGTATACGCATTGTCAAATCTGCCGTGCATTCTCTTGTTGCATATTCGGATGTTGATTGGGGCGGATGTCCAGATTCCCGCCGGTCTACGAGTGATTATTGTGTTTTCTTGGGGGATAATCTTATTTCTTGGTCTTCTAAACGTCAGCCTATTGTCTCTCGCTCGAGTGCCGAAGCTGAGTATAGGGGAGTTGCAAATGCCGTTGCTGAAGCGACTTGGTTACGAAATCTGCTACTTGAACTTCTAGTTCCATTACAGCGTGCTTCCGTGGTCTATTGCGATAATGTTTCTGCTGTCTACCTCTCGAACAACCCGGTTCAACACCAACGATCTAAACATGTTGAAATCGATATTCATTTTGTGAGGGAGAAGGTCCGTGTGGGACATATACGTGTTCTTCATGTCCCGTCCTCCTCCCAATATGCTGACATATTTACCAAGGGGTTGTCTCGAGAGCTATTTCAGTCTTTCAGATCCAGTTTAACCGTCTGTTGCGCGCTCGATCAAACTGCGGGGGGATCTTAGCATTATCGGATATCTATATATTATTTGAATTGATTTGTTTATATTTAGAGATAATATTGTTTCCATGTTTATCTTGTATCCTTCTCCCTATATAAATGGATTGTATTGTAACTTCAAGGATCATCAATAATATTACCATAGACCACTTTTAAAACATTTGCCCAACAAAACGGATTACTTTTCCATTTTTCGTGCCCACAAACCATTTGGGCACAGCAAAGAAGGACAAAATATGTTTTTGCTGTGAAACTTCTACGGAAATATGCCAAGGATTTTTACTATATAATTAGTGCTTCGTGAAAAAAATGTGCCGGTTGCAATTAAAAATGGTTGATAGTTAGTTTGGTTACCGTTAGCATAAACTATGTCAACGGTAACTTAATTATTGTTAATGATTAGCTTCTATGATTATAACTTAGTAATTGTTGATCTCTAATTGGTGCTAGTCGTCCACTTACTATTGATGGTACGGTTGATGTTAATCACGGAGTTGCAGTCGATGTTGATAGTGCAATATTGTTGGTCATATAGTTGATGTTGATCAATCAGTTCCTAGTGGTGGGATAAATTCCTACTAATGGATTAGTTTTCATCAAAAGATCGGTCCGGCTAATGGGTCAGTTAATATTGATTATCAATCAAGTGGCCATATAAGAAGCAATCTTTTTAGCCTTACAATCAACAAGCGAGGCGACCAAGACTTCCCTTCCCTTGGTGGCAAAAATCTGATTATTTGAAGAGCGAGAAAACATCTATTTAACCAAGAGACACTTATATAGTATCCATGTGACCTTCAGTCGGAATAACAACATACCGACTTCTTCAACATTACTTTTGATAGGATAGAATCACCAAAATAATGATGACTCAATTTTAGTTAGGGTATGTTTGGTAAGGAGCTTTTAGCTTTTAAGAAAAAACTCATACTTAATTAAAAGTCTTGTTTGATTGAAGAAGCTTGAAGCTTTTAGGTTATGAGAAAAAACTCAATATTGAAACGCTACTAGTACTAGCGTTTAAGAATAAAATAAAAACATGCATACAAGTTTTTAGTTATGCTCATTTTGATCATTTTATATATTTAAAAAGCTACAACTACCAGCTTCTAGCCAACAGCCACCAACTAATTTTGCCAAACACACCCTTAATGTTTCTTTGATGTATAGAAGGTTGCAATAGTTTTGTATTTGAAAAAAGTTTGTCTATTACCTGGTTTTAAATGTGTGGATATTAGATAAACTTTTGTGTTACTTCGAAAATCTTAATTGAATAATTTAGGAAAAACAATAATAACGATAGTTTATGTTTATGTTCTGAAACTTGAACCCCAAATAGACCAAAGCCTCTCATTTTCTAGTTAGAGAACCATCTCATTGTCTAGTCAAAACGCCATAATGCTTTATGAAAAGGTTATGTTAAATGAGCTCGAAAACATCTAATATCCAAAATAATAATTAACCACTTACGTAAAGAAACAATAAGTATCTCGGGGATTATCACTAATCATCGAGGGGTTGCACTTATGTTACTATACGTACATTCCTTTACCCAAACCTTTAGGCCAACCCGAGAGTGTAATGTGAGTGAGTGTGTGGTGAGTAAGTAAAGCACGAACACAAAGATGTAAGTGGTTCGGTCAAGTTTGACCTACGTCCACTGTAAGGAATCGAGGATATTATTGCTTGGAAGAATACAAAGTGTATGAGTAAACCTAGCTCTTAGTTACAAGTGATTGATTCCCCCCCCCCCCCCCCCCCCTTTGAAGGGAGTTGATGTCTTCTATTTATAATTGAGGTCGTGGGCTTGGGAAGAAGCCCACGACGAGTCTTGTGATCTTTGGGCTTGGCCCGGCCCAACTTCCTTTGGCCTCTGAGAAAGGCGGGAAAAGGACGTCTACTGTGGATGACGTCAGCGGTGAGCTTACTGGTGGACACGTGGCGCCCTGTGACTGGCCCTTGGCGGTATGTTGTTCTGAAGCAGTATGGTTGACTTGCCTGCCGGCATCTGATGTGGCCTCTGTCAGAAGGCGAGCGTGCCTGGTCAGAACAGTAGTGGCAGCATGGTGGAAGCATGGAACCAGTCACGTCACTGTTGAACCTCAGTGGTTGTTGGGCTGCCGCGGACACGTGTCCCTATCCGATTGATGGTGTCAGTGATCCTTGCAGGTAGATTACTGACTCTTGATCTTCCGTACATCGTACTTGGGAATTTCCGTGGTATGAAGCGGCGCGCGCGTGCTTGGCACAGATGTGTAGTGTTGCAACCCAATTCCTTTCCGCCGAAACCTTATTGTGGGTGTTTTCGTGGATCTTCTGTTAAGCGGGGATAGGGAGGCCGTGTCCGCCTGGATTAGGCTCCCTATCCCTTCAAGTCCCTCTAGTCTAGGGCTTCTCCTGTTCTTGATATAAGGGGAGGTGGAGCTCTAGACTGAATTAAAAAGTGAGTCGCGGATGATAGCTCGTCCGCTCGTGTTTTCCTTCCATCGGTTGAGCGGGGAACGTCTTTCTCCGCGTTACGTCAAGAGTTCGCGGCCTCTAACGTTCCGTACCTTGTCTCTAAAGAGGGAAGGCGGGGAGCGTCTTTGTCCGCGTTTACGTCAAGGCTCTGCTAGCCATGACGTGTCACGCCGTTTCTTGTTTTAAATGCGGTTGCATGTTGTCACACCCCAACCAATGGCGGAATACATCGGGGCGAGACTTGTGGTAGATTGTTCAAAGACTTCATGACACTAGATTTTGTGACAATATAGTTTAAAGATAGAATTTCATTTATTGTCTAAAAATAGAATTACAAGTAGTTCAAATAACGAAAAATACAACAACAAGAATATAATAACTTGAACTAGAGTGAGTTTCTATGTCCAATCCTAAGTAGTTTTCTTGAATGTCCTGCAATAAATATTTCCTGCAACATGTATAAAATATCCGTCAACACATAAAGCATTGGTGAGCATACTAGTTTTGACATACATACATAGTATAATAAAGTTTTGCTTATAGGCATATGCAAGAGAACCATTCAAACGGCGACTAGCCACGAAGAATTTTGCTTAACATGACCCATGTAGGGGGCGGATAGCCAATCCTATAGCGCTATACATGCAAGGTGGGTTGTCAACTATATGAACATTTGTATGTTAGAGTAAATAATTCTACATAGCATAGCGTACAAGCATATAATAGACTTTAGATTGCGCATGATAGAATTTAGAATATGATAGACTTTAGACTAAGCATAATAGATTGTAGAGTTTAAAATCGTTTGAGTTTTGATAGTGATACATGTTGAGCCCCAAAGAATAAAGAATAAAAGGGGGACAAGTATGAACTCACCTTTGGGTGCGTTTTAGCAAGATTCCAAAAGAATGAGTCTTGGGGGATTAGTTCCTTAGCCTTGGTTAACTAGAATAAAAAAAAATAAAGGGTCTTAGATTCGAGTTTAGGTTATAGATTCAAAAGAGTCAAGCAAGCCTTTTAGGCGAACCAAAACACAAACCACCATGAAGGTGATTCGGATGGTCATAAGAGTCAAGCAAGCCTTTTAGGCGAACCAAAACACAAACCACCATAGAGGTGATTCGGATGGTTATGAGAGTCAAGCATTGGTAAGGTAGGGATGTATCCACAAACCTTTCCGAGTTATTAAATTAGTAGAGTTTATATAATTTAGTATTTATATAATATAACTTAGGAAGTAGGGTATGGTGACTTAGTTTGGATGATCCTTGGCCTTCCTTTTGTCAACCATGAACCATAACACAAGTCCCTCCATCATTGAGTTGTTGGTGAACTTGGTTGGTATTATTAACAACCTAGTGCATAAAAGATAATAGAACATGACCACATTTGAGGCCTCAAATTGGTGCCCTACTCATGTTTATTTGCCATGGCAAATAGGAGAGAGGTCCTAGAGGTTTCCTCAAAGGGTTTGAAGAAGAGGAGAGTGAAGAAAGTAGAAGAGAGGTTGAAGGTGAAGTGAGAAACTCACTTATTCTTGAGAGAATTCTTGAGAGATTTGGAGATTTAGAGAGGATTTAGGATTGAGCAAGTGTTAGAATGGGTAGAAAGTGGTGTATTTATAGTTGGGGTGAAGGGGTTAGGTATTTAATGAATTAATTATGGTGGTTAGGAAGAGTTTAGGTGAGAAAATAAGAGTTAAGTTATTAAAGAAATTATGTTAAAAAAAAAAAAGTTATTTAAGAAATAGTCCTAATTATGTTATGCTGTTTGTTGTCTTCGGTTAGAAAAAAAATAAAAATTAAAACTAAACGAACAACATTATGAAATTGATGTTGATTGTTTTCTTATTTTAGATATAAAAGTCAAACCATAATCTATATTATACATTTCCGTTTCTTTTTTTTTTTAAATTTAACAGTAACTATTTTTTTTATAAAAGAATTATATATGTTTTATAAATAAATATATATTAAGATCTTAACTAAATGAGTTTCTAAATTGATTAGGATAAATTATATTGATGACTCGTTGAGAATTGGCAGGAGTAACATAAAAGAAGCGAATAAAAGCGAACTTGGAATTTGTTAAGTATAGAATTTAAAATACAAGAAAGGTAAAAATTACGCGATGTTACACATGCTTGAAGTAAATGCTGGGTGGTGTATTTATTTTGTCGTTAATCATTTGAATTTATGGCGCTTGGAATTCGAATGTGGATAACTTTGTGGAGAAGCTTGGCAGACGTGTCAGACAGCTGTCTGACACGTTGTCTGCTTTATGTCATCCAACCTTTTTGCAGGAGCCTTTTCGCCTGGTGTCAGGCGCGTGGTGCTCACGCGCGTCTGTTGATTGAATGAGTGATCAGGGTAGTGCCACGTGTCTTGTCCCACGTGACTTGTGTCAGGCGCGTGGGAGGACACGTGTTTGGTATTGTGAGATTGTGAGGTTTGCTGACACGTGTCCGGAGACTGAACGGTTGCCAGCTGTGGCCGTTGCACACGCGTTGTTGTGATCCGTCCGATGATGCATGTGCCACGTGTCAGCATCTTCGTCCTCCATACGAAGAGACACGACGGTTGCTTTTTCCTTGTGGGTCCCTTGTCATAAATGCGATGAGTATTTATATGTTGGAGGGCTTTGAGAAACGGTTATGCTTTCAAATTCCTCTCAAAGCCCCCCATAGTTTTCCGATCAATCTTCATCTTTTCCTCCCTTCTTCTTGAAGTTTCCGAGCAATCTTCAAGTTTCCCGGCGAGTTTTCCGGCGTTGACTGAAGATTTCCTTGAAAATTCACCCCTTCACCTTGTTTTCCTTGTCCTTCTTTTAAATCTTACTTCCATTCCGTTGTGATGTCTGACATTTCAACAAACGTTTCTCCTACTGGTAAGATTCATCATGATGAGTCTGAAGCCAGTAGTCAGGAGATAGAACCTGACGTTCCTGAGATAAAGGTGAAGGAGAGAAAGTTGGCGATCAACACTTCTTGTAAATGGACGGCTGCCACTTTCACTTTCACTGTGTTCTGTGCCGATCATGGCATCCTGCCGGAGTGGGAGCCGGAGTTGCCTGGTCCGGGGAAGACTATCCTGACTGCGCCAGAGGGCAAGCTTGCCTTCTATGAGGCCCACTTCTCCAAGTGTGGGTTCCGCTTGCCCTGCACCCGCTTCCAACTGGACACCCTGATAGAGTATGGGGTGGCGGTGTCTCAGGTTAATGGGTTTGGGATGCTCCGGTTGGGGCATTTTGAGAACCAATGCCGGGCCTTGGATATTGAACCGACCATTGATCGATTCAACGTGTTTTACTACATGGCCCGGGATGAGTCGTGGTTTACTTTTAAGCCGCGGCCCAAGGTGCCTGTTATAGTTACTGAAGTTCCGAAGTCCCTCCATGGATGGAAGGACAAGTTCTTCTACTTAAAGAAAGGTGTGATTCCGGTGGCCATGCCTTGGAAGGTGGTGACGTCCAGAGAGCGGGTGCCAGACCGTGAGGTGATGCGGAACTATAAGGACGAAGCCTGGTTCGTCGCCCTTACAACTCATAAAACCAAGCTGAAGTTGAAGGTTTTGTTTGAGGGCACCTACAACCTGCTGGGCACCAGCCGCACCGGTATCCGCGAGGGGAAAGAGCCCTACATTGCCCAAGAAGGTATTAGCTGTCGCTTTGTGTTTTGTTGTAATTATAATTCTTGCTAAGTGTTTTTGTTGAATGCGCAGGCGTGACAAAGTTTGACATCTTTGAGTCCCACGGGGGTCTTAAGCTGAAGTGGGGACGGATCCCTGAGGGACAAGTCTCCTTTTTGGAAGACTTTGTTGACCGGTTCTATTATCCAAACTTGGAGAATCCGCCCGCCCACCATTTTGTCACCCGTAAGTCTTCTGATCCCTCTTCTGTATTTGTAAGTGAGGTGCCGCATTTGGTGCGGCATTCTCAGGGGCGTATGAAGCATGCCCCGCGTAGGCGCTGCTATGTGGTCAAGCCAGTGACCCCCCTTTCTGACACAGGGTCTTCGGATACAGGCAGGGAGTACGTCAAGAACCGTCATAAGCGGAAGGATGGGCCGCCTTCGGATGATGACGATGATGGCGATGAGTTCAAGTTGAAGACGCGGAAGAGGGGTCGCCGTGAGGTGGGTGCCGGTGGAGACGGCGGGGCGAGCGTGGCTGTTGGAGCTTCGAAGGGTGTTGGAGGTGCGGGGGATAAGGGCAAGTCCCCCGCTCAGGTTACTCAGCCACAGGGGCCTGGTGCCCCTATGTTCTCGTTTGATATAGGCGTTCCGCCTGAGCGCCAGCCTCTTCTTCAAAAGATGGTGAAGAAGATCCCCGGTACGTATGCCCCCTCTTTAGTTTATTATTATTTGTTCTTGTTTTTGCTAAATGTTTGTTCATCTTGTAGGCGCAGCGCCGAATCATTCAACGCTGAATGGTTCAACATTCAGCGCGTTTGTTTTAGCTTCTGAATGGAATGGTTAACGCTGAACCATTAAGACTTGGATGTAGCTGAACTATTAAGCACTGAACTAGGCTGGACCTTAATGACATTCTCATACTAATGTGGGAAAAGAAAACTAATAATTTCATTCAGATGCTGAAACAAACAGTCTGAATGCTGAATGATTTAGACCTGAATGGTTAAGAGGCTGATTAAGAGGCTACCAAACAGCCCCTTAATATCATTCAGACCTCTTATTGATTTAGCACTTATTCAACCAAACAGCCCCTTAAGGACAGGTGTTTGGGTCCAAAGAAGGTAATCATGATGTGTGGTTAAGCTAGCCATGCTCGACTCATGGTAAAATGCAGGCACATTGATAAGCGCATAGACTTTAATCATGTACCTTGTTCGGTTCGCAATGATTTCTGGAATATCTATACCAATTGCCTCTACTTTCTAGGTTTGGGCTACAAGTGTTAATCAGTGGGTTCTTGGTCCTATAATTTGAGGGCATTTCGTTTCGGGATGTTTGTGATATTGCAGCTTAAGGGTAAATGGGTGAGTACTAAGTAGGGATTAAACTTGCATTGTGACGATTGGGCTAAATTTCAACATTGTAGATAAGAACCTGGTTTAAAAGAAAAAACATGTTTAATGAATAACCTGAACACTTTTTTTCTCCATTTTTTATATAGCACTATGATACTTGTTGGAAAGATAATAAAACGCTCGTTAATTTGGTGTGATTTTTTTCTTTAAAAAATCTCGTATATACGTTTAAAAATTATGAGAGAAAACATGAAAAAGAAAAATCTAAATTTGTTTTTAAATTTTTAAAGATATTAGGTTTAGATAAGTGTAGGAGAAAGGATGAAAACAAAATAAAAAAATAAATTAAAAACTCTCACCTCAACGTGACACGTGACACATTCAATGAGGGGTTGAAGCCTACATTGAATTCACATCATAAAAATTCAATTCTTTTATTATAAGTTATAGATTATAGATTTTAATTGAAAGTTAAACTATACAGTATGGCTATAATATAAAAAAGAAAAAAAGATAAAGAAAGACTAAAAAAAATAAGTGATAATGAAATTCTCAACACTAACGAAACTTTATGTAAATTCCAAGATCTCGTTTCAAATGTGAAAATCGCCAGTAAATTATTAGTCGTAAAAGTTTGCTTTTATCAGTGCATATATAGTCTAGAATATAACTCACATAAATTATCGATCGGAGTATCTGTATCGGACATGCTAAAACATATAGGGCAAACCTTTGGATCATGACAAAACTAACACTGTGGATGCAAACGACATAAGTTGATACAGAGCTTTCCACTTTGTTGGCTCACGTAGACATATGCTTAAGTTAATGTACATGTTATATTGACTGATAAAAAACAATAATAGTTTTCAAAGTCTCAAAAGTAACTATTGAAATAAAGGTGACGTCCATTTAAATTTAAACTATAGAATTAGCTTGTTACCTAAAAAAGATGTTCTTCTAGTGCAAATTATCAGAAAAATCTATTGTCTATTTATAAGAAAAATATTTTCAGTCGATACAACATGACACTAAAACAGGGTCAAGTTATCCTACATAGTGTAACAAAATAAGAAGAGTGAACAGTATACAAAAAACAAAATAGATCACGAAATATGATACAATGAGTCACAAAATATAACACAATGCAAAATAAAAAATAAAAAAATAACACAATGCTGAAGAAAAAAGACACAATAAATCACAAAAATGATACAATGATGAAAATAAGAAAAAGACACAATGATATAACGTAAATTCAAAAACTACAAGTTAAAAATCCAAAAAAGTGAAAACCTAAAAACTAAAATCGTAGGGTCCGATAAGGCGATTCTAATGCCGCTTGAATGAGTTCAATCGGAGTTCGTTTGATACTCTTTCTACGACTTCCTTTATATTTTTCTTTTACAGTTTCACTGTATATTTGATCCTAACCCCACTAAGGGCCTGTTTGTTAGGCTCTTAATGAGGCTCTGAACCATTCAGCTCTGAATGGTTCATCATTCAGACTGTTTGTTTCAACCTAAAAAAAGCTCTGAATGGAATGGTTAAGAGCTGAATCATTCAGACTTGGTGCATAGCTGAATCATTCAGCACTTAATCATTTAGAGTCTCTTAACCATTTAGACATCTTAATAATTCAGCACTTAATCAACCAAACAAAGCCCCTAAAACTTATTATACAGGAAAATCTTTTATATTGATTTAAAGACCTGTGTGTTATCTTTTAGATTGATCATTTAACACACTTATATGGTTTAAATAACTTAAAATAATTATCGATATATTAATTTTCGAAGCTTGATGAATAGTTCTCGAGGGCAGTTTTGTTACTTTGTGTTTTGTCTTGGGGGCATTTTGGTATTGTCACATTTCATTAGGATAGACCCTTATAGAGAGACAATCACACGACAAATCTATTCTCCTAGTTATTTTCTGGGTTCTGGGTTTCATACACCCTGTGACGTCACGTCACATGACATCACATTCTGAGTTATGTGAAAGCCTCCTATTAGTGTATGATGTGGGCCAGGGTGTATGGTTCCTAATTTGTGGGTGTATGATTCCTAAACACCTATTTTCCAGCCCAAACAATTTACAGCAATGTTTAAATATAATTTATTATTATAATAATAAATAAAATTTATTATTATAACAATACAAATACCGTTATCAACAATAGAGATGGAAAAAATAAACAAATAGGATAATATCTTTTTCTTGTCATATATAATAAAACTCTAGAAAATATAGAATTTTTTATCTTTCTATATTATTAGGAGAATGCATTGGCTTTCAATTTAGTATGCTCCCAAATTATGCTACGGTAGTAAGTTTTGTAATTTCTACTACAATAATATGCTACATATGGATTAGTCCTGTATTGTTCTTAACGTTGTTTTCCTAAGTTTCATTAAAGTAAAGAAATAGAAAGAAGGTGAAAAACCGACGTACTCTAGAGTTTCATTAAAGGATGGAAATGGAAGGAAGTAGCTTTATCATTTACAATTTTATCCTTATACTTAAACCATTATAAATTTATAATACACAATAGAGGTATAACTGTAAAATTAGAGCATTCTTAGAGCATTCACATCCCATCCATCATTTTTTACCTTATAATTTAACTAAAAATCATACTTTTTAAAATTTATCTCTCACTTTAAAAAACTTCCCACATCCCATCCACCATTTTTATCTTTATCTTACTCACAAACATATATTTTATTATATTTCTCGTTTTTATACACTCACACAAATTTGGTGGAGGATGAATAGTAGCTTTTCATATATAAAAAGCTAAGATGACAAATTTTTATAATATAAAGATAGAGTATAAAATGGTGGATGGGTTGTAGTATGTTTTTAGTAGGTTTTTTTAAATTTTAAAAATGGGGGAAGGTTTGGTGGATGGGTTGTGAATGCTCTTATCCCCTCCACCAAATTCTCTCCATCAAATTACACTAAAAATCACTACTTCACCTTAAATCTTCTCTCTCATAATTAAAATAATAATACTTTTATCATTATATTTTCTCTTTCCTCACTCATAACTACTTACAAAAATATTAAAATATATATAGGGGTGAACAGTAGCTTTTCATATTTAGTGCTTCCATCAAATATTTTCTCTCCCCTTCACTCACAACCACTTACACTCACCCTATATAATTTGATGGACACACTCACATACATTTGGTGGACTGAATGTGAATGCTCTTAAACCTTTTTTTCACTTCTTTTCAACTCGGAAACACATCAAAGTATTTACTTTCTTTCTCTTTCTTTCGAACTCAGAAACACAAAGTGAAGTTATATATTTCCTTTCCCGGCCTCCCTTTCTTTACTCTCCAAATTATCTTTCTATATTCTTCTCTTTCTCTTAGTAAACTTGGGAACCTAGCATAAATGTTTATATCACACACTCATTTTACTATTGTGTTTGGTGATAAAGATTTGCATGCCATATTATATAATTTTTACTGTTGTGATCGCTTGTTTTAAATACTTCAAAGTCTATAAGACAGCCATAACGAGCGGGTACATTAACTAGTTAAAAGATAGTAGTATATCCATTTTTAGGTTGGGAAATTTGGTTTCTTTAATTTAGGTTGGTTAATTTGGTTTCTTTAACATAACTTTGTTACATACTAATATTAATCCCCCACGTTGTGGGGCAGGTGCAAAAAACCGTGCTACAAGTGAGTTTTAACCACACAATGACAAAAAACCGGAAAAAAGGATAAAACATAAGCTTAAGTTGAAAAGGAAATCACATTGAATTTATATCTATACATATATAAAAAGGGAAAATACCATAAAAAAAAACTAAACTTTCTGTTTTTTCTCACTAAAGTCACTCAACAATTTTTTGCACATAAAAAACACTACACTTTCAGTTTGTTCTTACAAAAGTCACTCAACATTTCTTTGCACCTAAAAAAAACTATACTTTCTGTTTTTCCTAATAAAAGTCACTAAACATTTATTTTTCGCATAAAACCCCTTAAAATGTTAATTTCAAACAAAATTTTGATGTTTTCGTTTTAAATAATCTGGAACCGGAACTCCTAGTTGTGTTTGCTTACGTGTTGCATAGGTGGTCTGATGCAGTATTATCTCCATATTCGAATTTTAAAAGTTTATTTATGTTTATCTTTTATTTATTAATATATATCTTTTATTTATTAATATTTATCTCTAACGTTGTTAGGTTTTAGTATAAATTAGGATTTATGGGTTTATTGTCTTTTAGTTTTTGATTGAATTTTAATAGAATAGAACTTTGTTCTTGGAACCTATGGTTCGTTTATCGTCTTTGATTACTATTTGTTCTTGAGCCATTTGATTGCGCTTCCAAACTGCATCAGTTGGTATCAGAGCTCTTGGTTTTCAAATGGCTCTACGTGAAGACGAGTGTTTTCTTGTTCGAAGATTCGCCGCCAGAGGCATCGACAAGAACATTGGTGGTTCACGTGTCGGTGGAAAAAATAGATTTTCTATTTGCAGAGTCGCCGCGCGAGGCAGCAATGGTGTCTATTCCGACCACCGAGATCTTAAGATCAAAAGAATTCATGAACAAGTCCAAGATCTTGAGGTATCGTCGACTTGGAAGGAAACGGAACCGGAAGAACCCGTCGGGTATGAGTTATCCGGGGATGAGGAGCATCCTACCAATGGCGACACTATCTATGATTTGCTTCCCGTGTATGATGAATACGGGGACGAACAATGGTATTCCTGGTTTAGCGGTGGTGCTACAGTGACAGGGGAACATCTACATTCTGTTCCGGTTCTACAAAGTCCAACAAAAGGGCCGACTATTGGGGTGAGTTTGAAATCTTGTTTGATAAAGTTAAAGGCCATTATTCACTCTAAAATTCAAAAAGAAGATATTAATGAGGATACTGCCAAAGTTATGGATAAGCCTCTACAAAGTTATAGTGATAATTCTTCAAAAGATCGTTTAACTACAGAGCATGATTATCCAAATATTATATTTAATGATATAATCGATAAGCATGGGAATTGTGCATTATTGGTCGATAGGTTACATGCAACTCATGTGAAATTAAGACCTATGTCAAATGTTGATGTCACTCGTGACTTGGGTATTAGTTTTGAAGAGCAAATTGACGTCGTGAAGGCTACACCAAATTTGATGATGAAAGTTGGAGCTGAATTTTTGAAGAAGGTCAAGTCGATAGTGGAAAATATACAATCAAATATCTCATTCGACCCAGGTGGTAAAACTCCAGAGTTGAGCGAGACGATCAATGAAATTGGAATATCTAGCTTGGTCATAATATTAATAAATCAAAATTGGGTTGATGTTCCTTTTGATCCAGGTGGCGTTGGTCCGAAGACAAAACTCGAGGACGAGTTTTTTCGAAGACGGGGAGAATGATGCAGTATTATCTCCATATTCGAATTTTAAAAGTTTATTTATGTTTATCTTTTATTTATTAATATATATCTTTTATTTATTAATATTTATCTCTAAGGTTGTTAGGTTTTAGTATAAATTAGGATTTATGGGTTTATTGTCTTTTAGTTTTTGATTGAATTTTAATAGAAAAGAACTTTGTTCTTGGAACCTATGGTTCGTTTATCGTCTTTGATTACTATTTGTTCTTGAGCCATTTGATTGCGCTTCCAAACTGCATCAGTGGAAAATATACAATCAAATATCTCATTCGACCCAGGTGGTAAAACTCCAGAGTTGAGCGAGACGATCAATGAAATTGGAATATCTAGCTTGGTCATAATATTAATAAATCAAAATTGGGTTGATGTTCCTTTTGATCCAGGTGGCGTTGGTCCGAAGACAAAACTCGAGGACGAGTTTTTTCGAAGACGGGGAGAATGATGCAGTATTATCTCCATATTCGAATTTTAAAAGTTTATTTATGTTTATCTTTTATTTATTAATATATATCTTTTATTTATTAATATTTATCTCTAAGGTTGTTAGGTTTTAGTATAAATTAGGATTTATGGGTTTATTGTCTTTTAGTTTTTGATTGAATTTTAATAGAAAAGAACTTTGTTCTTGGAACCTATGGTTCGTTTATCGTCTTTGATTACTATTTGTTCTTGAGCCATTTGATTGCGCTTCCAAACTGCATCAGTGGAAAATATACAATCAAATATCTCATTCGACCCAGGTGGTAAAACTCCAGAGTTGAGCGAGACGATCAATGAAATTGGAATATCTAGCTTGGTCATAATATTAATAAATCAAAATTGGGTTGATGTTCCTTTTGATCCAGGTGGCGTTGGTCTGAAGGCAAAACTCGAGGACGAGTTTTTTCGAAGACGGGGAGAATGATGCAGTATTATCTCCATATTCGAATTTTAAAAGTTTATTTATGTTTATCTTTTATTTATTAATATATATCTTTTATTTATTAATATATATCTTTTATTTATTAATATTTATCTCTAAGGTTGTTAGGTTTTAGTATAAATTAGGATTTATGGGTTTATTGTCTTTTAGTTTTTGATTGAATTTTAATAGAAAAGAACTTTGTTCTTGGAACCTATGGTTCGTTTATCGTCTTTGATTACTATTTGTTCTTGAGCCATTTGATTGCGCTTCCAAACTGCATCATGGTCTATATATTTTGTATTCTTAAAAAAATCTCAAATGATGAAGTTGATTAAGAAAGTAAAGTACTTTACGCGTCTTATATCGATTAAAAAACAATGTTTATTTGTTATATAATTTTTTTCTTTGTAATTAAGAATTGTATAATTATTTAAATTAGCGGAACTAATATTACTTTGATTGCAACAATAGATTTTTTTTGTCATACAATTTGTTACAACAATAAATATATAATTACAAAATATCTTAAAAACTACAAAAAAAAAAAAAAAAAACCGCATGACAAAAAAAATAATGTTGGGAGACTTTTATGAGAAAAGACAGAAAGTATAATGTTTTTTAAGTACAAAGAAATATTGAGTGACTTTTGTAAGAAAAAACTAAAAGTATAGTGCTTTTTATATGCAAAAAATTGTTGAGTGATTTTAATGAGAAAAAACTGAAAGTTTAGTGTTTTTTATAATATTTTCCCATGTAAAAAATAAACATGTAAAAATAACTAAATTAATTATTGAGTGATTTTAATGAGAAAAAACTAAATTAATTGTTGAGTGATTTTAATGAGAAAAAACATTTTTCCTCATCTTGTTATAAATTAATTCATAGGGTATATGATGATACATATATAAAAATAACTAAATAAGCATGTAAAACTCAAGTGGTTAATTTTTGTGAAAGTTGAAATGATGACTAAAAAGAGGGGCGTATTTGGGGAGGTTCGAGGAGGCCAACTGGACAGGGTCCATAAATCTTGAATGCATAATTAAAAAAAAACTTCTTATATATATTTTTATATAACTCATTTAACACTTAAACTTGGCCTAAGAGGCCTACTTTTTAATGATTTGAATAGGTACGTAAATTTTCATAGATTTTCAAGGACGGTCATGCTAAAAAAAAAAAAAACCTCAAAGTACGCACATAAGAAGACAAAAAAAAGATCATTGTTTAATGTTCATCAATCATCAACTTGTTCTGAACACTTGCCACTTAGTTAGACTATATGGTGTGCCCCCCTTCTCCCCCAACTCCCCCAAGTGCCACATCAGCGTCACATCATTTCCCTCATTTTCTCCCCCAAAGTTTGGAAATGCTTTCCCCCAATTCCCCCATTCCCCCTTCTTTTTTTTATTATTTTATATAATATTATTATATATTAAAGAAAAGAAAAGTTAAGAAATAATATTATTATATATAATAAAAAACAATATATAGTAATCGTGGAGAAGGGGGAGATAACCCCGAGTTTCCCGAAAAAATTCCGGGGGGGCCGGTGTTTCACTTCGGCACCGATGCCACATATGATCCCCGAATTGATTCTCCGAGGGCACACCTCGTAGTCTTATTCAATACATATTTTTAGATAATAATTTTCTTATTGTGGATTTTTTTTTTTTTGAACGGCTCTTATTGTGGATTTACTAACATTTCATCGCGTGTCTAAAAACATTAAACTTACACAAAAAAGTTAGTTTTATGGATAATAATGAAAAGTTTATATTAAAAAACTAATTCAAAAAAGTAATAAGGTAAACATGACACAACTTTATTTTTAATGACCGAGTGTAAGACTATAAGGAGTGGGGGGGCGGGAAAGAGGGGGATGAAGCGCCATGTGGCACTTGTGGGACCCTTGTGGGGGGGAAAATAATTGTGGGGAGTGGAAGGGGGGGAAGAGGGGGGGGGGGAAGGAAATAATATTATATTGTGTTAAAGTTAAAAAAAAAAAAAAAAAAAAAAACCTGACCAATAAGAAGCTGCCACCTCACCCCACCCCAAGCCCCACGCCGGTGATCTCCTTCCCGCCCCCACCCTCCACGCCACTTCCACGCCGGGTTGCGGCGGTGTTCCCCCCCCTTCCCGCCCCCTCTCCCGCCCCACTCCGCTTAGTCTAACAAGAAAGCTCAGTTTGTGAATAGACTAGGGATCTTTTTTGGAGATCTCAGGTTCGATTTCCACGAAGGACATAATAAGAAATGATGGATGACTCATGGCCTATAGTCATGAGTTCGAGTCCTGATCTCGTCAGGTTTTACCGGTTCACTACTGTCATGCCTTCGTGGGTCGGGTTTTCCCTGAAAGCGGGCTGTCGGGCGGGTTAGGGGCTTCGTACGTTCGGGGTGGGCCGGGCTGTGCCCCTGTCTTTGCTACTGGGAGACCGCGTACGAAGTACCCGACGTTGTTTAGAAATCTACGTTACTATTCTATGTACAAGTCTTAAATGTATCATATAATTAATTAATTAATTAGTTGACTAAAAAATGAAGATACATAAACATTGATCCACTGCATGCTCTTTTTGTGTGTATATCCACTGTTTAGTACCCACTTTCATGTGAATGATTTATTTGTTCTTGAAATTTTGATGAAGTTTGCACATTCAACACATCTATGATGAGTGACACACCAAAAATTGCATGATAAGAAAGTTGAGACATGAAATTTTTTATGATACAGATAAAAGTATGTATTGTTGATATCGTATCTATCTATATATATAAAAGAAAACGTATAGGCTGACGTGACGTGCAATAGAGGCCTCAACCTCCTTTTGAAAGTGTCACGTGGCATCATAATTAAAAAAATTTAGTGGTTTTGAATTATTTCCCTTTTTAATTAAAAAAAATAAACATAAAACCCTAAATTCTCAATTACTAAAATTAAATTGAGTTATTTTAGGAAAAAAGAATTTAAAAATAAATGTAAAATTTTCCCTCTCATGTTTCTTCACATAATTTTTAAACGTTTATATCTTTTATATACGGGATTTTTTAAAGAAAAAAATTACACCAAATTAACGAGCGTTTTATTATCTTTCCAACGAGTACTATAGTGCTATATAAAAAACGGAGAAAAAATCGACTATTTTTTGTGGGGTTTCATTTATACATGAAAAAAACACACAAAGTGTTCATGTTATTCATTAATCATGTTTTTTCTATTAAACCGGGTTCTTATCTACGATGTTGAAAATCAGCCCAATCGCCATGTTATCATTTAAAATAATATGAAAATGCAATGATTGAGAGATTTTGTGGTTAGTTAACTTAAGCCATTTGCAATAGGTCACGTAAAATTAGATTTTTCAACCACGGGACCCTCACGGGGTAATCAGCTAGTAAATATATAAAAAAAAATATTCTCATGATTTCTAATTTTTTTTATATGTGGGGAGAGAAATATAAAGCAATATTTTATTATTATTATTATTATTATTATTATTATTATTATTATTATTATTATTATTATTATTATTATTATTATTATTATTATTATTATTATTATTGTAAATAATGGGACCTGCCGGTCACGTGAGAGGCGTGTAGGGAAATGGATGTGTGTCGATGCTCCACCCAACGGCAAGTGTTCCCTGTCACGTGCCCAGTCAATTGCTGTATTTAAGGTTTCTTGGCCCTCAAAGGCCCAAACCACAAACGAATAAAACAAAAGAAGCCTAGTTTGAGTGCCACTAGAGGGACGGGATATCACCAGATTTGATAATGGGTATTTTACTATCAGCATGGTAACACTGTCATCGTTAGTGTTGGTAGGCAGGGCCGGCCCTAAAAATTCAGGTGCCCGGGCCAAGCTGCAAAAAGTGTGCCCCTTAGCCTTAGCTTTAGACCTTAACGAAATAAACAATGTAAACTATTTTTTAAGCGACGATTAAAGTAATATCAAATTGATGGATCAAAGTTTATTTTCCATTTAGGTTGTAGTCTAACGGTAGAGGAAACAAACCCTCCTAAGGAGGTTGGGAGTTCGAATCCTACAAAGGGTGAAAGTTTGGCAATTAATTTTTTTTTTTTGTTTCAAAACAAAGATAAAAGTTAAAAAGGAAGTCAAAATCAATAGGTAAAAAGCAAAAACAATTAAGTGTAAGCTTCCTTCATTTCATCTTTTTCATACTCTCTAGTCCAACGCTCATTAATAAACCTATAATTTTTTTTTCTCAAACCATTTCATTTTCTTCTTTAATTATTAACCTCTCTTAACATTTCTTTACTTTTTGTTTTATATAAACTATTATTCGCTTTGATTAATACTTGATAAAAATTTTGGGGCTCAAACATACAAAAATCCATCAAATTAAGGATATCACTGTTAAGAAAACTTGGATTGCCGGAGGGTTAACGTGCCCCCGAGAAATTGGGCCCGGGCCAGGGGTCCTCCCCGCACCCCTTAAGGGCCGGCCATGCTGGTAGGGGTCCCGTAGACCTTTTGTTGGTTCTATCTAACGGGATCCTTCACGGGAGAGAGATGAGAGAGAGTGTCATACCTATTTATTATTGAGAGAGAGGAGGGGAGAGAAGGTGGGAAAGAGTAATATATTATTGTTACTAGTGGGAAACCCGCGCGTTGCTGCGGGACGGTTAAGATAAATATATTTTTTTTAACAATGCACAAGCGTAGCCGTGTTAGCCCACCAAGCTGTAGGAAAAGTGTAAAAACGTAATTGTCTTTGAATGCGAAACGATGTATATGAAATTAATCAATTTCTCTTCATTGTTTAAACTTTGAAAAGAAACTATATTTTTTTTATATCCAACATATACGTTCTTATAACTTTTCATGCCACACTATGTAAATTGTCCAACCATATGTCCTTAACTTCCAACATCTAAGAAATGATGTGTAACTTCCAACCCAAGTATAAAAAAAATTTCACTATATATGAAAATGAACTTTTTTGACCATTAAAATTCAGTCATCAGCACTGTTCTCAAAACCAAATATGAACATAGATAATTTTTATTCCCAAATCTTTCTATATAATTTTTCACAAATTTAGACCAAACCATCATATGGATACGTATTGTCAAGCATGAAGTCAAAACCAAATATGAGCATAGAAACCAAAACAGAGTAGATAAACCAAAACACAACCATTCGATATCAGTATAAACAAGTAAACAGAGAAGTAAAGAAGTATCAACAAGACATTTATTTTAATAAACAAATCAAGTTTAACCTGGAAGATGAACTTGCAGATACAATCCACTTTCGGATTGTGTCGACGTTTTGCCAGATTCGTTACAACATGATTACTCTTTTCAGCGTCCTTGGTCGCACCTTGTCGTTCTTATTAAATAATTAAAATAAAAAAAAACTTATCAACAGAAAATCAAAACGTACCGTACTACTTGGTGTTGTGTGTGCGTCACTTCGTACCACCATTAACTATCTGCAAAGATAAAGATAAAGTAATTTGTTTCAGCAATTCTCATGATGAACGACACTGTATATTTATATAAACATGTGCAATTTTAAAGAAAGAAAGAAAATGTAAAATTAATATTTGTTGAATATAATTATTTGAAGCTTGTGGTCATACCACATCACATGATATTATATATAACAATTTGAAAGGATTTTTGCTAGCAAATATAGAAACTTAATTATCTAGAAAATAAACAGTTATTTATCTTTACTACATGGTACAAGTATCTTAATGCATGGAAGGGTAATCTGGGGAAGATTTATATGACATTTGAGGGTTGAAGCACATGACTTTTCACATCCCATCTTAACTTTACCAAGTTGGACTTGTTTGCCCATTGCTCACTCTTTATAATGTAGTAGAGATTATTATGTGTGAATAATTAATTGTTGGTAAAGAATCAGTAAAGTGTTGCATACAAAAAAATGTTTCAGTGAAATAAATCAGTAAAGTGATGTGGCAGTGCAGGATGTTGGAATAAATATACGTAACGTTTGTATATTTATCGATAGCCATTATAATCATTTTTATAATGATGATCAATTATTAATATTATCCTAAGCCTAATAACAGATATGTCTTTGATGGGCGGACTATCATTAAATGGGCCTTATTAGGGTGTCCCCTAGGTATGTATAAATAGGGAGAGATATTATGAGATTAGGGTTGACACATTCATAACACCATTAGCCATCCCCTATCTTTCTCTCTCAATGTGTTCATAACTCAAGAACACATAAACCATCAGAACTGCATACCCTAAAGGGAACCCGATCAAGATAATGGTGTCTTCCATTACCGAGGTTCCTGAATGGTTAAGCATATCAGGTACACATGATTATATCTTATTTTATACCTTATGTTCTTATTAATATAATCAACATGTGGTATCAGAGCTATGTTGATTATATTGATTCAATCATAAAATTAGTCTCCTTTACAACCGATATACGTTTTTTGTTTCGGTTGGTCAATAAAATTGCTTTCCTATGGTTAGAAATAATTTGGATCAATTTTTTTTCATTGAGATTATTGAATTCCTTTTGTTCTAATCTACGGAGAAGCACTATCAAATTCATGAAGAACCATTAATTTATATCACCCTTGGACATTTGTGTTTTTTTTTTTTGGAGTTAACGTAATTTTTTTTCCCGAAATATAAGGAAAACAATATGAAAGGGTATTTTGATGGTGAAATTTTGCTAATGATTTTTATGTGTTATTATTGAATTCACTCCATAAATTTATTAGGAGATAACTTATGGATTCATATGATAAAGATTATATTGATTATTTTTTTGGTTGATGTTCTTCAAGAACATCATAAGAAACCGAAAATTCCTTTATGTTTTGGTTTAAAATTAGATTGAAATTCTGTTTCCGATAATTTAGGACATAACTTTATCTCCAAGGAATTTTCGAAATCAATTATGATTAAGTCAAAGATTTCGAAATCTTATGATATCTTTGGAGATAGTCATCATTTAAAATTGGAAATAGATATTATGTAAATCCCTAAAAATTTTTGAACCACTAACTTTATTAGTTTTTAGTTTTCGGTAATAATAATTGTTTTCGGTTTTAAGGATTAATAAATTAAGTTCTCGGATTATCAATTAGTTCTTGAATTCAGGTTCTCGTTTTTTAAGTTCTCGGTTTAAAGCTTTCGATCAGGTTCACGGACAGGAGTTCTCGGTCAAGGTCTTCTACTTTGAAAACTGAAAATGTTTTTTTGTGATTCCATAATGTGTCTGAGAACCCATCCTATTTATCAAGAACTATCATGTATTCAAGAACCAATATTTTTTCGAGAACTATTAATGAATCCGAAAACTATTAAAGTTATCCGAAAACATAAGTTATTCGAGTACTCATAATATTCGAGAACTCATCACTAAATCGAGAACTAATCATGAAATTCGAGAACTCATTATGATATCTGAGAACTCATTAAGTCTTCGAGAACTCATGATTTATTCGAGATCTCATAAGTCTTCCGGGAACTCGTCACTTTCGAGAACTCATTAAGTCTTCGAGAACTCATAATTTTGAGAACCCCTTATGTTATTCGAGATCTCATAAGTTTTCCGAGAACTCATAATATTACTGAGAACCCATTTTTTTCGGGATCTCTAATAAAATTTACAGTTTTGATGAAACCTAATGTATCAAGTTTATTCAAAACATTATAAAACATTGCTTAACTTGCAATAACATTTTGAGGTGTCACTTCTGCCTAAAGGTGATGTGTCACATTAGTTCGTTATAAAGATCTCATTAAGCATTGTAGCTCGTTCACATAAGTGCCATAAGGTTTCACTTCTGCCCAAAGGTGACGTGTAACATATTATGTTGGTGAACTGAGCGTATTGCATTAGGACTTTTATTGTCTCACTTCTGCCCAAAGGTGATGGGTTACATTCACTGTCGGCAATTCAATACTTAAATAAATAGCGTATAGCCAAAGCTAGAGCATGTTATTTAAGTAGCTTATGTTGGTGTTATGATATTATCACGTCTTCAGTACAAAATTGATCCTCACAATTAATGATCCTTCATTAATATAATGATCATAATCTAAGTCTGCCTTACATCAATGCCCGTAACTCGAAACTAATCTCACATTCTTCTATAAATTACTATCTCAACTAAGTGATCCACTCTAATTATCAAAACTACGAAGAGTTACCTTAAACTTTGTTCGTATTAAGTCTTAAATTACCTCTTAAGACATAACATTCCTACGCTCTATCTGATAAAGTATTACAGAATAACTTTGAGCATAAGAAAGTGGGATACACAAAATGTCTCTTATGGTAATCAAGAACGCTTCTACTGATTCCTATCAGGTGAGCTATTAAAGATTCTGAGATTCCTAAGACTAATGTATTATCTATGGAAATGAAAGAATATAAAGAATTCCTAAGAAGCATGAAATAAATAAATCTAACTCTATGTTTAAATGGGATCTGTTAATACATCTTAATATTGAATAACATGACCCATAAAGCTAAGGGGTTACACATGGAAATCAATAAATTTCTAGTGCATAATAACTTTTCCATAAGTACGATTATGTGCATAATGAATCAACTATAACACTCAGAAATATCAAAGTAAAATGAGTGTGTTGATAGCAAATTAAGTACAGGAAAAGGAACGCATTAAACTAGAAAAGTTGATGTTATTCACCTTACTACCATTAAACCTAAAAGAGGAAGAATAATTACCATAAAGAGGATAATTATAAGGTCTGGAAACAAAATACAAGTACTACTTTCAGCTATAAATTTCTCTAAAGGGAAAGTCTTACTAATCAAAACTGTGCCATTAAGAATAGGCATAAGCAATGAGATTACCCATAAGTAGAGAGAACAGCTGGCTAAGATATGTAGTGCCTAATTAAGGATATTTAACTCCACAAATGCTAAGAATTCCAATTAACACATGATGGTTGAGTCTAGTTTTATACGTTTCCTTACCATAATTCAACAAATACTTAAGATGAGAGTTGGTGGAAAAATTAAGGGTCTATTAACCATTAATAACTGATCTTAGTGTTGAAGCTTTATGATACCTTATGATAATTTTGAGATTACTTAGAATTTAATATCAATACAAAAAGCTACAATTTTTTGACAGTTACAAGGTTTTAATGACCAAACCAAAGCCACTATTAAGTTAAACTCTCATATTGTTTGTTGTCATTATCTGAATAGAAACCTTATGAAATAAAACTAGATGATCCAATAACGTTTTCACAACTTTGTTATCATGAAAATGAGAATTTAACAAAGGAAAATGAGACCCATGCAATTCATCCACTAAGACCAACATTTCATGAGAAATCATGATCAGGTCACTAAAGGATGCTTAGCTATCAAATCTCATTTTCAGTGACTTTAAAGCATGTGTTAAACGCCCTAAACATTAAATGGCGAAAGGAATAAATGGGTTTCCATCGTAGGTCATAACCAATTGACATTAGTGGAGCTTAGACAAATATCTAACTGTATCTATTTCGTTTCTTACAGACCAAAGTATTAAAGAAATCAATTCATATTTACTTAATAAGATTCCCTCTAAGTATGTCCTTAATATTTCTTATGAAATATGGACGATAAGGGAAATAAAGTATAAAATATATGAAATATTCTCGTCCACACGCATCGTTAAAACTTATTATATGGAGATACTAAGAGACCTAAAAGATTAGTGGGAGCATTAGATGTCCTACTTATGACTTGCAAAAGTTACAGAGGTGGGGGGAACGGAAATTTGATCTATCCTCAAATTACACCTCTTGCACTGGACAACGCTCTATCACAACTTGTCTCCTTAGCATTTAACGTACTCTTAACAAAGTTTTGTGGATGTCTAAATATGGGCGAACTTAGATTTCTTACTAAAGTAATCCTCATCAAGAGAAACGACAATAAACATCAGGTTGTTTTCTCTATTAAAATCTATGGATCTTCCAAATGTTAGATCTTAAGCATGCTGAATTCATTAAGATCTCTAAGGTAAGTGGGAGCAGTAAAAGTACTTATTATGGCTTTTCAGAAGTACAAGATGCGGGGGAGAGACTCATTAAAATTCGAGACTCATTAAGTTTAATTCCGAATTTAACTTCGATTATTCCTCTTGTACACCTTACTGCACCAACTCTTACACACTTAGAAACTAATGTTGCTCCTTATATACCTGAAAACAAAAACACTTAACTAAAGTTAAGTTTGTTTCATAATAAACCCAATGTTCAACTCAAGAGGTCATCTGGGTCTAAAAGCCCACTAACTTTGATGATTATGTAACCTGCATGACTAACACAAAATGGATGTTTGAAAAGTTTACTGATCCTACCTCTTCTAATTAAATCATTAGTATCAATCAATCTTCTAAATGGAATAAAGCTATTATTAGCATAACTCATTCCATAATTTAGAATAACGTTTAGGATTTGGTTGAATAACCTAAAGGTATTCATAATTAAACCAGATCCGAATGGGAACGTTGTAAGATAAGATTGATTATGAAAGATTATACTCAAGAAGGGATTAGATTATCAAAGAATATTCTTGTATGTATTTCAAAAGATTTCTTTGAGGATCATTACCGTCCTAGTAGCTCATAATAACTAAGAGCCACATTAGATGGACATTAAGACAACTTTCCATAACAATGACCTACATGTTCGTTAAGCAACTTGCAAGTTCTAAACTGAAGGGTAAGAACACTTAGTCTGTAAGTCAATAAGATCCATGTATGGGTTGATGCAAGCATAAAATGTGTTGGAATCATAATGAAATTACTCTTCATCAAGAACTAAGTGGATTAAAGAACCTACCTCAAGATGAGTGGGAGCAACTAATGAAAACTTGTCCTTACATAGATGACGTTTCTCTTGACAAGTATATGTTACCTAAGTCAAAGCATTGTTCATGCATGATTTTGACATGATGAATATCGGGGATTCTTCTTACGTAATAGGAATCAAAATATACCGAGATAGACCCAACGGGATATTAGTTTCATCCCATAAAGTTTTACTCTAAGCTGGTCCTTAAGTATGTAACATACAACATTGCTCTCTTTTAGAGGATAATAGGATAATTTGAGATTATCATCGTATGCTTCATTAATTAGAAGACTGATGTACATTTGAGTCTATGCTTGTTTTTTATATTGTTCATATTGCTTAGTGCTAGACTTGTCTAGATTATTGAAAAGCATCTAATGGAACATTACAATATCTTTAAGAAACAAGAGACTATAATCTAAAGAAGAAGTGAGAACCTAAAGTGATTGACTACTCTTACTCTAACTTTGTTATATTCAAAGGAAATCAAGTGTCAATTTCGGGGTATATCATAACGTCAACAGACATGGAGGAGTCATAAGAAACTGTTAACAGCAATCTAAGTTATCATGACATAATGTGTTGCTAATCACAACATAATGGTCATTAAATGTTGTTGGTAAATTTATCAGTTGACTCATAACTTATTATCTCCATATAAATACTAAATTGAAGACTTACTGTGATAAAGTCAGCTGCCATAATTTCTCGAACAGTAACAGTTTGAGAGGAGCTGCATTAGAGTTCGATACGAAATTATTGTTCGCTTATGATTAAGAACAAATAGAGGAAATCAGAATTTTGTATCGAATGCATTCATGATATGCTTATGGATCCAATAACTAAAGGTCTATCACCCATAAGTCTCACTAAGGGCCAACTAAGAGAAAAGGGTATTACTGATGACCATGTATAACTGCATATCATACTATGAATGACTTATGACTAATGACTAATGATTAATTTTCCTCATTATGATTTGTTTGTCTATTAGTATGCTAAGCTAGCATAATGGCATAAAGACAATAATATAACAAATCAACTAAGGGCATAACGTTAATTGATCCTAATGTTAAGTTTTAAATTTGGGTATAGTATGATTAATGGGGGTCCTAAGTCGAATAAAGACTTAACGGCTGTATTTCTCTGCTACATTTTGGGTTTAAACTAAAATGAGTATTAATCTCTGCAGACTTACTTAATACTCGTAATAAATGATTACTCGGCTAAGTGGGAGAATGTTGGAATAAATATACGTAACGTTTGTATATTTATCGATAGCCATTATAATCATTTATATAATGATGATCAATTATTAATATTATCCTAAGCCCAATAACAGATATGTCTTTGATGGACGGACTATCATTAAATGGGCCTTATTAGGGTGTCCCCTGGGTATGTATAAATTGGGAGAGATATTATGAGATTAGGGTTGACACATTCATAACACCATTAGCCATCCCCTATCTCTCTCTCTCTCAATGTGTTCATAACTCAAGAACACATAAACCATCAGAACTGCATACCCTAAAGGGAACCCGATCAAGATGATTGTGTCTTCCATTACCGAGGTTCCTGAATGGTTAAGCATATCAGGTACACATGATTATATCTTATTTTATACCTTATGTTATTAATATAATCAACACATGATTCATAGAAATCAGTGAAGTGAAGATTTTTTTTTTCAGTGGAGCACTCCTCCCCTAATGCATTTGCTTATAAATTTCATATATAAATATTAAATATATATTTTTTGGTTAAATTATTTATGCTAAGTTTAAAATAAGTAATAAATGAACACTATCTTTTGTAAGGGTGTGTGTAGTGGTGGGGGGTTATGTGGGGGTTATGGTATTAAAATATTAAAAAGTAATAGAAGGAAGGTTATGTGGGGGTTATGGAAAAAGAGGGTGTAGTGAGAAGGGGGGTTATGAGGGGGTTATAAATGATTGGGTAATCATTGTTTTTATTATTATTATTATTATTATTATTATTATTATTATTATTATTATTATTTATTTGATTATAAATAGCTGTAATCCTTTCTAATCCTTTCTTCTCCAAAGCTTCATTTCATACCTTCATCCTTTCTAATCCTTTCTTCTCCAAAGCTTCATTTCATACCTTCTGCAAATAACTTCATTTCACCCAATCAACTGCATACACAACCCACTAAAACACACAGATCAGTAACCCATATCACAGATCCACTCCTACTCCAACCCTCTTCTTCTTCTTCAATCTTTTTCCCCCAATTCCCAAACCCTAATAATAATAATAATAATAATAATAAAACGGTCTCTCTCTCCTTCCAACACACAACCCTCGTTGTCTGCAAAACCATTCATGACCAAAACGCCCTATAGCGCCCGGGGGGGGGGGGGGGGGGGGGCGGTGTTCCCCGGCGCTATAGGGGATAAAACGCCATATAACGAAGCCCACTACACATACTCTAAAACATGTTATATTATTTGAGGTGAACCGTGTAGATTTTTATTTTTATTTTGTTTTTTTTTCGAACAATTTTTAGACTTTCTAGGAAATACACTACCATATATTGTGTAGAATTTAAATTCCAAACCTTTTGATTATGAAATATATCATTCACCACCTTGATGTGCCCTTAGGATACGTGAATGTTAGCTATTCGAGTTGAGTCTAAAAATCTATTTAATATTCTGGACTCATCAAGGTAACTAATCATAGCCTGACTTTTATTTTTAGCAACAAATGGATTTTGAATGTTTGTTGTTGCTAGATGAATACAAAGTTAGATTAAATACACAAGACACTTTTTTGTAGGAATGGTGATGATGATCCGCCCACCGCGCGAGCTTCGGCCGCCGCTTCCCCACCATGCGCCCCGGCCGATGATGATCCGCCCACCGCGCCACCTGTAGACCGACGCGTACGATGTATTAAATCAGACGACGGGTCACTCGACTCATCATCAGATAAAAACACATAATCAACCCCCTCCGCCGTCTTAACAGACAGCGGGTCAGGGTTGATCAAAAAACCTACTTCAATGTTAGAGCGCGCACCTTGAATAGGGCCGGGGAACAGGAAGTTCTCCATCATCTGCTCCATCTCCGAAATCCCCCCCTCAGGCACCGCCACGTACATAGTTTCACAGACCGGGCGGCAAAGTAGTCAAACAACAAATCCCCTGCGATAAAAAACAAAAGCATAAGATATGAGGGGAAACAAATATGATTGCACGCAATAGTAGACACTTACCCTCCACAGAAAGTGGCCCACCGTCCGCCGCAGGCGCCACATTACACCCCTCCCTCACGCCCAGACGGCTCATACCCAGCAACCTAAGAATGCCTTCATCCAACTTATCCAAGTCATCTAAGCGACTTGGGTGCGCAGAGAGATCCTTAAACCATTCCTCCTCCTGGAAATCCTTCACTACCTCGAACGATGGCACCTTCTGCCCAGGACGAAGCTCCAGCTTCGCCATCTCCACCGAAATAAACCTCCTTCTTCACAAAGAAGAAACACCTCTTCCACTCCCGAAGAGTTTTTGGAGAACTCCTCGGCACTACCAGGCTTACACTCTTGGATCTCTCTACGAAAGAGACCCAGCCTGTCTCCTTCACTTCCAGCTTGTAGAACACATTGAAGTTTTCAAACAACGGCTGCCTCCTCAGCGACTGGCAGGTGCCCTCAAAGTGCATCACCCTCATCACCCCAAAAGGGCTCATCTGAGAGACATGCACTCCATATCTCTGAAGGACAGAGATGAAGAAACGGGACACCGGCAGCCGGAAAAGACCCTTCTGAAAATATGCCTCGTACAGACATATTTTCCCCTCCGGGCAGTCAACCGGAGTCTGCCACTTCTCCGGCAGCTCCGGCTTCCATTCACGGGAAATTCCATACTTATGAACCAAGGCCCTGAACTTCTCCTTGGACCAGGAGATCTGGGCATCCTTCATCGACAACTCCACCTTCTTGTCTTCAGACGATATCTTCAAAAAAAAATTGACACGAAGGAAAACTGAAAATTTCTTGATCGGAATAAAGCAAATCACCGGAGAAAGTTTAAAGAGAAATTGAAGAAAAGAAGAGAATGAAAGAACTCAAGGATGGAGACGACTATTTATACCCATCGCATTTAATGCAGGTAATGATGACAGACAGGCTTTTCGCGCAAGGGTCCAATTACAGGCAGACACGTTGCACAACCCACGTGCCAAAACGGCCCACGCGCCGCGCGTGTCTCACTCGTGAGACGGTTGTTCTACCCCAGCTGGCAGTTGATGTCGATGATCGACACGTGTACGCCCACGTTCAAAAACCACCATCAACAGCTGTCCCCACTCACCAGATGTAAGACACGTGGCGGCCTAGCAACTCAACAGTCGTACTAACTGTCAGACATGATCTCCAAAGCAGGTGTACCAACCGTCAAGCACGTCTTTTCAAATTCAAAACATTCCCGCCTTTAATTTACACAAATTCCAAAGAGACAAATTCAATGCGGAGTAAATGCAGGCGCAGACTGCGACAAAAAATGACTTTTCACTACTTCTGGCCGCGCAAACAGGCCCAGCGCCTACCTTGGCTCAACACCTGCGCGCCAGAGCGAAAAATTTTGAAAAAATCAAATTTACAACTTCTGGCTGCGCAAACAGGCCCAACGCCTACCTTGGCTCAACGCCTGCGCGCCAGAGCGAAAAATTTTGAAAAAATCAAATTCCACAACTTCTGGCCGCGCAAACAGGCACAACGCCTATCTTGGCTCAACGCCTACGCCCCAGAACGCTGTCATGGCGCATCCCGTCATACGCCCACATCTTGATCCCTGTGCGCGCACCAGTTGACGAAGAATAAACGAAAACACACGTCCACTTTGGTACATGAAAACCCAGTGACGACTGGATGCTACTCAAAGTACACATGTGAAATCAAGTCCAGCACTCCCCAGAGACACAGGTCAGCACTGGACTGGGGGGACTTGAAGGGATATGGTATTAAAACACTACAAATACCATACCATCGCCCACTTAGAACAGGCTTCGCCAGATGCTCATCCGTCCGTTCTACGTCAGCGGATCGTTTAGCGCCCATCCGCCCGTTTTACGTCAGCGGAATGTCTGGCGTCCACAAACCCGTTCTACGTCAGCGATGCTTCTGCCGTCCGACGCGAGCATTAATATTCTCGTTCTACGTCGACGGAACACCTGGCGTCCACCCGCCCGTTTTACGTCAGCGGTACATCCAACGCCAGGCGCATAAACGCCCGCCTCTTTCACATAGGCGGGCCAAACATACACCAAGGCTTCCTTGGCAAGCTTCACCACAAGTGGAAGGTACCCCTTTTTTGGGCAGCTTTGGGACTCACCCTTGCCCCTACCAAATATCTCCGACATGACAGGCGGCCCGTCAGGGTTCCCCTCCAATCAGAGACTGTTTCCAGTCTGACGAGCAGAAAGGACGATGATGTGGCAACCTCCCAGCCAAGATATCTTCCTGATGAAGCAGACTTTCTCTGCCCACCTCGAAATCCTGGAAAGCATAAAATATCCACCGACTGGATCCGCCAATGGGCAAGCACCACGTGTCCACCGCCCATCAGCGTCCACTTACCGGGCGCCACGTGTACATGCGTCAGGACGGTAACATCCCCCCTAGCATTCTACTTTTTCCTACTTTACTAAAACCCACTTGCACCAAATGGGCTTGAAGGCTTGGGTCGGATTATGGAGACTCCTCTACCTGGGCCGGGCCCCGTTAAGGGTAGAGGATGAGCTGAGAAAGTAGGAGATCTTGGTACTATAAAAGGAGGACGCTCTCCTCCTTTTATTGGCATCTGATATCCAAGACACTTTCACTCAAGAAGAATACGAACTTTCGTACCTTCTTCAACCCCTTGTTTATTATACTAACGATTAGAGGCTCGGCTCTTCTAATTGGTAGTCTCGTAAATCCTTGGTCTTGCTTTTAGACCCACACGTATTTTATAACCACACTCTCTTTATAAAATACAGTAGAATCACCGTACGGATTGTTCTTTGTTAGACGATCCTCGAACCCGTGTTTCTTCAAATATGATTACCACATTGCTACATTAAAATTGAAAAACAAAATCCGTGTTAAATGTGTTTTCTTCTTTATTGTGTCTTCTGCTCGTTCATTGTGTTATAGTATGCACGTGTGCTTTATAAATATGTTATTTATGTTTTTTTAGTCTACACATGATTTAACTTTGTACATTGTGTTTTTAGTATGTTTTCCATTGTGTTTTACGCAAATGGGTTTTGTATTTATGGTGTAAATTGTGTTTTATTATGTTGTTCATTGTATTCAAGTCTATTATTCATTCTGTTTTAGTCTTATGTTCATTGTGTCTTTAGTATGTCAACCATTGTGTTTTATTAGACTGTACATTGTGTTTTATACCTTATTATTCATTGCATATTTAATTGGTACTCATTGTGTTTTAGTCTTCTGTTCATTGTGTCTTTAGTATGTCGTCCATTATGTCTTACGTAGCTGAGTTTTCGACTTTTTTTTCAAAAGTATTAATTGTGTTTTAGTCTTCTCTTCATTGTGTCTTTAGTAAGTCGTTGTCCATGGTGTCTTATGCAACTGGGTTTTCGACTTTTTTTTTCAAAAGTATTCATTGTGTTTTAGTCTTTTGTTCATTGTGTCTTTAGTATGTCGTCCATTGTGTTTTATTAGACTGCTCATTGTATTTTATACCCTATTGTTCATTGCATATTTAATTTGTACTCACTATGTTTTACATTATCTTCATTGTGTCTTACGCATCTAGGTTTACAACATTTTTTTCAAAAGTATAATAATATTGTACTCATATTAAAGATAAAAAGACGCTCAATATTATGGTATATTTTTTTTTAAAAGATGACGTATAAAAAGTTACGGACGTTTAAAAATGAAGGTGGAAATGACATGTTACTTGCGTGTGCATATTATTTTGACAAAATTACCCTTCTCACTTATTTAATCCTTTGGACACTTGTCATTTTCCAATGGTTTCTCCCCTTTCTCATTTTTTGTAGCCTTTGTAGAATAACTCAACCCGATGAAGACATTTAGACCATATCTAATCGCACCCAAGTTACGCCTCACTTACGGTGTGCGCATATAATGTATATATGTGAAACACCCTAAACCAATTTACAGAAAACGTGCAGCGGAAAATACCAACCGAAAAATTCATTTCCTTAATAACAACCTTGAATGTTTAGAAACCAAATCTACTAAGTATTTTAGGTGTTACATCTTCTATTGTTTCTTATTGCATTCAACAAAACTCATCTTTATTTGGTCAAATGACCGTGACCGCGTACAATCCGCATCCTCGCTCGATCACCTTCCTTCCCTCGCCTTGAGAGGTGACAAAACAACCTACAATCACCACATAACCGTTTCGTTAGTTCATTTAGTGACTTAATGCACACTACTCAAAATGCGGAGATAATGTCCATAGATACTCCATGATCTCGTTCCAACGCCTTTTTGCAAGTTCGGGTGTGATACCCCAAGCCGAACCTACAAGTCTCATGCATTCACACTTATATACCTGCATCTTCATTACCATTCACATAACAAAGGTTAATAACCCCACAATTCATACAAATATACAATTCCCTCAATACCCCACAATATATACAAGCATACAATTCCCTCATATAACCCCACAATACATACAAGCATACAATTCCCTCCTATAACTTACTTTGACCCGTCATGTTACTTTTCCTTCGCCAATCTCTAAAACAAATATGGCGTTTTCAATCCTATACTCAATCTACACATAACTACCAACCCTTACATACATGAAACTCCCTCTCAAACCCGAGCATGAGTACACATATGTACTATAAATGAGTTTTGGAGTTGCTCGGGCAAGGTACGGAAGCATAAACAAGCTGAAAAATCAACATCCGAGGCTGAAGGGGGTTTGGCGTAGGGTACGCCAAAAGTGGCGTAGCCTACGCCACTTGCGTAGGCAAGGAGGGACAAGGTGGCGTAGGACAGGAGATTTTGGCGTAGGCAACCTGGGCTTGGCGTAGCCTACGCCAAAATTGGCGTAGGGTACACCAAGAGCAGCTTTTGCTCAACGCCTTCCTTTTTCCAACGCAATGCCTTCCCTGCCATTCTTACCCACAATTTCCGACATTCTAGCCGCTCATTGACTAACTCTCCCACCCATTATTCCACACATACCTTGATCAAGTCTCGGATCGAATGCACGCCCCTACGAGCTTCTGGTTTGAGTTCAAGTACCTACTATACTTGATTCGCTCAAACCTTGTCTACACTAGTTACATTTACAAAAGACAATGTCCAAGTTAACTACCATGTGAATCCTTGACCCATAACCAGAACCATGTACTCCTTCAAGATTCCCATTCTATGTGAACATAATTCAATATCATAGATGCGAGTTAAGTTCGGGAATCACTTACCTCAAGTCCTCCAAGTTTATGCTTGTTTATTTGCCTCCTCTTGACCCATTAGCTTCCCATGGTTGAGTCCATCCTTCCTATCCTTTCATATCATCATGTTCACATCATTGTTAGCATACATGATCATAACACACTAACAACCATTCTCAACCAAATCTCACATTGACTTTCATTAGTCAACTTCTATCATATCTAAAACATACATTCACAACCACATTTATTCTCACATAGTGATACCACTTATTATCATATATGTCTCATAGTTTTAACATGTTATGTGTCACATAGTGTTTCTAATCACACAATCAAGTTTGGGAAGCATAGCCATGTTATTTTAGCATTGTTGACTTTCCAGAAAGTCAACTTCCAACTATACCAACATCCTACTTAGAAACATATGTCCATATTGATGTACTAGATCATATAAGATTCACCATAAACATCATATTCACATCTCATTAAGATACAAGATCATTCATCACACCAAATAACCAACACATCGTGTACATCATAATATTTAAGCATAGTGTACACACTACTAATGCATAACTTCTTACCAAATCATACAATCAACTAATTCCCACATGATTTCTCTCTAAGACGAAATCCCCATGTTAACCTACTATCAATTGCACCAACTATCACATTACTTTCATACTTGTCGAGTCTTGCATACAAATTCACACATTATAGGACACACATACAACCATAAGACCACTTATGTGCATACATACATACCTACATACGATCCATTATAATTCACACATGGTTTCCATCAAAACACATCCTTTCTATTAATTTCCTACAATCATCATATTCCATTCATTCTCATCAATTACTTGCACGCAAGTTCATCTAAACATTTCATCGAACACATGGTGTGCGTACAACATTTAAAACACAATGTACAAGCATTTCATGCATACTTTCATAGCTCATAACATAAATCATCATATTTCTTCCCTACATTACATACCATTCATTTCAATAGTTATCAACATAGCAAATCATCACTTTCTTTTCAATGCACTCAACAATTAACTAAGAATGGTCTTGGATTACACCAAGATCAATACCCACTTTCATCATAGGTGTAAAACAACCTAATTAGCACATGAATCAAGCATAGCCTTATGTAGTATCACAAATTATGGCTCCTTTAGTGTCTATCAACCTCTAGACACCTTCATCCATCCTTGATTCACGTTTTCATATAAACCCTAGATTTTTACCACATTTAAAAACAAACATAACATCATAATAAGCCAAATTAAAGGTACCTTGATGTATATAAAACCTTAGATGACCCATAATTGGCTTCATGCACCATCTTGGCTTCTACTTTCTCTTGATTTGGAACTAGAGTTGAAGAAGCAAGGGTTTGGTCTTGGGTTGCTCTTGATGATCGACATACATAAGAATGTGTATGTTGACATCTTACTTCCCTTATCTATAACCCATTATTTTGCTCCTTGTCCAATTCTAGTCCCTCTAGTTTGATACCCTCCCAACAATGACTCAAACCTTATTGAAATTCTATATAACTTGTATATCTATCTAGGATAGGTACTTAGTTATTTCACCCCATGCCATAACACATCAAAACATGCTACTAAATTAAAATTTGGGTTTTGGGGCGTTACAATATGTGTGGCCCTTGGGGGGCAAAAGTAAAGTTGCACTAGTTTTAACGTTATTTTACTAATTTCTTGAAAATAACGTTAAAAACGACGGACGGTTAATCATGCATCATGTGGTGGCGTGGATAGCCAAAAGACAAAGGGGTACATGCACCGATCGGGTTTGTCTCGATTGCTAAGTGTTATATGCCTTATGTCCAAGGCTTGATACCAAACCACATCGAGCCAGGGGGTCTCACTAGAAGCAGCCTCTCTATTCTTAGGGGTAGAGGTAAGGTTGTCTACATCTTACCCTCCTCAGACCCTACCTTAGGTTTGCTATGGGTGGAATTAACTGAGTGTGATGATGATGATGTAATCGCATCCAAATTAGGGCTTTTCTTCCAAATCAACGACCCCACCAAAATGGAACACTGCCCCCTTTTTTGGGGCGTTTTTTGCCCTCCAACAAAATTTTCACGGCGTTTTTTATGGGCCAATGTGTCACACCCTCAAATTTCCACGTGCGGGGTTTTACCGCGAGGCGCGTGACACACCAGGATCCAAGTCAACGGTCACAATAAACAACACTATATGATACGTAAAAATGACATAATCAAACCATTAAGTTTTCATAAATGATCCAACGCTGCGGAAGCGTAAAACTTTATTACAACGTGAAATCAAAAGTACGAAAATCTGAAAATACTAAATGAGATGCACATGAATCCTAGACGCCGTGAGACTCCGTGCGCCTATCGTCAGCTGCTACCTTAGCGACCTGAGACAAACATGCTAAAAACGTCAGCAAATAATGCCGGTGAGTTCACAGGTTTTTAGGTAAAACGTTTCACGAACTTTTGAAAGACCATCATGATACTACCGACCGATGAAAACACTCGTTAAATGTTTGAACTTCATAACGAACCTCCCAAACGAACTATCGCCCACCGAAGATAACGAACTACCATCCCATGGTCAACGAACTGCTATACCATAGCTAACGAACTACCATCCCATGGCCAACGAACTACTATAACATAGCTAACGAACTACCACATAGAGGCTAACGAACTACCGCACCACGGCTAACGAACTGCCACAACATAGGCCATATAATACGGAACATAAATGAATACCTTGAACCCAAATGAACATTCCCAAAACGTAGTGAATACATGAGTACCCAAAAACATAGTTGTCACGCCTTTTAGGAAAAACACATTTGACACACGTTTAAAGAACACAGCATGTTTTCTCCCCCGAAATTGTAAAACCAGTAAAAGAGTGGGGCTGTGAAACTCACCTTAGAGTGCGTCTTCTGGTAACTAGAATTCCAACACGTGTATGATAATCCCAACTAATGACAACCTATCAATGAGTTTACATAAGTGTGATGACTATTAACCCGAAGGCTAACTAGTCCCCGATTGTCCAGATCTTGACTACGTATGTTAAAAAGTGTGTTTAAACGTTAACCGGACATTCCAGACCGTCCCGACATCCCGTTGGTGACCCATTACCCTAACTAATCAAGTATACATAGATTATACACAAAGTTTAAGCATAAAACACTTAGTTCGTATCAAAAATCTCATTTTTGTTATCGTAGGGCCGAACGTGGCTTTGAGTGGTCGAAGGTGGCTTTAAACTTCCACCTTCGCCCCCTTTTTCCACTTTCGCCCCTTTTTATGGTTCATTCACCCCTTGGTTTCCAGGTTCGACCCCTGGGAGTCCACCTTCGACCGTTCGGCTGGTCGAAGGTATTCCAGGTTCGCCCCTGCTGTTAGATTTTCCCAAAAACGCGTCGAAAACATCCGAAAACATCACGAAACATCATGAGTTACAGCAGTCAAGCATCATTAACATATTCCTACAAAACCCTACCGATTTTACCCCAAAATCTATCCGTTTTTACAAGTTTCCTAAAATAGTAAATTATGGAGATGTCACATCATCATGCATGAAATCATTACCCAATTAGGAAACTTTCTAAATTTAATCAATCATCAGCTCATCATACTTAAATCATCATGAACAAGAAACCCCTATCATAACCTTATCATAACCATCCAAAAACAAGCCCTAAATCTAACTAAAACCCCTTTAATCGTCAAAACACCATCAACAATCAAAGGTAACATGTTTCAATCATAACCCATCATTAATAACAGCCCTAGGTTGTTATCATATCATCTATACAACAAGTAATCATCAAACAATGCATAATATCATATTAACACATGTTTAGTTTGCATAAAAACTCATTGTTTATGAATAGGTTTTATTTAGAAAGATATTAGGAAGGTTTTTACCCATAAAACATGTTGATATCAGATCTGGACCCTTGGGGTTTAGATGAAAACAAGTTAAAATTGTTTAAAAAAAAGATTTGGAATGAAGAACACACCTTAGATTTTCACTTGTAATGATTTAGAGAGTTAGGTTATGAAAAAGAAGCTCAAAAACTCCTTCCCCAATGATAATAGCTGATAGAGAGTGTTTGGAGGCGTTTAGGGTTTGTGAAATGGTGAAAAATGGCTAAGGATGGTATTTATACCAGGTCCAGGTTCGCCCATTTTATGTGGTCGAATGTGGAACTTTTCCACATTCGCCCCTTTGTAATGGTCGAATGTGGAATCTTTCCACATTCGCCCACTTTGTTTCTACATTCGCCCACTTTCTCAAGTTCTATTTCCACATTCGCCCACTATTTCCACATTCAGGTCATCAGCACTTTTTAACACATGTTAACAGCACTCTTTAACACATGTTAACCTTTTTCTAGTTTGTCGTGTTTAACGCATTCTAACACATCTTAACACGTAAGCATGCATCCATAGTCTATACTTAGCATGTTTAGGCACGTATAATCATTTGTACATCGTTTAAGCAAGTATAAGTATACAATCCACCACACGACCCATAATCTACACATATACTTAATTAGTTCATGTAATGTCACCAACAACGGAACCCGGTACTAGTGTATTCCCCAAAATGACTCCCAATGATCCTCCAGATCATTGAACCCTGGACAATCCTAATCTGACCCGACTCAACTAACCCAGTTAAGTTTGTTTATAAACGTTTCTCGCTAAGGTAGACTTATGTGTTCATAAAGTGTTGACTCAAACATGCCGGGTGTCACATCATCCCCCAGTTGAAAGGATTTTCGTCCCGAAAATTTCCCGAAGTCAAAGAGAACGAAGCGATAAGAGAAAATTTTTCCCGGTCGTCACATCATCCCCCTGTTGAAAGGAATCTCGCCCCGAGATTCACTCTTCGACAGTAATGAGTGTCGACCTAACCCAAGTAACGTTTCCTAGAACACAAACGAAATGATAACCACGAACGAAAGATGATATCAACGAATACTCTATGCCGGGGAACCGCCCTCCCCAAAGTGAATAGAAAACAATGAATCCCCCTGATCGAAGGCCTACTAGAGACTTACTATGATCGGTATAAATGATACACCGGTACCGTCCAAGTAACATCTTCAAAGGACCCACATCAGACTCATGAATGCAAAAATGATGACCAAATACCCAACCGAATGCACACAATGAATACGAATCGCCAAACAATGTGAATGAGAATGAATACGAGCATAACGAGAATCAAGAAAAGAATACTCACCAGTAACAGTGTCAGGATCCTCCTGGTTCTCCCTAGCGCCAATGGCGTAGGCATGACCACGAGTAGTTCGGCCGCCACCTTCGTTCCCTGCACCACCTGCAGTCCCTTGATTCAGCTTAGGACAATCACGTTTGAAGTGCCCAGTCTCCCCACAGTAATAACACCCTTGGTTCCCCTGAGGGACAGGGGCAGGGACAACCGCTTGGCCTGGAACTGTCTGTAGATTGACTCTACAGTTTTTAGCAACATGGCCCACACGCTTACAGCGGTTGCAACGAAACTTCTCACAGCTGCCATAATGATGGAACCCACATTGATTGCACTCCGGCAGTTTCCCCGTGTACCCGTCTTGCCTCTGACCCGAAGACGATCCCAAAGCCTCAGTCTTCCTTACCTGTTGCTGCGGTTGACCCGAACTTGCACTCTTCCCAGCACCATCCCACTTTCGCTTGTTGTCCGCAGGGGCTTTCACAGCAGCACCCCTTGGAGGTAGAACGCCCTCAGCAACCTTCATGTTGGTCAGCTTGTGAGCTGCCCAAACAGTGGCCAACATAGTAGTGTGATCAGCAGCGGCAACAAGTCCAGCAACCTCCGGCACTAACCCAGCAACGTAGTGCTCAATCCTCCGGTACTCCGGTGTAGCCAAACCGGGGCACATCACAGCCAACTCGTTGTGCCTAGCAGTAAACTCCTCGATCTCCAACCCAACCATCTTCAGATCCCAAAACTCATGCTCCAACTTCATAATCTCGTCTCTTGGGCAATACTCTGCCCTCAACATCTGAACAAACTCGGTCCACGGCATAGCATTGGCCTCACCCAGGCCAAGGTTCGCAGTGGTGGAATTCCACCAGGTCAACGCATGTCCCTCCAGTGTAGCAGACGCATACTTGACGCGATCAGCGTCGGGACAGTTACACATAGCAAACACCGACTCAATCTTCTCCAACCACCTAAGTAGTCCCACCGCTCCTTCAGTCCCATTGAAGAAATGGGGCTTACAGTCCATAAACTTCTTGTAGGTGCACCCAGACTGTCCCTGATTAGTGTTTCCCAGGGTCTGCTGAGCAGCCTGGAAAGCGGCCAACGCAACGTTCAACTGTTGCTGTAACATGTGCTCCAACTCTGCCTGAGTCATGGTGATGTTCCCACCACCTCGTCCACCGCCATTGCGACCCCCACCGCCACCACGGCGTCCACCAGCACGTCCACCAGCGCGACCAGACATGTTCTGCCAAACATGAGACAAGACACTCAAAACCACCAACAGATCGAGCTACAAGTGACCCAAACGAATTTAGAACATGGTTCCAGCATGACCATTAGTCCGAACACGAAGTCCACCAAGATTTTCATGCATTTCGATTTATGATTTCGTGTGCACCCGAAATAACAAATCGCTCTACATGGTCCTCTAGGCGTGCTCCTAGCTAGAACTTCAAATCACCCGATACACACATTCCTAAAATAACGCGATACTGTGTGATGAGGACACGACACCCCGACAAGGCTAGTATGTTTACCAAACGACACGACTCGTAATTATGTGTGACCGTCTAACGTGTGTGATACTCGGTTATAGACTAGACTCTACATGCAGTCCTAGTTCACTATAACCATTGGCTCTGATACCAATCTGTCACACCCTCAAATTTTCACGTGCGGGGTTTTACCGCGAGGCGCGTGACACACCAGGATCCAAGTCAACGGTCACAATAAACAACACTATATGATACGTAAAAATGACATAATCAAACCATTAAGTTTTCATAAATGATCCAACGCTGCGGAAGCGTAAAACTTTATTACAACGTGAAATCAAAAGTACGAAAATCTGAAAATACTAAATGAGATGCACATGAATCCTAGACGCCGTGAGACTCCGTGCGCCTATCGTCAGCTGCTACCTTAGCGACCTGAGACAAACATGCTAAAAACGTCAGCAAATAATGCCGGTGAGTTCACAGGTTTTTAGGTAAAACGTTTCACGAACTTTTGAAAGACCATCATGATACTACCGACCGATGAAAACACTCGTTAAATGTTTGAACTTCATAACGAACCTCCCAAACGAACTATCGCCCACCGAAGATAACGAACTACCATCCCATGGTCAACGAACTGCTATACCATAGCTAATGAACTACCATCCCATGGCCAACGAACTACTATAACATAGCTAACGAACTACCACATAGAGGCTAACGAACTACCGCACCACGGCTAACGAACTGCCACAACATAGGCCATATAATACGGAACATAAATGAATACCTTGAACCCAAATGAACATTCCCAAAACGTAGTGAATACATGAGTACCCAAAAACATAGTTGTCACGCCTTTTAGGAAAAACACATTTGACACACGTTTAAAGAACACAGCATGTTTTCTCCCCCGAAATTGTAAAACCAGTAAAAGAGTGGGGCCGTGAAACTCACCTTAGAGTGCGTCTTCTGGTAACTAGAATTCCAACACGTGTATGATAATCCCAACTAATGACAACCTATCAATGAGTTTACATAAGTGTGATGACTATTAACCCGAAGGCTAACTAGTCCCCGATTGTCCAGATCTTGACTACGTATGTTAAAAAGTGTGTTTAAACGTTAACCGGACATTCCAGACCGTCCCGACATCCCGTTGGTGACCCATTACCCTAACTAATCAAGTATACATAGATTATACACAAAGTTTAAGCATAAAACACTTAGTTCGTATCAAAAATCTCATTTTTGTTATCGTAGGGCCGAACGTGGCTTTGAGTGGTCGAAGGTGGCTTTAAACTTCCACCTTCGCCCCCTTTTTCCACCTTCGCCCCTTTTTATGGTTCATTCGCCCCTTGGTTTCCAGGTTCGACCCCTGGGAGTCCACCTTCGACCGTTCGGCTGGTCGAAGGTATTCCAGGTTCGCCCCTGCTGTTAGATTTTCCCAAAAACGCGTCGAAAACATCCGAAAACATCACGAAACATCATGAGTTACAGCAGTCAAGCATCATTAACATATTCCTACGAAACCCTACCGATTTTACCCCAAAATCTATCCGTTTTTACAAGTTTCCTAAAATAGTAAATTATGGAGATGTCACATCATCATGCATGAAATCATTACCCAATTAGGAAACTTTCTAAATTTAATCAATCATCAGCTCATCATACTTAAATCATCATGAACAAGAAACCCCTATCATAACCTTATCATAACCATCCAAAAACAAGCCCTAAATCTAACTAAAACCCCTTTAATCGTCAAAACACCATCAACAATCAAAGGTAACATGTTTCAATCATAACCCATCATTAATAACAGCCCTAGGTTGTTATCATATCATCTATACAACAAGTAATCATCAAACAATGCATAATATCATATTAACACATGTTTAGTTTGCATAAAAACTCATTGTTTATGAATAGGTTTTATTTAGAAAGATATTAGGAAGGTTTTTACCCATAAAACATGTTGATATCAGATCTGGACCCTTGGGGTTTAGATGAAAACAAGTTAAAATTGTTTAAAAAAAAGATTTGGAATGAAGAACACACCTTAGATTTTCACTTGTAATGATTTAGAGAGTTAGGTTATGAAAAACAAGCTCAAAAACTCCTTCCCCAATGATAATAGCTGATAGAGAGTGTTTGGAGGCGTTTAGGGTTTGTGAAATGGTGAAAAATGGCTAAGGATGGTATTTATACCAGGTCCAGGTTCGCCCATTTTATGTGGTCGAATGTGGAACTTTTCCACATTCGCCCCTTTGTAATGGTCGAATGTGGAATCTTTCCACATTCGCCCACTTTGTTTCTACATTCGCCCACTTTCTCAAGTTCTATTTCCACATTCGCCCACTATTTCCACATTCAGGTCATCAGCACTTTTTAACACATGTTAACAGCACTCTTTAACACATGTTAACCTTTTTCCAGTTTGTCGTGTTTAACGCATTCTAACACATCTTAACACGTAAGCATGCATCCATAGTCTATACTTAGCATGTTTAGGCACGTATAATCATTTGTACATCGTTTAAGCAAGTATAAGTATACAATCCACCACACGACCCATAATCTACACATATACTTAATTAGTTCATGTAATGTCACCAACAACGGAACCCGGTACTAGTGTATTCCCCAAAATGACTCCCAATGATCCTCCAGATCATTGAACCCTGGACAATCCTAATCTGACCCGACTCAACTAACCCAGTTAAGTTTGTTTATAAACGTTTCTCGCTAAGGTAGACTTATGTGTTCATAAAGTGTTGACTCAAACATGCCGGGTGTCACACAATGAAATGCAAGCTTCCCAACGGCTATATTGTCTAACGTTTGAATTTTTAATTAAAAAAAACAATATCAACTATTTAAACACACATCTTACACCCATATTTTTAATCTCTTCCTTTATTTTTATAAAAAATCTCTCTTTTATAAAAGTTCTTTCAGCCTTACACACCCAAAATGCAACCATTTTGCGCCCCGTTCGGTGTTCTGTCTCGCCCAAGTAACCCAAACGTCGTTTGCCCAAACACAACGCAACCGCTACCAACCTTTAACCCAAACGAGTTCGACTCGAACACGACGGATTTCTCTCAACTTCTCAACATGCCCTATAATTTTTATGGAGGTCCAATGGGTTATGCAAATAACATGACATTTAGCGTTGGGGCTATGTCGGGATCTCAAGCCAACCAAGAACCAGACATTGAAATCGTGCCGGACACACAACAAGAACCCAAACCCGAGCCGGATCCGACCCGAAAAAACGGTTCCCACAAAAAAAGGGAGAGCCTAGTTGTCCAAAAGCAAACTATCCAATGTGGACCAAAGACGAGGAGTACGCGCTCACAAGTGCGTGGCTTGACGTTTCAAAGGATCCCAAAATTGGTAAGTGTTTTCTTATATATGTTTTTTTTTTTATAAAAAAAATAAGATAATATATGTTTGTGTTTTTGTATGTTAAACTTTTGTTCCTCTTTTGGCAACGGGTTATAGCAACGTTTTTCATGGCAATGAACCGAGACGAATATCGGGACAAGGACTCCATCTCAAGCAAGTGGACCAACATCAACCGTTCTTGTCATACTTTTCAAAAAGTATTCCAACGACTTAAAACAAATTGGGGTAGTGGTCAGGGCGACGTCGATATATTGAAAGGAGCGTTGGATGAGTACAATCAAACTCGTGGCAACTTCACTTATTTGAATTGATGGGAATTGCTTAAAGGATCCCCTAAATGGTCCAATGTACCGGCCATGACGTCGACGCCTAGACGCAAGGAGAAATGGTCCAAGACTTCTTCTTCCATGGATCCCGAGACGCCCACATCCGATGCTCGAAACATGGATTTAAACAAAGATGTTCCCGACGAGGAAGACGAGTTAGCCTGACCACCTGGTAGAAGAAGCGTGCGAAAGGGTAAAGGTGGGGAGTTTTCGTCGACGGGTGGTAACTTATTGAAGCAAAGTTTCGATGAGATGAATCAACGAATTCAAGATATTCATGACCTTAGGGCTAGGCGATTGGAAACAATGCAAAGAAAAGTCGTAGCAAACGAAAAGTTCGTAGCTATCCAAGATGCGAGTCAAATGGAAAAAGACATCGAATTTTTGTCTAAGCCGATCGACCACCTCATAGGAGACACGTTACGTTTGGCTCAAATGCATAAGCAACAAATCTGCGATAAATACAATCTTTAGATTGTCTCGTATTTTTATGTTTTTTAGCATGTTTCATATTTTTTTAAGTATGTTTTGTTTTTGTATGGTAGTGTAATCTTTTTTATTTTCAAAATAAAAAATAATTAATATTAAATGATTGGAATGGCTTGAAAATTTTCACATTACCACTACATCCCCATTCTAATTTGTATCCCTTAATTGCCCCACATGTCACATGTCAATTAATGCCCTATGGTGATTGAAATTTTCACATTGCCATTACATATGGTCTTGGGCTTATATGTAGTCTTTAATTTGTTACATGATCGTATATGTTACCAAGACAATGACATGTAATAGTAACTAGTATTAAGCTTCCTGCGTTGTGGCGGTGATGTAAAACCGTGAAAAAATAATGTTGAAACGTTTTATCGACCCCGTGTGTTGAAAGGGGTGTTGGACTCGTGCCTTTCGGCGACACTGTTAAACCGAACTAAAAGTAGAAGTGAAAACGTTTAACCATGCATGTTGTTAGTGCAAGTTTGTGACAGTTGTTATGCAATTCTGTATATAGGCGAACATGGACGAGTCAAGTGAACATGTCCATAGGCGAAGTTAGTTTAGAACGAAGATGTTGTTGTGCGAAGTTGTGGTGACCCAGGCGAACATGTGTAAGTTCACCTAAGGCCCAACCCAGCGAACATATTCAGTCATAGCCTATATATATGTGTGTGTTAGATTTAGGGTTTCTAGCAGAGATAGTTGCAGTGCCTCTCATGAGAAGGCTACTCTGTGTGGTCTAGTCCAGGTTGGTTTGAGGTTGAGCTCACCTCAGGCCGGCATGCCATTCAACAACGTATGTATGTGTGTATGTATGGAGAATCTGTGCCGATTCGTTTATCAAACAATAAAGAATGATTTTGGATATCACACTAGTAGGGTTTACTTATTCATGTTTGTGTTTGATGTCTCAGAATATAATCAGGAGTGATTGGTACTGTAGTATCGATCCAACACGAATTAACACATGTTCATTGTGCCATGCTAATGCATAAAAATTAGACCGAAACATTACACAACGCGACCGTTGATCGGGAAAAAATATAGGTAAAAACGCTAAAGAACATATGCACTTTGCGGTGTGTTAACTCGAAAAATTTAGACCGAAATGTAAAACGAAAAATTGATAAAACATGAAAAGTATACGGGAGTATGGGACTAAAGCTGAAAGTGAAAAGAAAGTGTTGAGCTAAATGTAAAAGATGGAAAACTATTAAGGTTAAAATTAAAAAATAAAAATAAAGAAAGAAAAAATAAAGTAACTTACAACCTACAACGTATGAGATGCAAACTATAATCACACTATTATGTACAACACATCAAAGCAATGTACAACAATAAACACAAAAAACCCACTAAACATGACGTATAATATCATTATACACAAACAACTTGTAAATTAATACTATATAAAGATACATATTTTCAAGAGTGTTAATTTATGAAACATATATTTCTATGTATTAACTCATTAAATGTTCACAAATGCTCTTATTTATGAAATATAGTTGTAGAAATGTCTCCAATGACAATTGAGCTTGTAAATTGTGTTCTACAAAGGGTAGGTCACATTATATTTACAAGTATAATTGCCTTTAATATAAAAAAATATGTTACATAAATATAAGTAAGGGTACATTGTTAATTATTTAATAAGCATATAGCCTACACTCTCATGTATTTAACAGCAAGAAAAAATGTATGCAAATTATTTGTTGTCCCCCTTCCAATAATTCTAGCCCATGCATTGGTGATAACCAATGATGATATGCATTTATTTATTAGCTTGAAGAGAGCCGTGTACTGTTGTAAGAATCGCTAGGCGTTAGTTGGTCGGTGAGGTACTGATTAGTAGGGATTAAGCGTGATTAATCGGATTGGGATTTTATATGTAGTTTTTTATGTAGACATTTTTTAACCATTTCCTCGACTCATATATGTAAGTATACAGGATTAAATCGCTAGAATTTATAGGTTTTGGTCAGAATCTGACCGAAATTTACAGAATTTAGCTGAAATCGCTAAACAGCCACTGTAACATCACGTTTTTTTTTCTTTAATAAAATAATAATAATAATATATTTTTTTTACTCTTAAAAAAAAATCTATTGAAAGTTTATAAAATTTCTTTTATAAACTATTTAGTTTTATAATGCAAGCCCAAATCGAAATATTATCACAAATTTGATTTCAAAATCATGTTTATCTCATAAGAACCGACCTTAAACATATCCTAATCGTGATACCATAGCTGATTATCGGATAAACAATCCAATTCGTAACCGCCTTTATCCCTATCCCTTTTCGATCCCAATTCGTTCTTATTATCGCCCAATACACTATAAATACCCCTCTCCATTACCCTTGCATTCATACCAACCAAAACCACAAATAAATACTCTCTGTTCGTCGTCTAATCGTCCGGAATCGAAGCTTTCTTTTTCGTTCCTGTTCTTCGCCTTTCCTTCGCGTATGGTACGTTATAATCCAATTAGCTTCTGCTATGTGGTCGATTATATTCAAGTAATAAAACCCCTATATCATCTGGTGCAATCGTAGTGTTTTACTGTGTTTATTGAATGGGTTGTGGATTAGGGCTCGTATTGGTTTAATTTGGGGAAGATGATGTCAGACAACAACATGTTAAAAATATTAGAAGCAGTTAAACAGCCATCTGATTAGGGCTATGTGTCTTAAACTTGCTAAGTAAACTCAACTAATACTTGCATAATCATTAACTTTGATCAAGCCAACGGTAACAATGATAGATCTATTGGATTGACAACCCCACCTAGATTCGTTGACCATGTTTATGGGGAGCGCGGGTGATTGGAACTGCAACTTAAACTTAGGTGAACCATGTCTATGGGATGGACCTTTACACTTTGTCAACATAGGGTTGATTATGCCCCAGTTTGCTGTAGTTTTGTTTTCACATGTGTAACATCGCGAATTTCCCCTAATTTTTTTTTGATAAAAAGAATGTATTGTTTTAACAAATATATGTTTTAAATACGTTAAACTAATAATTATTTGCATCTCGACACTTTTGTACGTTTTAAAAATATTTCGAGTCACTTTCGGGCTTATATAATCATATTATGAATTTAGAATAATATAGTTTTAGGGAAATAATTGCCAAAAAAAGATTTGTGTGGACCGGGACTCGAACCCGCGTCCACAACCAACCAACACACAGTGACAACCAACTGAGCCAACTATCATCTTGTATAGTATTTCAGAAGAAAATAAACTTAACACATTCCTTAAATTGATTAGTCAAAGTCTTAGTCAAACAGTCAAAGTCTTAGTCAAACAGTCAAAGTCTTAGTCAAATAGTCAATTCATCATAAAACCTTACTTTATGGTGTTGACCAATTTTAATGGCTAATTGACTCCAAAACTAGTATAAAAACCCACCTATGACCCATTATACTTTGCACCTCTAAATCGATTGTTTCAATCCGATTAAACTTTCCCTCATACCTTTCTTCTATAGTCTATTACTTCTACAATTGAAGCTTTGATTATAAGCTCTTGTAATTGGCGAATTGGAAGCTTGATATTCTTTCTTTTTCGTTTTCTTCAATTTGGACTAGCTACGTTGTTGAGTCTTTGGGATTCGCCTCGCATACATTCACAACACTTAGAGGATAATTCACCTTAGCCAATGTGAGTTTACATAGCCCCTTTTTCTGTTTACATTTTTGGGGTGAAACATGTTTAAATATTTTATACACTATCATATACTCATTCTTACATTGTTGAAACTTGTGATTCAATTACACTATCATTTACTCATTCTATCATTTGACTGTAACAAAAAGACACAGTACAATCATTAACATTGATCAAGCCGCCTGTTTAGATTATAGCGCTATAGGTCTGACAAACCCATCCCCCCGCATAAATTCAAGGATGATCGATAACAGTAACAACATTTAACTAACTTGCGAGTTAGTCCTCAGTCGACACAAGGTTTGATTGTACAAAGACACATTGTTACATGTCGGACTCATACTCTATCATTATACAACTTTTATTGTTGTACAAACTATTGTTATCAATTATATTCAAAAACCTATGTATTCTCACCAACTTTTGTTGACCCAAAATATTTTCAAACTTAACATGTTTCAGGTTCTACTTGTTTGAAGATTTGAGTTAATGCTTGAATATGTGTACATAGTATTATTCATTTTGATGTACGAATTTTTGTAGAACAATTGTATGTAATTTATTTAAATCATTTAATGAAATTTATTATTCACCATGAGCTACTGAACAATCATCAATACGTGACATCCCGATGTTTCCGCCATCGGTTGGGGTGTTACAGATTGGTATCAGAGCCTTGGTTATAGGGAATTAGGTTATTAGAAAAATAATCTAGTCTATAACCATAGGATTATAATCAGTACTTGCTCCTTTTACTTGCAACCCTACTTGTTTCTATTCTCTATCTCCATCCTACTTCTTAACTCTACTTTAGTCCCTACAAGAAAATTGTTCTCCATCACAAGATCTACTCTTAGACTAATAGGACAAATCCTCAGGTTTAGCCTGAACCACCTTGAGATCTCGTCGAAGTTCTAGAATTTTAATAACGAACACGTGCAATCTGGAAGGGTGAACGCCTGTATTCTGAGTCTTCTGTCTAGGCTGGCATTGCGCATATATCCCAATCAGACGAGGGACCCGGATGCGTACCTGGGAATTCTCAGGATGAGTGTTCACTTATAGGCTAAAGCATGTCTTCACTATGTTATTAGAATGTAGAAGTTTTGATAAGTCAACGTTTTCGTTTATTCGTTTTAATTAATGAATAAATGATTACACTCACTTTCCTTAAACTAAGCTCTAAAATCTCAAAATTTTACAGCTTAAATCAATCTCATTTCATAACCATCTATGGATTTCACAATCACACTTCACCTTACCATCTTAGACACTTTTTAAATATTCAACACCCTACCCAAATCATATTATTTCATTTCTCCACATGTTACTTATTTTTAAAAACTATAACCTCATACCTTAGCACAAACTAAAGATTTCTAAATCCTGTTGTATTTTCATTACCTAGTAACTTTACAAAGTACATATTTTTGTCAAAAGATGTCATCGAACTTAAATTCAATTGTTTATTTATTGACGTAACAAACAATTTTCTATATAATGCTTTAAACTATTAAAAATCACTTAATAGAACCTTGATCTTCAAAACCTAATGTCATGTTTGAAATCTCCAACTAACGGGAATATTTTAATCAAAGCCTACTTAGCTTGTACTATTTAACAACTTTTGCTTGATGTACAAAACCAATTTTGAAAATAATTTTTTTTTTCATAGGAATAATATCTAGTCTCTAGATTCTCCATCGACACTCACTCATTTTCAACTTGTTCAAATTTTTACAATATTTGGCATATACCACAATCATGTTTTCTTATACACTTGATTATAACCTTTGATCCAAACCCCAAAATTTACACTGCTATATAATCTCCTTACTATAAAATAAACTCTTTATCAACTATCTTCACATTCACTATCTCTCACAACCTTGATTCTGCTTCAAGATTTTTCATCATCCTCTCAAGAACTAAATTTATATCCCTCACCTTCTCAAACATGAACTAGTTACCCATGATAACCAAACTATTGAAACTTGGTTGTGTGTTGCATCAAACTTAATCCTTAGTTATACATGAGGATTCGATTATCTACCATACTTAAACATTTGATACTAGAAATCATGGAATATAAACTATTTGCTATAGACACACCTAGAGTCATTAACCTTGTCAAGGACAACACTATTACAACTCGCATGCTATGCTTGATACTTGATTGTTTATATGTACATATTATCAATTTGCAATTTATGTGTGAAATAATTGGTACACTTAATCAAACAACTGGTAGAGGATGAAGTACTTGCTCAACAGTTAGTTGAGTACCAAATAACCTACTCAACGATTGGTAGAGGTCATCATGCCTGCTCAACAGTCGGTAGAGGCCCTACAACCTGCTCAACGACTGGTAGAGGCTATCGCACCTGCTCAACAATCGGTAGAGGTTCTTACTCACTGACTGGTAGAAGTCTTTTTCCTACTCAACAGTTGGACTCATTTTTGGATACATTGTAAACGATTCAATCACAAGGTTATTTTGCATTACTTACATGTGTGTTTAGAGTCATAGAAGGACACAAAACCCTAATGTAAGGTAAATTGGTGATTGCGGTCCGGAACGTAATCATGAATTTACAGGTACGTTAAGGTAGTGTGAAATTCTAATAAGGTTTTAGTAGTTCATTTGGTTTTCATATAGCCAATCAATTCATGCATTTCTTATAAGATTCCTAAAACATAAGTTTAGTATTTTGCTAGATTCTTATGCTTCTTGCTACTTCAGACGAACCTAATCTAATCCTTAAAACTCACATCTCAAACCTCTTATCCAAATTATTCGAAACAAATTATTCTATTACCTATAAATTCATGTCGTGCCTTAACCCAAACCACAGCTGCCTTAATTTCTACCTAATCAACCTCAAACCTGTGTTTTTAATAACTTCGGGACGAAGTTTCCAAAAGTAGGGGAGACTGTAACATCGCGAATTTCCCCTATTTTTTTTTTGATAAAAAGAATGTATTGTTTTAAACAATATATGTTTTAAATACCTTAAACTAATAATTATTTGTATCGCGACACTTTTGTACGTTTTAAAAATATTTCGAGTCACTTTCGGGCTTATATAATCATATTATGAATTTAGAATAATATAGTTTTAGGGAAATAATTGCCAAAAAAAGATTTGTGTGGACCGGGACTCGAACCCGCGTCCACAGCCAACCAACACACAGTGACAACCAACTGAGCCAACTATCATCTTGTGTAGTATTTCAGAAGAAAATAAACTTAACACATTCCTTAAATTGATTAGTCAAAGTCTTAGTCAAACAGTCAAAGTCTTAGTCAAACAGTCAAAGTCTTAGTCAAATAGTCAATTCATCATAAAACCTTACTTTATGGTGTTGACCAATTTTAATGGCTAATTGACTCCAAAACTAGTATAAAAACCCACCTATGACCCATTATACTTTGCACCTCTAAATCGATTGTTTCAATCCGATTAAACTTTCCCTCATACCTTTCTTCTATAGTCTATTACTTCTACAATTGAAGCTTTAATTATAAGCTCTTGTAATTGGCGAATTGGAAGCTTGATATTCTTTCTTTTTCGTTTTCTTCAATTTGGACTAGCTACGTTGTTGAGTCTTTGGGATTCGCCTCGCATACATTCACAACACTTAGAGGATAATTCACCTTAGCCAATGTGAGTTTACATAGCCCCTTTTTCTGTTTACATTTTTGGGGTGAAACATGTTTAAATATTTTATACACTATCATATACTCATTCTTACATTGTTGAAACTTGTGATTCAATTACACTATCATTTACTCATTCTATCATTTGACTGTAACAAAAAGACACAGTACAATCATTAACATTGATCAAGCCGCCTGTTTAGATTATAGCGCTATAGGTCTGACAAACTCATCCCCCCACATAAATTCAGGGATGATCGATAACAGTAACAACATTTAACTAACTTGCGAGTTAGTCCTCAGTCGACACAAGGTTTGATTGTACAAAGACGCATTGTTACATGTCGGACTCATACTCTATCATTATACAACTGCGATTGTTGTACAAACTATTGTTATCAATTATATTCAAAAACCTATGTATTCTCACCAACTTTTGTTGACCCAAAATATTTTCAAACTTAACATGTTTCAGGTTCTACTTGTTTGAAGATTTGAGTTAATGCTTGAAGATGTGTACATAGTATTATTCATTTTGATGTACGAATTTTTGTAGAACAATTGTATGTAATTTATTTAAATCATTTAATGAAATTTATTATTCACCATGAGCTACTGAACAATCATCAATACGTGACATCCCGATGTTTCCGCCATCGGTTGGGGTGTTACAACATGTATGCCCTAGTTGTTACATATTGACACAGAATTGTATGCTTACACTTCTTTTTGATACTATACTTCGTTTTGACAAAAACTTATGTATTATCACCAACTTTATTGTTGACCCCCCTCCATTTTCCAACCTTAACATGTTTTAGGTATTCAGTTGCGTGAAAGTTTTAGCATTTGCTTGTGGATCAGATAGGAGCTGAAGCCTTAGATGAAACCTGTTATTGTTATTTGAATTTATTTGATTTGTATGTAATGTTTGTAATTTAATTAATTAATCTATTGAAACATTTATTAGTCACCATGAGCTATTAAGCAATCGTCACTACGTGGCACCCCGATGTTTCCGCCATCGGTTGGGGTGTTACAGATTGGTATCAGAGTCATGGTTATAGGGAATTAGATTATTAGACACATGACCTAGACTATAACCTTAAGAGTCCAACATGAGTGACTTATTTCTTGCTTGCTATTTGTTGTGTTTGTCAAATCCATCTTGTGTCTTCTTATCTTGCTTCTTTCTCCCTCTTTGGCTCTCTTTCCTCATGCGTCATCCACGGTGGAACTACAATTCATCATCTCGAAAATAAATCTGCTGAAGACTTTATTCCTAGGCTTGGTGCCTACTTCCTTGATTTTCAATCCCTTTAAAGAATTGAGCTTCATATTATTTTACAAAGCTTCATTTTAACTCCATACTTGGTGTTAAAAACTGAGTTACAAAATCTATTCCCCTGCTTGTTTATTTCACCCAGGCTGAGTTTCATGATCATTGTGTCTATCACAAACCTGCTTCTTTTTGCCAGCATCCCTTACGTCACATGTGTTTTATTATTTCCAGCCTTGATCCAAAACTCATGAACCTCCCTTTCAGATAAACAATTACCTATACATTACAACCTTATTACTTCTTGAGTCCTTTTGCTTGAAAACTTATTGATTTAAAGTGCAAATGTTTTAACCCTGTTGTTTTAAAAAGCTATTGATTTGACTACTAATATTCCTACCCTAATCTTTATATAGTATATACCTTGATTTCAAAATCAGCAATTACTTTTTCATCGAAATCTTCACTAGTTATGCTAACAACCATTATTTTAACAAAGATCTCATCCAGTTTTACAAACCTACCCCTTTTCAAATGAATTTGATGTTTTAAATTGACTTATTTACATAAAGATATTAACCAAACTATTTTTCCAAACAAATTATAAAGGTTCCAATAGAATATGCTCAATTAAATTTCGAAAACAAAAGCTACATTTAAAAATCAACTCTAAACAAAGAACAAAATCCTCTTCAGATTACACTATTCGTTATCCACATCCCTACTTTATCACGAACATGACTATCTTATTCCTTCTCTTGACCTATAGACTAAACCATTCATCAACTATCTTTACATTCACTATTCTTTACAACCTTGATGTTTTCATCATTCTCTCAAGGATTAAACACGTATTCTTCGCCTTTTCGATCATGAACTTGATTTTCATGATGACTATACCATTGAAAACTTGATCCCGGATTCTTAATCATACAATGATTGTTTGTTGCGTAAAACTTGACTCTTCTTGATAATTGAGAATTTGATTACCTATTCTATTTGCACATTTGAACATTTGATTTTTCGTGATAATTTAAAACATGGCTAACTAATATGAACCGTCTGCTATAATCGTCAACTAGTGAAACCACACCTAGGCTCATTAACCTTGTTTAGGGCAACTCAATTACAAGTCGCATTCAATATTTGATACTTGTCGTATTTACAAACTTGAATGTATGTATGTGTTGAAAATTTTTTTTGTTACATTTGCTACATTTATCCACTCAACAACTAGTAAAGGATGAATTACCTGCTTAACAGTCAATGGAGTACCTAATAACCTGCTCAACGATTGGTAGAGGTCATCATGCCTACTCAACAGTCTATGGGATGGACCTTTACACTTTGTCAACATAGGGTTGATTATGCCCCAGTTTGCTGTAGTTTTGTTTTCACATGTATGCCCTAGTTGTTACATATTGACACAGAATTGTATGCTTACATTTCTTTTTGATACTATACTTCGTTTTGACAAAAACTTATGTATTCTTACCAACTTTATAGTTGACCCCCTCCATTTTCCAACCTTAACATGTTTTAGGTATTCACTTGCGTGAAAGTTTTAGCATTTGCTTGTGGATCACATAGGAGCTGAAGCCTTAGATTAAACCTGTTATTGTTATTTGAATTTATTTGATTTGTATGTAATGTATGTAATTTAATTAATTAATCTATTGAAATATTTATTAGTCACCATGAGCTATTAAGCAATCGTCACTATGTGGCACCCCGATGTTTCCGCCATCGGTTGGGGTGTTACAGCCACCGACTAGCGATTAATTGATGTTTACTCTCTAACAAGTGAACATCTGACTAGCGATTGATCGAAGATGAATCGGTGGCTAGACAAGATTTTTACAACCATGAAGCCGTGCTTAAGAATTCTTGAAAAATTTTGGGCCTGGCTTGAAAAACATAGGCTCCCATAATATAACGTTAATAACTCATACATAAGCAGTCTATAATATGACAATAAATGTTATAGCTCAAAGACAAAACAAATAATATATAGATATGAAAATGTCTTTTATATACGTTAGCCACCTTTTTCCGGAAACAAAGAAAATTTGTAATGGACCAAAAGGGCTAGCTGTGCTGCTGCTAAATATTTGATGGATAATATGGTTGGGTCCTACAACAGGTTATGTAGAATTTGGGTTGGATTTCCAATCATGTAACGTGACAACGCTTTTTTTATTTAAATCATCTCACCCATTAAGAAAACTAGTGGAAATGCACGCGCGTTGCTGCGTGTGCATTTGTTTTATGTCCTCGCAATTGTTGTTAGGGTTTGTGTGTGTGGCGTTTGTGGATGATTCATTGTGGTGACATAAAGTATGTACCTCGCTTTAAATAAGCTTAGGAAGGTGAATATTTGTGTCAAAGGAACTTTATTGTTATAATTTTGCTAGATCAATTCTCAAGTGGTTACGAAGATATGTAAGACAAGAGACAATTAAGTAGTTCGTATACACTTAGCCTTCTTCCAAAATTCACACTTGTAAAATTTTTGCTTATACATACTATTAAAACTTAGAGATGGTAAGTAATTAATACTAAAAAAACCATGATTCATATCAGTTAACAACTTGAAAATTATTTGAAAAGAGCCATGAGTGAAACAAAATCCATACTTTTCTGAACATGAGCATACACAACCGATAAGCAGCTAACACACTATTTGCTCATAATCACATAAAATTCAACGAAAGAAACATGGTAAATTACGAACCTTGTAGCATTTATGAGTCGATAATCATGACGTCTAAAGGTCGATCAACTGGGCAGAGTACTTTGAGGCAAGCTTGAGATTATCCGAGCCCCGATCAAATGGAAAGAATTCAACATGTTACAAAGAAATCATAAATTTTGAGTTCAGCGCTATCATAATCAAATGTTGATTATATACACACACACACAACAACAACCGCCGAACCCAGAAAATCCCACGAATAGCGACGCTATTAGTAGGGACTGGGGAGGGTGGGATGTAGGTAAACCTTACCCCATCGTTAGAGATAGAGAAACTGCTTCCAGAGAGACCCCAAGCTCGATGTCAAACACACACTATAGATAATTAAGTAGACAAACACCAAGCACTAAAAAAAGTAGTGAATGAATAACATAGAAGACTAAGTGCATAAATAACCTCATGAAATATAAAGTATACATAAATGCCTAAAGACCATCCCTAAAAAGGAGGTACTCTACTCCTAAAAAAGGTATCCTTCTCCTAAAAATCCTTAACTTTGATCCTAGGCTTCCACGAATTCCTATCTTGGACCATATATATATATATATATATATATATATCCTAAATTAGTCCGCTAGCAAATGGGTCAAAATTTACCCTCAACAACTTTTAAGCAAATCAAAGTAAAAAACTTCTTATTTTTGTATGTGTATATATATACACACACGTGAATTAGTGAGATCTTTCCATTACTTCTTCCCATATAGACGAACTTATGGTAGAATTTTATGTCTTGTATTACCTATGAAGCACCAAACTATTCCGAATCATCTAACCAAAAGTAGTAGAACTAATACTTAACAGTTCAGTTAATAAGGCTTAGGATTTTTGTGCTTCTGATGTTACTCAGCATCATGGGCGGACCTAAAGTAAGCCCAAGGGGTGCGGGCGCCCACCCTGAAAAAAAAATAAACCTAAAGCCAGAGGAGCGCTAAACAAAGAAAAACAAAAAGAAAAAGTTGTCTGTCTCCCTCCCTACTTCTGATCGGCGATCGCTAAACAAAGAAGAGGAACCTGTGACGTTGACCAGTCACAATTCACAAACAATTGAACAAATACAACAAAACTCCAAAAGGTAATTAGGTAAATGTGATTATGTGAATATTTTTCTTGAACGGCCAACAAATCAATCCCGGACACTTTCAAAGTACCCACTGGACAAAGGAGTACCCCGAGAGTAATCCGGATCCACCAGTAATTTCACACCAATTCCCGGGGAAAACCCGCCGCCCGAAGGCCCACTGCGGTAAAACTCGACCCACCAGCAGCATTTTAGTATTATTATTTTTGGTATACGAGTCGACCCGAACCGAACCGACCCGGGCCACCTGATGGATAAACGACCTATATAAGGTCTATGATTCCGCACCCCATGAAAAAAAATCCTGGGTCCGCCACTGCTCAGCATCCATCAAAAATAAAGAAGTAAATATCTTACCTTTGATGCTAATGAACAGTTAACACAACTAATAAAAAATTGGTTTGTCACCACAACATGCGAACAACTTAACTTTAAAAGCACCATTTAAACCTATGGTAGCTAAAGGGTACATTTAATATGCTAAACAATGGTAATCTAACCATTAGCGCATCTAAACAAAACAACCAACCTAATATAGTATGTCCAAATCAATAGCCAATGTTGGGGTTTTTTATTTAATACTTAAAGACATTTGATATCGTATCCGACGGCTAAATGCCTCCATGACGATTATCAGTTCTTGTTATAACATTCTGTGAGGCCTTATATCCATTTAACAATCCTCTGTTAGACAACTGGGTCAAAAAGCAGAACCAAAAAAACAAAGAAATTAAGCTGTCAACACAGATTAGTCTTTATTGATAAACATGAATGGGAAAACTGGTACATTTTGCTACTTATTCCTAGTAGGTATTTATAATAAACAAAAACAAAGCCTTATTCCTAGTAGCTATTTATGCCTTTGACTTTGACTGCACTGCTAACTTTGACTGCTGACTTTGACTTCATAAACATTGGAATTAACATAACAATCACTCCCTTAATTCCATGTCTTCAACTCCTAGTTTTTCTCTCATTTCAGCAAACTTGAGTCTGGGTAACTCTTTTGTCAAAATATTTGCTGCTTGTTCTTTGCCACTTACAAACTCAACCTTCACCAGATTATTTTCAACACACTCACGAATAAAATGGTATTTCGTGTCTATGTGTTTGCTTCGGCCATGGAATATCGGGTTCTTCATTAATTCAATGACCGAGCGATTATCTACCAGTAACTTGATTCCTTCCATCTTTTGACTTGTCAAATCTTCAAGCATTCCTTTTAGCCATATTGCTTGGCAGGCAGGATCTGTTGCCGCCATAAATTCAGCCTCACAGGAAGACAAAGCCACCGTGCTTTGTTTTTGGCTGCACCAAGCAATCGGTTCACCCCCATAATAAAAAACCATTCCAGTTGTGCTTCGCCCATCATTCCGATCAGTAACATGAGAACTATTGTTGTATCCAATCAATCTCGCATCTCCATTCCTTGAGTATTTAATGCCAAAGTGAACGATTCCCTTTATGTAGCGAAGAATATGCTTCACAGCCTTCATGTGTGTTGCTCTCGGGGTCTCCATGAACCTGCTGACCAGTCCTACTGCGAAGCTCAGGTCTGGTCGTGTATGGGTCAGGTATCGAAGGCTACCTACAATTCTTCGGTATTGAGTTGGATCCACCTGTTCACTATCATCATTCTTCACCAATTTAAGACCAGGTTCCATGGGATATTTTGTGGCATTGCAGTCCCACATCTTCGAGCTTTTAAGAATCTTTGTTGCATAACCAGCTTGATTGTAACATCCGGCAAAAATCGATATGTTTCCCTACGTAATTAGTATATGTAATTAACGGTTTAAGTGCATATTTAAATTAATTGGATTAATTTAGCCTTAGAGAATAGCAAATTCCCATAAGATGCATAGGAATGCACATGTTTAATGATGAAGCACGATGGAGTCGCATGAGAATAAACTTGTTCGGAACGGACGTTGGTGATTACCCGGTAAAAATTAAATAAACGAAAAGGATCCCGGACACCCAGGATATAAAATAAGGGATATTTTCACAAAATATAATGAGTTTTGGAACTCCGAAACCATAAGTGAAAACTTTTCATACAAATCTCCCGGTAACGGATAAAGTGCGCGTACCGCACCCGGTACGCGTACAACTTATAATTTCACCCGACAAGAGCCTATATAACCAATCAACACTTAAAATAGACTATGTTTAAGGGTTATTAGAGGCACTTTTAATGTCCGAATAACACTCAGTTAAAGTCCGAAAAATACCCGAACGACACCCGAACGACAAAGGATTAAACTTAACATATTATTTACCAAATGTTTTGTGTTGTGGACCCACAAAATACCCAGCCCAAACCGTCCCCCAACCCTTACCAAGCCTAAAATATATTTTTTTTGTACAAAACAAATCCATATAATCTAAAGAAGATATTAAAGATTTGATGATATCTTATGTAGATTGTGTGTGTACTTGGAGATTCTAAAATCCTCCTCTTTCTTGTAAAAAAATCGGCCAACACACATCCATATCTCCTAAGATTATTTTTTTGTACTACTAGATATGAGAAGATCTAGGAAAGATTATAATATCTTGTGTGAGATATTGGGAGATCTTGCAAGATCATGGATGGATATTATAAAGATTGTAAGTACTTGAAGATCACACATATCTTCCTTTTTCTTTTAAAAATCATCGGCCAAACACCCTCTTTAACATATATTCAAGATCACATGATACATCATATCCATATTTTAAGGGATTTAGAATCCAAGCAAGATATGGTGTGATCTTGGAGAGATTATAAGAAATCATGTGATACTACACTTGTGAAACAAAACAAAAACTTCTTCTTTCTCCTTGATTGTGGCCGTGAATTTGCTCTCACATACACACACATTCTTTCAAGTTTTAACACCTCCAAATCACTCATAAACATCCATCCTTCAAACCTCCATTGTGTGTTTCAAGCTTGGAGCTTAACCACATAGGAAGAACACACTAAACTCCATCAAAATCAAGCATTTTTAGCTTCCCTAGCCTTGTGCTAGTTGTAAGTATTCTTGATCTTGTTCTTATCTTTAAAAGTTTATGTTTAATATCTTGAAGCAAGTTGTACAAGGGGTTAACTTGATTAAGCTTTTCATGATAAAACACATGCTTTTCAAGACTAAAATGGTGATAAAATGTATGATAGGGGCCGAAATTTTGGTGATGGTTATGTGAAGTATTCTTGTAGTTTTTATAAAGTTCATGAATACTTAAAGAAAATGGTGATTTAAATATAACTTGTTATTAGAACTTGAATGAACTTAAAAATGGTTTTAATCATTTTAACTTAAAGATATAAGACTTGTTAAAGTGGTAAATACTAGTGAACGTACACATGTATTTTGTATAAAGGTGTATTTTTATAAAATGGAGTTTTATAAAAATATGGCCTTTTTCTAACATATGGATTTATATAAAAACAAAGATTTTTATAAAAATGTTAGACAAACTAAAACTTGGGAGAACTTATATAAAAATGAACACTTTTATATAAATGGGAATATAAAAGTGTTGGAACATTTTTGTATATAAGTTGTCAAGTTTTGTGTTATAATTACAAAAGTGTTTATAAAAACTTCCAAGTAATATGTGTTGAGAATTAGAAAGTTGAATAATACTTCTAGAAAAACACATGTTGGAAGACTTGGAAGAAGGTTAACTATATATACGTATATAAGTTAAGAAATCGGACTTGGACGTGTTAACGAACTAAGACGTAAAAGTGGACAACGAGAAAAATATCATTACGTCAAGATGAGTAAAAATATATTTTTAAGGAGTTAAAATATATATATAACTTGGGTGAAAAATTTACATAACACTTTCCTAAGTGTTGGAAAAATATTCGTGGGAGAAAATATAACGTAAATAATCTAACGATTAAAAACGTTAAACGAACGTATGGACTTAACGAGAAAAATACATATATATATATGTTCGGCTCGACGAAATTCTAGTATATTTACTTAATGGGAAAGTAAATATACGGGAAGGAAAACCGAGACGAGTAGATAATATATATATATATATATATATATATATATATATATACCGAACCGACGAGATCCTAGTATATTTACTTAATGGGAAAGTAAATATACGGTGTGGTGAGTCGAGTCGGGCGTTAAAAATATATTATCGAACGACAAGACCTTAGTATATTTATTTGAATGGGGAAATAAATATGCGGTAAAGTGAGTCAGGTCGAGTGTTAAAATATGTCACATCGAACGATACGATCTTAAGTATAATTATTTAATGGGAAAATAATTATACGTTAAGCGAAGTCAAGTCGAGGATAATATTATACAAGTTAAAGAAATATTAACGCGAATATATATAACTTGTAACAAGGGTAATCCATCACCAACGGACCTAGGACATATGTTTAATTAAACGGGGAATTATATCTAAATGGTGGTGTTGGGAGTTGGGTGTACAACTTGCCGGAAAAGCACACGCTATAGACTTAGTGACTTACACGCACTAGGACGTTCGTAGGTGCTTGACCACGGACTTGCTATTCTCTGCTATTTGAGTGTACGCTGTACATCAGGTGAGTTTCACGGCCCCATTTTACTGTTTTAACTGGGGGAAAGATATGTTTGTCAAACGTTGTCACATGTTGAAATGTTTTAAAAGGTTAAAATGTGATAAGTGGTATGATGAGTACTTGAGCAGTGATCGCCACTCGGGGTTGAGTCCTCTCTTCTGTAATCATTAATTCAGGGAAATGAAACCGAAGGAATATTTGGATAGTACTACTGGTGCCTGACAAGGCCCACCCCTAATCGATAGCGTCGATTATGCATCGGCGTATGCCTGGGGTGCACGTATTCTGAAATTAAGTCGTTGGGTTCCGAGGAACGACTGGGAGCGGGGCATTATTATTAGTCTTGGTTTGGTTATGGGGCTCAAGGGATTGCTCATCATTATAGTTTGCAGGAGCTAGCTACTCCTTACAAATGCCACAAGTTGTGCAGGTTTCGCACATGTTGTAAAAAAAAAAGGGAAATATCGATCGACAAGATCCTAGTATAATTATTTAATGGGAAAATAATTATACGGTAAAGTGAGTCGAGTCGATGGTTGTGAAAATGCTGTTGTTCTGAAACTAAAACCTGTGAACTCACCAATATTTTATATATTGACGTCTTTTTAAACATATCTTTCAGGTAACTAAGCGCTGAATAGATGTGGGGCTAGTGCGGTGGAATTCGGGATGTCGGATACTGGTCGGGGTTTCATCAATTGTTACCAAAGGGTTGGAACAAACGGAAATACCTCACATTGAAACTTAATGTTGGTCGTTTTATGTAATGCTTCGCGCAATATTGTAACGAGATACTCATTTTCGACATTCTAATAAATTGATCTTTTCTAATTAAATATAGTTTGTGTTAATCTTGACTTTGATATGCTTCGAGCGTTGCGCCGCGTGTTTCCGCCATTGGCGTGGTGTGACAGAAGTGGTATCAGAGCCAAGGTTATAGCGAACTAGCATTTTTGAAAAATCTAGACTATAACCGGTTTCGACTCGAAGACAAAGTTTTCAAAACTAAAACACAACAAAATATTTTTTTTAGAAAAAAAAAAGAAATTTGTACATGGGATGTACAAGGGGAAATTCCGACCGACTAGCCATGTGTGTCAATATATGAAGTATTAGAAAATACGGATAAGAGGTTTATGCTGCATAGGAATCCAATTTTCTAAGATTAGTTAATACATATACGTAGTATGGATATTTTGCCAGTAAGGATGTTGTGTCACGCTTCACATTAGTCCGCACTCGTGCATCGATTACCGGTACCAGCAAGAAGGAAGGATGCTGTTGTCTACGAGGAGCTCACTCGCTTACCTGTAGACGGGAGGATCGGAAGGACTAATCTCTATCACGATAATGGATGTCGCCATGTTGTTTATTATTTGGAGTGCACGGTAACCTTGGTGGGCGCTAGGGCCGAGATTGGTGGTCACTCCTTGTCTTGTTTGTTCCTGTTCTTTGGATTCAGTCCTAGTTTATGATTGGCCTACGGGTTAAAAGGGAGGACTCGTTGATGTCCCTTGATTTCGATCCTAGCTAACTTAATGAGCTTTCTTCAACGTTACCTTTAAGGTACGAGCACAGAAGAGCTCGAACGTCTATTCATATGAGTAATCTAACGCAAACCCCCGCTCCAGATAGGAACGGGAGACGAAAGCTTCCTTGTGTAGGAGTTAAATGCCTCCGCCGCAAAGTTCTTCCAAAGGAGCAGACGTACCAGAATACACGGCCTACCGAAGCAAGAAATGTCGAGTACGATGCGTATACTCGGAACCCAGTGAAGACCGAGGGTGCGTCCCTGCTATGAGACCAGGGACCCTGCGTGGATCAGATATGAGACCCATGAGACTCGTGGCCGTGTGCTGCTGTGTCATCATGGTGAATAAGTCATGTTCGATCTAACGTATGCCCAAGTTTTCTTCAAGGGTCGAGTATTTTTCTTCTCCTGTAGGAGGACAGAATCGAAGTTGCGGGATTAGGAAGCTTGATCATTGTTATCCTGAAGGCTCGATAGCCCTCGTCGGAATCGACAGTATTGATTGTTCCCATGCAGTCATAGGCTGATGGTGAAAGTAGCATGTCATATTGCACATCCGCGAGTCATAGGGCTGGGATAAACTTCGATGATGTCGAAAATTTCGGGCACTAATCATGACCGCGACAATTGTTGCCAGTGCTATGATGACGGCGTATAGTGGAACAGCAAGCCCCAGTCGGCGTTTGGCTATGGACTCACTTGGAAGTGCATCCGATTAACTCATGGGAAGCCACTGCTCGATGTGTTGAGTGTTCAAGTATGGATTAACACCCTTTGCAATAGCGCTGGATCGTATTCCGGAAGATGATTTGGGATGGGCTTAGCATATTGGTACTTATGTCATACTACTTTCCTGAGGTGCAAAAGTCATCGTGCGACTCCTCTATCTACCTCCTGTTTGTTTTTCAAGGATTATTGGTAGTCTCGCTTCAGTCGATGAACGCCAGAGCAGGTTCGATACATGTACTGTGCCTGAATCCGTCGTAGATCCTAGGGAGTAGAACCACACTTTGGGGAATCATAATCGTAAGGGTGTTCCGTAATTGTCAAATGTCGTAAGACGCTTTTTGCTGACATTGAAATCCCCCTCGAAAATCAAAAGACGAACTACTGGAAATGATCACGCTATTCTGTTAAATTAAACTTACCCATGGGATGGCAATTCCATTGCTCTTGTTGCAATAACATCCGTCACCCTCGTCACGACGACGAGACTAGTTATCTCTGTAGGGTGACAACCGATGCGAAGTGTTTTCCATCAATCCCTGAGACGTTGCGTCCCCTCGTCGCGGTAATCTATGAACTAGGGTTGCAAGATCCATTCGTTATGGACAATGTGACCTGCCTAATCTCCTGTCGTATTTCGATACTCCCACTGCGTGACCTATCAGGAAGAAAGTTCACTGGTCTTGCTTAGGTAGCGGAGAGGCATTCCAGTTGATGGCTATCGGTGCTAAGGCCAAAATAATATGCAAGAGGACTCTAATAAGAAGGATGACTCGGCCGGATTGCCAGATTCGGTATCGTTTTCATTTTATCAAGGTGTCTCGATAAATCGTGATCCTTCTACCTCTACGTGCTATTCTCGTTGTGACCACTATCTTTGTTATGGGGAAAGATGTAGGTTGGTTTCTAGAACCTATGGATACTGCTTACCACACATATAATAACAACGACAAGTCTAAGACTCCGGTCGAGCCTGACGTTGTTGCTCCTGTTATTGTTCTATGGCTCAAGCAAGTCCTGTTGATGCTGTTAAGTGTGTAGCACTTGCTGAGTTTGTTGTTGTCAGTGGTTCTGTAGCACTTATCGGGCTTGATGCCGTTGTTTCCATGTCTGTTGTTGAGCTTATTGTTATCATTGCCTCTATAGTCCATGTTGGGCTTGATGTTGTTTCTATGGCTCCTCTCGAGCTGATGTTGTTGATGTATTTGAGGCTCCTGCAGAGGTGAACGTCGTTAACAAAGACGTCTCTATGACCATGTCTGTATCGTTGTGGAGTTCGTTGTTGATAATTCCATCTTCTTTGAGGCTTTCATTGACTCCCTCGTTATCTTTCCTTGGGCTCCTGCCAAGACTAATATTGACGATGGTTCTCAGGCTTGGGTTGAGTCTGTCAATGCTGCAGTTGCCGTTATTCGAATGACTTATATTGGGCCTACGATCGTACTCCCTAAGAACAATATTGGCCTGATAAGTCTACTAAATTATGCGGAACTCATCGTTCCCATTTCTATTATGATTACGGATACCTTTGTTGACCCAATCGTTCCTACCATTGAGCCTATGGAGGATAGGCTTGAGTTCGAAGGCATGAATACAAATCCCGCCTCCACAAGTGATCTGAGACGCATGGGGATGCGTGCTCACCATAACGGAGTTTTCTGTTGATGTGGACTGTGGATTTTCCATATTAAGCGTCATATTGACGAGTGCATTCATGCTGTTGTGTTACCCCCAGCTATTGTGCATGCTCGCTGTTGCATTATTTATGCTGATTGCGTATCCATGTGGTTGCGCTACATTGCTGATGATGCATTCCTCCTGTTGTTTACTGCTCCTACAGTAATGTAGCCTTGCTGTCATATCTCGCTGTGTCATACGGTTCCTGTTGCAGTGTTGCCTTGTCGTCATGCTTCTATGTTGTCGTGTTGCTCCTGTACGGTGTTCCCTTATTGATGTGTTTCGTGGATGTATTGATGCGGCTGTTGGATTACCTTGATGACGTGATGACTTGTCGTTTGCTTCGCTCTGGTTCCCTCGTGATGGAGATATCACCCAAACCCTCGTTGCTGTCATTGTTCTGTTTGTTTGATTGTGTAGCGCCAACATTGATTATGTAAGATTTCGGGTGCTAAGCGGACTTTCTGGAAGTCATACTTAGACACTCTAGTCTGAGTGTTAGCCCATGTATTCCTTTGAGTCTCGTGATTGTTTGGGTAATTGACCGAATCATGTGTCGACCTTTGATATGCTCATGCATTTCATGAGCGTTACATCCTCAGAATCTAAAGCATCAGTGACGCCTTAACCTTTTACGCGCATTTTGGTCGACACATGATGAGGCGAGGCTCATCTTTGTGATAAGGGATTTCGAATGCATCTTGGACCCCGAAGGTATCGAGTGATTGTGAGCAATGTTATGATCCATACCATTGGGACTAGTAGGAGTTGAAAAATTCAATTCAGTTATTGCTCAACCCAGTGGATTCGTTGGACGTCGTACGTGCCGACGTGTCATACTGATGATTACGGAAATGCCAGTGTAGACCCACCCAAGGCGTGTGCAGTGGTGGAGTCCCTGGTACATGAATCGGAGGTTTTATGAACCCTGAACCCAGAAGGGCGTGTAGCATTATCTACTCTATAAGGGTGCTACCCTATCGTTCTGAGATGGTCGATCAGCTCAGCCCTTCGATTTATGTTGTTATTCCTCTGATGGTTGGCTTATCTTGTCTTGGTGTCTTTGTGTGGGCTCTTGGAACAATGGAACCATTTCGACCGTGGGTCGATACTAGTGTTCCCAGTTATCTTTTAGTAGCATTGCTCGCGCTAGAGCAAAATCCCTTGTCTTTGACAGACGCTGTTGAGACACCATAGTAATATGAGCTGCCAGGTCAGAGCGATGGTACCCGACTAATCAGGATGAGCTTGAAGGCTTACATATCGCGCCCATATATGTGACTAACTAGGTCATTAAATGGGATGCCTTATGGGAAGGCTCCAGACTATCGCTTGTGGTGCGATCTCAGTCGTTCGTTTGTTTGTTTTAAGTAATAACTTTGGCGCATGAAGCTGTCAAGTCCAAACGTGAAATCTATGTCCAACGCATGTATCTATGACTCGATTTCACCAGTTACCTAAAAAGATTCCGAAAAAAATGGAACCATCGGCGAGTGAGGATTCCGGTTTCAGGACTCCTTTCACTCAAATCTCTGCATGAGACCTGATAGTCAGTGTGACCTGTATTATTCAGAATTGACTTACTGGTTGTTAATACCGATGGGACTGCCGGGGCCCATGAAGCACATATAACAGAACTAGTATTGGATACCCACGTTTTGGGTGAGCTACTGGTGTTTGGTATACTTGTCGTATTGGGGGCCAACGTGTTGATATGTCCTAGAAACCTTATACTCTGTCCGTTGCGACAACAATTTAAGATGTTTCGTATATCTCTTTCCGGTATTGACCTATGTGCTGGAAGCATCTGGTCATTGGTGTTTGAGTCGGCTGGAAATTCTCGAGAATTGTGGAACTACATGACCGGTGTGTCATATATACACTGCTTATTGTCAGGGAACTGAGGGGTGAAGGCGACGCAAAAACTTTTGACCCCCCCCCCCCCCATCAGTCCCTACTAGGCACCCTAGTACCATTAACCACAATTGCTCAGGTGGAAGGTAGAAATTCAGTACCTAGAGGGTTCTACGGAAATAAAGTCCCATTTTGAATATAGTTGTTCGGTCGACAAGAACCTAGTATATTTATCTTAATGGGGAGGTAAATATACGGTAAAGTGAGTCGAGCCGAAGGATGAATAAAATGGAATACCCGACGAGGTTTCCAAGGGGACTTTTATGTGGTGCGATAAGATCACCTGTTTGACGTCACCATGACACCCGAGGTGTCCCGGGGTTGGATGTGACCCAAGTGATGATTGATTGTTGTTTGGAACCCTCTCATTCCGTACTCGTCTGTGACTTTGAGATGAGGCGTACGGAAAGTTGCCTATACTCTTGGAAAGAGTCGTGGCTAGACACTGAATTGCCGACTTACATTATATCGGATTGTAGTAGTCACTCTACCTTGAGTTCGACAAACTTTGTACACAAGCATGGGATACTCTATTTGAGATGAGTATGGCTTGTCATTCTCGGACAAATTGAATGTACTTGACGGAATTGCTCCATGCTGACACGATTGATATCCGCGGCACATCGAATTCGTGTGCTTCATCGCCAGAACTTCCTCTGTGATAGGAATTATTATCCCAGCGTCTGGGGTGTACTGCTCAAAGCCCTTTTGGGGGCTTAAGTGTACATCTCTAGTACGTTGAATGACGGACGGAGATAGATACACAATCTGGTTTGAGTTACTCGAGAAATGGCCAGTAAATCTTGCAGATTAAAGACCGTTCGGGTCAGATGCGAACCTACTAAGAAGTCATACAGACAAGGTGTAGGCCTTAAGAACTTCGAACTGGTAATAGGCTTTCACTGAGAGTTATGCTCTGAGAAGGTGTCGATAAGCGCTGGAATTGAAACAGGCCAAATTCTTGATACTCCCGTGGCGCGGAGATATCGATCAAAATTGGTCTCGTGACGATTAAGCTCGAATTATCGCAAGAGCTTAGTGGGACTCTTGATGAATCCCGTAAGTCTAGCCTAAGGAAGCATTGTCAATTCCTCGATCGACGGGAGTCCGATTGACGTTAAGCTCTACTATTTTAGGAAACCAATAGATGTGTCGGATTGGGAGGTCCAAGAGTTTAGTCGTAGTTGGACCGTGATATTGTGTTTGTTAGAGCACTAAGCGTGAACCTAGCATGAACCTGAGTTTACTTAGGAAAGAGGAGATCTCGTGAAGCGCAAACAACCCGCCCTGTTCAAGGATACTATTGTCATGGACAACTTGAACTGAATTCCGGGACGGAATTCTCTTAACGGGGGGAGAATGTAACATCCGGCAAAAATCGATATGTTTCCGTACGTAATTAGTATATGTAATTAACGGTTTAAGTGCATATTTAAATTAATTGGATTAATTTAGCCTTAGAGAATAGCAAATTCCCATAAGATGCATAGGAATGCACATGTTTAATGATGAAGCACGATGGAGTCGCGTGAGAATAAACTTGTTCGGAACGGACGTTGGTGATTACCCGGTAAAAATTAAATAAACGAAAAGGATCCCGGACACCCAAGATATAAAATAAGGGATATTTTCACAAAATATAATGAGTTTTGGAACTCCGAAACCATAAGTGAAAACTTTTCATACAAATCTCCCGGTAACGGATAAAGTGCGCGTACCGCACCCGGTACGCGTACAACTTATAATTTCACCCGACAAGAGCCTATATAACCAATCAACACTTAAAATAGACTATGTTTAAGTGTTATTAGAGGCACTTTTAATGTCCGAATAACACGCGGTTAAAGTCCGAAAAATACCCGAACGACACCCGAACGACAAAGGATTAAACTTAACATATTATTTACCAAATGTTTTGTGTTGTGGACCCACAAAATACCCAGCCCAAACCGTCCCCCAACCCTTACCAAGCCTAAAATATATTTTTTTTGTACAAAACAAATCCATATAATCTAAAGAAGATATTAAAGATTTGATGATATCTTATGTAGATTGTGTGTGTACTTGGAGATTTCTAAAATCCTCCTCTTTCTTGTAAAAAAATCGGCCAACACACATCCATATCTCCTAAGATTATTTTTTTGTACTACTAGATATGAGAAGATCTAGGAAAGATTATAATATCTTGTGTGAGATATTGGGAGATCTTGCAAGATCATGGATGGATATTATAAAGATTGTAAGTACTTGAAGATCACACATATCTTCCTTTTTCTTTTAAAAATCATCGGCCAAACACCCTCTTTAACATATATTCAAGATCACATGATACATCATATCCATATTTTAAGGGATTTAGAATCCAAGCAAGATATGGTGTGATCTTGGAGAGATTATAAGAAATCATGTGATACTACACTTGTGAAACAAAACAAAAACTTCTTCTTTCTCCTTGATTGTGGCCGTGAATTTGCTCTCACATACACACACATTCTTTCAAGTTTTAACACCTCCAAATCACTCATAAACATCCATCCTTCAAACCCCCATTGTGTGTTTCAAGCTTGGAGCTTAACCACATAGGAAGAACACACTAAACTCCATCAAAATCAAGCATTTTTAGCTTCCCTAGCCTTGTGCTAGTTGTAAGTATTCTTGATCTTGTTCTTATCTTTAAAAGTTTATGTTTAATATCTTGAAGCAAGTTGTACAAGGGGTTAACTTGATTAAGCTTTTCATGATAAAACACATGCTTTTCAAGACTAAAATGGTGATAAAATGTATGATAGGGGCCGAAATTTTGGTGATGGTTATGTGAAGTATTCTTGTAGTTTTTATAAAGTTCATGAATACTTAAAGAAAATGGTGATTTAAATATAACTTGTTATTAGAACTTGAATGAACTTAAAAATGGTTTTAATCATTTTAACTTAAAGATATAAGACTTGTTAAAGTGGTAAATACTAGTGAACGTACACATGTATTTTGTATAAAGGTGTATTTTTATAAAATGGAGTTTTATAAAAATATGGCCTTTTTCTAACATATGGATTTATATAAAAACAAAGATTTTTATAAAAATGTTAGACAAACTAAAACTTGGGAGAACTTATATAAAAATGAACACTTTTATATAAATGGGAATATAAAAGTGTTGGAACATTTTTGTATATAAGTTGTCAAGTTTTGTGTTATAATTACAAAAGTGTTTATAAAAACTTCCAAGTAATATGTGTTGAGAATTAGAAAGTTGAATAATACTTCTAGAAAAACACATGTTGGAAGACTTGGAAGAAGGTTAACTATATATACGTATATAAGTTAAGAAATCGGACTTGGACGTGTTAACGAACTAAGACGTAAAAGTGGACAACGAGAAAAATATCATTACGTCAAGATGAGTAAAAATATATTTTTAAGGAGTTAAAATATATATATAACTTGGGTGAAAAATTTACATAACACTTTCCTAAGTGTTGGAAAAATATTCGTGGGAGAAAATATAACGTAAATAATCTAACGATTAAAAACGTTAAACGAACGTATGGACTTAACGAGAAAAATACATATATATATATGTTCGGCTCGACGAAATTCTAGTATATTTACTTAATGGGAAAGTAAATATACGGGAAGGAAAACCGAGACGAGTAGATAATATATATATATATATATATATATATATATATATACCGAACCGACGAGATCCTAGTATATTTACTTAATGGGAAAGTAAATATACGGTGTGGTGAGTCGAGTCGGGCGTTAAAAATATATTATCGAACGACAAGACCTTAGTATATTTATTTGAATGGGGAAATAAATATGCGGTAAAGTGAGTCAGGTCGAGTGTTAAAATATGTCACATCGAACGATACGATCTTAAGTATAATTATTTAATGGGAAAATAATTATACGTTAAGCGAAGTCAAGTCGAGGATAATATTATACAAGTTAAAGAAATATTAACGCGAATATATATAACTTGTAACAAGGGTAATCCATCACCAACGGACCTAGGACATATGTTTAATTAAACGGGGAATTATATCTAAATGGTGGTGTTGGGAGTTGGGTGTACAACTTGCCGGAAAAGCACACGCTATAGACTTAGTGACTTACACGCACTAGGACGTTCGTAGGTGCTTGACCACGGACTTGCTATTCTCTGCTATTTGAGTGTACGCTGTACATCAGGTGAGTTTCACGGCCCCATTTTACTGTTTTAACTGGGGGAAAGATATGTTTGTCAAACGTTGTCACATGTTGAAATGTTTTAAAAGGTTAAAATGTGATAAGTGGTATGATGAGTACTTGAGCAGTGATCGCCACTCGGGGTTGAGTCCTCTCTTCTGTAATCATTAATTCAGGGAAATGAAACCGAAGGAATATTTGGATAGTACTACTGGTGCCTGACAAGGCCCACCCCTAATCGATAGCGTCGATTATGCATCGGCGTATGCCTGGGGTGCACGTATTCTGAAATTAAGTCGTTGGGTTCCGAGGAACGACTGGGAGCGGGGCATTATTATTAGTCTTGGTTTGGTTATGGGGCTCAAGGGATTGCTCATCATTATAGTTTGCAGGAGCTAGCTACTCCTTACAAATGCCACAAGTTGTGCAGGTTTCGCACATGTTGTAAAAAAAAAAGGGAAATATCGATCGACAAGATCCTAGTATAATTATTTAATGGGAAAATAATTATACGGTAAAGTGAGTCGAGTCGATGGTTGTGAAAATGCTGTTGTTCTGAAACTAAAACCTGTGAACTCACCAATATTTTATATATTGACGTCTTTTTAAACATATCTTTCAGGTAACTAAGCGCTGAATAGATGTGGGGCTAGTGCGGTGGAATTCGGGATGTCGGATACTGGTCGGGGTTTCATCAATTGTTACCAAAGGGTTGGAACAAACGGAAATACCTCACATTGAAACTTAATGTTGGTCGTTTTATGTAATGCTTCGCGCAATATTGTAACGAGATACTCATTTTCGACATTCTAATAAATTGATCTTTTCTAATTAAATATAGTTTGTGTTAATCTTGACTTTGATATGCTTCGAGCGTTGTGCCACGTGTTTCCGCCATTGGCGTGGTGTGACATTGATTCAACGATATCCCATTATCCGTTTGATTTACTTTGATTCCCAAGTAATAAGATAATAAACCAAGGTCGCTCATTTCAAAATGTTCAGCCATCTTTCGCTTGAATTCTTCGATTTTTTTTGGATTTGAACCTGTGACAATTAAGTCATCCACGTATACTCCAACAATTATTACTTCGTTATTGTATACGTGTTTGTAAACCACGTGATCTCTTTGACTCCTTTTGAAACAGAGATCCTTAAGAGTAGTATCCAACCTTGTGTTCCAGGCTCGTGGAGCTTGGCGTAACCCATATATGGCTTTTGACAGCTTGTATACCATGTGCTCGTTACCGGGTATCTTGAATCCTTTAGGTTGTTCCACGTACACTTCCTCCTTTAGTTCCCCATGGAGAAATGTCGTCTTCACATCAAGATGATGGACTGGCCACCCATATTGGGCTGCCAAAGCTAGTAACAGCCGCATAGTTTCCATGCAAGCCACCGGGGCGAATGCGTCTTCATATCTATCCCTTGCTTTTGGACATACCCTTTGGCAACAAGTCTAGCTTTGTAGCGAGTGATTTTCCCATCTGCATCTTTCTTCGTTTTAAAGACCCATTTCACACCAATTGGTTTGTTGTCTTTTGGCAAATCAACAAGCTTCCAGGTCTTGTTTCTTTCGATTGCCTCTAGCTCTTCCATCATAGCTTTCTGCCATTCTTTGCTTCCTTTTGCTTCAACATAGGTAACAGGTTCCTCGTTGACCGCCAACAACACTCGTTCGAATTCAACCTGTTGAATAGAGTGAGTTCTATCATAAATATTTGAGACAGGATGAAAACCTTGTACAGGTGTGTCATCATATTCTGAATCGCTATTTTCTGAACCGGAAATTGTATTTGAGTCCGCTGAAACAGACTCATAACTTGGGCTTGATGGGCTGAATTCCTTGTTAACTACAGGACTGTTTGTTGGGCCTGATGGGCTGCTGAAAGTGTTTGCTGGGCTGCTGTTTTGGGCCGACAAATTCTACCCAGAATGTGTTACAGAATTCTGGACAGCAATGTTCTCAGCCTGGTTAGAGTTGACCTGATTTGTTCCTGTTGACAGTGAGTTATTGCCCAGCTCCTCGACTTCAATATCAACATAAAAGTCAACATCCTTTTGTTCTTCTTTACTCCAGTTCCAAGGCTTCGTTTCGTCAAATTCAGCATCCCTGCTAACACAAATTTTGTTTGTTATTGGATTATAGCAACGGTAGTTTGTACTACCAGGTTCGCTGCCAAGAATCCAAGATACACCATTGGTACACTTCTATCATCCAGTTTTGTGGTCTTGATGAGGGGTACTTTAGGATAAGCTTTGCACCCAAACACCTTCAAACGATCTAAGAATGGCTTTTTCCCTTTTAATGCTTCATAGGGTGTTATATCTTTCAAAGCTTTTGTTGGGGTCCTGTTTAAGATATAAACTGCATGTCTAACGGTTTCACCCCACAACCATTTTGGCACATTCATGGCTTTCATCATGGATCTTGCAGCTCCCAAAACAGTTTGGTTCCTTCTTTCAACTACACTGTTTTGTTGCGGTGTATAAGGTGCAGTCAAGTATCTTCGTATCCCGTCTTTACTGCACAATTGCTCGAATTTTGAGGAAACAAATTCCCCTCCACGATTTGTTCTCAAAGCCTTCACTTTGTATCCAAATTCTGATTCTGCAAGACTTTTAAACTTGGAAAATTCCTCATAAGCTTGATCTTTGGATCTGATAACATACACCCACATAAATCTACTAAAGTCATCGACAAGGAGTAAGAAGTACCTATTTCCCGATGATGTAGAAGGTGTAATCGGCCCGCATATATCAGCATGAATCAACACTAGAGGTTGTTTAGCTCGATAGGTTGATTGAGATGGGAAAGAAGACCTTCGAAACTTTCCTACCAAACATGCTTCACAGATTTCTGATTTGTGATCAATAGTGGGCACTCCTTCCACCATTCCTTCCTTCGTAAACCTTCTCAATGTTTCAAAATTGAGGTAACCAAGGCGTGCATGCCAAAGCCAAGCCTTATCGTCCATCTTTGACATAAAACAAGTTGGTAGCACCGTTTTTAACTTTATTTTGTAAAGTCTATTTAGGGCCCTCTTCACTTTCATCAGCGTTTTCCCGGATCTTTCATACATCCACAAGAAGCCATCTTTTATCACGACTTTGCATCCGACTTCATTGAATTGACCCAAACTTAGTATGTTATTACATAAGTTGGGTATGAAATAAACATTCGTGACAAGTCTCTGGTCTCCATTTTTTGCATTGTAAAAGGATCGAGCCTTTTCCTTTTATCTCCACAGCTGATCCATCTCCAAAGCGTACTCTTCCCACTGTTTTTTCATCAAGTTCACAGAAATATTCCCGGTTCCTAGTCATATGGTTACTTGCACCATTGTCCAAGTACCACATGCCTTCGTCTTCAACATAAATGTTTGGGAATACATTCTCCTCATTGAGCATCACCATTTCCTGTGAACATTTAGCCACTAAAAGAGTAGAATCATCATCTTCTCTTACCAGATTGGCTTCATATTCTGTTCTCCTTGGTGCTCGACAATCAGCAGAGAAGTGTCCAATTCTGTTGCAATTGTAACACCTCATCGATCTTTGGTCGCTCCTGCCACGGTCAGTTTGATCGTCCCTGCGATCGTTGTTTGAGGATTGTCTCCCTCCTCGACCGCGGCTGTTTCTGCCACAACCTCCCCCGCGTCCGCGCCCGCGCGAGTCACTTGCACCAGAACCCTTTTGCTTTGACTCCTGCTTGTGTCGATTCTGCCATTCTGTTCTTGTCAGCAATAATTGACCTGCTGAATCTTTGATTGATCCAGCTGGTTTGAGCCTTTCTTCGTAAGCCTTTAGATGCCCAACCAACTCTTCAAACGACATTGTGTTGAGGTCTGAATATTGTTCAATCGTGGCAACGATTGCTAGGAACCTAACTGGTGCAGAGTTCAACATCTTCTTTACCTTACTTTTCTCATCAAGTGTAGAGCCAAGAGTCCGGAATTTGGACACAATCTCCCCAATCTTTCCTGCAAAAGCATCAATATTGTCGGTCTCTTTCAAGTTCAACAGTTCAAACTCTCGGTTAAGAGTTTGAATTCGAGCCTGTTGCACCCGATCGGCTCCAAGATACCGCGTCTTGAGAGCGTCCCATACCTCCTTTGCAGTCTTGTGTCCCGCCACTTGCAGTAAAATATCTTCCGGCGCCCTTGCTTTCTTCCCAATCTTGGCATCCACAACAACTTCATCAGATGGTTCAATGGCATCCCAAATTCCACGGGCATCCATGATTGATTCCATCTTAATTGCCCAAGATGTGTAATTCGTTGCAGAGAGTAGCGAACACTGGTATGATATTGAACTCCCTTCTCTGACCGAAGCAACAACCTGATTATTGGGTGTGACTGCAGCCATTGAGCAAAATGGGTTTTGAACAGAAAAGAATGAACAAATCTGGTCAGAATACAGCTGAGGATTTGCTGTTGTTTTGACCAGAAAGAAAGTGTCTGGGGGATCTTTGATCTGTAGTAGGATTCACTTGCTGGACAGGTCTTAATCGGACGCTCTGATACCAATTGTTAGACAATTGGGGTCAAAAAGCATAACCGAAAAAACAAAAGAATTAAGCAGTCAACACAGATTAGTCTTTATTGATAAACATGAATGGGAAAACTGGTACATTTTGCTACTAATTCCTAGTAGCTATTTATAATAAACAGAAACAACTCTTAATCATAAAACTAATAGCTTAAATCAAGCAATGCTTGATTTATGTCTTTGACTTTGACTACTAACTTTGACTACTGACTTTGACTCCATAAACATTGGAATTAACATAGCATCCTCATAGCTGGCATGGTTCAAGAAACTTTGGCAATTGCGCTTTCCTTCTAACTTTGGATACAAAATCAACTAAAGCATACTAAAAAAATATGACTATTACTACTTGCACATACTAGGTTCCCACAACCACTTGCAATTTGAAAGATCCCATATACATGTAGGCACTCATCCAACACATCCTACATATAGAATATAAGAACTTACAAATAAAAAACTAATTCTTGATCACCATGTGATTTGCCTATAGATTGTTATTGTCATCAACAGCTAACCAAGTAAAACTTGTGTTTATCTTTTATTGTGCAAAGTGATGAGATGTTTCAAGACTTGAACAAAAAAAAAAAAAAAAAGATAAAGAAGGGAACCACTCTAAAAGCTAAATAAACATAAGGAGAAGCTTAAGAACCTAACTGGTGGAAAGCGAGGGAGAGTCAAGATTACACATGTTGAATCCAATCAAATTACACAAAGGCTGCAAATAATTTAGAACACTAAAAATTGACGAATGCTAAGAAATCAAATGAAATTGATGCTATAACTTGCTAATTAATAAACCCTAGAAAAATGGCTACTTACCTCTTTAGTTATTTATAACAAATTGTTGAAGCACATGAGCTTGTGCAAAGTTTGCCTTTGGTTAGTTTTTGTCCAGCTTTTATGAAACCGTGAATCATTGTTTCAGGTAAGGATCCAAAACAGTTTTGGTTGGAAAGGATCATTGTAATAAATCAAATCACACACCATGGTTCATTAATCAACCAAGAAATATATTTTTTAAAGGTCTAGCATTTCATCAAGCAACTTGTATGCATAAATGAAACACATTATAAAAATCTCAAATATAACTTCGTTCAGCCCCATAATCCCAAACATTAGTCAAGAAATCATGGTGAAACAACGAATTCCTGATAAATGACACCTGTGTTTGAAGAATTGTAGCCCCAATTTGTAACCGTTCTGAACTTTTCTTTTCTGTATATGGGGGGATGCTCCTGATTGACAATCAAACATTTAGGAAATCGAAATAAGAAAAATCAAACTTACACCGAATTATGAACTAATGATGAGGATTTGAATTGATGAGACGGTTTCTGTTGATGAATTAAACATCAAGCAGGAACTTTGTGGCTGCTTCGTGTTTGGATATTTCATCTACGAGTACATGATAGCATCTAACGACTTTAATCCTAAAATTGTCTGAAGAACCACAAGCATTTGAAGAGTCACATTGATGTCGATATGAATGCCCTAGAGAGTGCAGGTAGGAGATTAAAAGACAACTGATAACACCATGTGTAATGGCTCGCGAAAAGGGCATTAAATGCCCAATTCGCGCCCCTTTCACCCAGCTACACCGCCCCCAAAGGCGTTAAAGGGGGCTCTCACGAAATATTTAGCGGGGAAAGGGACACTCTACAACCAATCAGAGTCCGCCACGTGTGAAAAAATGTTTTCTTTATTATTATTTTACATTAAATCGATTTTAATATATTAAAAAACAACTTTCCAGACAACTTTTGCCCCCTTTGGCGCCCCTTTAACAAGGAGGGGGCGGTGTAGCTAGGTTAATGGGGCGTGAATTGGGCATTTAACGCCCAAATTTGGCGAGCCATTACGTACGGTCTAATTGTGAAGTTCAAGAGGGTAACCACCATTGCAGGGGTATGGAGGGAAAGAAGGGTAATATTGTAAAATCTATATATATAATAAACCAAACCATTTTTAATGACATGTTATAATATTATGCAATCTCTCTTTTGAGAGATGCCACATAGGATGTGATGTGGCAACTCTAGACCAATTAAAAAAATGGAATAAATATGGTTTAAATATGATTTAACATAATTTATTAAATACCTAATCTACTAAATGTAAATATTAAAACTTTATTATTTTCTCTCTCATGTTTCCTCTCATAACTTTTAAATGTTAATATCTTTTATATACGAGTTTTTTAAAGAAAAAAAATCACACCAAATTAACGAGCGTTTTATTATCTTTCCAACGAGTACCATAGTGCTATATAAAAAACGGAGAAAAAAACGACTATTTTTTGTAACCCGACAGGTATTGTGTCAGGTTTGGAATTAGTTTAAAAAAAATTGTGGGTTTGGGTCGGGTCTGGGATTAGGTGATACCCGACCCAATTACCCTTTTTTTATATTACAATATGATAACTTATGGCAGAGATTTGTTTATAATAATAATAATAATATTCATTAATCATATATTGGCAGATGCCATTTTTATAGTTTAGATACTTCTAATTTTATTCACTTTATTTAGATTTCTCAACCCGGGACGCTCCCGGGGTATAAACTAGTTGCTTTGATATTGCAAAGGAGGGAATGGGTGAAATGTCTAGATTACCTTTCAAAGTGTCTTAATTGTCATCAATATCCCTATAATACCCTTATCAAATAAGCTTTATTCTCTTATACTTGTTGCTTTAAAAATTGTACCCATATCAAAATTCCAATATAGTACATCACTCTTCCTTAATAAGATAATATAGATAATGGTACAAAAATTGAGGGACGGGGAAGGAAGTCGGACATCATACTTGAAAGGTAACGTATCAATCAGCTAGGTCGCCTTATTTATGTTACTCTCGTCTGTTTATTCAGTATATATAGTATATAATCTTTTTTTTTTAAGTTTCTGGCCTTGGGCCATCGCCCTCCCTCAAAGACGTCCCTGATATTAGCTTGAAAGTTTAAATAACCAAGCCAGAAGGATCTGTAGTCAAACTTTTCGTGGAAAGATTGATGTAGTTACAACTATCACAGAATTCTCTAAGTATGAATGCTTGAAGATTGAATGAATCCTTCTCCTTAGGGAGAAGGGGTATTTATAGGCATCAAAGTTGTCCTGTGATTGACTGGATTGAGAATGACAGCTGTCCTGAACGATTGTCAACCGTTGACATCCAGACGCTGTCCTCCTGTGATAGGTCCACGTGTCTTGTAATCATCCTTTCTGTCCTTCTCTATACCTCGTACTTGCAGGTGATCATGGAGCATGGAATAATGGCCTCTGATTGGCTGCACATCCCTTTCTTTGTCGGGTCACCGCTGGCATGTACGAGGTTTACGTGCGTAGGCTTCCAGAAGGTTTAGTCAGCGCTCCTACTGACGTGTGTGAAGATGTGGGGTCGTGCGCACACATGATACATATCTCTTCAATAAATAAAATAAATAATTCAAATTCATGAATTCTATATAAAACTTTCCCAAAAATGTTGTTTGCATCTCCAGATAAGTAAATTTATCGATGTATTAAATTTGATTTTTCGAACTAAAATATTTAATTTTTAATTAGTACCCCAAAACTGAAATTTTACCTTAGAGAAAATTGCTCGAATAGTCCCTGTGGTTTGCCCAAATTTCACCTATAGTCCCTAAGTTTTCAAAATTACAGGCTTAGTCCCGAAACAGTGAATTTTTTGCACTCGGATAGTCCCTGGAACTAACTGAGGTTAAATAATCCAGTTAAGTGGGTGTAAAATTACTAAACTACCCTTTCTATAAAACAAATAAAATATAACACTAGTGGGCTCCACGTTTTATAATTAAATATATAAAAAAAAACCCTTAATCCCTACACCACCACCACCAACTTCATCTTCCCCATCCTATCACCACCACCACCCACTTCATCTTCTCCACCCATCACCTCCACAAACTACTACTGTTATACCTGCATCCAAACATCCTCTATATTAGTTCACCTATAAAAAGACCTCTCCTTCTTCTCAGTGTGTGTGAACAGAGCAGTGACCGGAACTGACGCCGCCTTCCTCTCCCCCTCCGGTGACATCTCTCTCTCTCTCTCTCCCATCCTAATAACATAACCGTTAACCTCCTCCTCCTCTTAATCATCGAACCAGTAATCATCATCGTAATCAATAACCCAACTGTTCTCCCTTCTGCTGTTATTCGAGGTTAAGACAGTCACCGGTTATGGTGACTGTCATCAGTTACTTCCGTCGATCCATGAATCCATCCGATAACCCACCTTCTGTCCCTGCAAGAGACACGAACAAACGAAGGGTTTTGTTTAGACCCGATCGGAAATGGTATGAATCTGAACCGTCGGGCTTCTCCTCTTCCTTGGCGGTGGTGCTCCGCCGTCGAGTGGTGGCCTACGTCGGGCTTCGATGCTCTGTTGTTTGTCGATTAAGTGGCTGACTGTGTGTGGATCGGGAGATTGTTAAGTGTTGATGAAGAGGTCTTCGTGTAGATCTGTGTAATCTAAAGATGGGTATAGAGATGGAGCTGAAGGTGTTGGGTAAGATGATGTGTTTGGTTTTGATTGGATGATTTTTGGGTAGAGGTTTTGTTAAGCCATTTTGATCTGAATAATAATATTAGTGATAGGTTTTGATTTTGGTTTTTTTTTTTTTTTTTGAAGGTTATATAACGTCGAAATCAAGTGGTGGTGGTGGTGGTGGTGGTGGGTGGTGGTGGTGGTTTGTGGAGGTGATGAGGTGAAGAAGATGAAGTGGGGAAGATGAAGTGTGGGACCCACATTAATAGGTATTATTTTTTATTAAAGTAAGGGTAGTTTAGTAATTTTACACTCACTTAACTGGATTATTTAACCTCAGTTAGCTCCAGGGACTATCCGAGTGCAAAAAATTCACTGTTTCGGGACTAAGCCTGTAATTTTGAAAACTTAGGGACTATAGGTGAAATTTGGGCAAACCACAGGGACTATTCGAGCAATTTTCTCTTTACCTTATGTGCAACATATAAGTTGAGCAAGTTGCAACCAGTCAAATACACTATCAACCTACTATTGGTGATATCAACTACATTACAATATTACATTACTTTCCTGTAACTTTTTTTAACTTTTTTCTTTTAAATGCGAATTTCTTGCTCTTGAACTCAAGACCTCACACTTTTTAGTTTATTAAAAGGTTTTGCCTTACCACTGGACCACCACTTTAACTAACGATTACTTTATAGCTAAATATAAAGAGCCAACAAGAAACTGAAAAAATAAACACCAATCCAGAAAACAAAACACCGACAAACGACAACTACACGAAACAAACTACATCAAAATTGGCCCAATCGGCCCAAGAAAGGTCCTTAATTCTCGGGCGATGAGAAAGGCAAAAAAAGGCGTCTTCCTTGATTAAATCCACCGTCGGTTGAACCGGAAACTTTCCTGTAACTAGATTTTAAAAAATGAGACCAACAATATATGAAGTTTTAAAACAATTTAGTAGGTTTGGAGAGCTTACTTGTAAAAGTTGAATTAAATCTCATATATTCTTAGTATGACAAAGACTTTAATTAATAAAGTATAAAATTAGTTTGCAAAACTAACAAAGTAATGGTCAACCTAACATTCTACAGTAATTTAGCTTTTAAGCTTGGTACTTGGCAATGTAGACGCTTGGTAAAACAGTTATTAATTTTTTTTTAAAGGTGTTTTCTGAATTGTGGCAGAAATCATCACAACCCCCTAGAAAGGGATTCCCTAGCCACTTTACAATGGTCAAACTATGTTGTCTTAACCGGTTCCACGCTGATGCGAGAGTGGCCGGCCCACAAGCGAGTTGAGGCTGCGCATAAGGGGCGCTAAGGCTTCCACCGGGAAAATTTCCCGCCACCTGCCACTTGACAGATGTTGCACCCTCCACAAGAGGCAAGCCTCTCTGGAGTAAATGCACGGTGGTAGAAAACCGGGGAGCCATCAGAATCGAACCTGGCACCTACAAGTAGGCTAGTTTCGACCATCACTTGGCGAGTCCCTCAAATGCTTCCCGTGGGAATCGAACCCGGCTCCCCCAGGAGGAAACCGGTTCGTTCACCACTAGGCTACTGTGCATGTTACTTTAATGAACCAGTGTTCTAAACTTCTAATGTTTTATGTTACTTTATGCCGTCTTATGGTATGTGATTTTAAGCATATGTCCATTGTGCATGCGTCGAATAACCAAATCTCTCATCATTGATATGTTGGTGGCTAATTTCCTTTAGCCACAAGTCGGTGGTGAAATAGGAATTAGATTTAGGCCGGATTAAGCAAGTCAGTTATAATCCTAAATGCTCGAAATTCAAATTGTGTTTATCTAGCAAGTAGGTTAGATATCATCAGTATTAACAATTTGAATAGAAGTCGAATAGGTGTAAATGTTTAGCCTATAAATACCCGAGTTATTCACTTACAGAGTTGTTATAATACCGATTGGGACTTGAAGAAGAGCATGTAATCCTTTTGAGTGTTATCTACTATTGTGATCTTGTTTATTGTTATTTTCTAACAATGTTGAGAGAAAAAAAATTATAGATAGTGATAATGATGCAAATAATGTTTTCTTGAGATAATGGATTTATACATTAATCACTTATACCATTTTAGTGAGAACCTTGATGTAAGAATGTGGAGGTTGCTAGTGATGTTAAAGGTAAAGGGGAACTGAGATAGAATTTGAAAGTGACAGTGTTACCTATCAATTTCATATGCCTTTTCAGATCTATTATCATGAATACAATATATGGGTAGGTTACTTTTTTTTTTCTTTTCTTTCTTTCTTTTCTTTTTTTTTTTTCTTTCTTTTTCTTTTTTTTTCTTTTTTTTTTTTTTTTTTTTCTTTTTTTTTTTTTTTTTTTGTGTATGTGCTAAAATTCTTGCCTATCAAATTGTATAATTTCATTGTCTAAATACTTTATACAAAAAAAAAAAAAAAAAAAAATTGTCCTTGCTTACAAGTACGACTAAAATTAAAAACAAACGATCATATAGTTTAAGCTTTGACATCGCCGATGTCAATTTTTGGATCAGTTTTGACTGTTTTCAACTATGGCTCGTCGGAAAAGTGTCCTTGTTTAGTTTAATGTTTTACCAACACTTCATGTCAATCAAGTACATAACTATTGACTAGGGAACTCATCAGCAAGAAACCTAAATCGCTTAAATACTTTTACATGAAACTATACAAATTGAAGAAAAAATCAGGACAGAACTGATGGGAACAATACTAGATGCATTTGTAAATGAGCAAAAAAGAAAAAAGAGTGAACTAAGATAATATGTTCACACTTGCATTTGCATGATTAGAGTGAAACATTAAAACCTACATAATTAGCAACATTATATGTCTACAATAGCAAAATGTCTCATTAAATCTTACGATAAGTTAAAGCATAGGAAGTCACTAGAAAATAGAAATCATGAAAATATAAGGATTTGATGTCCAACGGAAAAATGAAACAATATAAAGCAACCACCTAAATGCATAAACTTATACATATCTCTATTGTCAAAGCCCACTTAAGTGCGTGCATGGACCCACTTTTCAGACTCAACGTAGCTCTCTCGCTTCGCTTCAAAAACCCTACTTTCGGGCCCTCAGGCGCATTTTTGAGGTTATGTTCTAACGAAATTTCGGCAAATAATTGTTTGAACATGTCTGATACAATTATATCAACCCTAAACAATCTATAATCAAACCTAAAAGAACCTAAACTAACCACAATGAATCCCAAAACATGTTTAAAACTCCTGAAAATGTAAATTTATACTGTGTGCTTCGCTTAAAAAAGCTCTTGCTTTTTAAACGCCTCGCACTAAGGCCCAAGGCTCACCCTTGACGCCTTAAGTTCGCCTTGCGCCTTTAACAACTATGATATATATTTTTTTACTTAAATATAAACACAAGTTAAAAAACATGACATCAATTAAAACATATGACTTGAGTAAATCACATGTTGCATAAATTATAAAAAGTTTGATGCAGATAAAATTAGGATGATAGCATAATACTGTTATTCCTCAATTGGGTTGTTTTACTTAAACCAGAACTCGAATTGAACAACACAAAGACATCAGTTGCATATCCATACATCAATGGCTTTATACACTCTAGAAAAAAAAAAGGTGCAATTGAAACAAACATCACCACACGAGTGAGGACCTCAACATTATAACATTTAAAACGTTCACGATAGTTTCACAGATTTATTTAGACCGGCACCATGCTGCTGAATATGCGCTTCAAGCTAGGGCATGCCGCCCGTAATTTTCCCACGCTCGCTGGGCTTATCTATTTGAGTTCCACAAAAAAATATACAGAAAAATTAGCATTCTTGATGAAACAAAAAGGTTAAAATATGAAGCATTTTTACACGACTTACTTTCTGACAAAAACGAACATCTAGAGTCTCAAGCATGTGACAACGTGATATGGCAGATTCAACGGCTGCTTCACTAATATTGCAAGACTAATTGAAAGAGAAAATATTCAGAAATGATATAAATAAAGTTTAGTAAGAAAATGTCACATTTTGTAATTTGGGTTGTCACCAAAAGTGGATGACTAGTAATGTGGTGATGCATACCTGCAGAAAGAGGCTGGTTAACCGTGGGCACTCAAGCTTCAAGATTTCCAATGAGCTACAATTGCTGAAGTAGCAAAAGCTCGTAAATACGGTTTTCTTTTTTAATTATTTAAGCATTATAAATATGAATGCAATAATACCACAGTCACGCACCTTAGATTGAGAAAGCACAAATTAGAACATGTCACGTCGACTTCTTTCAGATACGCAGATAGCGACATGTTTAATGATGATAAATTAGAAAAATGAGCGATCGAGGGGATGAGTACTTTCTTGATGTTTGGGCAACCAACACAGTTGAGGTTTTGTAGAAAACACTGATACACGCGGTCAACATTGAAACTCCAATTTAGGTCATGCATATTCACACAACCATTTAAGCTGACATGAGTTAAATGAGTACAGCAAGCAAGCAACTCTTCTATGGAAGCCTGACACAAGCTCCCATACGACAGGTCTAATTCCCGTAGTGTAGGGAGCGCCCCTTCTTTGTAAAGAGGTTCAAGTGACGAGTCTGTGAGATACTTGCATGCTTGCAGTTTCAAAACCTTCAACAGAGAAATAAAAGTAATAAGCTGAAAATCGGAAATTAAAAAAAAAATTAATGTGATAATAAAAGTATAACACTAACCTTTAACTGCAAACAGGAATCGAATACCGGTTGCAAGTTGGTTAAAAATGTGTAGGAAAGATCAAGTGACGTCAAATTTGGAAGCCGACGAAGAGATGCGAGTCCATCAGAACCAACAGATGTGCAAGACATTAGAATTAGTGATTCAATGAGAGGGCATGAGGCGGTCGTTGCAGATAAGCAGTCATCCTTCAGTTGGCTGCATTTGTGAAAGATAAAGCGTTAGCTTCTTGTTAATGAATTTCAACCGAGGGATACAGAGAAAGAAGAGTAGATGTAGATGACCTGCAAAAGGAAGCATCTAGAGATGTTAACAGTGGGCAGTTTATAGACGCTTCTGATAGGACACCGCAGCCTTTGAGTTCAAGCAACACCATAGTTGGTGCTTCAATCTTGAGCGTATTTAGTTTTGGACAAATTCCCAAGTTAAGAGATCGAAGGCCAACCTGACAGAAGAAAAAAAAGATTTTGAAAGAGTCTCAAGTCTCAACCTTTTGAAAAGATAAACGAGTCGAATATCATTAAACATGTGCAATAAACAAGTCACTTACTGGACTACAGATTGCTCGTTCAAGATGATCGCATCCATCCAAAGACACTTGCTCAAGATAAGGGCAGGTTAGTTCAAGAGATGTAATACCACGGCAACCAGCAAGGGAAAGACTAGTTAAGGAATTGCTACGGAATTCAACGGCTGTCAAGCTCTGAACCAATGAAGATAACACAATCAGAAATTCAATCTCAAACTATATTCTCGTGACCCACAAAATTAAAATGTCAAATGTGCATCGGTAAACAACATACCTCACAGTTATCAAGAATCAATGATTTGAGCATGGGGCATCCACTGCCGTCGCTAAAAACTTCACATATCGAATTTGTCAAAGATTCACAGTCTGTGAGGTCAACTTCTTGTAGAGACTGACATTGCAGCTCTAAACAACTTAAGCTTTCCTGTTTCTGCAAAACTAGTTTCTGCATAGGAATAACAAGCATTCAGAATAGCATCAAGTAAAAAAAACTAGGAGTCCTAAAGAGCAAAGATGACTAAACCATACTTGCAGTGAGTTTGATACAATGTTGATTCGCTGGAGCGAAGGACAGTTGGAGACTTTAATGGACAATAATGCCAAGCTTCTTAAACTCAAGTCCACAAATCTGCAACCATTTTAATAAAATAAAATTTTAATAATGCTAACAGAATATTTTCTCATAAGGGATTGTAATTTGGTATAGAGTGTTATACTTGCGACAATGTACGAGTCTGATATTCTGCAAGCGAGGAAGATCCAAGAAGACGGAGGTCAATAAACTGCAATTATCAAGCTCCAAAACCTGTGGGTCGGAAAGGTTATAAAGAACGGTTTTTCCGAAACTTAGCAGTTGGTATTTGAGACAATAGAGCAGATTCTCAGTTACTCACCTCCAACATATAGCTATATGCTATGGCAGCCATAGAAGCAGAAGTTATGCCTTCACAGCTATGGAGCTTGAGAACAGTCAGCATAGGCAACCTTACAGACTTCAAGCAATCAAAAAAGGATATATTATCAATAAAATATTACCAGCATATTTGATAAACCATAAATGTTTCAGCTTGGTTACTAAATGGCGGAAATTACCTCAAGGGAGATGTTTGGACAGTATGATGCATTCAGAATATGGAGATTTCCACAAGTTATTGAAATTTCACGTAGTGTTTCATCACTAACACAAGAACAGTTGGACATATCCAAGGACTCCAAGAGCGGACATGACGTCACTGCTGACCTAATTGCAGCATCTAGAAGCTTGTGACAAGATGCTATATCAAGATCATGCAAAAGAGGGCAGTTCAGTACAGCATGTGCCATGCTGCTTCGCTTCAAGGATAAAGTCTGAAGTTGAGGACATCTGGCCAAAAAGTAACACTTTCTTAACAAAATTATATCACGCAACCATACACAATTCAACTAGTATTTTGATACTTCATTTTACCTTACTGAAATACGGACCACACGGCATTTCACAATCTGAATGTGTTGCAAACTATCATGGTATATTGGTATCTCCTGGATACCATTACCAAGAATAGCATCGGTAACGATCAAACTCTTTAACATAGTGCAGTCAGTTAAAGCTTGGAAAAATGTCTCCCCTAACTGTCCTTTTCCCAAGGTTAAATACTCAAGATTCCTGAAAGAAGTCAAATGCAAACAAGTTAACACAATATCCAATGATGGTCATGTATTATGTAACGAAAAGTTATCACCTTAAGGAAGAAATCGCTTGCATCACAAGCGTGTGAATAGCCGGCGACCCATTAATGTTTACATGAGTGGCATTTGGATATCGGTGGCACATGTCCTCAACTGAAAATATTATATGTTAGTAGGAATGTGTAATTGCACTAAAATAAATAATTACAGGATACCAATTAGATTTATAATCTGCAATCCATCTGCACACGTATAATAGTAAAGGAAAAATCTGATGACAACAATGCATCATTAAGATGGAAGCAGAATACAATGAAATTTTGATAGCAAATTGCCAAATAGTGATATTAAACTGATTGTAACACATAACCAATGGTACTACCATTATCTCTATATCCTTCTCTACCGGCAACATACGATATCCATACTTCCGCAAGAAAAATTCTTCCATACTAGAAAGTTTTGGGAAGAATTTCCACTTTAAACAAATACTTCAACATGTAACAAACATCCGTAGTTCCGTACATATGTCACTATTATCATTAAAACAATATACCACCTTAAGGTAATAGGAATATAAAAACATTAAAACTATCATGACAGAGGGCTCTAGGCTCAAGAGAAAGCACCATAACAAAGCACTACCACCTTTATGCATCTTTATCTGCAGAGTGTAGTTAGCCCAAAAAAGAACGACAATCAACATATGAGAGTAAAATTTAGAGTGAAATGGCCATCCAAACAAACTTAAAGCAACTTAGATTCTCAATAATTTTTGCAAAAAAAAAAAAAAAAAAAAAAAACAAAAAAACAAAACAAAACAGGCATTATTACTCTCAAGCCTCAACTCTCAAGTACCAAAATATTAGAGCTATGAGTTCAAAGCCGATCAAAAACTTGGCTAGACTAATAACTACTTAACTAGCACTAAACCTAACGCGAAACCCCAAATAACAAGTCAAAAGAATGAAAATAGCACATAGCTAAGAAATGTTAGATGCAGTGTGATACGAACCCATATATATGGGTCAGAATGGGTACAGCTGCTGGGAGCTCTGATTAACCCATTTCTAGCACCAATTTTAAATAACTCAGGAGTAGGGTTGAAATGGAAGAAGTGGGGTTGAATATTAGGGATAGTAACTGCCACTTGTTTACGTTTAAATATTTTATTCCCTGTGTACTCATAGGATGTCTTGTTTTATATTTTGAAAGGCCAGAATAGTATTCTGTATTTAGGAGGCTTAATCCTTCTCGAATTGGATTAAAATCTGTAGCCAATTGGTTCTTAATTTTATCTTTTGTTCCTTTGATTTTCTGGGTTCTAACACAGTGAAACAAGTACATAACTTTTGTAAAATCTAGCTTGGCATGTATTATTTTAAGATAAGTATACACAAGGGAATATCTTCAGTGCCGATGTAACATATTTAAATAGGAGCTGAATGTTTACAAAAAGGAATGTTTACACCGGTGAATCAGGTGGTCATGGCAGATAAACGGGTCTGGGTCGGGCTCTGAAATGGACAACAATTCCAACTTGGAATGGTTTTTATGCTAAACTGGGTCGGGCTCTGAAATGGTTCGACCAGGTTAACCAGACGGTTCAACCGGTTATAAACAGCTGAATACCTATGAAAATCAGTTGTTTCATCTGGGGAGCAACCGGTAACTGATCCCTACTACTAGATCCGCCCTAAGCAATAGAGGAATCAAACTTGCATCACTTCTGTGTGTGAACTATGGTGTAGAGCAGGAAGAGGTGAAACATTTACTAGTATGATGTGCATTTGTCGCTGAGGTATTGCATCACTTCTGTGTGTGAACTGTTTCGGTAAAGGATATATTGGAAAGAGGTATCAAAAGCAAACACGAAGGTGAAAAATGCCATAAATATGTGCATGGCTTGGTTCATTTGGTGTGCTCGAAATCTTAAAATTTACTCCTAGTTAGAAGCATATATTGTAGGTTTGAAATCTTTATCAGGCTGGAAAAATGTTCGGCTAGAACAATATCAAGTCGTAAGTTCCGGCTTAGGCTGTTTGATTATTTCTAGGTTATACAACACCCTTCGAATTCCCAGGCTATACAACACCCTTCGAATTCCCAGGCTATAGCCATACTTAGATAACAAAAACAGAATAAAACCATCTTACATTGCTGTGGAGATATGTTCTTGTTCTCAAAACTTAATAACCTCCAGAAATCTTCATGTGCACTAGCTACGCGCCACTGCCTGCAAACCTTAGCCGCTCTACAAAGATTGATGTGGTCCAAGAAAGAAAAAACCTAACAAACCCGAACAATAATCATCAGAGCGAGCTCATAGTACCACTAACTCTAAGCAAACAACAACAAAAACAGAGAGCATAAAACGAAGAGCAATAAATACCATATGCAACAAGTCATCCGTAAGATCCATTCGAACTTCTAAATCATCCATCTCCGACAACGCATTCTCGTCTTCTTCCATTCTCCAACCATCCGAAACGAAAGAACTCTCATTTCCATCCGCCGCCAAACACTCTTTCTCAGTCACGCCAAATTGCCCGCTTTCTTGAAAAGCATCCGACAAAAGAAAGCTCTCACAATCCCTAAAAAACAAACAAATTTCATCACTTAACAAAACACCATTCTTTCATATTAACATATCATCAAATCCCTAAACTTAAAAAAAAAAAAAAAAAAAAAGTACTCACAGTGCAAGAGAATGAACTTTGGGACGTTTACTATGCGAATCGCGCTCAACGTCATCTCCTCGTGAAGCCGAGGACTCTCCACCTAAACTCAAACTCAAATCAACCTCAGCTGCTGCACTTGTAGAACTTCCCTCACCTAACTCAAATTCATTCCTCATGTTTCCAGATCCATTTACCTCATCATTTTCTTCATCATTTACATTATAACAATTAAAATCCCCAAAAATATCATCTTTTTCCATAACACTCTCTCTGTTATTAAATTCTGCTTCTTTTTCTTCTCCAAACCATAAACAACACCAAATCTTCATGCACAGCTAAAAAAGCCCCAAACTTTATTTATAAAAATATAAACCCTAATAATAATAAGTTAACAAGATCTCACATGGGTATCAACAAATCAACAAAAAGAACCCAAATTTATTACGAAATGAACCTAACACTACAACAACAAGCATTCAATTTGCATTTGTACAAAGCGTAGCAAATATTATTGCTTTATTAGAAGAAGAATAATAATAATAGTTTAAAGGGAAATGGATGAATGGGTTGAAGAAAAGAGAGGATATGGTGCACGGACGAGGTGGGTTGTTGGGTCAGGCATTGGATCGGGTCGGGTCGAAGTGGATCTTGGTGAGGTGGGTGATCGGAAGGGAAAAAGGTGTGAGATGTCGGGTCTGTTGCTAAGAAGACCGATGGAATAATATTTTTGTATATTTATTTAGTTAGTTTCTAAAAAAATCAATATTCAACAACATAAATACATAATCCCTTTTTTTTTTTACAGAATCCCTTTGTTAATTACATCATTTCTTGTCATAATGTTTAAAAGATATTTTTTTAGACCAGGATTTTTATGTTTATTTCGGAAAGTGTTACTTTACTCTACTCCGAATAAATACTTTTCTTAAGACCATGTGAAGTGAAGGGGAAAAACTTAAGGCCCCCTTTGTGATTGATTCACGTGGCAGCTGAGTCAGCATGAGGCGTTAATTTAAAATGGGGGTGTAGTGGGGGAAAAAAAAAGGGGGCGTTGATTTTATTTAAAAAAAAAAAGATAAAAATAAACAAACCAAAACCAGCCACATCTCTCCCTCTCTCTCCTCCATCTTCTCCTTCTCCCTCCATCTTCTTCTTCCTCCTTAGTGGAGCAATATTAATAGCAATTCAAAAATCACTCCAGCGTTATGATTATCACGTTATCAACCAATTTTGATACATAGCGTCCCCCCTGTAGCGGTGTGGGGGCGTGAATTTCAACAAAACGCCCTAAATGGCACTGCACTACACACAGTCTAATGAGGTTTGAACCTCATACCTCTCCTTTAAAAGACATGTGTGTCTATGTTTCTAACAAATTGACTAGCCTTACATTTTTTTTTCTAGGGGGTTCTTATTAAAAGTGAAAAAGTATGGATGAAGTAAGTAAAAGTACACAAGGAATGAGAAAGGGTGATATTCTTTGATTGTATAGAGTTGTCTCACTGCTTTGTTCTTCTAAGCTAAAGCTGAAGGGGGGTTGCTATAGTGGATATGGATGAGCAAATGGTATTGGTATCGAATTATCTTCAGTACTGTTATTCATTTTAGGGATTTTTGGTATTGGTACTAGTTCAGTATCGGACCGGTACCATGCTCATCTTTAATAGTGATGACTTTTTAAAGGTAGGTGTTTTTAAGAGAATGGTCTTTGCTAATGGATGTATAGAAACCTGTGAATGAAGGATGTTCTTACAAGCGAGACTTGATGTGGAATTACAAGCAATATAAAGAATCAAGACGGCCTGGGGTGTGGGTGTGTGGTGATGGCTCTAGGCTAGGTCTCTTAGAAGCCCGAATTATTTTAAAAAAAATCTATATCTATGTATATATTAAATAATATATTTAGTATATACATCTATTTATCTACACTACATTATAAAGGAGAAAGCATGGACAAATATGTCCAAAGTTAAGATGGTATACCAACGGTTTCTTTACAATTTTCTAAATTTTACCACTTTTCTTTCTTAAATGCCCTTAAAAGATAATCAATGGGTATTTTAATGCATAAAACATTCTAATTATTATACTCAAACAACTTTATTGTTATTAAAATAACATAACCTTCATAAACATATTTGGCACCCTCATGATTTAGTATTAAAATTCAATCATGGACAAAAAATGATTTGTGCCAACGCAGACTGCCCGGCCCACATCAATAAGTTATTCGACTTTACCTCATACTGAACCACACGATAGGCCCATTTTGTCATCAATTACCTTATTACAGTGATAGCTCATCAGCAATGCATCTTGCACCTTCAGAACCTTGCTTATATGATTCTAAAGCATTTGAGAAGGGTACCAAACAAAATTAAGTAATTACTACATTTTATTAAAAAACAATTTTATATAAAAAATTATATATAACAAAATTATATAAAAAGGTTTCTACACATACAAATATATACCTATACTAGATTATACCCCGGGAATCTCCCAGGGTTGAGAAATCTAATATGACATATTAATCTTAGATATAAAATAGAAGACAAAATTACAGAAAACAACATTTATGTATGCCCAAAACTGCACCTTTCACCTTTATCTTTAAAAAGCTCGATAATCAACCTTAACCTCTGTATTTTGTTGCAAAACCAAACCTTTATCACTAACTGAGTTAGTTTTCCAAGTTAAGTCTCCTCACATGCAAAAGTCTTTTTCTTTCTTCATTTATTTAAATGTTTATTTTAAACAAAAACCTTATAAACATCATCTTCCCCAACTCAGTCCGGCCGGCCAGTGACTAAATAGAAGGTTCAAAGGGGCGTGACCGGAACGCCGGTATAACACCAGATCATACAAAAATATTGATTTTGTATGATCGGTTCAATGGTTTTTCTTGTTGATGATTTATGATTAAACAAAATATGATTCGGTTTTTGTTTACGCAAAACACCGGTTTTTATTTTGAACAATATTTTCAAATCATCTAATATGAGGTTTGAATTAAAAAAAAAAAATCACTGTAAGTTTTAACAACTCGATCTGAGGTACTTTATTCTTTGAAAATTTTATTCAAAAGTTTTATTTTTGTTTTTGAACTATCTTCAACAGTTAAAAAATACAAAGATTATGAGATTTTTTACCGTTCGAAACAGGGGTTTATCAAAAACATCAATGATTTTGTTTTGAATGACGGTTTTTGTATTCGATTATCAATATGAGATTAAGGGACAGGGACTCAAACCATTTATTTGCGATTTGCATGTTTGTTTATAATTTTTTTTTTAATGTGTTGGATCTTCATTATTAGTCCTCAAATTCTCACTTTCTTCTTCACCATTTGACTTTAACGTCCCTAATTTACTTTGTCAATTTTGTAGAAGCATTAATATCTAACCTAAAACAATATATAACTCTAATATTAATATCTAACCTAAAACAATGTATAACTCCAATGCTAACGCATGTTGAAAATAGAATTCATATTTACCGAAACATAATTAGTGACTTGCCTGTACATGATTAATGATTTACCTGAACACTTTGTGTTTTTTTCCGTTTTTTATATGACAATATGGTACTTGTTGGAAAGATAATAAAACGCTCGTTAATTTGGCGTAATTTTTTTCTTTAAAAAATCTCGTATATAAAAGATATTAACGTTTAAAAATTATGGCAGGAAACATAAGAGATAAGAGAGAAAAATCCAATTTTATTTTTAATTTTTTTTTTTCTAAAATATCTCAATGCCACATGGGATGACACATGGCACACTCAAAGAAGAGAATGCCTCTTTGAATGCCATGTCATTAAAATGGCTTTGGTTTATTATATGTATAGATAGATAGATATAGATACACCTTAAAAAGATTGTAAAAATCAATAAAAGTCGAACTTTACGTAAAAAAATAATTGTGATGCCTTTTCATTAAAAAAAAATATGCGCATGAATTGGTTCACGAACCCAAACCGAACCGGACCAAAACCGGCCTTTCAAACCGGCAAAACCGGGGCCGAACCAAACCGAAACTGGTTCAGACACGAACTGGTTTGGGGTTCAGTTCCTAGAAAAAAAACCGATTTGTGCACGTCTATAAAGTTCTTACTACCCCTATTTTCATTTACAATAAAACAGCCATAGTTATCACTAAGGACCCGGTTAACCACTCCAAGGTCAAACACATCCATGTTCGCTATCATTTCATACGCGATTGCTATGAAAAGAAGTTCATTGATGTTGTTAAGATTCACACCGACTAACAACGTGCTGACCTATTTACGAAAGCCTTCGATAATCTCGCTTTGAGTTTTTGCTTGTCGTAAATGGTATCAAAGAAAAACAAGATTAGTCCACATCGGTAATTCAATTTTTGTACATAGTTTATTTGAAAAACCACCAAAAAAACATTGAAAAATCACAAAAATATAAAAACATCAGAAAATCAAAAATTGAGTTTTCACTGTGTGGATAAGAGAAAATGATAGTACATCAGTGGACTGTCTGATTTCCCGAAACCTAAATTGCAAATGAAAATCAGTCTTACAAGTAATATACTGGTAGGCCTGAAAATCATTACAAATTTGGCACAGTGATATAAACATTAACGACTTAAAGTTGAGTGGTTTCCCACCTCATTGGCATATGGTCTTAGTACCAAAATCTTGATTGATGGGTTGCCAAAATATGAGGTTTCGGGTCTTTAAGCCTGTGATTCATCCGTAAACAACTGATCAAATCTTGGATTTATCGCAACTACGACTGAATCGATCAGGATTTCTTAAAAATGTGCTCAAAGATCCATAAAAAAAGCCAAACCCTAATTCTCATACAAAAATAAGAGAATTCTAGCTAAGGAGTGCGGGCATCTTTCGTCTCCAGCTACTCGTACCAGTAAACCATTGTGCGTGGTGGAGTGTCTATATCTAATTCTGAAGCTTATGGTGATTGCTCACTAGGATGGTGACCTAGATTGAACACACCCGCTAAGTCAAGTTTCTTAAATTAGCCACAACGTACTATAATCGAATAAATACGAAACTTATGGAGTCTATACACTAGGATAGTGACTCGGATTGTACACGCCCTCTAAGGAAAGTATCTCTTAAAAAAAGGGTTCTAGTATCTGCCCCCACCCTAACCGAGATTTAATCAATCTCGTGTCTTGTAAACGGGTGGTCATGGCTTACTCACTCGTTACGACAAAGCTTTGCACAATACCTGATACGGGAATGTATCGTGTGTGTGGGGACCATTGACCGCAAGTGTAAATCTTCCCTTAATCGTATCTAAAGTGCCGACGAGTAATTTTGATTTTTTAGGCACAACCCAATCCCTGATTGCTTCAATTTTTGCAGATCAACTTGTATACCCTTCTCGTTCAAAACGTGACCGAGGAAATGGACTTCTCGAATCCAGAACTTGCATTTCGAGAATTTGGCATACAATTTCTCGCTCTTGAGCAACTCCAACATCAATCGTAGATGTTGTTCGTGCTCTTCTTGAGTTCGTGAATAGATCAAGATGTCGTCGATAAAGACAATGATGAACTTGTCCAAGTAGGGTTTGCAGACACGATTCATGAGGTCCATGAAAACTGCCGGAGCATTCGTTAATCCGAATGGCATAACTAGAAATTCGTAATGCCCATAACGAGTTCGGAATGCAGTTTTTGAAATGTCGTCCTCCTGGATTCGTGGCTGATGATATCCTGACCGTAGATCGATCTTTGAGTAGTAGCTGGATCCCTGCAGTTGGTCGAACAGGTCGTCGATCCTTGGCAACGGATACTTGTTCTTGATTGTCAGTTTGTTCAGCTCCCGGTAGTCGATGCACATGCGGAAACTCCCGTCTTTCTTCTTCACGAACAAGATAGGTGCTCCCCACGGGGAAGAACTCGGACGAATGAAACCTTTGTCTAGCGATACGGATGGTGCTAAGCGATACGGTGTGCGGGCTACTGGGGCAGCTCCCGGAACAAGATCGATGCGAAACTCGACTTGTCATGGTGGTGGAAGTCCTGGCAAGTCTTCTGGCAAGACTTCGGGATAATCTCGCACCACTGGGATGTCCATTAGCTTCCGATCTTTAGCTTTTTGTTCAACGACATATGCCAGGAACGCGACATAACCTTTCCTTAAACATTTTTGGGCCTTAATGCAGGAGATGATACGAAGAGTGGGTAAACCCTGACTTTCTCGAATCATTAAGGTTTCACCAATTGACAAGGGGATTCGTACCAACTTCTCGTGACAGATGATCTCTGCACAATATTTGGACAACCAATCCATGCCAGTGACGATATCGAAACTACTCAATTGGATAGGCAGTAAGTCGATACTGAATTCGTGGTCGTCGAGTACCAGAATACAATCCTTAACGATCTCATCGGACGAGATTAATTTACCGTTAGCTAGTTCTATGGTAAATGGTGTGTCCAACTTACTAGATTCTAATCCTAGGGATTTCTTAAAGTTGGTGGACACAAAGCTAAAATCTGCGACGGAATCGAAAAGTATTGATGCGGAATGATTGTTAAGGAGAAACGTACCCGTAATTACGTTAGGATCATCTCGTGCTTCGTTGGCTCCCAACACAAACGCTGTGCCACGGGCTTGATCCCTGGCCTTGGGACAGTCCTTTCGGAAATGTCCTGTCGCACCACACTCGAAACACTCATTTCTGGCAGGAGGAGTGTTGGTGGTTTTGGCCTTGCAGTTAGTGGTGGAATGATCACGACGGTTACAGTTCTTTCACAGAATGCTGTCACAGGTACCTATGTGATGGTAGTTGCATTTGCTGCAGTGAGGATGAGGTCCACTGTACTTGCGTTTGGGTTCCTCAGCAGCAGTAGCAGCAAAAACTTTCACAGCGTCCTGCGGTCGGTGAGAGGAGTGCTTGCTCTTCCGGTTGTCGGAACGTTTGCGCTTGTTCCCAGAACTCTCACTGATAATTGTTACCTTCTGGGTCAGTGATCCCATTCGTACTGCGTCGTCAGTCAAACTCTGAGCTAGGGTAACCGCAGCCTGGATGGTGAAGGGTGCTGATGCAGTGACCATACTACGGATCTTTGGTGACAGACCCCAGATGTACCTCTCGACTCTCTTGTACTCAGGGGTGACCATGTGTGGGACTAGTCGAGAGAGTTCGTGAAAATGAGTGGTATATGTAGTCACGTTGGCATCCACCATAGCAAGGTTCCAGAACTCGGTTTCTAGCTTCTGTAGTTCGCTTCGAGGACAGTACTTGTCCATGAGCATTGTTTTGAGATCCGCCGAGGCAAGACTGTATGCCGTTTCTCTGCCCAAGGTTTGTACCTGCAGATTCCACCAAGTGAGGGCTTAATCCTGAAAGGTACAGGTGGAGTACTTTACCTTTTGATCCTCGGAGCAACCACTAATGTCGAGGACTGATTCGGTTTTCTCTATCCACCGGACAATTCCTACAGCACCTTCATTACCACGAAAGTTCCATGGTTTGCATGCCATGAAGGTTTTGTATAAACAGCCGTGACTATAGTTTTCAGCCTCGTGGTCTGTTTCGCTTTGGCGACGCCCGATACCTCCAGATCCTCCGCTTGAGTCGGCCCGAGCTGCATCGTGTTGAGCAATTGCCTCGGCAATTACCCTGGCCAACTCGGCGGGTGTGGACGGTAGTGGCTCACCTTCGGTCGTTCGTGTGGAATGTCGGGTCTGCATAACTAAGAGATGGAACACAACAAAAATGAGTATAATATCTAAACATACCATAACCAACATAGTCATATAAATCAACCATACATCATTGCATCACATCATTTCATAATTTCTCAAAAGCAGTTAGGTTTTTTATACAAAACAGGCGGGTGAACCACAATTAGTTTTTAGGTCATAACATCCATAGTCACAAAATATCATAAATCAAACACATGCATAATCATCATAAAACATAATCTAAGAAGGGGGTGGGAAAGCAGCAGCAAGAGAAATAATATCCTCCCTCATACGCCTATCTATCTCCATCGCCCTACGCTCTAACATCTCCACTCGTCTACCCATCTCCGATCGCTCTAATATGGCAGCTAGCCTCCCCTGCTCGGCCTCTGCTAAATGATCCTCAAGCTCCCGAACTCGGCCCTCCAAAGCCACCAGCTGGACGTCATGAGATATAAGAACGTTGTGCTAGGAGCGGAGGGGCCTCCCCGATGAGCCTCCCAAGCTCATGGTCTCGAGGTCATCCTCCTCGTCTCGGTGCACAAGGTCGCTGGTAAGATGATGTGTTGCAAAACACATCTCTTTTCCTATGTATTTTGTATATTATTTGGTCATGTTTTTATTCGTTTCGTGTTGTTTTAATTATGTATTTATTTATTTTATTATTTTATAGGTGTTCGTGAGAAAGGAGTTTAAAACAGTGAAAAATAATCAAGACGCGAGCGCCTGGTGTTCATGGACGTTGGAACGTAAACGAACAACTTTGTTTAAGCCAAGAACACCCGAGTCTAGAGCTTGGAGTATATTACTACTACTAATAATACTAATAATAATAATAATAATAATTCACTTCTTGTCAAATGTGAATTGACGTAAAGACAAAATAAAATAAAAAAGAACTTGGCCCATATATGAGAAAAAGGAAATAATTAAACCCTAAGGGGGTGATATAATATAGATATTTTTTGGGTGGACAGCACTTGAGGGGCATATCATCGATTAGGAGAGTCAGACAAGAAGGGTCGGCATATTGAGGTTGAACAAATCTCAGTAGCAGCCAAAGGCTAGAAGGATCGAACAGCAGCAGCTATAAAGAAAAAGGGGAGGGTTATTGAAGGCCAGCAAGGCACGGGTCAAGATTGAAGCTACGAGTTCGGTTACAATAATTTCTTGGTTTATATTTATTTACTCTGTGTTTATAAATATTTAGGCCATGACTATATATTATTTTGAACCTATGTCTTTATCTTGTTCCGTCGTTATGAATAGCTAAACATTTAGGCTACCTAGGTTGGTATGATGAATACTTAGCATTTTTATCACTTTCGGATTCGTTTAATTATATAATTGGCTTATGTTTTGGTAAAGATTTAATTGTGTTTGGCTATGATGCGTATGCGTATTTAAGTCTAATTTATTATCTTTGATAGTTCCACATGTGTCTTGTTGAATGTCTTTCAGTTATAGATGCATGTTAGGTTGCCTGCTTTGTGCTTGTAACTAGTTTATGGTTTTTGACGTCTAATTCCATAGGAACTTGATTTGAGAGTTTAGAAGACTTAGGTATTCTGCCATTCCTTGAGACCGGGAGGTGATAGGGTGTCGGGTTGTCTAGATCTTTAGGTATCGGGTAGAGGTGAGACCGGGAGGTGATCCTTGCCTAGTGTGTCTTTTGATTCTTGTAATTCCGAATTATTTCCAAACCAATTAGATTACTCCTTCGCATTTTTGGATGTGTTGTGACTAGCGAGACCGGGAGGTGAGCGAGTCTTTCGAGTACCTTAGCATTCCCTAGTGAGGTGAGACCGGGAGGTGATCTGAACTAGTAACCAGTGATTCACACGTCCCTTAGGATTTTCTGAGAGGTGTTAGTGAGACCGGGAGGTGATCTAGCATGCTTTAGGGGTTTCCTGGGTCGGGCGTATCTTTAGAAAACCTGGTAACCAATCCATTATTCGATTCCGAGAGTTATGAGTCTGCGGGTAGGATTCTAGACCTAGGTAGTTGCCTTCCATATTATCTGAGTTTGATCTAGTGTCCTTGGTTTGTTGTTTTCGTCTCTGTGTTATTTATTTTAATTGCTTTTATTTTATTTGCATTTAGATTAAAATTAATTCTTAAAAAACCAAATTATTAGGCTAGGAGTCGACAAAGGTTTAGTACCGAGAGTCGCCATATTGTGTCCACGGTTCGATATTCCGGACTTACTTGCTCTGCTACACTGCGACCGGTACACTTGCCGTTAGTGTGTGGTTTTGTAGGTTTTTCCATTTTTAAAACTTGACCGATTTATTTACTACACATTTCACACATCATAAGACTAGGTAGGTAAGGCCGTTTGCGGGCCTGTGAGCATCTCTTGAGCCTCCTCGATGGCTCACCTACCTCAATGGCTAAGGGTATAGGCTCAGGAATGGCCGGCTGGACGGGCTCAGAAACAGGGACAGGGTCAGTAGGGATAATCGGGGTCCTAGCAGGTATAGCTATCACTAAGGCCGGTCGAGTCCTCTTACGAGGAGTACACCTAGTGACTAGACGTCTCGAAGTGTCTAAGCGTAAACATGGGTTTAGGCTGGCCGGTGGAGATGAGACAAAAGGGGTGACAGAAGGATGGGGGTCAGAGATAGCTAGGGGTGGATTGTCATCGTCCGCCTCGTCGTCGGAAATACGTCTCTGAACAGGACGTCAATGTCCATCTTAGACTCGGAGATCCACCCATTATGATAGGACTCGGGGGCTGGCTGGATGAGAGGTAAATCATCCTCCTGAGAATCATCTGCTAAATAATCTGGCTCTGACTCGGGTGACGAAACGAGATCAATAGTGATGACCATGATTCCTGTCACAACATGCACATATATGTAAACAATCACATGTATAAATAAATAACCATGGTACCCGTATGTCTTCGTGGAGCGGCATGAGGTTTGAGGGGTGCAAGGCGAGACTTCGTGGCACTTTGTGAAAACGTTTCGAAAAATGCTTTAAGTTATAGTTGACTCAAAAGAATCTTAGTTCGCTATAACCTCGTGCTCTGATACCAATCTGTCACACCCCGCCTAGGCGGAAACACGGGAGTGCAACGACCGAAAGGTTTTCAAAAGGTTCAAGCAATACACATTTATTCAAAATAGTACCACCATAAATGATGGAATTTGTCATAATCTTATTGAAAATTAACCATAGTGTAAGTACATGAACATTGTCTTATGGAAATTGAAAACATAACGTTTTGAAGCTGACAAAAGCCATCACAGTGATACCACGGTGTGCATGCTCGAACCCTTCCCTCAATCCTCTGTGGCCCTCCATTAGTTACTTGAAACACATGCATAAGGAGTTTTGTCAACAATAATGTTGGTGAGTCTATGGGTTTTGACCGTACTGTAAAATGAACGTGCCATCCGTGTTTGACCAATCATAAGCTAGCTAAGCAAACGATCACTGTGAGAACCATGAGTCCTGTAGCCAAACCTCTTAACTGTGGTGCCTCGTGCATTGTACACTAAAGACAATGTATGTATGGTAGAATACTAACACTCTTTTGCATGTGGCTGGTTAGAGCGACTAACCAAGAGTGGGGGTATCAACCCAATAGATCTAATAAAGTGTTCCATGGCTAAATGTCTAGCTAATGGTTACAGTGAACGATGTACGAGGACTAGTGAGCTCATGAACCAAAATGTCTCATATTCCACATTGTAGTCATGCTAGAATGTACACACACTTGAAATTGACACAAGTATTGATGCATGTATTTCCCCCAAAATATAAAATAGTAAAATGGGGCCATAGAAAACTCACCTGTTTGAGTCGTGTGTGGTCTAGTGAGCTAGTAGATGATCACCGCCCTGACAAATGATATCCTATGATCATTGTGGACATGGTAAGTCATCTGGATGTTGTTTATCATACAAATTGTTCACCCGACACTTGTGGACCATTGTGTTTAGTGTGTTTCATTATTCATGATACTTGTTAATGTTCTAACAAACATATAGTTCCAAAACTTTGTTGTTTCGAAATGTAGTAACCATGGTGAACTATAATGGGCCCCACATGGGGTATTTGGGCCGTATGTTGGCATCAAATCACCATGTGTGGTTGGTTTTTGAGAAAACATTGCTTAACACATGTTTATTCCTTCTTTTGAAACCATTTGTGAGGTAACACATGTTTCGGCTCTTGTTAACATATGTATATTAGCTATAGCCGAAGCATTTTCATGTTATGTGTCTAGTAATCGATCCTTTAGTGGCTTCTATTAGGCCGTTCCATGTTTGTAAAAGGATAATGGATGTTTCGAAATCAACTTGGGTTCATTTTAAGGGAGACTCGATTGCCTTTATACTCACAAGAAAACTTTTAAATTTTACAAGTGTATTAGTACTAGTTTTGATCATAAACCGATTGCTAGCATGTTTTATTACACCCTGACTGTGCCTCAAAACATTATTTAGATAACAATGCTTAGATAGGGCCGATTTGTTCTAGTTGTTAAATGATTTCGGCTACTAGGCTTAATGTAGTATTGAACCATTACATAGTGATCATGCTTGTGCCTAGTGAGTGTGTGAGTGTGCAAGCCGATCGTGATCAAGGCTTAGGGTCGGGTATAGAACCTTAAGATTGAATGGAATGGTGTCTAAAAGATTAGAAGGTTAGGATCTTACCTATTTGTAGTGAGATGATGCTACTTGAGAGCTTGATCCTTCCTTCGAACTAGCTCCTCTTCGGGTGTGTTCTTCAAGAGCCGAATGATAGGAGAGTGTAGTGGATGAGTGTTTGTGAGATGGGTGGTGCAAGGTGTTTGGGAGTTCTAAGGCTCCTTTTATAGGCAAATGCTAAGGTATGTTGACAACTCTTTGCTACATCTAGTCATAGGTTAGTTTCCTAATCCATGTAAGGTTTTTAGTTGTCTTTTCCTTCCTCCATGCTTAGTGTTCAGCCGCTAGACATGGGTCTAGAGGTGATATATGTGGCAAACCTCCTTGTGTAAGTCCTATGGTGAAAGTCTACTCCTTCTACTTAGGTGTAACTTAGTGATAGTGACCCTTCATAAGACAAAGATCTCCTTGTCTTTTTCTTGGTGGATTTCGAGCAAAGGGGTGAGGAAAACAATGGATTTCAATTATGGTAAGTGTGCTAGCTTAGGGTGTTGGAGTGTTTAGTTGTCTTATACATAAAAGGGTGTAAGAAATGTGTAAGACATAATCAAACAAGGAAGTGGCAAGCATGCTTTGAGCATGGGCCGATTTCTAGGTATCAACATTTTAGGGAGGGTTGACTCACTTTAACATGGTGTCATACCTTGTTTAGTTTGCCACTTTGGTGAAATGGTTGACCTCATGAGCTTCTAGATGTCCCTCATCATTTGTCCTTTAGCCTTGGTGGTGTGCTTTCATTGGATCGGCCATAAAGGCCTCCTAGAAGTTAGGATAGATGGTGACAATACATGTGTTCCTAGCTTGTCCTATGTTGGTTCTTGTGATGACTTTTCGGCCGCAATTCCTTAGGAGGTGGAAGAATGTTTGTTCTATTCTAAGAGTGGAAAGGTTTAGGGTCTTGGAAGGTGTCATGAACTTGTGTTTAGCTAGTTGGATATAAGCTTGATAGTGATCTCTTATGGATCGGCTAAGGTGGTTTAGATACCTTAAGTTTAGGATCCACATAGAGTAGTGTTGGATTGATAAGATGTTTCCTTGGCATGTAAGTGATGGATCGGCCGAAATTAAGGAATCAAGGGAAAGGACTTGTCATTCATGAGTTGTGTAGATGTCTAAGTGTTTGATCATATGTGTAGGGAACTAGACAAGGTAGATAGGTGGCTAGTTCAAGAATGAGTAGTTGTCATGTGTGTGTATGTATGCCGTGTGTGTGTATATACATATGTTTGTATAGCTCTAAGACAATAAGCTTGGTTATGATTCAATGCTTAACATGTTATGTTAAAATAAATCGGCCTATTCATAGTGTTGTGATTGTTCGTTGTATAGCCTCTAGTACACCTTTGATATAGGAATATCATCCGGTTTCATAAGAGTAAGAGTTTGTTAAGTTCCATGCCTCTTGATGACGACATTAACGTGTATTTTGTTTCACATGTTGTAACACCCCAACCGATGGCGGAAACATCGAGGTGTCACGTAGTGACGATTGTTCAATAGCTCATGGTACTAAAGTGTAAATTTGAATACATTGATTTGAATAATTTTACATTTGAAAGGAAATTAGAGTATACAATAGTTCTAAAGCGTCAAGTCTAACTAAAATACAATAAAGCCAAAGCTTAAATATAAATCCAAAAGCTAAAAAGAAGCGTCGCAAAATAACCTGAAACATGTACGAAAATAGTATATGTCAATACAAAAATGTATTGGTGAGCATACCCTGATTTGAATACATATAGTAAGAAAAGTGTTTAGCAATTCATGAGCGGTACCATTTGCAATTATGTAATAAGTAGTATCAGTCAAAACCAAGCCTATGAATAATGACTAACACATGACTAACAATTTGAATAATGAATTAACAAGACAATGACCAAGATTCTCTCAACAGAGTCTCAAGGGGGTATACCATAGTACTATTCATTGAAATGTTAGGCCGCCCAGCGCTTAATGATTTTGACTAAGCATACACACAAATTCACATAAGGCAAACACACATGAGAATTGCATTAAGTATAAGAAATAGAAACTTGATTAATAGGTACATGAGTCACCCCAAAGTAGTAAAACAGTAAAAAGGGGAAAGATATACTCACATGTAAGCGAAAAGCAAACGCAAGCATATAGCAACCATGTAGCAAAGTCTGAAGATGTATATGTGCATCGCGCTACCCATGCCCTAAAGTATACATTATCACTTTAAGATGCATGTTGGTTACGTATCCTATTCACCCAACTAAACTGATCATGATTTACTAGTTATGTTTCCAAATGTTTTAACTCAACGACTGTTGAAATATAGTGTAAAACTTCTTGAAAATTTATATGGAATATGTGTGTATATATATATATATAGACGATTGTATGGTAAAATGTCATAACGCAAACTTGTACTCTTGTATGTGAATCATGTTTGGGGTTTATTTATTTATTTAACAACTAATAATATTTATTTTAACCCGAGTCATAACTCGCATAAAAGACATCAAGGTTTCTTCGTTTTCTTTAACTTTTAAAATCATGGTTTACATATAAAAGTTTATAGAAAATGAAGAACTTATTTTTATAAATTTGACCTTGCATGAATAAATAAAACAATTAATCCATATGCCAAGACTTTTGTAGTTTGTCTAAAATCATGTATAATGTTTATATATATACCAAAAAAATGGATAAGTGTAATGAACCAATATTTAGTTCCTGTGAAAAATTAACATTGTGTGTATGTATATATATATATATTTTGACATCAAAAGTAATTATTATTGTGTGTACATATATGTTTGAAAAAAATCATGGATGAAAGATTAGCCTTTATGTATTGTTATAACAAAACATTTACTATATAAATGTGTTGGGTGACAAATTCGTTGTAGAAAAATGTATATAAAATATAAGTAAAAGTATAAATGAAAACCATACCAAAAACTAGTAGGAAACAAAGGTTTAAGACTTGATACTTGAGGGCTTTAAGCTTGAACTTGTGAACTTAAAACTTGAACTAGAAATGGTGAGAGAGACAGGTTCGGTTAAATCATGATTGTATATAGATAGGCGATGAGGTGCAAGGGTTAAAAAAATGAAGGTTTGTAGTGTTTGTGTGGAAACTTGCAAGACTTGGGAAAAAAAAGTTGTCTTCTATTACTATAATGAATGACATTTATAAACAAAATTAAAGGAAATGAATAACATTAACACTCCTAATTGGAAGTTACTAAGAAAAATAATAATATGATGGTTCCATTCAAATTCCTAATAAAACAACAATCAATTAATTTAGAATTTTCAATTTGTCCCTTTTGTTTAAAGATAGCTAACATTTTAGGCTAGGCGATTTATTTTGACTTAAAAATAATAACCCAAAGTTAAAATGAAATTAGTTTCATTTAGTGAATAGAAAGAATTAAAAAAATATGTTTGCTAAATATCGATCGATTATACAACCAATTAAGATTGTTAATTGCATATTATACAATCAAAATATATACATTATATATATATATATGAAAACGAGTCTTCGGATCAAACAAAAGAGTAAAAAAAAATAAATGAAGTGTGACGATTAAATAATGACTTTTGCTGTTAAATAAATAATTCGATTTATAAGGTCTCAAAGTGCAAAATAAAAAAATTAAGGACTAAAATTGTATATATAAAATAAAATTGAGGGTGACGGATGTCACAGTCTCCCCTACTTTAGAAAATTTCGTCTCGAAATTCATTTCAAGTGGGGGTTTCTATGAAACAAAAGATATTGTAATAAGGCAAATAGGTTTTAAGAAATGTATCATTCATGATTTGACAAAGTTTAAAGTAGTGGTTGGTTATGGTGGCTCGTCGGGGAAGTAATGCCGCAACCACCCCTCGTAGGTTTGTTCGATTGGGTCAGAGGTTGTCGTGAATATGGAAAGGATGACCGACAAAAATACGTGATTTTGGTTGGCGTTGACTCCAGTTTGAAGTTAGAAGGTTTGGCAATGTGGTTATGGTTATAAGCAAAATGTCTTGATCAATATCAATTAATAGATTTTAATGGTTTTGATGATGCAATATGTTTCACTTGTGGGTTGGACGTTACAACAACAAAATATATAAATAAATAAATAAATATAATAAATAAATGATCATACTACAAGACTTGCAGATGCTAAGTTCGAAGAAGAAAGACAAAGCATTAATGTTTTTCTTTTATTTGATCTTATGTTTCATATGCCTTGCACTAAATGCAATTATGGTTTTGTTGTTTCATGAATTCAAAATTTATTATTTTTTTTAAAAGAATTGATATAATAATATTATTATTAGTAAAAGTCGGTATGGGACACTAATGATGAATCATTTAAGAATCCAACAAGATAATTGGGATTTGTTACTGCAAGGCTTTGAATATTCGGGTATTATAATTCTATCCAAACATTACGTTAAATACGGTTTATGCTATTTTCTGTTTTGGTTTATTGTCACCATAGGTCCCTAAAGTTATAACTAAATGTTGGAAAAAAAATGTTGGTTGTCACAGTCTCCCCTACTTTAGAAAGGTTTCTGACCAAACTTTATTAAGGTCATGCAACAAAATTTCGACTAACAGAGAGTGTAAAAGTATATAAAGTTTAAGGTTTTCTGTAGCGGTGGTCAACAAGGAAGGCTCCAACATAACTAATTGTAGCTTATGTAAAATGTTCTTATCGAAAATGCTAGCTATTAGTCAATGATCTAACGAAGTGGTAATTATAAAGTAATGGGTATGTTCTTGGTTAGACTCTCAGTCCGCTCCCGCAGTATCGTTTATGCTTATATATAGGGTGTACCGCAGCTGACCCACCACACTCCCGATACTTTGGACTCGTACTGATTATCCACCAACAGCCTAAATAGAATTACACACCACCTTCACGTACCTGTAAACTCATGATTGCGTTCCGGACCGTAATCATCGATTTACCTTACACTAGGGTGTTATGCTTTTCCATAACCCTATCCTATGTAATACTAGAAACAAATGTGTGCAATCAGGATATGCTAAGTAATTGATACTGCAATGAAACAATGACATGGTTAGAGGTCATTCCCTTTTGGGTTTACCCTTTAACCGTAATGAGAGTAACAGGTAAGTAATAGACATGGTTAGAGGTTCTTCCCTTTTGGGTTCACCCTTAACTGGTAACTTCTGTTCACATCGTTAGGCTCTAAACACCTATATTGATAAACTCCAAGATTTACACCGTTCCCCTTGGATTAAAGAAATACTCTAACCCGAGTCGTACGTAGGCACTGGCTTAGATCCCATATGAGTTATCAACTAGTATGTTCGTTGGCCATGACGATGAACAAAATAATGTAAAGTATAGCAGGGTTTTGCTCAAAACAGGAAAGAAAACATGCATACCAAATATGCGTTCATGTAAGTATATAAGTATAGAATAAAATTTTGATTGAAAGGATAGCATAATATAAATCGAGTAAATCGCACAGTTGCGCAAAATGAAAGTAAACAAGTTCAACTCTTGCAAATAAGCAGTGTGAAAAAAAATCACAAATAACGTGTTAGAGATAACTATGGTGCAAGAATAAGATAATGAAATTTACGGCAAGTGAGAGTGAACGGAATAGGTGTAGTATAGCCTACTGACACGCGAGTTAAAATTTAGTAACTTTACATATATGCATTATACGATAAAAGACATTTAGCAACATTCTAATAAGAGGATATGTTCATTGTTTAAACCAAAAGTTTTGCAACTGAAAGAGTACAAGTGTTAAAAGATAAATTTTCGCAGTTTACTCGAACTTTGTGATATTTTTGAAAGAATAGTAGTAATGCATGAGACTAACTTTTTAGAAATCGAAGTGTGTTTTAGATTCAAAACAGGTTCACATGAAAAGATTTCGTAGGTACCCATTTTCATGTGTTTACGAGAAGTTGAGTTTGAAAAGTGTTATAAGGCATATTAATAGTTGCAAGTTTCTCCCGAAAACATATATTGGGTAGGTTGTATGAAAATAAAAGGTTTACATTTTATTTGTGAAAGATGCAATACAAGTTTATAAAACGCAAGATGAAACCATTTCATGATGTATGTGTAATTCTAATGTGTTTCAAAAGACCGAAATTTAAAATGGCGTGAAGGTTGTGAATGATCCCAGATGCCTTGATGAATTTTGGAAAATAGAATTTTTCGTATTTAGACATTTATTTAACTTGTAGGTTGAAATCTCATTAAAGTCGAAAATTTTTAATTATTATGAAATGTTGAGAAAATCTAAGGGTTTTGGGTTAACTTGAAACCTTTTAATTGTCAAACTTCTACAAAAATTTATACATAAAAAGATCGTTTGTTTTTAAGGATCGTTAAGGCGTCTCTTTGGGCTCAAGGCGGCTACTTGTTTCAAGACACAAGGTGTATATAAAGTGTGTTCTAATTTGACGAATAGGCTTTGTGAAAAAACTTATAGGATAAGTTGTCAAATTAATCGTTTTAGAGATTTAAGGATATACTGTGACTTTGATCAAGTAAGTTTGTAAACGTGGAGATATAATATAAGCTTTAATGTGATAATAAAACGAACAAAAAGTTTTAATAATGATGATAAGGAATTCAAAAGCGAATGATCAATGAATAATGGCATATGAAACATCAAATGATTAAATTGGGTCTTCAAATGATAAACAAATATAAATATTAATGATATAAAACATTGGAATTGTTTCCATAGGATACTTCGACTAATTCAAGTATTTGAAATTTCCTAGTGACTTGTGGGGGCGTACTTTAGCCTATAAGTGAATGCTCACCCTTCCAGATTGCACGTGCCCCATCACTAGTGAATTCCAAAGCTTTAGCGAGATGAAAAACGAGATACAAAAATAGATCCTTGAGATATGGATTTCACTCCTAACTCAAAAATGTATTTCAAAATTGAAAACTATTGTGGTATGAAACCAATCACTAAGTTAAGGACATCACTCCCAGCTTAGTGGTTAAGTTTCTTTTTGAAGGAAATACTCTTTGAGGTGTGGATGTCACTCCTATCTCAAAGATATATATTCCAAAGATAAATAACATATAGAGGAGTGAAACTAATCACCAAGGTATGGATGTCACTCCTAACTTGGTATACAATGTCACACGTATGAAGAGTTTCATACGCATGCACATAAGAATTTTGGTGATTTTGTCATTTTGATCATTTTAAAGTCGTTTTCGATGTTCTTATGTTTTGTGTATGAGCATGTGCAGATATGGAGTTTATTATTGGTGTCAAACACAACATAGTCACGCATTTAGACCCGAATTCAAGGAACGCGGCGGCATATGCGGATGTTATCAATTTCCTCCGGCGATCAAGAATCTTTTATGCCATTTCTACTCACTACACTCCGTATTTGAGCCCATTAAAAACAGTTTTGGGAGACGGCGGGGTTGGATTGCGATCGTAATCCAATAGCGCTTGTAGGAAGAATCAATGGACGTGAAGTGGTGGTATCTCAACAAAGCATTCGGGAAGCTTTGCATTTCGATGACCAAGATGATTATCCGATAAAGTTTGCGAAGTATTTGGTGAGAGGAGTATTCAAAAGACTCAAGTATGTTGAAAATGTGAAAGACTCTATACTATTGAAGTCAGGATTATGCCGTCAGTACCTATACTTCATGCATATTTTGATTCACTGCATCAGCTCCGGAATCAGCAATTTTGATGCAGCTAGGGAGACGATATGTTTAGCAATGGTGGCACTGATTTTGAACAAATCGTTCAACTTATCGGGTATGATCTTCCACCATTTGAAGGAGAATGTGACTACTATGTACATGAACAAGGGACTAATTATGTATCCAAGGTTCTTGTAGATGATATTTGATGCTCATATTCCAGATCTTCCAAAGGTTCAGAGAGATATTATGAAGCTGGAACACATGAACGACTTGGGTATGTCAAGGATGAAAACTTACAAATTGGGCGCAGAACCACCTTTCAAGAGGATCATTGGACACATCGCTCAAGTCATCTATCCAGAACCACCGCTAACAAATGAAGAAATGCAGATAGTGACTCATATGTTGAAGAAGTGGATCCAGTTATGATGAAGACAATGATGATGATGATGATGATGATGATGATGATGATGACGACGAGGGACATGCAGGAGGTGATGAGGGTGGTGAAACTTCTCAGGGGAATCTCCTTAGACCTCCACCGACCCATGAGGTCCCATTTGTTTCTAAACCTATGTGTTCAGCAACTGAACCTGAATCTAGTGTTGCAGTTGCTTGTGAACCAACCTCAACAACAACAACTGTAGAAGCTCAATCTGAAGCAGAATAATCTAGACTCAGACTTGATAAAGGAAAGGGTATAACTTTTACAGTCGAAGTTATTAGTCCAAAGAAGGTACAAACAACTCAACTATATGGTAATGAGTTTGACAATGAGGATACAGAAGAAAAAGATTCTGAAGCCAGAGTTCTTTCCAAGATTGCTAAAGAATGGAAAGAATTGGAAAGATTGAGTCAAGCCCATGAACTTGCGACTCTATAGGAACGTGAGGTGCTGTGAAAAGAAAAAGAGGAGCAAGCAGATCTTGAGTATATGGTGAGTATCGATGAGTTTGATACCAAACTAGAGGAAGAAAGACCTACCAAAAAACGTGATGCTGCTAGTTTGAGCGGATCTTTGATGGCACGACTACCAAAGAAGAGAAAGAAAGTTGCTAAAGAGAAATCTGTCACCATCCAAGAACCAACTGCATCAACCACCCAACCCAAGCAAAGCAACCAGAAAATCCAAATCTAGAAAAACCAAAACCACCAAATTAACAACCACAGCCTCTGAAACCACAACATCCACTGCCACACCATCAACAGGAAGAACCGCAATCTTCACTGAGTACGTCTCAGTTGCAGCTTCTATTCAAGCTACTACCACATCTGAACCATATTTATTATCTGAAATTAGAGTCCCTTGGTTTCAAACCTCCCAACCTACTGAACAAGCACCCTTCATGCTTTCTATCTCACATGTCCCTACCACATCAGCCGGTCAATCACTTGAGTCTCTAATTAAAAACCTGGTGAGCATGTAGCACATGCAGGTTGCTCAGAATCTGGAGAACCAGCATAGGATAGCCGAATCTAAACAGCGAGATCACCAGTTGCTGACTATCATCAATGAAACAAAGTTAGAGAACAAAAGACTATCATCAACACTTGATGCGGCGATGCTCAAGCTATCCAACAATGAGCAAGAGATTCGCTTGTTAACATAATGTCACGATTAAACAAGAAATCGTCTTGCCATTGTCGAGTCTGAAAACCAAAAGTTGAAGAAACGGATTGACAAATACTTCAACAAACACAAGAGGCTCACGGTTGGTAACGCAGATGATGGTGATGATAGTGCTGATGAAGAGGATGAGGAAGATGATGATGATCATGATCATGATTCGAGAAAGGATAGATCTGGGGATGGTAAGGAGGATCCAGGTAGTGATGGTGGTGCTATGGCCAGGAAAACTAAAACGGCCGGTGCACAGTTCCGGGAGAGACGTGCAGAGAAAGACGAGAATAAAGGTGGTAAGACTGGTGCAGGAGAATCTTCCTCGCAGCCAGGTCTAACAGAAAAGGATCTTCAGTTATTCAGGGAAGTCGTAGCGTCAAAAGATGTGCCACTTGAATGGACACGGGATTTCTATAACATGTTTTTCACTGATGATGATGGGAACCCATTAATGAAGCCATATATGGAACTGGAAGAAAAGTGAAATACATCCAGAGCCATCAAGAGAAGAGGTTGCCTAAATCTTCGGTCTTACTGTAGCGCCCCAAATTCCGAAAACTATGTTTAACAATATTAATCCATTGGAAAATGGGTTAGGCTTTATTTTATATAAACATACATAAGCTAAGCACTAAGGCTTGTCTAGAACAAATGGTGATCAATTAGACAACTTAAAAACTTAAGGATTAGAAGTGCCATATCTACAACATGGGGTGTAATATTATCAAAAACAAAAGAGGGGTAGATGGTCAGACTTGTTAGTCGACCAAAATACCACAAACACACACACACAAAACACACACTCACCATACAAACATTGAAATCTTCAAATTCAAGAGGGAAATCAAGGTGAAATTTCTGCATGATTGCCTAAAACGAATCACCATCAAAATCTGAACAAGAGGTATGTTAAATCTTTTGATTTGGTGATGATCTCCAAATATGGGGTTCTTGATGTTAATCTTAATTAGTGAGAAAATCTTCAATATATGAAGTATACTAGCTTGTATGGATATAGGGAGATCAACTTCCTAACCACAAGCTTCAATTGTTGATATTGGGGGTGAAATCACACCCTCTATAATGGTAAGGGAGGGGTTCGACCCCATGGTGAAAACCCCCAAGACTTACTTTAAAAATCTGTCTTAAATTGCTTGATTATTGACCTATGTAGCTAAATTATCACAATATCTTGATGTTTGGTTGTGGTGCTTGAAATAGGGTGATATGAGAACTAGGAATTGACTTATGAAATTACTAGTCAAAATGTGCCCGCCAAGTGTTCGTTAAAATGCTTGAATGAAATACTAGCTTTGCTATGAATATCTATAAGACACTATAATTTAGATGTTTATTTGGATGCTAGTAATGATGAAATTAGTGAATGATGGATCCATGAGGTCCTAATGTCCTAAAACTAAAATTAGGAAGCTAGCGCCTACATGATGTTTGATAAAATGCCTCGACGAAACGCGATTCGCATTTAGGCGTAGTTAAGGCATTAAAGCTTATAGAACTTGGTTGGTCAAATGAATAATGTCTAAGAACGAGTTTTGATCACCCATGTGGATTACATGTATTAGGTGTAAATAAGGACGTCTTTGGATAGGCATGGAACCACGGATACGAGGCAAAGGAAGCTTGCTCGAGGTAAGTCACTCGATGACTCTAATCTCCTTTATATATATATTCAGGATATATATATATCGTTAGTATGTTTATGGTTGTAGTCACTTGTTATACAAAATTGTGTTGAATACTTGCAATGTTATTGTGTACAAATGAGTTGAGAGATTTTGATATCATTACAAGTTAGACAAATATGGATTTACCAACAACTAGGTAGTCCGAAAGAACTCCCAGGATAACGTTTGCTTAGGAAATGAAGCCATGTTCGCGACTTGTATGAATGCGAATGAGTCTAAGCGACTGTAATGATATGCTAACCTTTAGAGACTCAAGTGGGTCAAATAGGTAAGAAAAGAGTCTAGAAAAGTGGCCCAGAGAATAGGACCAAGGCACAAGAAATCCCGTGTGAATTTGTAGAGCCCGAGGCATCCCTACATGTTTATAAACCAAGGCGAATACAATCCGAAGGGGTTGTAGGGGGCCGAGGTAGCGAAATTTCGGCCTTAACTAAGAGTTAGGCTGTGAAAAAGCAAGAAAACAACATCAAAGGCAATCGCGCGGCCGCGCGATCCTTTTGCGCGGCCGGGCAAACCTTCTGTAAGTTTTTGGTGACGCCCGCGCGAAATGGACTGGCCGCGCACAGGGCCCGCGCGAAACGCCCAGCTTGGGTTTTTTTTTACCGTTTTTTCGATTTTAACGCTTTTTAATTCTAATTAACCCTATTCGATGTGTGTGTGACAGGTTGGGGATATGATGGACATCTGGATGGAAGACCAAGCAATCAAAACAAACCGAACGCGTTCTACGGATCTTCTTTTGTAGGAACTAGCCATAACATAGCTTAGTTCAACGAAATCACTTTGTTTCCGCTGTGTTTAACTAATATTAACTATTTGGTTGTTTGTAAAACTTAACCCCATCCGGTTTTTGGGCATGAAGCATGTTTTGTTCTTATTTGATAATTGGTAACTAGTGCTCAAATCATGTTTACACCCACTTAAATCCATTAATTCAAACAATTTAGGGGCAGGGTCTTACACTTACCTATGAACAGGTAATTCCAACGGACAGTTCTTAAAAGTTTAATGAAGATGAGCCGTTGGATGATATTGAGATCGAAGACATCACCGAAGAGGAATATCCGGAGCATGTTAAATAGAATGAATAAGTTCGTGTTAAGATCTTTATGCCTACACGCGAAGACTTTGATGTTATTGACAGATGGTTAAAGTCTCAACCACTTGAAGCTGAACCAGAATCAAACCAAGACAGAAAGAAAAGGGTTCAAGCTGCTTGTGAAGCATGGTATCCAAGGAGAAAGCCCGAGCCAACTCAAGAAAAGAAGGTTAACCAAAAATGAAATCTCATGTCTGGTAATACTGTGAGTTGGATGTACGTGGCTCACATGAATGCGATAGGGATCAAGTTCGAGACCGGCATTCTATACTTTTCTAGTGTTTACAAGATCAAGTCCCTACCATACTGGTATGTTCTTAATAGAGTTATAGATAGAAATAGAGATATACATAGAAATTGTTTAAATAGTTTAAATTGTATTGATAATGATTATCTGTTGCTATAGTTAAGGTCTACTCTATGTATTATATATATCCTTGTAAATCAATGAAATAATCAAGGAGTTCAAATTCTATCATGGTATCAAGAGTCCCGGTACCATCCTCCTAAATATTTCCGGCCGCTGCTACCCTTTCTGCCCTACCTCAGTCACCGTAACCCCCCTGTTACCTTCCCTTCCGGTCACTGTTATCTTCTGAACAGCCGGCCACAACCTTTTTTTTCACACTGTTTCTCCCATTCGTTCTTCTTATATCCCCTATCCCTTTCCCTCTGCCACAATGTCTTCCTCTCCTGACCGCCAAACTCCCTCACAACCCATCACAATCGAATCCAAAATCCACCCCGCCACTACCGTCTCTAGCATTAAAAACTTCATCCCGATCACCCTGGAGATTGATTCAGCCCAATATGGCTCCTGGTCAACTCTCTTTACCATTCACTGCAAGGCGTTCATGGTCCATGAACACCTTCTCCCTCGCCCACCTCCCGAACCCGAATCATCCGCCACCCCGAAAAACCGTGATGATTGGGAACGGATCGACGCTATTGTCCTTCAATGGATTTATGGCACCGTTTCCAATGATCTCATCCATACCGTCATAGACAAAACCTCCACCGCCCATGAAGCATGGGTTGCCATCCGTGACCTTTTCCAAGACAACAAAAGCGCCCGCGCCATCTATCTTACAAACCGATTTTCCAACACACGCCTTGACGCTTTTTCCAGCGTCTCAACCTACTGCCAAGAACTCAAAACACTGGCTGACCAACTCGCCAATGTTGACTCCCCGGTTAGCAATGACCGTCTCGTTCTCCAGCTCATCGTTGGCCTCAACGAACAATACGAGGGCATTGCGACCATCCTCTCTAACCAAGACCCCCTACCTTCCTTCTATAACGCCCGCTCCAAAATCATTGATGTTGAAACCCGTAAAGCCGACCTTGCCCGCCATGCCTCAAAAACTTCCTCTACCGCCCTCAACGCCACCACCGGCCGAAATCCACCACCACCTCACCACCAGGAACCGAAGCCCGACCCCACTGCCTATGGTCGAGGACGTGGGCGGTCCGGCCGCCGAGGCCGTGGTCGTTCCTCCTATGGCCGTGGGCGGTCACACTTCTGGCCAAACCAGAACCCTTGGTCCACTCCGTTCAATCCTTGGACAAGTCAGTGGGCTCCTCCCTTTTATTCTAATACTCCAGCCCAATACCCTTCTTACTGGCCCACAACTCCCCCTTGTCCTTATCCTACCTCCAACAAGCCCAATACCTCTTCTGCTACCCAACCGGGTTTACTTGGCCCACGCCCTCAACAAGCCCACACTGCCTACACCCCAACTGATATTGAACAGGCCCTCTACACCATGTCCTTGCAGCAGCCGGACCCCACCCAGTACATGTACACAGGAGCCTCCTCCACCATGACTCACGAGCAAGGTGACTTTCATTCTTTTTCTAATAATTGCTTGTCTCGTAATATTATTGTAGGTAATGGCGATACTATCCCGGTACTTGGACAAGGCACAAAATACCTACCCAAGCCCTTTCCACCCTTTGTCTTAGAAAATGTCCTATACTAACCTAAAATTGTTAAAAACTTAATTTCCGTTCGTAGATTTACTACAGATAATTGGGTCTCTGTAGAATTTGACCCGTTTGGTTTTCTTGTGAAGGATTACAAGACCAAGGCACCGCTCCTACGATGCAACAGCAGCGGTGATCTCTATCCCTTGCTGTTCGGGTCATCCTCCTCCCAACCATCCGCCTTTGTTGCTATTTCTTCACAAGTCTGGCATCACCGTCTTGGCCACCCAGGACGAGCTTCTTTGAATAAATTAAAAACATCTAATGTATTAGACGTTGATTTTATTTCTAATAAATTTTGCCAGTCTTGTATTTTTGGAAAAAGTGTACGTTTACCTTTCTTTCCGTCTAATAATGTTACATTGCAACCGTTTGATATCATACATAGTGACGTGTGGACATCACCCATAATAAGTTCATCAGGCCATAAGTACTATGCTTTATTTTTAGATGATTATTCTAATTTTTTATGGACCTATCCACTTTCCCAAAAATCACAAGTTTTTCCATCCTTTGTCCAATTTGCCTCAACCATTAAAACACAGTTTGAACGCACCATTAAAACTTTCCAATGTGATAATGGTCGCGAATATGTCAACACCTCATTCCAAAAATTTTTCACCACTAATGGTATTCTTTACCGTCTTTCTTGTCCCTACACCTCCTCCCAAAACGGTAAGGCGGAGTGCAAAATTCGAACCATCAATAACATGGTTCGCACTTTAATGGCACACGCGTCTCTACCTACCCACCTTTGGCACTTTGCCCTTGAAACCGCTACCTACCTTTTAAACATTTTACTATCAACAACCACTAAAAACAAAACCCCCACTGAACTTTTATATTTGTCCACACCCACATACGATCACCTTCGTATCTTCGGCTGCTTATGTTACCCACTCACTCCATCCACAACCTCCCACAAACTTAGAACCGCTCACAACCTTGCGTCTTCCTTGGGTACCCTCCAACCCATCGAGGATATCGGTGTCTAGACCTTACAACCAAACAATACTTTATCTCTCGTCACGTCGCTTTTGATGAGACGACATTTCCCTTTGCCCAAACCATCGGCCCCACACCCACATATGAATTCCTCAATGAACCGTTCCCGCACCACTTATGCCCCCATCTACCCTCTAAACAACACTCGTCCCCATTACCAACTCACCCTAATACCGATGCCCAACAACCCACTATTCCCACACCATCAGGCCCAACTTCCCCACCGTCCTCAGGCCCAACTTCACGACCTCAGCCCACCCCAAAAACTCACCCAACACAGCCCAACCTTAATCCAACCCAATCTGCCTCACAGCCTGTTACATCCCAACCCCTCGGCCCACTGACCCAATCTGCGTCCCAGATCCACCAGTCCGACCCACTTCCAAATTCACCACCACAACCACCCGCCACTTCCCATACCCGAACCATTCACACTCGCTCCATGAGTGGCATCCACAAACCAAAAATACCCTTTAATCTTACCGCCACCACCTCCCAGTCCATTATACCTATTCCCAAAACACCCACCGATGCCTTGTCCATACCCGAATGGTACTCTTCCATGTCTACCGAGTACAACGCACTTATTAGAAACGGAACATGGGAGTTAGTACCTCGTGACCCAAATATGAATATTATACGTTCCATGTGGCTATTCAAGCATAAATACAGGTCGGACGGGTCATTAGAAAGATACAAGGCACGACTCGTGTGCGATGGTCGCTCACAACAAGTGGGCATTGACTGTGGGGAAACATTTAGTCCGGTTGTCAAACCGGCCACCATTCGCACCGTCCTCTCACTAGCTTTATCTAAAGGTTGGGCAGTTCATCAGTTAGACGTTACCAATGCGTTTCTACACGGTAACTTACACGAGACAGTATACATGCATCAACCTATGGGGTTTCGGGACATAAATTTTCCAGACCACGTTTGCCTACTGCACAAATCTCTATATGGTTTAAAACAGGCTCCCCGTGCGTGGTACCAACGGTTCACTGATTATGTACTTACTTTGGGTTTCTTACACAGCCGCTGTGATGCTTCTCTCTTCACTTTTCAACAAGGCAATGCCATGGCTTTCTTGCTTCTCTATGTGGACGATATTATTCTTGTGACATCATCTGACACTCTACGACAGACTCTCATGGCAAAACTTGCAAGTGAATTTGCCATGAAAGATCTAGGCCCTCTCAGCTACTTCTTGGGCATTTCTGTCACACGACAGCATCATACCATGTTTCTTTCTCAGCAGTCCTATGCTACTGACATCATCGCCCGTGCAGGTATGCAGTCTTGCAACCCCGTAGCCACGCCAGTTGATTCTAATGCCAAGCTCGGGGCCACTCCTGATGACCCATTTCATGACCCCACCTTATACAGGAGTCTAGCGGGTGCTTTATAGTACCTCACCTTCACCCGCCCAGACATCACCTATGCCGTCCAACAGGTATGCATGCACATGCATGCACCATGAACTGCCCACTGGAATGCCCTAAAGCGTATCATCCGTTACATCAAAGGCACGGTCACTCTTGGGTTAACTTTAGGGCTGTCTTCCACGCCTTCCTTACTGGCTTACACTGATGCTGACTGGGCGGGTTGCCCAGACACTCGTCGTTCAACCAGCGGTTATTGTATCTATTTTGGTGAAAATCTTATCTCATGGTCTTCTAAGAGACAACCCACAGTTTCCCGCTCCAGTGCCGAAGCAGAATATCGTGGAGTCGCTAATGTCGTGGTTGAGGTTTGCTGGCTGCGAAACCTCTTGCTCGAATTATTTGTTCCCGTCTCACGTGCCACAATGGTTTACTGTGACAATGTCAGCGCCATATATTTATCAGGTAATCCAGTTCAACACTAACGCACCAAACATATTGAGCTGGACATCCACTTTGTTCGCGAGCAAGTTCAAAAGGGACACGTTCGAATCTTACATGTTCCCTCCAGGTATCAAATTGCAGACATCTTCACCAAAGGGTTGCCACGCATATTATTTGAAGACTTCAGATCCAGTCTCAGCATCCGGTCACCTCCCGCTTCGACTGCGGGGGTGTAATAGAGTTATAGATAGAAATAGAGATATACATAGAAATAGTTTAAATAGTTTAAATTGTATTGATAATGATTATCTGTTGCTATAGTTAAGGTCAACTCTATGTATTATATATATCCTTGTAAATCAATGAAATAATCAAGGAGTTCAAATTCATTCAGTTCTTGGTCCTGCCAGACTGAAGCCGATCAAGACAAACAAAACGTTAGAGATGTACAGAGGCTTGCTGGAAAGAGAAAGCAACTCCAGGTGAGTCTACATTAAGCCGCAGTATTCGAAAAGCTATCAGACAAACAAGATTCATCGCATCACTCGTAAGCCAATCTGGAAGCAGAAGATCACCCCACCCGAGATTATTACCAAGGTCGCGCTTGTGCCGATAAAGCAAAACTTCTCGGACAAATTTATCTTTTGGTCCTATGATTATCTAACGTCTGAAACATTTATTATATTGAAGAATGATCCCAAGATCTGTCGAAAAATAGAGTCTTTGATCCGATGTGGCTGATGAACCTGTTTGAAGCTAATATACAGACGCTGAACAAGAACAAGGTCCACTTTCAAAATCAAGACGCAGATCAAGCCGGTCGATTTTAGAAGATGGTCAGGTACTGTGCTACCGAGAAGATTCATTCGGGATGCAACTGGTCCAAGTTACAGATCATTGAAGTCTGAAGAGTTGTTGATTGGAATAATGTGTTTTGGGGTTTGTTTTGGGATGTTTTTTTTTAATATCTAGCTAGGTCCAAGGGGGATTATGTTAGTACACCCTTCGGATATGTCCCTAGCATAGATGTCGGGTTAGGATCATGTTTTGCTCGTTGTATAGTCGTTTGGGTAGCATTGTATAGGTTAGGGGTATTTTGGTGTCGTGAATGCAATGGCAAAATGGGTGAATGGGGGCGCCCCATGCTAATTTGGCAAGGTGCACCAATCGAAAACACATGACCTAATAACTCTATGATAACTACCTTTTTTGTAGAAACATGTATAGTGCATTTACCGTTGTGGCTAGGTTAATGGCTAAAACTCAAATAGAATCGAGCTGATCACAAATTAAAGCTTGTGTGATTAGAAAAGAAAAACCTAGCTCCACTTCATAGATCAAACTTGATTAAACTTATGAATTTTAACTGAGTCTATAAGTAAACTCATATTTATACAATAGATAGTTACATAATAAGTATTATTGTGTACGTGAATATAATAAAATTAATAAGTTTTATTTTATTAAGTATAATTATAGATGAAAGAAAAATAATTCTAGATGTGCATATAAAATGATTTAGTAATAAATGAGCCGGGTCAGGGTTAGTTTCTAACATCTTTTGAGAGCCAAACTCGAGTTCGAGCTCAACCTTAATCGGCCTAGAGTTTGGCTCATCATATAAACAGTCAATTGCATCCTGTATAGAAACACTTGGTTTAATTTCCAACAAGTATTATTTACGGCATGGTAAGGAGGAGGCAGTGCATATTGCATGTTTTATGGTATATGGGACAACAAGTTAATTAGTTAGCTTACTAGAGGCTTCTAATCCGAGTACTATTGTGAAGTGGTTTTTATTGATGCTACAAGATACACAAACAAACTATAGTAATAGCAAGAAATAATTAATATATGAAATAACCCTATACTCTTAGAAATAATAATAGGAAAATGTCAAGGTGTTCGAAGCTCACAGATTTTTCAAAAGAGTTCTACCGTGCTAAATCCATATAACCATAACTTATTAAACAACAAATTGAAAAAAAAAATATATTATCCTATAAGACTAAGTGGAATGGATTGACGCCCCGTGATAAATCAGCAAAGATCAGCAAAGAGGAACGGTGTTTCCGCCATTAGGGGCGCAATGCTATTTACAGGCGTTTAGCCCTTTTTTTACCATCGGTGATTGCATTGATCAAAATCTTTAAGTAGCCGCTAATAGTTAAAATCTATTCTATTCTATCTAAATAATAAAAGAGTAGTCTCGGGTCGAATGGAGCTTCGAAAATTTACCTATATAAAATGAGTTTTATTTTTTTTTCATTCTCATTTCTCATATCTACCCAATTCTTTCTATGGAATTATATTATCCTCCTCCATTTAACCCATATCTTTTGATTCTCCAAAACCGATTCAACATCTTCGCTCGTGGAAGCATTCCAAGTTGTAAGTATACATTTACCACGTTTATATTATTTTGTTATGTTATGTTATTGTTATTATCAAGATATAATTTTTATATTTCATTGTTGCAATATGATGTTATAATTTTCGATTGTGGTTATGAAGATTTATGCCTAGAATTGTCTGATTATTTGCATTGTTAATGTTTGAATCGAGTATGATTGTATTGTTCTTCGGATGTGTTTGAATATTCATATGTTCATCATGGTGTTCTTGAGAGCCATATTATTTTGATCGAGATATAATATTTATAATTCATTGTTGTAATATGATGTTATAATTTTTTATTGTGGTTATGAAGATTTATGTCTAGAATTGTCTGATTATTTGCATTGTTAATGATTGAAACGAGTGTATTGTTCTTCGGATGTCTTTGAATATTCATATGTTCATCATGGTGTTATTGAGAGTCATATTATTTTGATCGAGATATAATATTTATAATTCATTGTTGTAATCTGATGTTATAATTTTCGATTGTGGTTATGAAAATTTATGTCTAGAATTGTCTGATTATTTACATTGTTAATTTTTTAATCGAGTATGATTGTATTGTTCTTTGGATGTCTTTGAATATTCATATGTTCATCATGGTGTTCTTGAGAGTCATATTATTTGATGTCAACCGAAATGATGTTGGATGTTGTTTATGGTTTAATCTGAATATTCAAAGATTGTTGTATGTTATTAGTGGTTTAATCATGATTGATATGTTTCCTAAGTTGTTGCCTAGAATTGACTGATTATTTGCATTGTTAATGTTTGGGCCGAGTATGATTGTATTGTTCTTCGGATGTGTTTTAATGTTTATATATTCATCATGGTGTTCTTGAGATTCATATTATTTGCTGGAAGAGTAAAGATTGTTGGATATTGTTAGTGGTTTAATCTGCTTAGGAAATCCATATGGAGCTGGGTCATGTTTTATGGTTCAAATCTTATTAATCGTGTATTAATCATGATTGATATGTTTCCTAAGTTGTTGCCTGAAAGTTTGGAAAGAAAGTTATTATAGTTGACTGAGATAATGGTATGGTTTTTGAAAAGACTTGGGCCTTAAGATTCTAGACATAAATATCCAATTAATAATGTTCAAATAAAACCGATTCAAGATCAATATGTTGTATACCGGTATGAAATATGGATTTTTTACAATAATATATACACATTTATTCAAATTCAGTATTTACCAATTATCGCAATCAAGGCCTCATCATCATAATTTGAGCATTAAATGCAATGATCACCTTTATTAATGTCAATGTTTTACCATTTTTAGATTAGGAGACAATCATATTAAGTTACTCAACACAATCAACACCGGATTATTATCTAATTACCTCAATCATCTCCTAATCATGATTATCGCAATCATCTACTCATTATTATTTGATTTAATTAGATAAATACGATATTTAATTTAGTAATAAATATAATTAAAGCTATTTAACAGTTCCCTAAAATATATAGTATACTCAAAATAATTTGTAGAGTAAATTGCCAAAATGGCCCCTCAGGTTTGGCCCAAAATGCTTGTTTGGTCACAAAATTAATTTTTCTGCCAAAAGCACCCCTCACAGATCGAAAATTGCCTAAATGACCCATATTTAACTGAGTTTTTAACTGAGTATTGAAAGTCAGTCAAGTCTCAGGGGCAATTTCGTCCTTTCATCTGTAAACGTTTTAAAACCCATTTTAAACCCATCTTCCACATCTGAACTTCATCTTCTCCAACAACCATTCGAAGCATACTAACCCTAATTCCCAAATCATACATGAATCAAAAGAATAATAATCTGTTCTCAACATATACAACAAAATGATACAAGAGTAACAACTATCAATGTAAAAATCAGACCTTAATTAAATCCACAACAAAGCCGATTGGGAGTTTTTGGAATCGAAAGCCCGCGAAGCGTTGGAAAGCCGAGTTCTTGAGCTTGGAGAAGAGGTAGTTTTTTTATATAATTATATATATATATATATATATATTTTTATATATCTTTAATTGGCTGTAATTAGGTTATGGTGATATTGTAATTGATATTATGTTATTGTTGAATGTGCAGCTTCCCGCAGACGATTGAGAACACTAGAGAGGTGGATGAAACCGTGTGCAGGCCTGATGATGAAGAGGTGGATTATTTGTTTATGTGGATATAGTATTAATGATGATGTATGGGCAGATTTGGATGTTTGATGTATGGTTTTGTTTTGCAGCTTTTTGCTGGTAATGATGCTGATGAATTTAGCTCAGTTTTGAACCAAAACCGGGTTCCAAAAGTTTTGATGACAACTTGTCGATTCAATTCGAAGGTTGGTTTCTTTTTAGGCATTTTTTTAGTTTTTCGTGCTTGTGATTTTGTAGGTGGGGGCTTTTTGTTAGGTTCGTATGTGATCTTGAGTTTAGAACGGTTGTTGGATGTGGTACACAACGACGACCGTGGCGGCGCCACCGCCTCCCTGACCGAACCCTCAGCATATCGAGGTAACAAGGATAAGAGAGGGTGTTTGGGAACAAGAAGGAAGGAGTGTTTTTATAGGTAGGTTAGAAGGAGGGGTGTTTGGGAACAAGGATAAGGGACAATTGATAGGGTGTTTGGGAACAAGAGGGTGTTTGGGAACAAGGTTTACAGATGAAAGGACGAAATTTCCCCTGAGACTTAACTGACTTTCAATACTCAGTTAAATATGGGTCATTTAGGCAATTTTTGATCTGTGAGTGGTGCTTTTGGCAGAAAAATTAATTTTGTGACCAAACAAGCATTTTGGGCCAAACCTGAGGGGCTATTTTGGCAATTTACTCTAATTTGTATATCATAATAATAATATACGTCTTTCATTTAAATATCAAAATAATTCAAAAATCACGATATATCGATATCATTTAAATATCAAAATAATTCGGAAATCACGATTTAAATAAATAAAAGAAGACGACCATATAAATTTTGAAGGTCTTGCCATATTTATCTCCTACAAATCATCTACATAATAATTCGGAAATAATTCGGAAGTGATAATAATAATTTGGAAATGATAATCTATCTCTATAATAGTTAGGAAATGATAATATAATTTAAAGCTATTTAACAGTTTCCTAAAATATATATAGTATATTAAAAATATTTGAATTTCTAGATTTAAATTAATAATTAATACGACCATCTACATGTCGATATTCTTACCACATTTTACCTCCGACAAATCATCTACACAATAATTCAAAAATAATTCGGAAATGATAATAATACGATATTTAATTTATATGAAAAAACTAATATTATTATTATTAATTTAAAAATCGTATCTATTTTAGGTTATTGTTGTCAAAAGTTAAATTCATTTATTAATAATTTAAATATCATGTATATATTAGGAAATTGTTTACCTAATTTCAATCAAAATTAAATTCATATAGTATTTTCAAAAATTGAAATTCATTAAAATTTTTAAATTTTTCGTTTGAAAAATATTTAAGAAATTTTGAAAAAATATAAAATGATTCTAACATGTTTAGTCTGTGATATTGTATATTATCTTTAAATGCTAGTTTGGTAATGAATAAACTTAATGAAGTTAATGTGTTTGGATTATAATATTATTTATGTTTAAATTGATGTTTATGTTGATTTGGATTTAAAATTCAATAAACATAAAATATAATTTATTAACTTAGCTTCACTAAACATAAAATATAATTCATGTTTGTGGTATACAATACATTAGTTTATTAACATTTAATGTGTAGGTGTGTGACAACCTGCACCCTTCACTTGTCATAAATGTGCATAATTGGTTCCTCAACTATTTCAAAATTTTCATTTTTAACCCTCGTATTTTAATAGGACCAAAATTCACAATTTAATAAAACTTATAATTTTTATAAGTAAAAGTATGCACGTTTTATATTCACATCTACGCCCGAGCACGTATGTTTCAGACCTTGATACTCAAAGCCCTTAATTTTCGGTCCTAAAACAACTTAGAAACAGAAGGAAACAAGTCTATAACTTAAAATTAATTAAATTAGAAAAATGATTTTTTTTGCTCTCCCGGTCTGCGGAGACAGTCAAACAGTCAAAGTCCCAGTCAAAGTCTCAGTCAAAATCCTAGTCAAAAGTCCTAGTCAAAGTCTCAGTCAAAGTCTCAGTCAAAGTCCTAGTCAAATAGTCAATTCATCTTAAAACCTTACTTTATTGTGTTGACCAATTTTAAAGCCTAATTGAATCCAAAACTATTATAAAAACCCACCTATGACCCATTACACTTTGCACCTCTAAATCGATTGTTTCAATTAGATTAAACTCTCCCTCATACCTTTCTTCTAGAGTATATTACTTCTACATTTGAAGCTTTGATTATAAGCTCTTGTAATTGGGGAATTGGAAGCTTGATATTTTTCCTATTCGGTTTCTTTTCTTCTAAATTGGACTAGTTTCGTTGTTGAATCTTTGGATTGCTCGCATTTTCACGCTCGCTTAGTCATCTAGTCATTTGGCGAAAGTGAGTATTTCCTATCCCCTTTTTGCTTTTATTCATTTTTGGGGTGTTACATGTACACTTATACAAATTACAAATACAAGTTCACATTTTTACAATACAATTCTAGTACTATGTGCATTTGCTTACATACGTGCTTTATGCTTAGACATTACATGTAGAATACATTTGTACTTAGTGAAATCATTAACCATGTACAAGCCGACCTTAACATTGGATAGCGCTATTGGATTGACAACCTGCCTAGGTTGATTCTCCCCCTTTTTCATCGGAGAATCCGTGGTCATTGTTAAGTTATTATCCATTTATTGGATAAGTACACCCCCGTTCATTTAGTACATTTATACAGTCACAAGATTGATTTCGCTCATTTGTATGATACATAGTTTACATAATTGCACTGTAGCCTTGCACTTGAATTGTATAACATTTTCCAACTTACTATATGTATTAAATCTAGGAATGCTCACCAACATTTCATATGTTGACAAAACTTATTTTGTACATGTTTCAGGTGCAGTTTGATCTTAGTACTATAGCATTGGACTTTAGTGCTTGCTTTTAATAAGTTATTTCAATTTTCATGTTTCATTCAGACTTTGTATTTTTTTTTTCATTTCATCTATGTAAGACAATTTAAATTATTCAATAATATATTTACATTTTAGTACCATGTGCTTTTGAACAATCGTCACTACGTGACACCTCGATGATTCCGCCATCGGTTGGGGTGTTACAAGGTGGATTTTAAATTTTTTTTAAATATAAACGTTATAATATTATGTTTACAAAGTCTTGTCCCTTACTCAATTGTCATGAAATGCTAACCAAAACATGATTGCAATTAGTTTGCTAATTTTATGCATTGTTGACCAATTTACGTCAAAGAATTGAGATAAGTTGTAACTAATAAAGATTTATGTATTATTTAACATTTACCCATATTCAGATTCAATTGTTAATTAATAATAAAGAAATCAATCATTCGATTCTCTATTATTTAGTAAATGATAAACGTTATAATGGAAATTTTCTCACAAATTTAATAAGATAAATACGATATTTAATTTAGTAATAAATATAATTTAAAACTATTTAACAGTTTCCTAAAATATGTACTATATTCAAAATAATTTTCAATGATGTTTCTTAAATTGCTTGGCCATAAAACTTATTTCACTCATGTTTTTTTTTATGTCAATGTTGTTTAAGATATGTATAGTTCCTCGTAAAAAGCTCAACAATCAAACCTGAAAATAATACTTTAAGAATTAACTATTAAGTAATGATAATATCATATGGCATTCAATGAAACTCTATAAATATATCTAACGGCACTGTGTGAAACTGCAATGAATTTACATACAGATTTTATTCTACAATTTTACTAAATTAAAAGTAACTTTTGTATGATATGGGAAAATTAAATATTAAAATATAAACTGTAAATTTACCATCATCAAACATAATACATATTTAAAAAATAATTTTATTTCTTAATTTCATATAAATTTCTTCCCTGTTTAGTGTCACACACGGATTCATAACACATCTTTTTTGCTTCATGTTTGCTTTGGCATATTACGTATATCACATATAATCAATGATATTATGAGTATCTTTTTTACTTGACATTTTATCTTTTTTTAAACCTATGTAGTACAAGAATAAGGACGGATTGAAAATATTAGTATTACTTATATCACATTTGATAAGGCAGATTAAAGATCTTAACTATTGTTTACAAGGAAATTTGTGAAGGTTTATGAACAATTTATGTAACTTTTAATTTATATTTTTTTATTTACATAATATAGAATGTATTAATTTAGACATTTTACAGTTTTAGTATTTTGTTTGATACGCACAATAGTATTAAGGTAATGGGTTTTAGTCGAAAAAAGTTTCAATCATTCAATATCTTTCATTTCTTTAATCGTATTATATTGTTTTGTTATACAATGAGAACATTCGGACACAACGCTTGTTACATGGGTAAATTCATCAGTTATTTATTTAATTTAATTTTTCATTTATACTCAAGTTTATTCTTTTATTATCGTGATGCATTATTTAGCATTAGTAATTGTTTCGTTTTAAATACTTTGTTTTTAACTTGCTTGTGAATAATGCCACCTGGTGATCAATAACGAGTTTTGGTTTGATATGATCAATTTAATTGTTTACAACAAACAGTTATATTGTTTAAGACTTTTATCCCATTTTGCTTTCCACAGCGCCGACCCTTAAGGGGTGCAGGGAGGACTCCCGGCCCGGGCCCAATTTTTTGGGGACACATTGACCCTCCAGCAATCCAAATTTTTTTAACAGTGATGTCCTTAATTCGATGGATTTTTGTATGTTTGAGCCCCAAAATTGTTAATCTAGTATTAATCAAATTGAAGGGTAGTTTATTTAAAAAAGAAAGTAAAAAAAAATGTTAAGAGAGGTTAAGAATTAAAGAAGAAAATGAAATGTTTTGAGAAAAAAAATTGCAGGGTTATTAATGAGTATAGGACTAGAGAGGATGAAGAAGATGAAATGAAGATGGCTCACACTTAGTTGTTTTTGCTTTTTACCGGTTGGTTTTGACTTCCTTTTCAACTTTTATTTTTGTTATGAAACAAAAAAAAAAATTAATTGCCAAACTTTCACCCATTTGTATTTTCACCCTTTGTGGGGTTCGAACTCCCAACCTCTCCCAAGAGGGTTTATTCTCTCTACCGTTAGACTACAACCTAAGTGGGAAATAAATTTTGATCCATTAATTTGATATTACTTTAATCGTAGATTAAAAAATAGTTTACATTATTTATACTTCTCACAAGAGGGTTTATTTTCTCTATCGTTAGACTACAATCTAAGTGGGAAATAAATTTTGATCCATTAATTTGATATTACTTTAATCGTAGCTTACATTATTTATTTCATTAAGGTCTAAAGCTAACGTTAAGGGGCACAATTTTTGCAAATCGGCTCGGGCACGTGAATTTTCAGGGCCATCCCTGACTTTCCACAATTGAATTCTTTGTTAAACTATAAACTTCAATATATGGGTTTTTTAACGTATAATACAATCTTTATAGAATTTTTTTTATTTGACTTGGGCGTTTACCGTGTGTACACACGGGACTCTAACCTAGTATTAGTTATTCCACTACACCCTTGTGAAGGTGTAGGGTATTTAATGCCCCTTACTTACGTGGCAGTGACGTGATTGTAACTTTTACACTTTATGGTTATTTTATTTCTGCTATACATAGTCAGCATTATATGTATAGGTAAATCGAAAATATATTTGATGTTGGTATTTTCTTAGTACTTGGGTATTTTAACATATAGATGTATCTAGAGCATTTACAATGTGTCAATCTGTATGTGTCCGTATTTCCAAACCGCAAGCGGACTTATGCAAGGCGATGGAGGAGGTGAGGTGGCGGCGTCCGATCCGTTCCAACAAACTTTAACCGGACTAATGTGTGGTCCCCCACACACAAACCATCCTTTTTATATATTTGTTAACATAAAAGCAGGGTGTGAGGTGGGGGAATGGCAGAAGAAAAGGGTGGTGATGGGAAGATGGTGTACAGCGGATGTGATGGTGTATTTACAATGTAAATTTATGCTCAAATTGCTAATGCGGCTGAGTTAGGGTTTTTTTGTGGTGGGAAGATGGTGTACAGCGGATGTGATGTGTATAGCGGCAGAAGAGAGTGGTGGTGTGGTGCTTAGAATTGGAGGTGGTGTGTAGATGGGTGGTATGGTGGTGTTTAGCACTGGAGGTGGTGTATTGGTGGGTGGCGTGCGTGTGGGAGGGGGGAGGGGAGGGGGTTATAAAAAATAATATGGATTTTAAAAAGTAAAATAAATTTAACACATAAGCCTGTCATCACATAAGAAATAGGTCACGTTAGAAAAAAAACAATTGGGTTAGTGTCTGATTAGTTTCAGGGTGACGCAAAAAAAAAAATAGTGTTGAGCACAAATGGATGCTGGTCAAATGGTTCAGAAGTAGCAACAACCAACAGAGTTAAATTGAAGTTATTAAAATCCTTTTTTTAATAACAAACATCATTAAAACCACTAAAGGCGACTTATCTTCAAGACGGAAATAAGAACGTCCAGAAAAACCATACTTACATTATATCAAATTTACACCACCCATTTCAATCTACAGAACTAGATTTTAATCTATTCCTATACCATAAAAAAACCAAATGCTTTAATATCGGAGACAATCTGGACCACACCCCTTCTCTTGAAAGAAAACAACTCGTTCCTTGCTTTCCATATCCGGCAACATGTAATAATGCCAATACCATATATAATCTTTTTCTTCAAGTTAGATGTCACCCAATGTTTATATAAGTCCAAAACGTCCTTTCAATGAAAAAAGATATGGAGTTGGAATCCCACACCACGCCGCGACACCTTGCCAAACTCCACTTCAAAATCACACAAGCTGAAAAAATATGTTCCGTCGATTCTTCATATTCTCCATAAAAGCGGCACAAAGTATCCCCACATCAATATTCCTCCTACTTAGAGCCACTTTAGTCCGAAGTCAATAGCATAAAAATATTGCATTTATTGGGGATCCATTCACACCAATTAAAATTGTCGATTGTATCAAAAGACTCACCACTTTTCAAATATGATTGTTGCCTAACATTCAAACCCTCATAAGAGAGTTAAAATGTTTCAAATTCATTTTACTTAACCTTTGAAATATCATAATTCTACTCTTTCAGTTAGTACGTTGTGTGTATATATCAATTCGATTGGTCTCTCTCTCTTTTACAAGAATTTAAATATCTTACTCATTTTGAACGAGAGATCTAATAGACTTATCCATTAAATAATAAAACTATATGTTATAAGACCATGTGTAGTGGGGGGCTTTATAAATAAAGCCCCTTTTCTGATTGGTCCACGTGACAGTTGAGTCAGTATGGAAAGATAAAGTGGAAAATGGGTGTAGTGGTAGGGGCTTTATTTATAAAGCCTCGTTTAAAAATAAAGCCCCATTTATAAAGCCCCTTTCTGATTCTCCGCAACGTGTCACGTGGGTATTGGCCACATCAAAATGTGTTGAGCGCTATTTGTATAACGCCAAAAGCAACTTTTCAAAAATAAAGCCCCCCGTAGCGGTGTGGGGGGCTTTATTTTGTAATATAGCGCCCAAAATTTTACCCACTATGGTGGGTCTAAGTGGCAGTTTTGAGTTTCACTTATTTCAATTAAATATTATTTATTATAAGATTTATTATCTTATTAAATTACAATATTAATGAAAAATATGTTTCATCAATTTTGCGTATATGGAGGGCTCAAAATAAAAAGCTTTTTGAAGGTAGTACGCAAACAGGTAATGACTTAGTTGCTTCGATTAAGTCCCTCTCGTTTTTATGGATTACGAACCAGACTAAGTCTAGGTCTGTTATTTGGAAGGATTTGGTGGTTTACCCTTTATTAAATATGTAATGTTTGTTGCTCGGCGGTCCTTGCTTTGAGGACGCGCCTGTTTGTTAATGAAATTTACAGTTAAAAAAAATCAATTTTGCGTATATAAATATAAGCCTTGGGTTCATTTTGATTAGGAGATGAGAGAATCTTTAACACAAAAATTCCCTAGAAACTAGAATAGTACTCTCTAAATGTTTCATAACTTTCTTTTTCCTATATTTTCTGAAACACCATTATACCCTGTGGAATTTCTGCATGAGAGCCATCTCGGGTAATACACTACTGTTCTGGTTGTTATGCCCTAGGAGACTGACCGTCTAAAAAGAGACACGGAATATATTTTAAGGGAATCGTATCAAACATGTGGTTTAACAAAAATAATTAACATTTTGGTTTGCTTATTCTTGCAGCGGAGCTTTCTAACAAGACGATATGGTTGAAGATCTCCAAATATATATGCTTGAATCAAGACTCGGTACGTTTAGTGTTTATCTTATTTATTTTATATTATATTATGTTTGTAATTGGTATCGTACTTTATATTTTCTATGAATAACGAGAGTATTGTTATTATAATTTTATTATTATTTTCAATAAAAAAAGTGAACCAATTTTTAACATATTTTACTCATGCAACCGTAACTATAACTTCTTTGGGATCCAATATATCTCTATCTCTATCTCTATTATACCTTAAGGACCAAAGATGTCCAATAAGGTAATTTCACACCAACTTTAAGATGGGAGTTGGAAGGGCTCTTCACAAAGGTATAATCTTTAGTCATTTTCTTCCTATTATACCTCTTGTGTACAAGATGTAATGCCTAATATATATGTGTGTAATACACTCTCTTTATCCCTCCCCACATGTAACCTCCCTCATAAATTTTAATATAAAACCCTTCATTAAAACACAAAATTAGAAGAGAGACAACCGAATATAACCCCCAATAGCTTTGAATGTTGATTTTATTAAAACCCAATATAACCTCTTTCATAAATTTTTGGAAGAGCAAACGTTTTCGTTTCAAATGCCCTAAACGTTTTCGTGAGGAAGCTACATTTTCTGGTTAAGACAACTGTATAGGTAAGAAATCATAACGACCTACTCAAAATCCGCCAACAACGAACTTGATTAAGGTAAAATAGTTCACTTTTATCCAAACTCAACTTTTATTTTTTATACAGCTTGAAGATGATGGCAAGTCGTGCACCACATACGAAGCTTCATGCTGACCAAGTAGATGATGTCAATGTGAGACTAGCTTGTGTACTTCTTTGATCACTTTGGATAAAAACATAGCTATGTTAAAATGCACTAATGTTTGTTCTTTGTTGCATTTGAGTACATGCATGCCTTTCCTTGTTTATTTCACATCACATAATAAATTTCCTATTAACTACCATCAGTTGATCAAAGAATATCTACTAAAGAACCCTAGCAAATTGGGGAAACAAGAAATTTCTTCCTGATTGACCAAGCCCGGCGTGGCATATGTCTACAATATGCGTTATATTGTACTATGATTTTTGGTTCTGGTTTGGGTTCTATTTCTCAAATATTTTGTTTGCTTTTACATTTCTTAATTATGGAGTGTATATAATCAATATCCCTCTTGCAGACAGATTGGCAGAACCAAGTTATAATTCTCGAAGAGGTATATTTGATCATTTTGTTGAAACCAAAGAAAGACATACAGAGAAGGTTTGATCAAAGTTTGTATTACTTAAATCTTAAAAAGGTATTTTTATATAATTATAACCTTTAATACAAATTAAAATTTAAATATTTGACCTTTATTGGTTGCCATCATGTCCTCTATCTTTTAGGATATCGACTCGCTGCTCCATCGGCCTATATACATCTGTCTCAATTATTCAAACCTCACCTTACGGTAATTTACCCTCAGTCTACTCTTCTTATTTGATTGGAATCGTAATTTGATTTTTGAGTGGTATATCATAGAACTTTAGGGTGCATTAATGTTGATGAATGTAACGTACTATTGTTTGTTGCTTATATTGATTGTCTCTTTTTGTTGGGCTAATTACTTTGAGGGTTATGTAATTTCTGGTTTTGGGTTTACATGTTCAAATAAATGTTAAATATTCCATAAACATGTAAAAAGTTTTGTTGCATCAGTTTGGTGCTTAACCTTCAATGATGACTTCATGGAATCCATTGCCAAGCTGGAAAGGGATATAAGGTACATTAGCGGACTACTTGATTTCATTAGAATATAGGGTAATGCAACCCTTCATTGCATCTTGGATTAGGGCTGTACACGAGCTGAGTCGAGCCGAGCCAGGCCCAGCTCGAGCTCGTGCTCGAACTTAAACCGAGCCAGCTCGGCTCGGCTTGTTTTTCTGGTCGAGCTGAAAAGTCGAGCTCGAGCTCGGCTCGTAAATGTTCGAGCCGAGCTCGAACTGGCTCGAGCCAGCTCGTTATATTTTTTTTATTATTTTTTTATTTTTTTTACAAATATTTATTAAATAAAAAACAATAAAATTACACATAATCATGTATATTTTTTATTTCTTTTTCTAAGTTATGGTTTATTTATTATGAAAAGATGAGGTAGATAGGTAGTATGAGCGGGATTTTCAAATTTTGAATTTTAGAATTAAGTTTGGAGCCAAAATATATTAGTTTCATCTATATATTAATTACACATACACAAGCCTGAGTCGAGCCATATGTCGAGCCATCGAGTCGAGCCACGAGTCGAGCCATCAAGCCGAGCCACGAGCTGAACACCCCTGGCTCGAGCTCGGCTCGATTACAAAACGAGCCAGCTCAGCTCGGCTCGAAAACAAAACGAGCCTCTTCGAGCCGAGCTTTTTTCAAGCTTTTTTCGAGCGAGCCTCGAGCCGCGAGCTTTTTGTACACCCCTATCTTGGATAAATGTCAAGGTAGTTATTATTTATCCCGCCACTGCTTCTATTCTCATCATTTATATCTTTATTTACCATCAGATTGTACTATGATGTCTCTAAAATAAAGTAGCAAATGAAACAAGACATTTACTATTAAATGCGTTAAAATGGGTGGCCAACCCTGTTAAGAAACGGGTCAAAAAGTTTTTTTTGTTATGGGTCGAAATGGGACGGGTTAGCTTTATTTTTTTAGTATTACCTTCTATGCTTTACAATAAATATATTATTAGAACAAAATTTTACGAGCTTTCGTGCATCAAATGTGCACTTTTGGTGTCATCTAATCCATTTGACATATTTGATATGTTCCTTTTCACCCATTGATCGATGAAACTTTACGCGATTTGACCTGTCCATAATTACATGGGAACAAAGTTGTCACCTATAAGACCCTCCGTAGTGGAGGGCGTTACCTTCAAAAAAAAAAATAGCGCCCCCCCCCCCCCCCCTCCCCCCAACACCGCTACAGAGGGCTCTATTTCACAAAATCAGCTTTTGGCGCTATACTTATAACGCCGGTTGTGTTTTCTTCCCTCCAATCACCATTTGCCATCTCACTCTCTCTCTCTCTATTTTATTATTTTTTTAATTAAAAAGATATAATAAAATATTAATAGGGGCTTTATATATAAAGCCCCTACCACGACACCCCTTTTTCAGTTTCTCTCTCCATGCTGACTCAGCTGCCACGTGGACCAATCAGAAAGGGGAGCTTTATATATAAAGCCCCCACTACGCATGGTCTAATACTCAACAATGGTTTTGTTTTTTTTTTTAGCTTTGTTATACATAAATGGTGTTGTTCTTTTGTAGGTTTGGTGCAAAGCTACTCTTTGTTGACAAAAGTATGGTTAGAAAGGTGAGTTTTCAGATATTTTTTACCTAGAGATAGGCACCGATGTATTTAATAGACTGGTATTTTTATTATTGTGCTAGAGATGCATTAGTGCTCATGAAATCACATTAGTATGTAGTATCATTTAAGAATAAATATGTTTGCTTTTTGTATACTTCATGCACCGTAACGAACATCCACAAACACTATAAACACATAAACCACAAACTCCAACAAACTAAGAAGCAACAAAATAAATGCACCAACGGTAACGTGCGGGCATTTCCACTAGTCATTAACTTAAGAGGGATGCAATGACTTCTTGGTGATGATATCGGTCACGAGGGATGCTACTATGGTTCCCACTATCATCATTTTGGCAGCAAAGAGAAACACAATGGAGATCCTTTTCGACCAAGTTATGGCAACCGGAAAACTGCGACCTATCTCGCACTGGATGACCACGCCACCAAAAAATGAACCCACCAAGAAGGAAGCGAATGCCGCCATCAGCAAAATTCTGAAGGTCACAAACATGAAGAACCTTTCAAGCACCGCCGCGGCAAAAAAAAGTTTTGACACAAACACTTTACCTCAGCTCAAAACCTATTAAAATTCCAAAATTATCAAAGTTACTAATTAGTTAACACATTTGTTTCTTCCTTCACGGCCTTTGACTACTTTGGAGTCCAAAACACTGTTGAGTTTTTTAAATATTTTTTAACATTTAACATTATTTTTTTTCTTTTAAATAACCAAAAAAAAGATAAAATTTAAGTAACTTCACTTCAAAAAAATAAGCGTTACAAAAGTTCAGGTATAGAAATACAAATTTGTTACAGAAAATAAAGAGTAAACTTTAAGTAAATTGCATAGGTAAAATGAAAAGCAACTTAAAAAAATAAACAACCGGTGGCACGTTAGCAAAAGCACCTGGTGTACATTAGCACTATACCCACACTGTCGAAACCTCTCTTCTTTTATATATAGTACTAGATTATATCCCGGAAGCTTTTCGGGATAGACAAATCGAACATAAAAATATCAAATGTTTAGTAAATAAAAGCTTAAGTAGAGGAATATTATTCGATATATCTAAAACTACGTAATAAATAGAAAAACAATATTTTTTTATTAAAATACTTAAAAACCTGATTAGACCAAGTTGTTGAAAAGGAGAAAGGTAAAGTTTTTAATTAAGCACATATGGTGTGTATTTCAGGTTGATGAAAAAATACTACTCTTGATCATTTTCAACAGCTAATTTTTCTTCCCTCTTCTTCTTTGTATTTGTCTGTCGATCGGTCTGAAAAATACTCTTGTGCATCATAGTATTCTTCTTCGCCTTCAGCAATAATCAACAACAATAGGTGATCACTAGCCCTTGCAAAAAAAAAAAAAAAAGATGTCATTGTGTAAATTAGCATGTTTACATGGTATATGTAATGTATAGCTATAGCTTGATTAATAATAATAAACTTGAAAATGAAGTTTAAAACTTTAAATGGTTGGTTTACCGTAAGTTGTTGCCCCTGTATGATGAGGAGTTTCGTCGACGGAGCGATGGAACTGAATTCATATTGTCGTGATGAGGAAGGAACATTACTTCTCCTTATATATATATATATACACACACACACACATGCAGACATATAATAATAATAATAATTAAGTTGGCATGTACACCTAAGTGGCTAAATATGTAAACGCGCAGCGGCCCTGTTGTCTAATGGTCAAGCTATAATTCCAATAAATGCAAAATAATAACTTTCCAACAAAGTTTATGAATAAAAAAAATACCATCTTTATCGTATTGTATTCCATCAATTTATTTCTAAAGTGACCAAATTATATAACCAAGTACGTTAGAACACCTAGAGGTATATTAAGGTAAAATAATTAAGTTGGCATGTACACCTAAGTGGCTAAATGTGTAAACGCGCACCGGCTTTAATTCCAATAAATACAAAATAATAGTTTTCCAACAATGTTTATGAATAAAAAAATAGCATCTTTATGGTATTGTATTCCATCAATTTATTTCTAAAGTTACCAGATTATATAACTAAGTATATTAGAAAATGAAACGGCTTAATCCCATCCTCAAATTCAATTAGTTTAATTTCGAATTAGATGATAGTTATTATCAAGTATGATATATTCTCAAATTTTATAACGGCTACTCCATTCTATGTGGCCACGACTCTGATGTGGCAACATTAACAGCTTGGTTTTTTTTCCCAACCCTAGCTCTGAGCCTAACTGTTACACCCTCAAATTTTCACTGTGGGGTTTATTCCGCGAGGCGCGTGACATAACAGGATCCCATAGCCATAAGTCATAAGAACGACTCTAAATGCCTAAACCATTTAGTTCGTTTTCAAAAATCAAGTTTAGCATTTACCAAAAAGTTTAGTTAAGTTGCGAAAGCGTAAACCAAACATAGATATTTTAAAACCTTGCGCAAAACAACGCGCCCAAGATAAAACCATATGAAAGGAAACGTAAAAGCATAAAATGAAGTTTAGATGTATGCCTAGACCCAAATGTAGTGAAGTGTGAAGTGCTTTCTAATCGTGGCACCGGAAGCTAACTACTTGCAAAAGCATGTATCGTGTGTCAACATAAAGTTGGTGAGTTCACAGAGTAGAGTAAATAAGTAAGTAAATGAGTAGGTTCCAAAAACCGTGTAACCACTAGTTCATCGCATGCCAAGGGTAGCTAACCCATTCATGATAACTAAACACTGATATACCGAACTGTTAATGTACGTGTTGTCACAAATGTGAGCAGATTGCCTTGCATCATTGCCTATCAACAATGATAATGTGTTAAGTCACAGTTCACTCCCGCACTCCCTTGAGCCGGTGTGAGGTTTGTCAAACCTAATAGCGCTATCAACTAGTAACCCGCTTGCCATAACTAGGCAACTCATTCGGTATGTAAAGGACTTACAGTGATAGTGTTGGTTTAGTTCATAAATGACAAAGTTTGCCAACTAGCAAATACCCGACCCACACAAGGAGTCAAATTGGGGTCTAGGCATATAATCTGGTAATGATTGATGATGTTTAACATGTATCTTGCAAGGTTTTGATCAGGTTATGTCTTATTGATATTGTATAACGATTTTTGGGTGTTATTAATCATTTATATGCGTAGATGTTTGATTATAACTAGGGTTTATGCATGTTTAAAATCTGGACAGATGTATTAGGTCAATTTGCAGAGTCTGTTAAGTGGCATTAAAGTGTTTGTGTTGATGATTTCTTTGCGTGAACATGTTTTACAAGGTCTTAGCTTTTCATAATAGGAAAAATCATCTGATTTGGACGTCGTTTGATATGTTTTTTGAATTTTCTTTGATTAAAGGTCAAATCAGATTTTCGAATTAATATTTTAGGTCAACTTTAAACGACCATAATTTGAGTTCTACAAAGATTTAGGTTATGAAATTTGCACAGTAGGTCTAAATTGGAGAAACTTGGCTTTTACAGGTGGATTTATCCTGTTTGGATGAATACACAATTGTTGAGAATTTTTCTACTAAACTGGTCTGTTTAGAATGTTTTCTGGACCTAGCTGTATTGTATGATTTTTCATGATTTTTGTGTATGGTGTTATCACGAAACAAAAAATATGGACATGACCGATTGACTTCCTAAAATATTTAGTAAGATTTTGGGAGTCTAACTCAGTGAATAAGTATTTTTAATAAAATTGTTTTCACAGCGCATAATCTGTCCTAAAAACGCAGATTATGTTATGTACGCTTATGTGCCTAATTGGAGTCTTGTATGACTTGGTATTGACGTGTAATTGTATGAACACTTGTATGAGACGTAATTGAAGTGTATGACTGATGTTAATCATAACGATCACTAAAAGGTTCGTAGGGTTTACTTGTGCATATAGAAGCACTAGGTGTCACTGATCGATGTCGTTTGGTCGGTCAAAAATAATGAAAATAGTAGTATATGGAAGTTGAGTCGTCTCCACAGGGAATTGGTGGAAAGAGTAGTTTTGTAACTTTAATTAACTATTAAACTAAAACCTAATTAATTTGTTTTTGCTTTGAAATTTAAAAAATGAATTTGAAAAGTTGTAAACAGTAATGAGAAAGAAGTAACCCCCTCCGAGCTTCTGGTTCTATTATTCACCCAAACCTGGTTAAATGATAGGATACCATATAGACATGGTTTTGTTGAACGATTCAAATCAAGTGATAACCAAACACAAGTTTTTAATAATAACATGTACAATTCAATTACCAACCCACAAGTACCAATTACCCTCCCAATTATCAAACTGCTCACGATGCAAGAAAACCTAATGCGAATGATAAAAAGATAAGCAATTGCAACACAAATGAATTATTTAAATGATTTAAACCACAAATATTCTTCAAACAAGTGAAAAACAATCCCAAGTACCAAATCAAACAAGTTAAAGGGTTTCACAAACGAACCATACACCCGGAGGTGGTCACAAAGGATTTAAATGCGCATCTCGTTCATCACTGCTTCTTCCTCTATTTTTTTCGTGTTCTGTGCGATCGAGCTCCTATTGTGCGCCCCTAGGCAGCCAAAAAGCTACTGCCGTCCAATTCTCCTCTTTTATTTGTTCTCCTCGATGACCATATTAATTACTTGGGCCTTGCTTTTGTTTTTTTTCTCGTAATGACCAGCCCACTGGACTGGGATCCATAGAAATTCATCCCAAAACTCATTCATAACTATAGTCAATGACATATGACTAATTAATCACAAAGATATAATTCCACACTTCAATGTATACTACAACAATAAAATGATATTGAGTAATCATTAGCATACATTTATAACATAAATAACATAATAATTAACTAGTTGATTACACGGAGCGCGCGTTGCGCGCATTGTGGTTCGGGTTTTACGAAAACGCTAAACAGCTACTATCAACCAAAGGCCCAGACACGGTCCATTACAGCTGGTTTAACAAAAACCAAGCGTAGCGGCCTGCAACTTTTTCACGCCCTTCTCCACTTAGCAGCTCTCAAAACGCCACGCTCTAGGGTGGAAAACATCAGCGGGGAGGCATTCGTTAGATATAAAGTTTGATAAACGGGAAAGATCGAGCACAAAACGTGCACATCATCTAACTTGTTCACAAGTGATTACTCTCAGAATTGTAACAACATTGTGGATGAAAATATTATTTTCGGTATATTGTTTATCATGCAAAAACAATGTTTCATATTCAGTTTTATTAAATGTATCACAGCCACCAATATATTAGCACAAATGTTAATTGTGAGAGTTCTTTAGCCTATACAAATCAACTTGAGTCAGGAGACTTTAACATATTTCAATTTGTCCAAGAATCCCAAAGGCTCACCATCCCTTCTTTTAGTCTAGGGAAAAACCCTAAAATCAAAACCAAAACAAAAACAAAACCAAACAAAAACACCCGCTATACAGCTCTTTCTTTAACATACACACCACCAAAACCCTAAAACTTTCAGCCACTTTCAGACTTTGAATGAAGCATGATATTAAGGATATCCATTGGTGGTTTTGGAGCTGTGGTAAGTTGCAGCGGAGTTTCGCCGGAGTGGATGTTTGAGAATAATGGTCGGAGGTTCGACGGTTTTGGAGCTGTGGTAAGGAGTGGGTGTTTGAGATTGATGGTCGAAATGTCGATGGAAACTAATAATCTGAAAGAGAAGAACAACGATTTTGAAAAATGTTAAAGACAACATGCACCTGTGGTTTTCAAAGAAATGGTCGAACGATTGGATCAATATGCATGAAGGAAAAACTTTTGGAAAACAAAGGTTCAATGCACAAAGCAAACAGTTATCCCACTAAAAACCCAAAAAACGGTGCAAAAGAAATAGTAAAAAACTTAGGGAGGAATCGAACCCGGCCACCTTCTATAACACAACCACAAGCTAACCAAGTGGGCTGTAGACATTTTTATTCTCATATTCACACCTAATAACATAAATAAAATAAACACAACTAAAAAAAGAATAAAAAAACAGCATTATTCATCCTCATCCTTATATCATTATATAGATAATATATAATAGACTGGACCCAATATGCACTAATTAAATACTAAAATATATACAAAACCAACACTTTAACAAGGTATTTTCACCAATATATCACACCCTCACACTTAACTTTTTTCGTCTCGAAAAAATTATATTCACTCTGCTCAACACATTATCACAGAGTAGCACCCCAGTCGCCCCATCATACCTTAGCTAAGGTCCAAAGTTATATCTCATTTACATATCAACATTAGATGTGTTAATTCAGTAAGTCAATTTGATTTCCATTTAAAACCAGAATTTACTTGACTAAACCTAACATGCTTCCGTTTTTTATTTTCATGCAACACACCCCTCACAATTTTTCATTCCACTCGGTTTAATATCTGGACTAGCATGTAATGCGCTAGTATTATTCACTCAAAACCAAACATGTATCTTTGTTATCATAGGCTTGTATAACAATCACACCTCAACTGTAGACAATGCACGCATCTAAAGGACTTACGGGTTTTGGGCTTAGAGTACAGGTAGGATAAATTTGGCTAGAAGTGGCTAAAATAAAATGGTAAGATAAACATGATTGACAATCCTTATTCACAATACACAAAAAAGAAATCCTAAATCGCCTTTGTCATGTACGTGCATATGTAGTCTACAACCTCAGCATGCATCAAATCACACAAGTTCTGCAACAGAGAAACATTTGGCCTACTCTCAACAAACGAAAATGTATATAAATCAATAGATCAACTAGTAGGCTCAAGATCTCTGTAGGATCGGTTTGGAGCTTGAATCTGATTAAGTTGAAGATATAAAGATGAACACACACAAAATATTCAATAAAAACCCACTAGATGATTTGCATAAGATGAATACAATAAAACCCCCAAAATCTCTAGCATGTGTGTTGCCTCAAAACCCTAATCTAGCATTCTATTTATAGCCCAACCATAATTAGGCTAATTACACTTAGGTCCCTAGGGTTAATAAATTACTAAAACACCCACTAAACAAGAAAACTATTTTTCTAAAGTAATAAATATATTTTATCTAAACAAAATATATTTATTATCCATAGCGCCTTTCTTGATCATAACTTGAGCTTCACTCATCGATCTATTATCTGGATTTCTCGAGTCGCCTTACGTGTTGACCACGACTCGTTCGACTTTGACTTTTGTTGACCAAACTTTGACTTGTTGACTTTAACTTGTTGATAACATTAGACTACCAAATTAAGACCCAACAATCTCCCCCTTAGTCTAATGTTATCAATCTCTTGTATCATCGTCAATCTCTACATACTGTGATCTTCAATTTAGGAAGCTTCAGTCTCAATTCCAGTAACCAACAATACTCCCTCTAGACTGATGCTTTCCAAATTTTCTTTGCTGAAGGTGTTCTTGTCATTTTGCTCTTTGAGAACTCATATCTCACAATCTCCCCCTTTTTGCATGCATCATCTTTGAAAATCAAGAACAAACTTTTTCAACTCTCGGTAGCTTGAGTGGTTTAAAAGACGTAGGAGGAGGATTCCTATCTTGGTGTCTTCTGCAAACTTGAGGAAACAGGTGCTTTGGTTTGGTATCTTGCTCAACTGATGATCGGCCATCATTGCAGCAAGTAGTCCAAGAAACCTATCCACAATCACAAACACAACTCCGAATTTTCTTTAGAAAAAAATCAACATACAGACAAAACCGTACACAACTGTGGTGTGCAATCAGGTAAGTATCTCAAACGGCTTGAGACACAAATGATGTGACATGGAAGACTTAAAAACAACTGTACACAAATAAATATTTTTTTTGTTTAGGATTTTTTGTTTTGTTTTTTTTTAAATCCTTTTTTTTTAACAACCATTAACCTTCGAGATATAGAAGGGATCAGATATGGGATCACACTAACTTGAAAAGCCTAGCCACGCTTCAACTTTCTTGAGGATAGCTACAACCCAAGAACGATTGTCGGTATGTTTGTCCTCTTAAGTCCATGCCTCTCGTCTTTCAACATACGTTTGGTGATGAGATTATCATGTTTTTGGTAATATTGATGAAAATTTTGTGGACCCCACTTGTGCTAGGTATAAGTCTACCAATCCTCAAGGTTTATCGAGATATAATGATGAGAGCTTCAGGTCTATGTTTCCATAAGCAGAGAAGATGATCATTATTTCAATCAGATGATGAGAGCTTCAGGTCTATGTTTCCATAAGCAGAGAAGTTGATCATCTAATCATTGAGCTATTAATATATATTTGCACGTCACTAACATTGCGTGTCTTTTGGTGCTCACTTAATTTGTTGGCCCCGCATTGGTAGCCTGCACTCTTAGGTGTCTTTTGAATATATATGCACAAAATTTTCTGTGTCTTTTAATCTCTCAACCTATGTATGACCGGACTCAGCTTGTGCAGACCTAAAACACAGTGGGAATCCAGTTTTTCGTGTAGATTTATTATTATTCACCTTATAGCAGTTTACTCAACTTGAAGGCTGAACCTACCTACACATCATTAACTTGTAGTTGTAACGTCCTTCAGATCCTATTCATGTGCAGACATAGACAAGTTAGTTCCTATCATTTCCCATATAAGATCAGGATTATTTGCATTAATCACATCTCATGGCCGAGACTATATTTTCATACTCCCCCTAAACTTTAATTTTTGTACAACCCCCTTTTTTTGTAATTAATTTTTTTTTTTGTTTTTCTTAAAAATAATATTTACGAAAAATAAAGTCTTCCACATCAGACACACATAAACATATATCAGCAAGAAAATGAGTGTGTGACAACGGTGTCAATTGTGCAATCAGGTTAGATACCATAACCAAACCTGTGAGATTTCCGCTCCAACCCTATTCTTGGAACAACCACTATTACTAACCGTGTTACTAACAGTCCTCCATGGCAGTTCCTGCACTCATGAGTAAATTAATTAGAGAGTGGAACCTAGGCCATCGTGGTCCTGGTTTGTCCTTTTACATCAATGTAAGTAACTTCTTGAAACACCATACCTTTAACCTCATTAGTTTCTTTTTCAACTTTTGTTTTGATTTGCCAAACCTGTTTTGGTTCAAAAAATTTGTTTGTGAAAGAATTAATTTTTGAAACAATTTTTTGTTTAAAACCTGGAGGACTAGATTGTGGTTTTGATGCTTTGGTCCTTTTAATCTTTGAATCATGTGAAACCGGCTTCACATGTGGAGATCTTGATGGAATATGTGTCATCCTAACATTCAAAGATGTGTGCATTTTATCCTTTGATCCAAAGAAGCAATCCGCATTGCCTTTACCGCTTGGATTTTGTCGTTCTGGACATTGCTTGAGCACATGACCTTCTTTACCACACCTAAAGCAAGCCTTGAATGGCTTTTGATGCTTTGTTGTCCCGTGTGAAGCAACTGGGGATGTAGATTGTTTTGAGCTTGATTCAGCTTGTTGAGAAGCTTTGGGTTTTACAACACCTTTTGACTCTCTAATCTTTGACCCCGTGTGATTTCCATTGATCACTGATTCATCATCTGAAGTTGAGCAATCTTCTATAAACAGATCTTCTTCCAGTGAATCTTGATGGACTTGATTTGTAGTGTCAACTTTATCATCAAGTTCTGACACTGAAGTTTCTGAGTCATTTGAGCTTTCCCATTCTCTGGATGAACAAAACTCCGAATCACTTTGTGAATCATCTTTGCATGATGTTGACGGAGTAAACTCTGGAATTTCTTCAGTTAAGAACTTTCCAAACCTGTTATTCTCAAGAGCGGGCACAAAAACAGGTGGAGCACAAACAGTTTTATCATCACAAAATGCAGATTTTAAATCAGCACATTCATGCACAGTATCATCATGACAAACATCAGAACGTGAGATAGGTTTCTGCCTATCACAAACATTTACCATACCATTCGAATCAACATTATCATCCAAATTGAAAACAGTTTTAGTCTTTTCATTATTCCAAATAAACCAATTAACTGTTGAGTAACTGGCTCCTGGGTGACCCAACCCCAAAGTCTTTCCACCACAACTGTCATCATCTTCAACCTCTGCCTTTTGTGTCACTTCTGCATTGCTTTTATTCATATTAGTACTAGACTCAGGTTTGACACATTCCTTTTCACACAGATCATTTTTAGGATGAGGTTTTGGAATTGGTATATATTCGCTTTTGCTCAGGGGTAAAAATAAAGATCTTTCGATCCCATTGTTATCCTTATATGCAATTCCATCTTTAACAAAAGATTGCCTTGAACACGCCACTAGATCAGCTTGAGCCTTCTTGCTTACATTCCATTTGTCCACAATAATTTGAAGATGATTTGTTTCGTTTCTTGATTTTTTTAACTTTTCTGTTAAATCATTTATTAAAAAATCTTTTCTAAGGACAAATTCTTTAAGAGTTTGCATTTCAGCGAGAGTTGCATTTAACTTTCGTTGATATTCCAACTCATTTTCTTTCATTTCATTGTTGATTTTTTGAATATCATCTCTTTCTCTTAAAACTTTTCGATTGTGGGACAAACAGTAAGCAACTGCTGTGACACACTTTGGTGTGCACAGTTTTGTTTTAATTTCAAGAGGAATGCTTTTTACCAGATCCTTCTCCGCATGATCTTTGTTTGATTCCTCATTCACAGCTTTACATTTCATGTTGCCTTTTTCAGTCTTTTCAGCAATCAATGTTTCTTCCACAGCTTCCTTCTTACCTTTTTCATCCACATCTTGCTCTTGGCTCACCATACCCTTGGTACAAATCTTTCCCATAAGATCTTTGTTGTTGTCGACTTTTGCAGTTGCAACTTCTTCACCCCAGTCACATTCGTCCTCAGTCAATGCCTTTGGTGCTTGCATTTTAGCAGCCTCATTTTCGTCGGTTACTGCCACTAATCCTTTTGTAGGCTTGATCTCATTTCCAGAATTTGCTGAGAGATTATGAAGAGTCCCAACTGAAATAGAGGATGGATTGGAGCTTTTCATGCTTATAGGAGCAGTGAAAGCCATGTTTCTAGATATTGATGTTGGTGGACTTGATATTGGTTCATAACCGACTTGATTCATCTCTCCCTTTGTGACATCATTTTCAAATGACTTTAAGGAATTTATCACATCTGACAAAGTCATTGGACAAATCATTAAGTCCTCTTTGACCGTCATGAATTTCAAGCTCCATTCCTTTGGGAGTGAATTGAACAACTTCTTGATTGAATTGCGGTTGTTAACAGGCATCCCGACTTTCTTCATCTTTGTGAGCATATTCATGAAACGATCGATGTGACTGCTTAAACTTTCACCACGAATGCTTCCAAACATGTCATAATCCTTTTGAACCATGTCTTGCTTCTTCTGAATCATTTCCTGATTTCCTTCATAGTAGTCACACAAGGCATACCACAAAGACTGAGCAGTGGTATACTCTTCGAACATGTTAAAAACATCATTCGACAGAGCCTTGGTAAGAGCATCGTAGGCTTTGTGATCACGTTGAATCAACTGCTTGTCAAGGTCTGTATAAGTAGTTGGATCAGTGTTGAACACCTCTCCTGCCTCTGTGGTCCTCATTGGGAGGTGTGGTCCGAGTTGAACTGAGGTCCATTGGGTGAAATCATTCACATAATAGAAGGCTTTCATACGGTTCTTCCAGGTTCCATAATCTTGTGCACCCATTAACTTAGGGATTCGAGTTATGGTTCCAGTTTCCAGTTCAGCTTGGGTTATAGGATTCATGGTTAAGTTGTTATTGTTACCAGCCATTGATTAAAGTTGATTTTGACATTGATTTTCTGATTTTAGAGTTTTAAAGTCCAATAATAAGTCCAAGTCCTTAGTGCGCAGTCCTTAAGTGCGCAGATTTAAGTATGCAGATTTTAAGTATGCAGAATTTAAGTATGCAGATTTAAGTATGCAGAATTTAAGTATGCAGAATTTAAGTATGCAGATTTTAAGTATGCAGAATTTAAGTATGCAGAATTTAAGTATGCAGATTTTAAGTATGCAGAATTTAAGTATGCAGAATTTAAGTATGCAGATTTAACGGTTTGTTGATCTGATGGCACAAGAAACTTCGGGCAGAATAACGACTAGAACACACGAATAAGTACACTGTGATAAAGCCACAGAAGGCTAAATCACTGTCTCCCAAAGTTTCCTTTGGTAAGTGCTCAAATAAGTATGCAACTTATGAGTTAAGTGCACACATCAAGAAATAAGTATGCAGCTTATGAGTTAAGTGCACACAACAAGAAATAAGTATGCAACATATGAGTTAAGTGCACACAGCAAGACTTGAGTTAAGTACACAGAACAAGAAATAAGTATGCAGCTTATGAGTTAAGTGCACAAAGCAAGAAATAAGTATGCAAATTATGAGTTAAGTGCTCGCAACAAGAAATAAGTATGCAGCTTATGAGTTAAGTGCACACAACAAGAAATAAGTATGCAGCTTATGAAATAAGTGCGCAGTTTGATGAAATAAGTGCACAGTTTGATGAAATAAGTGCGCAGATTGATGAAATAAGTGCTCAGATTGATGAAATAAGTGCGCAGTTTGATGAAAAACCCAAAACTTTAAACAATCTATAAAATCTTCAACATAAATCAGATTAAACGACGAATTTGTAGATGGTTAAATCCCAAATTCGAGTACCAAGCTCTGATACCAAATTGTAGGATCGATTTGGAGCTTGAATCTGATTAAGTTGAAGATATAAAGATGAACACACACAAAATATTCAATAAAAACCCACTAGATGATTTGCATAAGATGAATACAATAAAACCCCCAAAATCTCTAGCATGTGTGTTGCCTCAAAACCCTAATCTAGCATTCTATTTATAGCCCAACCATAATTAGGCTAATTACACTTAGGTCCCTAGGGTTAATAAATTACTAAAACACCCACTAAACAAGAAAACTATTTTTCTAAAGTAATAAATATATTTTATCTAAACAAAATATATTTATTATCCATAGCGCCTTTCTTGATCATAACTTGAGCTTCACTCATCGATCTATTATCTGGATTTCTCGAGTCGCCTTACGTGTTGACCACGACTCGTTCGACTTTGACTTTTGTTGACCAAACTTTGACTTGTTGACTTTAACTTGTTGATAACATTAGACTACCAAATTAAGACCCAACAATCTCACAAAAGTGGGGAAATGGGTTACCGATGTGTGTATGCATTCATTACCAATAACTTGTAAAACCTAGTCAGGCAATTCTAAACTTTTTTCCTTAAAAATATTTGCTGAAAACGGTTCACATTACTTTTCCACAAATTAGACCATGACTAAGGATCTACTGCCAAAAAAATCAAGAAACAACTGGTATGTACTGAAAGAGCTGCTTTATGTCTGATTAGAATGTTTTTTAGGAACAGTTTTCAAGACATTTTCAAATTTTAATTCTCAATTTTTTTAAAGACTCAAAAATAAATAAAAATGAAATTGCCCCACCCCCACACTTGAACGACACATTGTCCTCAATGTAAGATAGGGAATAAAATAAAATACAACAGTAAAAGGAACATACTCCCCTGGATAAGCAATACGCGTATGAGTCCGTTCAATTCTTTCCAATGTCGGCCGTATAGCATTTCACTCATAGCCGATAACACACCTGAAACAAAGAAACAAGGAAAAAAACAAAACAAACAAATCGGGATACCTGCAAACATTAGTGATTTCCAGATTGTCACCGCCCCAATGGAGATTGAGTACGGGTAGGGCAGTCTGTTCTTGCAATTCAAATCATATCAATCAATCCCATGACTCCAACAAAAATAAAATGACTTTAACACACTCGAAAATAAAATAAAAATAAAAGAAAACAAAATAAACAAATAAATATACAAAATACACAATACTCATACCTGATGGTCTATTCATGGTGGTCTCAAAGAACATTTACACACCGAGTTTCCAATGTATGCTCGGTAGTTGACAATCCAAGTGGTTGTTTTATCCTTCTAATTCAGCTTGTCTGTCAAATCACCATGTGACAATCGAGATCCACATTTACCTACCGAATTCCCAATGTATGTTCGGTAGTTCACATGTCGAGACTTCACATTCCTTCTTAGCCTAGATACGTTTGTAGGATCACTAACGGGCCTCTTCACAATAATTTGACCAAGGTCTAAATAGTCAATCTCGGTGATATATCAGTGCTATCTCGGTTATCGGCCATAAGAAGTCATCTCGGTCTAAAATATCGTTCTTAATATCGCTTCCGATAATATCGGCCGATATCACCAATATCTCGGTTGATACACTAACAAAATATCGGATATCTCGGTCAATATATCCGATAATATATCATTTTGTTATTTTTTTGGGCAATTTTGTTAGATGAAACAACCAACCCAAGAAAAACCATAATGCCCTATCAATACAACATAGCAGAAGAAAGGATACATTCAGACAACAAGCAATGGATAGACTAGAATAACAAGCAGATGAGAGTAGCTGGGAGCAAGTACTGAAGAAACACCAATATAACAGTTTACTAAGATGATAGCACAAGTAAGGACATTATTCTCATTAATGATTCAACGACTATTACAAGACTATGATAGCTACTGTTACAGCGCTTCGACTATAATCTAATTCTCGTAACTATGATTCTCCCTCTCCCTGATTGTTCCTCCTTTTTCTTCGTCTGACCTCATAGGGTATTTATAGGCCACCTGAGGTCTTCTGTGATTGGACGAGGGGAGAATGACAGCTGGCTGTACGATTAGGCCGTTGTCATTCGTTGCGCTGTTCCTTCGCTATTGGTCCACGTGTCTTTGTCTGTCCTTTCTTGTACTATTCTGTACCTCGTACCTGCAGGCGATCGTGGAGCAGGGAATGGACGTCTCTTATTGGCTGGACGTCCCTTTCTTGTCGGTTATTAGCTGTCACACTACGAGGTACCCCGCGCCGCTTTCTAGAAGCCCACGTAGGCTTGCTGTGTTGGCATGTGTGGAGATGTGGGCCCGTGCGCTTGCGCGGTTCCCTATCTCTTCAAGTCCCCCCAGTGTAGTGTGCTGTATGCGTTGCATGCAGGGCGCTGCACTAAAAGGAAAGAAAAGAAAAAGGAAATTGTTGTGTTTTTTGTTGAGTTGTTTATTTTGTCTAAATGCGACTGCGCGTTGTGCAGCGACATTCCAAGTGGGTTTCCTGCGCACGTCAGTAATTAATGCACACATCAAATGTGTCAGGGCGCGGGGCGGATGGGACAGGTTGGTAGCCGAAAAGTCTCTGACAGTTGTACTGCTGCAGGGACAGGTGGGCCCAACCTGTCGCTTCGCATGCTCCCTGTCTTTCTCTCTCCTGACGTGTCACGTTCTCATTGGTCGGTCGTGCCACACGACTGTAACCGTCTGTGTGGCACGTGACCTGCATATAAAAGGTCGTTCCTTCTTCTATTTTCACACTTACATATTTCGATCTTTAGCAAAAGAAAATTCTCTCTGTATTCTTCAAGAGTTGAGTTCCCGTTTTCGAAAAACTTTTACCTTTTTATAATGGAGAACGTTATTCAGATTACCAAGAAGAAACGTGGTGGCTCGAAAAGGGGAGACGATGGTTCTAAAAAGGGGCCACCACACGCCGGCGAAGTTACGGCAATGTGGGCAAAGGGAGAGTTCCGTAAATTCAGGAAGGAACATGGGTTTCCTTCTAGCTACGGTGTTGAGGCTCCTGCCCCAGATAAAACCATCTTGGAGCCTCCAGTTGGCAAGATTGGGTTGTACGCTGCGTACTTCAAGGACTGTAATTTTAGGGTTCCGGTGACCCATTTTTTGAAGACGTTCGTTCAGACTGTAGGCGTACATGTTAACCAGATTCATCCTGGTTTGATGTCGTGGCTGATGTTCTTTGAGTTTTGCTGTCACTCTCAGAAGATCGAGCCGTTGGTTGACATGTTTTATGTCTTCTATTCTCTCTGCTTTGTAGAGAGTTGGCTGTCTTGCAGGCCACGCACAGGAGTGGCTCCCTGTGCTAAGGCAGGAGTGAAGAGCTTTCGTGAATGGAAGCCTAAGTTTTTCTGGATCAACGAGGGTGTTATCCCTGTTGTGATGGGTCGGTTGGACCCGGATGATGGTGCACCAAAGGCGGTGTTGATTGACTACAAGGACCAAGATTGGTTCCAAACTCTTACTGCGCACCCAGTGGATCTGTGCGAAATCCCTGAGACGGCACTGGTGATGGCAGGGATGAGCCTGAAATATGATATTCAGGGGCGTAATCCTCACCCAGTGGATCTGTACGTTTCACAGTGTGTTTGCTTTACGTTTGTATTGACTTGTTTTGTTCTTTTGCAGATGTGGAGAGTTTATATAGTTTGCTGTTGGGTGGTGATAATATGGGTTTCGCCTTCAAAGAGCTCGCGGAGGGTGAGCTGTATGTATTGGAGAAGGCGTGGGACACGCTTGTTCGTCCCCAATTGGAGGTTGTGGCGCAGGAGGGTGTCAGTGCGCCCCTACAGATAACTGAGACAGGTGAGCCTTTTTCTCTATTTGATAACCCCTCTCCGGTGAACATGTTCATGCGGACGGGTTATCCTTTTATTGTTATTTCAAGTGATGAGTCGTCTGACTCTGGCGCATCCTCTTCTCCGCATTTGTCGTCCGCAGGCGGAAGCGAGAGAGAGGTACTGTCAACCTTCGTTGTGGACGACAGCGGAGAGGAGACGGAGGCTGAAGAGTTTGTGCTCCGTCGAGTGAGGCAGCCAAGGACTGGGGTGGCGCAGGGTGGTAGTCGAGGTGAAGGTGTTGCCTTTATTTTAGACCATGAGGTCGTTAGCAGGTATCTTCAAAATTACAATCCTATTGAACGAAGCTACGTTGAACTTTCAGATGCGTTCACGGATGAGGGAACAGCTGCGTTGAAGGACATGGCGGAGGGGGTGGTTCTTCAGGCTCCGTTGACTGTAGAGACCGAAGTGGATCAGTCTGCGCCCCGACAGACTCCGCAGAAGAAGAAACGTTCAAGGCGAACCAAGTCTCGCCAGCCTTCTACTGAGGGGGCGCATGATACTGGCTCTCTATCCCCAGCTGAAAAAAGGCAAAAGTTGGGTGACTTGGTGCATAGCGCCGAGGACAGCTTATTAGGTATGTTCCTTAGTGTCATGGTGTGTGCACTATGCCTTCGTCCTTATTTCTCCCTTTTTGACTTATTGTTCGCTTTGTGTTGCTTGCAGCTGACTTAATGGGTGAAGGGGCGCCCAGTCATGTGACCGAGACTGCTGTGCATGAGGGTTTTATGGTGAACCCGACTGAGACTCAGGGGGTGCCCTCGCCAGGTAGGCGGGTTGCTACTCCTCCTGTTCAGCCTCTTTCGTCGAGGACTCCACCGTCGTCTCCCGCTTGTGATGTGGTTCAGCCTTCTCCTCTGCGTCAGACGGCGCAGCTGGATGACCCCCCTGTCCATACTGCTCCAGTGTTCACTGAGGCAGCTGTGGGTTTGGAGGGGGAGACCCAACGCGTGTCTCCGTCAGACATTAGCGAAGGCGATACAAAGGGCTTGCCAATTATGGACGACGACTCCAACGAGAAGCGTCCAGTCCCCGAGTTCGAGGCTGGCTTTTCGGGGGCTAGCCTTAAAAACGCGGATGTGAATCCTGATGAAATTTACGTCCCTTCCTGGCAATTGACTACCAGCGCTCGGTTTGTGGATGTGAATAGCTGTAGGGAGCTGCTGGGTAATCTTGTGCCTCCCGCTGAACGCGAGCACCAGGCCAGTCGTCCTCATCAGGATCTTCTTGAAGACAACATGATGAGCCTGGCAAATCTGATCTCTACTTCCGCTGAGATTGCCCGGCAGTGGGGTTTCCTGGCTCATGAGCGCCAGGAATATGATACTAAGTTCAGTGAGGTGTGCGCGGAGCGCGATAGGTTGGCGCAGGAGTTGAAGCGCGCTAAGTGGGATGCTGTTACTTATCGCGAGGAGCGGGACAAACTTGACAAGCACTTGTCTGAGCGAGAGCAGCAGTGGACAGCTGCCTGTGCCAAAACCAACCGGACTCTGGAGGTTGCAGCGCAGAAGCAGCAGGAAGCTGAGCGCTTATGGGGTGAGGCGTCGCGGAAGATCCTCGATCTTAATGAAAAGTTGGATCAGCGTCGTGATGCCTTGCTTGATGCTCGCGAGATGCTGAGGCAGAAGGATGCCAAGGTTGCAAAATTGGAGACCAAGGTGGCAGGCTTAGAGGAGGCCAACCTGAAACTTGAGCAGCAGAACGCTGACCTTGAGGGGGAAGCATTGGATGTTCGTGACGAGGCGCGCTTGGCGCATGAGGACCGGGAATGGCTTATGACCTGTTGTGTCCCAGAGGTTCGTCTTTTACTCTTACTCTTTATTTTCCTGTTGTTTTTCTTTTATATGATGCCTAACAGGCTCTTGTGTACATTTTATAGGTCGCTTATCACGTGAAGAACTGTGATGAGGCGCGCCAGGCGGTTGCCGCTGTGAACGCTGCTGCCAAGTTGGTGGGGCGCAAGGCTGGGTTCCTCGAGGGGTTCCAGCATGCGAAAGATGGGAAGGCCCTGGAGCAGTTCCCTTTATATAACAAGGACCTGGATGCTTTGTTTGAGAAGAAGACCGCAGAGTACGACCGCCTAAATGTTGAGTTGGTGGATTTCGTTGTGAGTCATCGAGACCAGCCAACATGTCATATCCTACGGTCGTCCTTTGAAAAGCAGGGTCTGACGCATACTAGGCGCAAATATGCCATGAAGAAGACTGATGCGGGTCCTCCGGTTGAAGGTGAAGCTCCTGGCCCTAGTGAGAAGTTGGATTTGTCTGATTCTGAGGAAGAGTTTAGTGATGCTTCCGAGGGTGCGGCGCCATAGATATATGTATTTTTCTTTTTTGGAACCCTGTAATGACTTAATGAACGATATGCTTGCGGGTTTGAATGTTAGTAAGAATTTTAATTTCGTGTACTGTTTTGTTGTGCGATTTGTACGTCTTATGTTTTTGATCGCTGTGTAGTGTTTAGGTGGCGCGCTATATCTTAGCCATATGGCGCACCTGTTTAGAAGACTGCAAGTTATTTTTGCCATCTTTTAATTTTAGACATTGCATCTTAGTCATGCAATATTTAAGTGGCGCGCGATATCTTAGCCATATGGCGTGCCTGTTTTAGGATTTGCGAGTTGTCTTGCAATTTTTAATTTGACGTTGTATCTTAGCCATACAAAGTTTGGGTGGCGCGCGATATCTTAGCCATATGGCGCGCTTGTTTTGGAGTTTGCAAGCTATCTTGCAATTTTTAATTTGACATTGTATCTTAGCCATACAATGTTTAGGTGGCGCGCGATATCTTAGCCATATGGCGCGCTTGTTTTGGAGTTTGCAAGTTATCTTGCAATTTTTAATTTGACATTGTATCTTAGCCATACAATGTTTAGGTGGCGCGCGATATCTTAGCCATATGGCGCGCTTGTTTTGGAGTTTGCAAGTTATCTTGCAATTTTTAATTTGACATTGTATCTTAGCCATACAATGTTTAGGTGGCGCGCGATATCTTAGCCATATGGCGCGCTTGTTTTGGAGTTTGCAAGTTATCTTGCGATTTTTAATTTGACATTGTATCTTAGCCATACAATGTTTAGGTGGCGCGCGATATCTTAGCCATATGGCGCGCCTGTTTTAGAATTTACACGTTGGTATATGTAACGATATGATGGGTAACAGAATAGAAGTTTGGGTTAGGGAAGGAAAAACGACCGTCATATTAAATGGCTAAACAGCCTTCATTACAATACGAGTGGTGACTACATATAACATTTTCTTAGTTGCGCTGCATTCCACGTGCGTGGGATCAGCTTGTCCTCTAGTGTTGATAGCTTATATGCTCCTTTCCCTAGCACTTCGGTGATGCGGTATGGACCCTCCCAAGTGGGAGTGAGCTTGCCTGCTGGAAGCACTCCGCTGGCTTCGTTGTTTCTTAGGACAAAGTCGCCGACTTTGAAGGTGTTCAGTCTGACCTTGGCGTTGTAGTACTTTTCCAACTGCTTTTTGTAGTTAGCTTCTTTTATCGCTGCCAAGTCTCGACGTTCTTCCAGCAAATCCAAGTTGGTGCGCAGCTCTTTTTCGTTGTCGGTGTGGCGTGCGGACAGGACTCTTGCAGAGGGGCACCCTATCTCGGCCGGGATGACTGCTTCGGAGCCATAGGTGAGGCTGAACGGGGTTTCGCCGGTGCTCGTTTTTGTTAGGGTTCGATTAGCCCATAGCACGCTCGGTAATTCCTCCGCCCAGGCTTTTCCTTTCGTCCCTAGGCGTGCTTTGATGCCTTCGACGATGCTCCTGTTGGCGCGCTCAACCTGGCCATTACCCTGTGGGTGAGCGACTGATGTAAAGATGGGCTTGATGTGCAGCTCTGTGTACCACTTTAGGAGTCCTCTATCCGCGAATTGTGTTCCATTGTCTGTGACAATCTCCATGGGTAGACCGAAACGGCAAATGAGGAACTCCCAAATGAATTTCTTTACTTGGCTTGCGTTGATCTCTGCTAACGGTTTGGCTTCTATCCATTTCGTGAAGTAATCAATTGCAACGATCAAGTACCGCCGCTTGCCTGTGGTCATGGGGAACGGCCCTACCAGGTCGATGGCCCATTTTTGAAATGGCCATGCGGATGTTACTGGTATCAAGTCGTTTTGGGGGCGCATGGTGTTCGGCGCGTGGCGTTGGCAAGAGTCGCATCGTCGTATGATTTCCAGCGCGTCCAGATGCATGCCAGGCCAGTAGTAGCCGGCGTTCATGATCTTTGCCACCACCATGCGCGGCCCCGCATGTATACCACATATCCCTTCGTGGATTTCCCTGACAAGGTAGTCTGCGTCTGTTCCATCGACACACTTCAGCAATGGCCCCAAGTAAGATTTTCGATACAACACTCCATCTTGCATTTGGTACTGTAACGCTTTGTGTTGTATCTTTCTTGCCTCTGCGCGCTGACTTGGCAGTGTGCCTGTAGTGAGGTAAGAGACGATGGGGGTCATCCAGCTGTCAATACCTACTTGAATTACATGGACCTCTTTGGGTGGTACTGAAGGTTCGGCTAGCACTTCCACGCGGACCTCTTTTGCTAAATGGCCAAAGTTTGTGGATGCCATTTTGCTTAGAGCGTCAGCTGGTTTATTTTGACTGCGACTGATGTGGTCGATGGTGCAACTTGAGAAAGTAGCCATTAATTCCTTCGCGTACCGAAGGTATGTTGCCATGGATGGGTCTTTGGCATCGTACTTCCCGGTAATTTGTCCTGCTACCAACATGGAGTCTACATGCGCGAAAACGTGCTTGGCGCCCAGTTTTTGCGCGATGCGCAGGCCTGCAAGGAAAGCTTCGTACTCGGCCTCGTTGTTCGTTGTTTTGAATTCTAGGCGGATTGCGTAGGTGAACTCGGCCCCGTCAGGGTGGACGAGCCTGACCCCCGCACCTGCGCCATCGTCGTTTGAGGCTCCGTCTGTGTACAAGTTCCAAATTGCCTTGTCCTCACATTGTTGCTGTGGGCCTTGCTCAGCCTTGCACTCTTCTATTTTTTCTTGTGGTACCTCGGCGATGAAATCCGCCAGGACTTGTCCCTTGATTGCTGGTCTGGACTTGTAGAAGATGGTATGCTCGCCTAACTCAATTGCCCACTTTGCCAATCTCCCGGACAGTTCTGGTTTGGAGAGTACATTGTTCAGCTTGTAGTCGCTGAGCACATTGATTGGGTGTCCTTGGAAGTATCGGCGCAGTCTGCGCGATGCATGCACTAGGGCTAGTACCAACTTTTCCATCGTTGTGTACCTGGTTTCTGCGTCTGTCAGGACTCTGCTGATGTAATAAATTGGGGTTTGGACCAGTTTGCGATCCACCATGAGCACTGCGCTTACCGCTTTTTCTGTGGCGCATAGGTACATTGTCAAAGGCTCTCGTGGTAGGGGCGCAGTGAGCGTTGGGAGATCCATTAGGCAGGCTTTCATGTCTTGAAAAGCCTTCTCTGCCTCGCTGGTCCATTTGAATTGGTTCTTTTTCAGGCAACTCTTTAGTGTTTCAATGAACGGGATGGATTTGGTTGCGTGGTTGGAGAGGAACCTGTTGATGGCGACCAAGCGTCCGTTCAGGGTTTGGACGTCCTTCAGCGTTGATGGAGACGGCATCTGTGCTATGGCCTGGATTTTTTCTGGGTTTGGTCGGAAACCGTCTTTGGTGACGATTACCCCCAGAAACTTTCCCTCCTCCATTCCGAATGCGCACTTGCTCGGGTTGAGTTTCATGTGGATCTCTTTCAAGTGCTTGAAGGTCTCTTCAATGTCTTTCAACATCTGATCCTCTTCTTTGCTTTTGATGACTAGGTCATCTACATAGACTTCGAGGTTTTTGCCGATTTGTAGTGCGAATGCGCGGTCCATCAGCCGTTGATAGGTGGCTCCTGCATTCTTTAGCCCAAATGGCATCTTTGTGTAGCAAAAGACGCCTTTGTCTGTTCGAAAAGCAGTTTTGTCCTCGTCCTCGGGCGCCATTTGGATTTGGTGGTAGCCTTTGTAGGCGTCCAAAAAGCATTTGAATCTGAATGGCGCGAGGGAGTCGATTTTCAAGTCTATTTCCGGCAAAGGGTAGCAATCCTTTGGGCAAGCTTTGTTGAGGTCAGTGTAATCCACACACATTCTCCAGCTTCCATTGCTTTTCTTGACCATGACTGGGTTCGCGACCCAGGTCTGGTATCTGGTTTCGCGCAGGATCCCTGCCTTCAGTAGCTCATTGACTTGCTCGTTCATTGCTTTGGCTTTTTCGGCGCCCATGCTCCTGCGCTTTTGTGCGATCGGCTCAACCGAACGGTATGTGTTAAGCTTGTGTTGGGCGAGCTCTCGCGGGACCCCCACCATGTCTGATGGTTGCCACGCGAAAACGTCTAAGTTCTTTCGCAGGAGCTGCTTTAGGCGTTCCCGTGTGTTCTCCGAGATGGCGGCCCCCAGTGTTACCGTCTGTTCTGGGAACTTGGTGTTGAGGATCCACTTTTCCGGCTCAGTGCGCGGGGTGGCCTTTAACATTTTGGCGGGATGTGGCTCTTCCGTCATAACGCACTCTCTGTTGGCCCATATGATTGCTACGCCCGTTGGTGTTGGGAACCCAATGGCTCCATGTATCGTTGACGGTACCATGTTGTAGGCAGCCATTGCTTCTCGCCCCAAAATGATGTCGTAGGTGGACTTCGTTGGCACAACGAGGAAGGTGACATCTTCTGTTCTTGAATGCGCTTTGTCCCCCATCGTTAGACGGAAGGAAATTTCCCCCAGAGGTGATATGACTTCATTTGAGAAACCCATGATAGGGGAGTTGACTGGGCGCAGGCGCTGCTTGTCTTCCTCGTCTAGGAGGTTAAAGCATTGCTCGTACATTATGTCAGAGTTGCTCCCTGTATCCACCAGCGCGCGAGTGGTTCGATAATGATCGAAAATGGCTGTGATGACGAGTGCTCGGGTGGATGAAGGTCCGCCCTTGACTGTTGGGAAACGTACTTGTTGTTCTTTCCATTCTGCCACTTGGTCAGGCTTTCTTTTCGTTTGCTTTCTTCTGTCAGAGTGGATCATCAGGCTAACATTTTTGATCTTCTTTTGTGGTGGCCCTTCTTGCTGCTTGCGCTCGACATTTCGTAGCAAGTGCCCAAGTTTTCCTGATTTTAGGGCCTCTTCGATTGCTTGCTTCAGCTGATAGCATTTGTCTGTGTCGTGCCCGATGTCTTGGTGATAGGCGCAGAACTTTCCTGGATCTAAGTTATCCCGTCTTTTGATCACCTTGGGTTCTGGGAAAGCTACGTTTTCCGTTGCTAACACCTGCGCTGGGGTTTTCGTGAGTGGGGTCCAATTGTTGTGACTCCTTCTTCCTGACCTGTGGTCATTCTGTGTGTTTCCCTTGTGGTCTTGGACCTCAATGGGTTTGGTATCTGTTTGGGCGCCCCCTTGGAGTCGGTTCCAAACAGAGCCTCTTCCCCTTCTGTCCTGTCGACCATGCCTGGAGCGCGCAGCTTGCGCTTGCGCGTCTGTGTATTGAGGTGCTTGTACTCGGTTCCAGACAGACAGTTCTCTTTCTGTTTTTGCATATGTTTTAGCCCCCTTCATGATTTCATCCCATGTGTTGGGCATTCCGGTGCAGCCTGCTAGTGTGCGGATGAGGGAGTCGCATCGTACTCCCTGAGTGAAGGCTGCTTTCATAAGCTCGAAACCGATGGGCCCGATCTGCAGAGCTTCCCTGTTGAAACGGGTGATGTAGTCTTCGATTGACTCATTGTCTCGTCGCCTGACTTGCAGGATGTCAGTTGAGTCGCGCTCAATTCGTTTGTTTTGACTGAAGTGGTCCGCAAAATTGTCTGTCAGTTCTTTGATGTTATCAATTTTCCCATTTGGTAGGCTGTCAAACCATACTCGCGCAGCGCCCGTGAGCGTCTGCGCGAACATGTGACACCATGCTGGCAAACTCCACTGTGCACATTTTCCTGCGACCTCGAATGTCCTCAGGTGGTCGTCTGGGTCCCCTGTTCCATCAAACTTACCCAGCGTACTTGGGATTTTTGTTTTGGGTGGCAGGGGTGCCAGCGCAATGCGCGGGGTGAATTTAGACTTTTCCATGAACGATGGAGGATAATATGGTTTGGTTAGGTCGTCATCACCGGTCATAAAGTGCCCTCGCGCAGCGGTGTTGCTTAAGGGCTGGCTTATGTCACGCGTGAAGCGACTTTGAGACTCGTCTTAGTCTTCTCTCCATGTGGGGTCAGTTTCATGGTTGCTCCCGCCGTTGTTCCTTGCTGTGTTGGACGGTCCCTCGCTGTAGGAAAGCGTGCGGGCCGCCTCTCTGAGTTGTTGGTCCCTTAGTTTTTGGAGGTATACACGTTTCAGGGCTTCCTTTTGCTGAGTATACCATACCTCCGGACTAACCATCGGCGCGGCATTCTCGGCTGGGGAAACCTGATTCGTTTCGGTAATAAACTGGAAGGAGGGGGTCTGCCTTGTCCCTGACGATGGGGTGACGGCTGGACCCGTGTTTGTTGTTTGTTGCGGAACATCTGTTGTGTTTCCCGACTGGCCGGTGCCTCCCTGGGCAACGTCGGTGTCGGGGTTAGTGTTCGTGAAGTTTGGTAACGGTGGAATGAGAGACATAGTTACTGTTTTTGAGAAATAGAAGTTTTTAACGTTCTTGTATGCTCAAATAGACGGATGGCGCCAATGAAGAAACACCAATATAACAGTTTACTAAGATGATAGCACAAGTAAGGACATTATTCTCATTAATGATTCAACGACTATTACAAGACTATGATAGCTACTGTTACAGCGCTTCGACTATAATCTAATTCTCGTAACTATGATTCTCCCTCTCCCTGATTGTTCCTCCTTTTTCTTCGTCTGACCTCATAGGGTATTTATAGGCCACCTGAGGTCTTCTGTGATTGGACGAGGGGAGAATGACAGCTGGCTGTATGATTAGGCCGTTGTCATTCGTTGCGCTGTTCCTTCGCTATTGGTCCACGTGTCTTTGTCTGTCCTTTCTTGTACTATTCTGTACCTCGTACCTGCAGGCGATCGTGGAGCAGGGAATGGACGTCTCTTATTGGCTGGACGTCCCTTTCTTGTCGGTTATTAGCTGTCACACTACGAGGTACCCCGCGCCGCTTTCTAGAAGCCCACGTAGGCTTGCTGTGTTGGCATGTGTGGAGATGTGGGCCCGTGCGCTTGCGCGGTTCCCAAATCAAACAAGTTAAAGGGTTTCACAAACGAACCATACACCCAGAGGTGGTCACAAAGGATTTAAATGTGCATCTCGTTCATCACTGCTTCTTCCGCTATTTTTTCCTCCGTGTTCTGTGCGATCGAGCTCCTATTGTGCGCCCCTAGGCAGCCAAAAAGCTACTGCCGTCCAATTCTCCTCTTTTATTTGTTCTCCCCGATGACCTTATTAATTACTTGGGCCTTGCTTTTGTTTTTTTTTTTTATCATATTGACCAGCCCAATAGACTGAGATCCATAGCAATTCATCCCAAAACTCATTCATAATTATAGTCAATGATGCCGATCAAAAAAAAATTATAGTCAATGACATATGACTAATTAATCACAATGATATAATTCCACACTTCGATGTATACTGCAACAATAAAATGATATTGAGTAATCATTAGCATACATTTATAACATAAATAACATAATTAATATATAATAGACTGGACCTAAATTGCACTAATTAAACACTAAACTATATAGAAAACCAACACTTTAACAAGGTATTTTCACCAATACATCAGTCACTCACACGGTTTTGTATTTTAAAACGTCTTGGACAAATGGGTTATATGGTGTATTGATTATGCACATATACTCACTTAGTGACACATGTAATAGGGAGTCAGTAGCACGTCCATATTTGCGAAGTTTGGATTTTTAGCTTGCAACCTAAGGTGAGTTTCACTACTCTTTTCTCAAAAGCATGCGTCTTGGGTTTGAGACAACTTACTTAACTTTTTCTAGTCCGGTTTGGGACTACTATACATCCCGGGTTTTGGGGTGCTTTGACCCCTTGTGCGGGTCAGGTTTTGACTCCTTGTGTGGGTCGGGTTTTTGCTAGTTCGCAAACTTTGTCCTTGATGAACTAAACCAACACTATCACTGTAAGTCCTTCACATACCGAATGAGTTGCCGGGTTATGACAAGCGGGTTACTAGTTGATAGCGCTATTAGGTTTGGCAAACCTCACACCAGCTCAAGGGAGTGCGGGAGTGAACTGTGACTTAACACATTATCATTGTTTATAGGCAATGATGCAAGGCAATCTGCTCACATTTGTGACAACACGTACATTAGCAGTTCGGTATATCAGTGTTTAGTTATCATGAATGGGTTAGCTACCCTTGGCATGCGATGAACTAGTGGTTACACGGTTTTTGGAACCTACTCATTTACTTACTTATTTACTCTACTCTGTGAACTCACCAACTTTATGTTGACACACGATACATGCTTTTGCAAGTAGTTAGCTTCCGGTGCCACGATTAGAAAGAACTTCACACTTCACTACATTTGGGTCTAGGCATACATCTAAACTTCATTTTATGCTTTTACGTTTCCTTTCATATGGTTTTATCTTGGGCGTGTTGTTTTGCGCAAGGTTTTAAAATATCTATGTTTGGTTTACGCTTCCGCAACTTAACTAAACTTTTTGGTAAATGCTAAACATGATTTTTGAAAACGAACTAAATGGTTTAGGCATTTAGAGTTGTTCTTATGACTTATGGCTATGGGATCCTGTTATGTCACGCGCCTCGCGGAATAAACCCCACAGTGGAAATTTGAGGGTGTAACAGTTAGACTCAGAGCTAGGGTTGGAAAAAAAACCAAGCTGTTAATGTTGCCACATCAGAGTCGTGGCCACATAGAATGGAGTAGCCGTTATAAAATTTGAGAATATATCATACTTGATAATAACTATCATCTAATTTGAAATTAAACTAATTGAATTTGAGGATGGGATTAAGCCGTTTCATTTTCTAACATACTTGGTTATATAATCTGGTAACTTTAGAAATAAATTGATGGAATACAATACCATAAAGATGCTATTTTTTTATTCATAAACATTGTTGGAAAGCTATTATTTTGTATTTATTGGAATTAAAGCCGGTGCGCGTTTACACATTTAGCCACTTAGGTGTACATGCCAACTTAATTATTTTACCTTAATATACCTCTAGGTGTTCTAACGTACTTGGTTATATAATTTGGTCACTTTAGAAATAAATTGATGGAATACAATACGATAAAGATGGTATTTTTTTTATTCATAAACTTTGTTGGAAAGTTATTATTTTGCATTTATTGGAATTAAAGCTTGACTATTAGACAACAGGGCCGCTGCGCGTTTACATATTTAGCCACTTAGGTGTATATGCCAACTTAATTATTATTATTATTATTTTTATTATTATTATATGTCTGCATGTGTGTGTGTGTGTGTGTGTATATATATATAAATATAAGGAGAAGTAATGTTCCTTCCTCATCACGACAATATGATTTCAGTTCCATCGCTCCGTCGACGGAACTCTTCATCATACAGGGGCAACAACTCACGGTAAACCAATCATTTAAAGTTTTAAACTTCATTTTCAAGTTTATTATTATTAATCAAGCTATAGTTATACATTACATATACCATGTAAACATGCTAATTTACACAATGACATCTCTTTTTTTTTTTTTTTTGCAAGGGCTAGTGATCACCTATTGTTGGTGATTGTTGCTGAAGGCGAAGAAGAATACTATGATGCACAAGAGTATTTTTCAGACCGACCGGCAGACAAATACAAAGAAGAAGAGGAAGAAAAATTAGCTGTTGAAAATGATCAACAGTAGGGTTTTTTTTTCATCAACCTGAAATACACACCATATGTGCTATTAAACTTAATTAAAAACTTTACCTTTCTCCTTTTCAACAACTTGGTCTAATAAGATTTTAAGTATTTTAATAAAAAAAATATTGTTTTTCTATTTATTACGTAGTTTTAGTATATCGAATAATATTCCTCTACTTAAGCTTTTATTTACTAAACATTTGATATTTTTATGTTCAATTTGTCTATCCCGGAAAGCTTCCGGTATATAATCTAGTACTATATATAAAAGAAGAGAGGTTTCGAAAGTGTGGGTATAGTGCTAATGTACACCAGGTGCTTTTTCTAACGTGCCACCGGTTGTTTATTTTTTAGATTGCTTTTCGTTTTACCCATGCAATTTACTTAAAGTTTACTCTTTATTTTCTGTAACAAATTTATATTTCTATACCTGAACTTTTGTAACGCTTAATTTTTTAAAGTGAAGTTACTTAAATTTTATCTTTTTTCGGTCATTTAAAAGAAAAAAAACAATGTTAAATGTTAAAAAGTATTTAAAAAACTCAACAGTGTTTTGGACTCCAAAGTAGTCAAAGGCCGTGAAGGAAGAAACAAATGTGTTAACTAATTAGTAACTTTGATAATTTTGGAATTTTAATAGGTTTCGAGCTGAGGTAAAGCGTTTGTGTCAAAACTTTTTTGCCGCGGCGATGCTTGAAATGTTCTTCATGTTTGTGACCTTCAGAATTTTGCTGACGGCGGCATTCGCTTCCTTCTTGGTGGGTTCATTTTTTGGTGGCGTGGCCATCTAGTGCAAGATAGGTCACAGTTTTCCGGTTGCCATAACTTGGTTGAAAAGGATCTCCATCGTGTTTTTGTTTGCTGCCAAAATGATGATAGTGGGAACCATAGTAGCAGCCCTCATGACCGATATCATCACCAAGAAGTCATTGCATCCCTCTTAAGTTAATGACTAGTGGAAAGCCCGCACGTTGCTGCGGATGCAATTGTTTTGTTGCTTCTTAAGCACCAAACTGATGCAACAAAACTTTATACATGTTTATGGAATATTTAACATTTATCTGAACATGTAAACCCAAAACCAGAAATTACATAACCCTCAAAGTAAATAACCCAACAAAAACAATCAAGACAATCAATATAAGCAACAAACAACAGTTTGTTACATTCCTCAACATTAATGCACCCTAAAGTTCTATGATATACCACTCAAAAATCAAATTACGATTCCAATCAAATAAGAAGAGTAGAGTGAGGGTAAATTATCGTAAGGTGAGGTTTGAAGAATTGATACGGATGTATATAGGCCGATGGAGGCAGCGAGTCGATATCCTAAAAGATAGATGACATGATGGCAACAAATAAAGGTCAAATATTTAAACTTTAATTTGTATTAAAGGTTATAATTATATAAAAAAATACCTTTTTAAGATATAAGTAATACAAACTTTGATCAAACCTTCTCTGCATGTCTTTCTTTGGTTTCAACAAAATGATCTAATATATCTCTTTGAAAATTATAACTTGGTTCTGCCAATCTGTCTGCAAGAGGGATATTGATTATATGCACTCCATAATAAAGAAGTGTAAAAGCAAACAAAATATTTGAGAAATAGATACCGAACCAGAACAAAAAATCACAGTACAATATAACGCATATTGTAGACGTATGCCACGCGTACCAGGCTTGGTCAATCAGGAAGAAATTTCCTGTTTCCCCAATTTGCTAGGGTTTTTTAGTAGATATTCTTTTACCAACTGATGGTAGGAAGAAATTTCCTGTTTCCCCAATTTGCTAGGGTTCTTTAGTAGATATTCACTGATGGTAGTTAATAGGAAATTTATTATGTAATGTCTCAAACCCGAGACACATGCTTTTGAGAAAAGAGTAGTGAAACTCACCTTAGGTTGCAAGTTAAAAATCCAAACTTTGCAAATAAGGACGTGCTACCGATTCCCTATTACATGTGTCACTAAGTGAGTATATGTGCATAATCAATACACCATATAACATGTTTGTCCAAGACGTTTTAAAATACAAAACCGTGTGAGTGACACCTAGTGTTTCTATATGCACAAGTAAACCCTACGAACCCGTTGGTGATCGGTATGATTAACATCAGTCATACACTTCAATTACATCTCATACAAGTGTTCATAGAATTACAAGTCAATACCAAGTCATACAAGACTCCAATTAGGCACATAAGCCTACATAACATAATCTGCGTTTTTAGGACAGATTATGCGTTGTGAAAACAATTTTATTAAAAATGCTTATTCATTGAGTTAGACTCCTAAAATTTTACTAAATATTCCAAGAAGTCAATCGGTCATGTCCATATTTTTGTTTCATGATAACACCATACACAAAAATCATGAAAAATCATACAATACAGCTAGGTACAGAAAACACTCTCAACAGATCAGTTTAGTGGAAAAATTCCCAACAATTGTGTATTCATCCAAACGGGATGAATCCACCTCGAAAAGTCAAGTTTCTCAAATTTATACCTACTGTCCAAATTTAATAACCTAATTCTTTGTAGAACTCAAGTTATGGTCGTTTAAAGTTTCTCACTTGGCCTCGGCCCGTTTCGGGTGGCCCAGTCCTGTGTATTGCGTGTTTTCTTCAATGTTTTCGCTATTTTGGACCATATCAAGTGTAACCCCGTGTTTTTAGACCCCAACCATCCTAACAGTTCATCGATTACGGTTTTTAATAACGCGTTTGGTTTATGTTCACGTAATCACATACAATTTGCACATAGTTTCACAGAAACACGTAATTGCAATCAACATCAATCAATTAATCCACAATTACCTCTTTTAACAATTCACCAATGTCCGGGGTTCGATACTCGTGTAATTAGTTTGGTAATTCCCCGAATTACCAATTCATCCGGTTATTAACTTATAAGTGTGCAACGTGTGACTCATCTAGCTAACCCTAGTTAAGTAGAATGCAAGAAATGTAAGTACAAGTAACTAGAGTTTGGTTAAGTAAGAACCTGAAATTGCGGGGTATCACATCATCCCCAAGTTGAAAAGAATATTGTCCTGAAATTCAGTAAGTAGACAGTAAAGCCAGCGTAAAATGTGTAAAAATGTGTGCTTGGTTCCCGGATGTCACATCATCCCCAAGTTGAAAGGAATTTCGCCCCGAAATTTACTTTGAGAGAGCTGCTTTATGTTTAGCTTTTGATCTATGCACAGGTTCAGGTTCAGTTAAGATATGTGGGTATTTGAGCCGCATTTGATCCCTGCGTTCCTACGTATATTCCGGTCTTAGACGGGAATTCCATCACACCTTAACAATAGGTATGGTGCTCTGTCTGAGTTTCTTGACGCCCTGCTCAAGAATCTCCACTGGTTATTCCACGAACCATAGCTGGTCGTCCACCTGGATCTCCTCCAGTGGCACTACCAGTGTCGTATGAGATAGACATTTCTTTAGATTCGATACGTGGAATACACTGTGCACTCCACTGAGTTCATCAGGCAGGTTTACCTTGTAAGCTACTAGACCAATCCTTTCGACAATCTCGAATGGCCCAACGTATCGCGGGTTCAACTTTCCCCGTTTCCCAAAGCGTATCACACTCTTCCAAGGTGGCACCTTTAGCAGTACCTTGTCCCCAATCTGGAACTCCAAAGGTTTCCTACGCTTATCAGCGTAGCTTTTCTGTCTATCACGAGCAGCAGCCAACCGGTTTCTGATTTGCACTATCTTCTCAGAAGTTTCGTGTACGAGTTCGGGACCTTTTAGCTGGCTATCCCAACTTCAGTCCAGCAGATGGGAGACCTACACTTGCGTCCATATAGTGCCTCAAAAGGCGCATACTAAATAGAAGTGTGGTAACTGTTGTTATACGAGAATTCGATTAAAGGCAGGTGCTTAGCCCAACTGTTTCCAAAGTCCACCACGCATGCTCGTAGTAGATCTTCCAATGTTTGGATGGTACGTTCACTTTGTCCATCCGTCTGAGGGTGATAGGCTGTGCTCATATCTAAGTTTGTCCCCAATGCATCTTGGAGAGTAGTCCAAAAACGAGAAGTATGTCGCGAGTCGCGATCAGAAATAATAGAAGTAGGCACTCCATGCCTAGAGACAACTTCCTTAATATATAGGGCAGCTAGACGTTCCAACTTGTCCGTCTCCTTAATTGCCAAAAAATGCGTTGATTTGGTCAAACGGTCAACAATGACCCAAATCATATCGTGCCCGCTGGATGTATTGGGAAGTTTCGTGATAAAGTCCGTAGATATCCCATCCCATTTCCACATAGGGATTTCTGGTTGCTGGAGTAAGCCCAAAGGTTTTTGATACTCAATTTTAACCTTGGCACACGTCAAGCATTTATTGACATAAGTGGCTATCTCAGCTTTCATGTCTGGCCACCAGTAAAGAGTTTTGAGATCTTGGTACATCTTATCCGAACCAGGATGTACCGAATAACGAGAGGTGTGAGCTTCGTCGAGCACAAGTTGTTTGAGATCCCCAAAACGTGGAAGCCAGACTCGATTCATGAAGTACTGAAGACCATCCGTCCTCAGTTCCAGGTGCTTATCAGCACCATGCAATGTCTCGAGCCCGATATTTTCTTCTTTTAAAGCCTCAACCTGAGCTTCACGTATCTTATCAGGAAGATTAGAATGAATAGTGAGTTGTAAAGCTCTCACCCGCTTGGGTTTCGTTTCTTTATGACTAAGGGCATCCGCTACCACGTTATCTTTCCCTGGATGATATTTGATGGCACAGTCGTAGTCATTCAGGTGCTCGACCCATCGACGCTGTCGCATGTTCAGCTCTTTCTGATCGAATATGTGTTAGAGGCTCTTATGAACTGTAAAGATCGTACACTTCGTTCCATAAAGATAATGCCTCCAAATCTTCAGAGCAAAAATCACTGCTCCTAGTTCCAAGTCATGGGTGGTGTAATTTTTCTCATGAACCTTCAAATGACGTGAGGCATACGCGATCACCTTATCACGCTGCATCAGCACGCACCCTAAACCTTGGATAGACGCATCACAGTACACCACAAAGTCTTCTGTACCCTCAGGTAGTGATAGGATCGGTGCACTGCAAAGCTTCGCCTTCAACAATTGAAAAGCAAATTCTTGGGCATCTTCCCACTTGTATGTAATACCCTTCTGCGTCAAAGCAGTGAGGGGTTGAGCGATCTTAGAGAATCCCTCAATGAATCGGCGATAATATCCCGCAAGACCAAGGAATTGGCGTACCTATGTAGGAGTCTTAGGAGCCTCCCACTGTTTAATAGCATCAATCTTGGCGGGATCTACGTGTATTCCTGCCCCGTTAACCACATGTCCTAGAAATTGGAGCTCTCGAATCCAGAAGTCACATTTAGAGAATTTCGCATACAACTGCTCATTTCTCAAGAGTTCCAAGATCAGCTGCAGGTGTTGCTCATGCTCCTTTCTTCTCTTGGAATAGATCAATATGTCATCAATGAACACTATGACGAATTTATCCAAATAAGGCTTACACACGCGGTTCATAAGATCCATGAACACTGCCGGTGCATTGGTTAGCCCAAATGGCATTACCAAAAACTCATAATGTCCATAATGAGTTCAAAAGGCTGTCTTCGCCACATCCTCCTCTCGGACTCTCAGCTGATGATACCCTGACGTCAAGTCAATCTTGGAATAGAAACTCGTCCCTTGAAGCTGGTCGAACAAGTCATCAATACGAGGCAAAGGATAGCGGTTCTTAACCGTCACCTTGTTCAATTCCCGATAATAAATACACATGCGAAAGCTCCCATCCTTCTTCTTAACAAACAGGACTGGGTCTCCCCAAGGTGAAGAGATAGGTCTAATAAAGCCCCTATCAATAGCTCTTGGAGTTGGGTAGACAGTTCTTGTAGTTCGCCTGGTGCTAAGCGATATGGTGCGCGTGCAACTAGGGCCGCTCCAGGTGCAAGATCAATTTGAAACTCCACTTGACAAACAGGTGGAAGTCCAGGTAATTCCTCGTAGAATACATCTGGGAAGTCATAAACTACAAGGATGTCCTCAATCTTCATTTCAACTTCAGCTCGAGTGTCAGATATGTTAGCCAGAATGGCTGGATAGCCCTTTTGAATGCACTTTAGGGCTTTCAAGAATGAGATGATGCCCACCATGGCACCACCACGATCACCTTGTATAGATAACAGTTCTCTACTAGGGAGAGGGATACGAACAATATTCTCTTGACAGAGAATTTCAGCGCGATGCTTGGACAACCGATCCATGCCAACCACGATATCAAAGCTTCCTAGGGTGATAGGCATAAGATCGATGGTAATTACTTGACCATCTAGCTCGATGATATACATTAAATTACACATATAAAAGTCCCCGGTTAACTCCCATTTTCATATGTTTTTGACCTTATACACGAGGAATTGGTACTTATTTAGGTATCTTTACGATTTCAGGTCTTAAACAATGTCCCAGAAGCAAACCCGAAGAAAACAAGGATTTCGGCCCTTTATCAGGAGAACATACTGCTGCAACTTTTGCGCAGCAGCTGTTCGGATCGCTATTACCCCTTCTAAAACCCAAAATCCGACTTCGACTTTCAAATAAGAATTGTTCTACGCTCCGAGAGCTTTCCAAGGCATATAAAGAACACCTCCTAACGATTTTTCTACGATTTTATATGTAATTTTAAAGATCGTGCTGTCGGGCTATTCCCTGTGAGCGGCCGCTCACTCTCTGTGAGCGGCCACTCGCTCCTCCAGATCTTTTTGGCAACCTTCTGGAACCTCTACGTCATGCACGGACCACTTGCTCAACTTTTTGTAAAGTGAGCGGCCGCTCACAGGGCCTCTTCAGCTATAAAACTCCCATTCAGCCTCTGTTCGAAGTATTGGGTGTTTCCAGGCGATTTGGGGCGATTTTCTGGGCTAACAAAATGCTGCATAGGCGTGGAACGAGCTCGGGAATCGATCCGATCCATCCTTCATCATCCAATCCATCTCTTTAGCATTCTTATGGTTTGATCCTTTAAGCTTTTTATGATCCAAATCTGATTTTGTATGCTATTTTGATGTTGTTTTAGTTAATCGTACGCCTACGGGCAAGAACATTAGTAATCGTTAGTAGTAAAAACAATCGTTTGTATGTAATCATGTTTTGTATAAATTTGGCGTTTTTCATATTTAGATCTTGATGATCATAGCATAACCTTGTTTCATTGTTGTTGGATTTGTAGTTGTATTTGAATGACTTTGGCGATTGTCGAATGTGTTAGGCGGATAAATGTTGAGAAACCGTCCGTTTAATCGTCCGGTAGTAGACTAGTTAACTTGTTAATAAGTTTACACCATGAAACTGTAACCGGGTATTGGTTTGGTTAAAGTCAGTCGAATAATGGTTAAAAATGCTTACCGACACGTAAAAGGGTTTTAAAAGCTTAATGGTGCCGTTACTGATCTTTGACACGGTTAATGATCTTTGGTAGTTATTTTGGTGAAAATAGCGATCTTAGTAGATTTGTGTTCAAAGTTGGTAAAATGGAATAGGTTGTGAAATGCTCTACTTTATGCTAGTTTAGGTGGTTGTATTGTGTATTCGGTATCGCTTTCCTGAATTAGTGAGGTTAGAAAACTCTTAACAGATGACTAACTTATCTTTAGAAGATCTGCATGAGATCATATCAGCTGCTCGCTAATAAACGACTTGAAGTGGTTAACGTGTGTATTCGTGTTAGCTTTCTGTATAGTTGTCATGTTAGGATGCCCGTAGGCCTGTAAACGAACCGAACGTTCATGAACTATTCATGAACTGTTCGGCGGGAAGTTCGTTTATGTTCGTTTATTTAAATAAATGAACGAACACGAACACAATTTTTTGTTCGTTTAATTAAACGAATGAACATGAACACACGTTGTGTTCGTTCATTTATGTTCATGAACGTTCGTTTATGTTCGTTCATTTATGTTCGTTTATTTTGTTCGTTTAATTAAACTTAGCTTTATTTTTATTATTTATTTCCTTTTGTTAAGTAACCTTAATTCATATGTTCTAAAAACTTAACCCTAACCCTAACATTCTAAACATATCACTTATTATACGCTCTTCACACTTCACTGCCCCACACTTCACAACCGCTCTCCACCCTAACCCTAACGTTCATTTATGTTCATGAATCATTATTAACTTGTTTTTGTAACTGTTCGTTTATGTTCATTTGTGTTCGTTTATGTTCATGAACTGTTCGTTTAGGTTTAAATGAACGAACATAAACGAACACGAACATGACAAATTTCTTAATGAACGAACACGAACACAAAAATGTGTTCGATTATGTGTTCGTGTTCGTGTTCGTGTTCGGTTAAAGTTAAATGAACAAACACGAACACGCCTGTGTTCGTGTTCGTTCGGTTCGTTTACAGACCTAGATGCCCGAAAGGGACACTAACTGTCGGAAAATGGGAATGTTGATCACACGCCTGTATTACTTATTATATTTAGATGACATGCTAGGATTGGTATATTATAGTTTATATAGTTATATTTTGTATTTGGAGTCTTACTTATGTTATTTATATGTTTTAGAATTAATTTAGTTATAAACAAACTTCAAACTATCTTTTCCTACTGGTAAATCGGGGATAGAGTTCTAGTACCATTGCTCCGTGCGCGTCCATGGATCGATATCTGGTTCTTATCTGTACATTACTACATATATGACAGGGTACACTTGCCCTATTGTGTGTGTTTTAATATTAAGGTCTAAACCATTTTTCAAAATATTAAAGCAAAACGTGTGTTTATTCATTGTACAATTATGTGTATATCCGCACACGTCACTCGAGCTTGCAGTCACGATGGATGTGGGTTGCCTCAACAGGCTTTCCATCAGCTAACTCTATAGACTATGAGGATTCAAGAAGAGTAGGGTCTAACTCTAGGAGTTTACTATGTTATAAAGACACAAAACTGATATTCGCACCGGAATCGAAAAGGACAGCAACAAGATTGTTTTTCACAGAAAACATACTTGTCAACACATTGTTGTCGCTCTTGGCTTTCTCCCGAGCCAACCACGCCAACTATTCCCAGAGCACCATTGAGGTTGTTGTTGCCATTGTTGCTATTGTGGATGAGCTGGGGATAGTTCCTCTTGAAGTGGGTTTCACTCTCCTACTAGGAATATCCCCTCCCAACACCTCGTTGTTGTTGTTATTCTGGTTGTTGCTTTTGAAGAACTCATATCTCACACCATCCAATGTTCTCTTGCTATCACCAACGGCAGAAGATGAAGCACTACGCTTTGAAAAAGTACCATGCTCGACAGCCTCATCAATTGCGGAAGTCAAGGGAAAAGAATAATTTAGCAAAATAGATCTTTACTAGCTTGGAAAGATGGGAGGGCCTCAACCACCCTGTTGTTGCTCATAAGAATCCACCCTTATCCAAGTTCACAAAAGAAAAGTAAAGGAAATAGTAGCAAGGAAAGCTAGGAACAAATCGTCGCCACGCTTTGTCGAGATAGTAGAGCCTTCATCCTCATTTTCCATGTGTTCGTCCTGCTCAGGTTTTCCTTCCATACCTTCTTCTTCCTCCTTCACGGGTATCAGTGTTATATGGATCTCGTCGCGTATAGTCTCCTACTCCGGTCTTGTGTAAGTCAGTTTAGTGGTCAGCTGCACCACTCGTACTGGGCATAAATGTACTAGAGTAAGAATAAAATTCTATATAAGTAACCAGTCTCGTCTGAGTTTCGAATGGAAGTAAGAATGATCAAGTGATAAGGAACAAGAACTAATTATCTCCTTGCTCGGTACGGAAAAGGATAAGTCTCAGTATTTGATTTCTTCTAATTCGATTTGGTTTAGTTTAGTGGTACCGCGTCATAGGCATCGTGCAGCTTTCCGTGTACATGCGCCACAACGCTCGCAAGGGCTCTCTCCCCTGTACTATTGTCGTTTCCTCATCCATGAAGTTTGTTAGGATCCTAATCCCAGTAATGCGCCACCTGTTGTAACCCTAGGTCCCCACCAGTGACGTGTTTAGAATTCAGGTTTAGAACTAGAAGATAACATATCTCCTGAAATCATGTGTCGTAGATATATGTAGCTAAAAGCTAGTTGTGCACTTAAGCTGTGAGTGTAACTAATGTAATACTTATGCTATGATGATTGTAGACTAGAAAAGACAAGTTTCTCCAATGTCGACCTACTGTCCAAATTTCATAACCTAATTCTTTGTAGAACTCAAGTTATGGTCATTTAAAGTTGACCCAAAATATTAATCCGAAAATTTGATTTGACCTTTAATTAAAGAAAATACCAAAAACATATCAAACAACGTCCAAATCAGATGATTTTGCCCATTATAAAAAGCTAAGACCTTTCACAACATGTTCATGAAAAGAAATCATCAAAACAAACACTTTAATGCCACGTTACAGACTCTGCAAGTCGACCTAATCAACCTGTCCAGATTTTAAGCATGCATAAACCCTAGTTATAATCAAACATCTACGCATATAAACGATTAATAGCACCCAAAAATCATTATACAATATCAATAAGACATAGCCTAATCAAAACCTTGCAAGATACATGTTAAACATCATCAATCATAAACCCTAGAAGTCTAATACATCAAGAACATGCAATATCATGCAACATATACAAAAATCATCACATAATCTCATTTTTAACCCATTAGACTTTTATAAACATCAAGTTTTAATCTTTATACAAACGTTTCAGACCTGGACAAACTTATTTATGATGTTTAAAAACATGTTAAAGAAGATTAAAACACAAGAGATTGAATATTATACTGAAAGCACTTCAAGATCACCAACCGAAGACCTTCTCCGCCTCCCGAATGATATTCTTGAGCCTTAGCAGGTGTTAGGGGATGTATTTTTTTTTGTGTGAGGGGTGTTAGGGACGATTAGGGTTAAGGTTATGAGGCACTTGGGGCTCAAGATTGCTTAAATAAGGGTATTAAGTCGGTTTAGTCGAACTAGGCACGCCGAGCGGCCGTTTGGTGCAAGTGAGCAGCCGCTCACTTGGCCTCGGCCCGTTTCGGGTGGCCCACTCCAGTGTATTGCGTGTTTTATTCAATGTTTTCGCTATTTTGGACCATATCAAGTGTAACCCCATGTATTTAGACCCCAACTATCCTAACGGTTCATCGATTACGGTTTTTAATAACGCGTTCGGTTTATGTTCACATAATCACATACAGTTTGCACATAGTTTCACAGAAACACGTAATTGCTATCAATATCAATTAATCCACAATTACCTATTTTCACAATTCACCAACGTCCGGGGTTCGATACTCGTGTAAGTAGTTTGGTAATTCCCTGAATTACCAATTCATGCAGTTATTAACTTATGACTGTGCAACGTGTGACTCATCTAGCTAACCCTAGTTAAGTAGAATGCAAGAAACTGCAATTGATACTGATCTCGACGGTTCGAAGTAATTCTTTGAAATCATCAATCAATATGTGAATCAGACAAATCTTCAGTTTAACCCTTAAAAAAAACTTTGAAAACTTAAAAAAATAAACGATTAAACAAACCTAATCGTGATGAGACTGCTTACTTGGGAGCAACACTGCCGGGTTCCGCCACTACTCCTCCTCTGCTCCTGTGGATGACCGGAATATGATTTGTGTCGAGGGAGAAGAAGAAAATAGGACAGAAAAATGAATGTTTCTCTCTCTATCCTATATATATAATGTCAGAGGAGGAGGGTAAAGGGTTGGAATTTAAATTTTGAATTTGGAGCCTAAAGTTTGGAGCCTAAAGTTAAACTAACAGATGTAGAACAACATCTGTTGATATGCATTGTTGAGTGACCAACAGATGTCAAATGTTGTTGAGTGGCCTACATGATGGACAGATGTTGTGCAAGTGGGATTATTTAATTCCTTTAATGAGTGGCTCACAATTATTCTTGAATATTTTAATCAGACTTTATGACGTCATTTTTTGCATCATCCAAGTCTTCTCCATGGATGCCACATCAGCCTTCTTATGTTAAAAATCTTGACACATCAGCATTGCTGACATCACTCACGCTTCTCCTATTATGAAAAGTATAGATAGATAGATTTCTGGCATTTTTATTTATGTGTTTTTATTCATATATATAAATTAATTTATGATGTGCATAATGTTTGAAGAGTAACGTGTATGGCCTCAAGCTCCAACATAAGACATTATACACAGGACATGATGCTAAAATCTCAATTAGGGCATCTGTTGTTGGGATTTGTCTATTTCTTTTTTGCTTTGGTCTATTGTTGTATGTTAAGGCAGAAAGCGATATTAATGTTACATTGGTCTACTTGGAATTTTTTTTTATCCATTTCACTTTCTATTGCATTGTTTTGATTGTAAAAGAGAGACGACATACGTATTCTTTAGCTAATGGCTACCGAGAGCTTCAGGGATTCAACTGATATTGAAAGGGATGACATAAAAGGAAGTGATATGTTGCTGTTCAGCCTTGCTGCTATATTAATAACCACAAATAATTTTTTAGATTAAAATAAGCTTGGAAAGGGTTGTTTGGACCTATTTAAGGTATTTGTGTCTTTTCATATGCATACCGGTATATTAAATAAAGAAATGTCTCTAATTTTCAGTCTTTTACATTTCCAGGTGATTCAATGGAATGGTCTTTAACCTGTTGTACTCGAGCATCAATAGAATTTTACTGATTTTGTTTAGAAACTTGAACTTTTTCATTAGGATTCCAATTTTTTAGCTACATATTCGTGTTTGGTTTGTTTTCAGTTTCGATTAAGTATATCAATGAATAACTAAATTCAGGGGAGTTATATACAGGGCGTTCTTGGTATCAAGGTTAAAATCATGCACGACTGCGACCCTACCAGAAAACTCAGCCCCAAGACATCATTTCCTAATAATGCTTATCATTCTTATATCTTGATGTGACTTTGGAGCGGGGGGTCTCACAGGAAGCAACATCTTTGTCCCCTAGGATAGAGGTAAGGTGGCAGGTGTTTTATTTCATGGATCTAAAGTTATTGTGTATTTTACAGCAAGGGTATTGTAATTAATCAAAAATTGAAGAATTTTAGGAATGAAATTGTTGTATTTTTGTCGTTTTTGATTTTGTATAATTTTTTATGTGGATATTTTTTTAATGTCTCGTGACAGTAGATGATAGAGCTGCAGAGGAAGCTATGATTTCTATTAAGCGATTGCCCTATTTGAGAGGTTTGTTGATTTGGTTTATGTGTTTAGTTTGTTATTACTTCAGGGTAACATTCACACATAGCAGTCCCAGCTTTGTATTGAGTCGACCCGTGTTTAATTTTTGGCCTGAGGTATGGATTTGGTACGGGTGCAAATGAGCCGGTCCGAACCCGAGTTTGACCAGGCTTGAGCTGGAGCTCGTTTAGCTTACAAAAGTTTGAGCTCAAGCATGGCTCGTAAGCGTTTTGGCTTTCTCGAGCTCGACTTGTTTATCATTTATCAATTAATTTATATTGATTACAATTTTTATTTTTTTATGAAATTTGGTTACTTTTCAGTAATTTTATAAATAAACATTAATGTTATATAAATACACATTGATATATCAATTAAAAGTATATAATTAGTGTGCTCGTTTAGGCTCACAGGCTGGTTCGAACTCAATAAGCGACGCCGTGGGTCCATAAAATCGAAAGCATGTAGGTCATTAATCCCCATAGCTTTCAAAGTCAAAGTGGTCAAACCAAGATTAATCCTCTAAATTTCAGGAATTGGAGTCGGATATCTCGTTATTGAAAGCACTCTTAGTGTAAAGCCTGTAACACTTTCAAGGACATGTACGTCCGGCCTGTCCCGCTATTTGCTTAGCCAATGCTTGGGAAATTGGAGTAATGACAAGGGGATCAAGCCCTTGTTTAGGGTTATAGGCATTCTGCTTAGCAAACCCGGGATCAATGACATAGAATATACCATCAATGGTCAATGACGCTTCAGCAATGTTAGTTGCAACAACCACTTTTCTTTTACCAGGAGGCGCAGGCTCAAAAATTCTGGATTGCATTTCACTTGGGAGTGCATTATAAACTGGTAAAATAATAAGTTCGCATACATTTTTACCTAGCCCTTTGGATATGGAAAATAGAAAAAAAAAAAAAAAAACTATCAACTTCTATATTTCAGATTTTCTAATGAAAATCCAAGGCAATGCAAATTTATTGTATCAAGTGTCCTAAGTTATGTTTTATAACTCATTCTTGGACCATTCCTAAGCTGTTCCATCGTCCAATATATTGAAGTTGGATAACCGAGAATCAATGATTTGAAGACGATTTCCAACATTATGTTTGGCTAATTCCCCTTAATCACCCAGGGGGTAGATCTCGTGAGCTTTAGGGTTCTTAAACTTAAATTTGAATTTTTGAATTTTATGATTTTGTGATTGATTGAGAAACATTGTTTTAATTGCGATGATAATGTTTTGAACGGTTGAATTTTAAAGCTTTTGTGCACTATTGACTTCTTGAGACGAATTATATCATTTGGCTTTAATTCAATTGTAAAGTTTGTTCTTATTATTGATGATGAAACATACTTTTTGCCCATTTTTATATGTTGATGATTGTTGATGCCTAATTTTTTGAATTAACCAAAAAACCGAATGAACTTAAATCGATTATCGGTTTTTCGTGCCCTTAGTTAGCCAAAATTAACCAAATCGAAACCGAACAGTTCATACATTTATATATTCTTAACTTTTATACCTCTATTTCATGTATTTATACCCTCCCCATTTCATGTACTTCTAAGCAAAACTTTTAGCAAAAGTACGGTTTTGGTTATCAACAACAATTAACTAAACCAAACTAAAAACAAAAAAAATTACAAAATAAATGGAATTAATTAACCGATTAGTTAATAAAATCGTATTATCTTTCAAATCACTTATGAGTCATATAAAGGCCAAGAGATGGTTTGTACAACCCAATATAGTTAGAAGTTGCATGAGGTGTGATTTTAGGATATAACATGTAGAAGCATACACGATGTTTTGATAAATATATATAATATATCTTCAGTGGGAAGGATTTAATTTTCAACTCTAAAGTTACATGGATTCGAGCCGTCAAACATACTGCAAAACCAAATTAAATCAATCCAAACAATATTTTGAAGGGTTTTTTTTTTTTTTTTTAAACTTCTTACCCATAACATACACTAACAATAATTAAAATTAAAATTTAAATTCAATAACTAAAAATGGCCATTTTGTACTTGCTTAGCATGCCAAATAGTGCATCCAAGATTTGAAGGTCATATGTTCAAGTCTCACAGCTAATGGATATCAGAATGCAGCTTGTGAAATAGACCACGAGTCTCCCATCGCGTCTACCACCCGACCACCCAAGCCACAAAACCCGGGGTACTATCTACACACCCAAACTTACAACACACATTCCCACTACCTGCCTTCGTTTACCACCCATGACCCCTACCCGAAGCACCTGGGCCGATGTAGTCGAGCAGGTAGGGTACCCGACCGTACTCGCGACTCCCATACCGTCCACCCTAACTCGATTAAAAATCCTCCATCCTGAACAAAAACCATTGCACGTGTCACGTGACTTGCATACTGTTTCATCTCCTCTCTCTCCTCACGCCTGGTTGAAGAAGTTTCAACTCTTTTCGTCTCTCTCTCTCTCTCTCGTTCCCCTTTTTATAGCTGAAAACCTACACAATTTCACCAAATCGATACAATCGTAGCCAACATATTAGATTATTATTATTATGTCTATCAGATTCAAGTTCAGAAGCTCCGTCAACTTCGATACAATCGAAATCGACGGTGGTAATCCCTCCATATCCGTCTCACAACTCAGATCTAAAATCCTACAACAAAATAAGCTTAAAGGCGTCTGCCACAAAGACTTCGATCTCGTCTTCTTTGACCATCTCACCGGTCAAGGTTTTTTTTTCTTTTTCCTTTTCTATTATTATTATTATTATTATGTGCTTATTATTATTATTGTTGTTATGTGCGTTATTATTGTTATGTGCTTGTTATTGTTATTGTTGTTGTGTGTTTGTAGAATATGATGATGAAGAATTCAGGATACCTAGTGGCTCTAGTGTGATTATAAAGAGAGTTCCAGCTGAACCTGTGCCTTCACCTATGTAAGTGCTGTTTAATTTTAATTGAATTGGATATTGTTTATAAAACTCAGTTCATGTTTCTGTTAGCTATTGCATTAAGACTTTTTTAAAACGTATTTGGTGTATTAGGAGTGGTTTATGTGGTGTTTTTAGTTAGTTATGGAAAGGTGTGGGAATGTCACAGAATATAAATAGTTTTAGCGGTTTCCGTAGCAACGTAATCGATAGAAGGACGACAACTGCCATTATGTACGCTATACCGTCTTCTAGTTGCGCGCACTGTGCACATGCATGCTATTGTAATATGTGTACGAGTGAAAAGAAGTTTACATTTAATTTGAAGTGAAGGTCGGTTCTCTTGTAAGCATTATTAATTATATGCTCATTTTGATGCGTAGACGGAGGTAATTAATGTAAATAACATTATCATACGGGGTTCTTTTTTATAAACGGAACATTACTGCTAGTTTATGGTATGAAGATGCGTGGAATAGGTTATTTAAGGAAATAATTGATGGATGAACTAGGTTGCGTGTTAATGTGTTATGTTCTTACGCCTTTCCATCTTCGTTTTGCCTATTGATATACGTAAAATTATACGTTAAGCTGTTATAGTCTTTTAGAAACGTAGAGTAAGAGGGTAATAGGTTGGTAGACACCAGACACGCGTATCAGTCGGTATGATTACATTAAGGTGCTCTTTTGAGCTTTAAAGATTGTAGCCATTTTCCATCTTTTAGTTGAAGTGTTCACTTGTATACCAAGTCTCAAATGTGTCCTATTGGAGGCTTTAATTCCAGAGAGCCCACTGCATTTATTGTCCAGTAATGTTGATTGACTTATAGTTTATCCATCTTCGGTTTTCTGGCCTTGAACTCGGCATTTGATACTTTGTTTTGTCCAGGTTAAGAGATCATAAGCTTGAAGCAAGTGAGCTTAGTGAGGATGTTCCAAAAGGTAAATAACATTTAAAGCTGTTAGCTCACTAATCGTTATTTTTCTGATGGTGGTTCTACAGTTCTAACTATAGAACACTCCGTTCGTAATTGCAGCTATGGATCACAATAAACCAGAAGAAATAGTTATAGAGAAGAACCTTGCAACTGAAGAACGTGAACACATGAAATTGGAAAAGTAAATTTTGTGCCTGATGATCTTTATAGCTTCTCATTATTAATTTCCCTAGGTTATCTAATTTTCTTTTTGTTTCTTTTCCAAATTTTGACCGGGCATATAGAGTGGCTAATGCAAAGGGTATTGATTTGCAAAAAGTTGACTTGCCATCGGAACTAAGATGTCCTATATGCATCACATATTTCAAGGAGGCTGTTATGATACCTTGTTGTCAGCACAGCTTTTGTAAAAAATGTAAGCCCTTAAGCTGTTGATGTTTATAAACGAAATCCACTCTCTTTCTCTCTCTCTCTCTCTCTCTCTCTATATATATATATATATATATATATATATATATATATATATATATATATAGGGTAAGGATAATGTGGAAACCCACTCTTATAGTGAAAACTCTGGAAACTCTGACTTCCAAATTTTTTTTAATTTTGAAAAAATTAGGGCATGTAATATACATGATTTTAAGCATTTTGGGCCAAAAAAATCAAAAAAGCGCCGAGCACTTTTTTTTAAAAAAAATAAATAAATTTTCGACTAACACATGTTAAGCCAAACTAACACGTGTTACCCATTTTTTACCCGAAAACGGTTTTTATTTTTTTTAAAAAAAACGGCTCGGCGCTTTTTCGATTTTTTTGGCCCAAAATGCTTAAAATCATGTATGTTACATACATTAAAATTTTCATAGAAAAAAAAAGTCGGGAAGTTAGAGTTTGATAGAGTTTCCAAGGTTTTCACTATAACAAGGGTTTCCAATATAACCTTATACTATATATATATATATATATATATATATATATATATATATATATATGCGCTCACACTAGCATGTGTGTTCATACATGTTTTACATATATTTTTTGTGTGTGCACAGGCATCTGTGAAGTACTTCCACAGACGGCTAGGTGCCCTAAATGTTCTTCTACCAAGTACAGGGTTGAGCACTTGCTACCAAATTTATCCCTTAGGCATGCTATTGAGCATTTTCTTGAATCTCAGATTCTTGACGCTGCTCCCGAAACCAATCTGCAGAAATTCGTTCCAGGTGAGATCTTTTGATATATTATATCCGAAGTAGATAGATCACATATTGATTTTGTTTCCTTATTACTTGACCTGTTGATTCAGATGGAGAATCTGGTATTCAAGGGAAAGAGGTTTCCACCGTCAATAAAAGGAAACTGGATATGATTTTTTCTACATCTGCAATGGATAAAGGATCAAATCAGAATATGGCAGATTCTGTTTATGAATCACTAAATAGGAAAAACGTTTTCTTGGAGGGTACAAGATTCGATACTGGTAAATCATGTGCAATTGACCTCCTGAACTCTAGTCGTTTACTTAAAGATAGTAATGGAAATAAAGATATTGACTTGACACGTTCTGTGGATTCTCAAGGTGAAAACCAGCCTATTATGCCCCAGGTTTGCATGCCTGATGAAGGTATTTTTCATTCATAAATCCTTGTATGCCTGCAAGGCTGCAATTTCAAAACAATGACTTGTTACTTATTAGCGTAGGTTTCGTTTCAGAAATGCAATATTCTACTTTTCACGTGACCTGATTTGGCCTTTTGGTTTCGAAATGCCGTATTAATATTAAATGTTATAGTTTGATCTGATAATCGTTTTTCCAAATTACAACCAACAAAATTTTTAATTTTTCATAATCGTAAGTTTCCAAAAGTTAACTGACATGACTCAAAATCGACATGTACTCTTATCTTTCTGCATAGAAAGTTTTTTTTTTTCCACTTTTGCGATGTCTTATCAATATTAAAGTATCTTTGGTTGCTTTTTCCCATCCAGCCGACTCCAACAGCAGGAAAAAGGGGCCGTGGGTTAATTCTGGAGGTAAATCTGCTCAAGAATATCGCTACCTCACAGGCTCACACTATGTGTACTGATTTTTAATCTTAAACCTGTTTTCAATTTTTTTATAATTTTCAGGTGGAGATCGAAGTTATGCAATGGATAATCGAAACAAGAAGGTATTTTCTTTCATATAATTAATAAGTGGTGACATTTCTAAAAACTCTCTTTTATCTGATGTGAACACTTTTTTTTTGGTTGAGATCAGGGTGTCCGTACTTGTTACATGTGTGGATCTCCAGGCCATTTTATAAGAGACTGTCCTATGGCTTCTACTGAACGCCCAATGTTTAATCCTGGTAAAAATTATGCTTTCTGATGAATTCTTGAACTTTGTTTAGACCATTTTGTAATTAATTTGTGTGAATTTCAGGAGATCATATGTTTCAAGGGGGCATGCCAGGTTATACGATGCCTTACTGGAACCCTGCTGCCTTCCATCAAGTCAATCCTTACATGAATATGTATGGAAACCCAGGGATGGTCCCCTTTAATGCTGCCACTATGGTCCCTGCTACACCTTATGGAGTTCCACCTTATGCCCCATCTACTTATGGCAGCTTACCTGTTCCTAGGTGACCTTATATATGCAATTCGTGTTTCTTGTATTATTATTTTCAATATTCCTCTTCACTGTGTTTTGAAGTATCTAAATCTGCAATATGAACAATCTTGCAGTGGAATTACAAGGATGGGAGGCCTGACACCGAGAGCGGAACAATCCCTTAGGCATTCAGAGAATTTTGAGCATGAAAGCAGTGATAACCGTATAAAATATTCCCATGAAAAGAGGTATTTTTTTAACGATATAATAGTGTTATTAAGATCAAATAAGAGTTGGTTCTTTTGGACTAATAAGGGTTCTTTTCACTAGACAACGGTCTTCTGATTATGAAGATAACGGCATCCATAACCGCCATGACTACTATGAGCCAGAAAGATCGTCTAAACATATATCACATCGAGATAGGGGAAAGGCTCTTAGTACATCAGAGGAAAGCCATGAGCGGAGGCTGCAAAAGAATCATCAAAGTATGAGATCTGGTCACACAAGATATGAAAAACGTTCTCACGGATCTTATCATAGTCATACAGACAGATCCGCTTCGGGAGTAGAGGACGTGCATAGTGGTGACTATAGGTATGACGAAGGGAGGCATAAAAAGTATCATGAAAGTTCTAGGAGGCATCATACTAGCAGCAGGGAGCAGTCAGACAGTGATGGTAGTTGTAGCCGTCATCAAACTAAAGAAGGGAAACATGTTAAAAGGAGACGGATGGATGACAGGGACAGAAAGAAGCCCGTTGATGCAGAGCTGTATGGCGACAGACGGAAGATGATGAATAATGACGATTCAGAAGATGACTATCATCACAAAAGGAGGTAAAGAAGGCAGTAGAACAACAAACTGGTAAATATGTTTTGTATCAACTTGGTTTTGGTAAGTAGCTATAATCTTATATTATACAACTATATAAACAGTTAGTTGTGTCGACCAGTATAATAACTATCTAGACAGAGGAGACACATTTAGCTTTAATCTTGTTTTGGTTTGCTTTGCTTTGTTGGTACAGATAGTGATGTCAGCTGTTGGACATTAAAGCCATCACTAGCTTTTTTTAACTTTTGTTAACTAACGCTCTTGATGTCTTCACCAACAAAAAAAAAAAAGAAAATAAAAACTGTTAATTACAGATTGAAGTTGATTCAAGTAATCTTCATATTCTTGAGTATGAAGTGTGGATGAGCTAATTCTTTCATAAGTGGACAACCTATAGTTGCTGGTCAAACATTCTGAAGACGTATTGAAAGCCTGATTGAGGTATGTTTTAACTTAAATGTCTTAATACTTTCTTGTCTATCATCATCATCATCATCATCCTTGTTTTAAACGTGAGCCAACCACATTTTTTAACCTTCAAATTTTGAGTCATTTTTTTTATCAAGAAAAAAAGAAAGAAAGAAAGGGCACCAGATTGTGGTCTTTGAGGTTGTCGGTTTTTGTGGGAAATTTTGGGTCTATTTCTATGTTCCATTTCTCCCTCTGGGGCGTTGGTTGCAAGTTATGTTCCTGAGTATAGTCCATACTCTATCCACACAATTCTGTGCGGTTCCTATAAAGTTGTCGCCATAGGCAGTGTCACTTTGCTGAATAACACAACCACTTGGTCGCTCAGTTACCTTTTTATTATGACTATTTTTATGCCCATTTGATCGAGTCTTGTAGGTTAGTTTGCATAAAAAAAGTTTATACATGCCCTCAAGTCTTTTAACCATTGAGAACACTAGGCTGGCTTGTAGCAGGGGTGCTAAACAGGTTGTGCTCGTAGGTTGGCAGGTTGAACCTGCGGCACAAACTGTGTCAAAAACATGAACCCGGACACGGCACGTGTATTCACATATTTACACTAATATATATATATATATATATATATATATATAGGGGAAAGTTATTTTGAGAACACCTATATTTCGTGCGAACTGTGAGAACGGCATCTAAAACCATTCAAATTCAAAATTTCTTTTTACACTTGTCTTTATTACTAAAATACAATCCCCAAAACACAATTTACGCGTAAAAATTCAAACGTATACGAAAATAATTTGTTTTTACACATGTGTAAATTTGTTGTTTATACATGTGTAAACTGTTTCATTTACACATGTGTAAAAAGTTAATTTGAAAGTGTTTTTGCAAGAAAAGATGGATTATTTGAAAAGAAAATTCATTTATTAATGTTGTATTTTGATTATAATGGGATTTGTATTAAAAAAATTTGATTTTGATTGATTTTTGTACTTGTTCTCACGGTTCTCACAATATTTAGCGTTCTCAAGATAACCCTCCCCTATATATATATATATATATATATATATATATATATATATATATATATATATATTATTTTTGAATATTAATACTCTAAAATTACAAATTTACAACCAAAGATACAATGCGTATAAAGGAGTTAGTTTAAACTAAAACATGATGCTCGTTTCTCTTTTAACTTTTAAATTTGGTATGAAAGAACCAGTCATTTTGAGATAACGTAAAACACATTTTTTTATGGTTATAAAAATATGAGTTAAACGGGTGAACCGGTGAACTTGCTAGGTTGATCCAATCTAGATTTGTTTAGCTAAACGTGCTTGCATGGACCCGAACCCGTTTAAACTAAAACCCAAACCCGTGAATTTTGTGTTAGGCTTATGTTGTGTAGAGTTTCGCACCCCTACTACTAATAAGCTACAAAGCCGTCCTGTTTTTTTCCTTTTTTTTTTCTTATGTAATTGTGTGTTTCTTTTGTGGACGTCAAAAGAAAACATCTTTTTTTTGGGAAGTTGTCGAGTCGGTTTTTGTTATTAGGGGGACGGGGCGCTCCACTAGGTTTTTTTCAACTTCATTGATTTCTACCAATCCTACACTGCCACATCACTTCACTGATTCACTTCAATGAAACAGTTTTTTTTTGAGGCAACACTCCATTGAAAATAAAATAGAGAAAAGGACAAAAGGGGAGAGAGAAACTCACGGGTACCAGCCCGTTAACAACAACCAGATTTTGGTTTACGGGACCACTACCAGCATGGGTGGCGGCGGTGTTACCGTGCTGGTAGTAGGGTACCCGTGACCAATTCTGGTAGCGCCCCGTCCCCCTTATATAGTGTTTCTAAAATGGTCAAATTTTTAAATAAAATGAAGATGTGCGACTTTGGATGAAAATTTTTTCTTAGTTTTGGTATGCGGAGAAATATGGGATTGGTGTTTCCCTTATACACATAAGAGCATTCACAGCCCGTCCCCCATCTCCAGCCATATAATTTAAGGAAAAATCATAGTTTTTTAAATTTGCCTCTTACCTTTACAAATTCTCTCACATCTCATTCCCCATTCATATTAGGGCTGTACACGAGCCGAGCCGAGCCAGACTGAGCTCGAGCTCGAAATTAAACGAGCCAGCTCGGCTCGGCTCGTTTTTTTGGTTGAGCTCGAGCCAGCTCGTCATTTTTTTTTATTTTTATGTTTTTATATTATTTTACAAAGATTTATAAAATAAAAAACAAAAAATAAATAAATAAAATTACACATATACATGTATATTTTTTATTTTTCTAAGTTAGGGTTTATTGGATTATGAAGGGGTGAGGTAGATAGGTAGTATGAGTGGGACTTTCAAAATTTGAATTTTAGAATTAGGTTTGGAGCCAAAATATATTACTTTCATCTATATATATTAATTACATATACACAAGCCTGAGTCGAGCCATCGAGCTGAGCCACGAGTCGAGCCATCGAGCCGAGCCACGAGCTGAACACCCATGGCTCGAGCTCGGCTCGAAAATAAAACGAGCCTTTTCGAGCGAGCTTTTTTCGAGCGAGCCTCGAGCTGCGAGATTTTTGTACACCCCTAATTCATATCCCCCTATAAGCTATTTTTGTTATTATTTTATTTTTTTACAACCAATATCAATCCACTCCAACTTTCATTTGTATTATTTTATTATTATTAAATGATATGGGGGAAGGATGGAAGACCCCATATATGGGGGCTCAACATAGGTTTTTAGTAAATTTTAGAAATGGGGTATGGGGAAAGGGGTTGGGATGGAGTGAGTTTTTGTAGGATTTTCTTAAATTTTAATAATGGGGGATGGGTTGTGAATGCTCTAACACATCACTATAAAACAAACACCATTCATCAGTGTTGGTGTTTCAAATGACAATTGGAAGTTCAAGCCTCATCAGAGGCAAAAATTGGTGTATTTAAAGGGGATAGATTTGGCCGTTCAAAAAAAAAAAAATCTATCACTTTCTCCCTCGTCTTTATTTCTAAACCGTCCAACCATACACGTCTTAGGGGCGTTTGGTTTATGAGTTTAGAATTATTATCCGTAGCATCGTGTACTTGTTTGACAAAAAATTTCAAATACCAATCAATCGGCTTGGGTAATAAGATTTAAAGTTATAATGCATAGCATCGTATGTTTGATTGGCAAAACAGATGGGTTTCAAACACTGAACAATCATTGAAAACTAAGGTGTTCATGATTAGGTTTGGCCACTTTTGTCAAAAAATTTCGGTTGAATGGCTAGCTAGAACTTTTAGAAACAACAAATCGGCAGGTTGGGTTGGATAGCATGGATGTACTTACCGCTGATTTTTTTTTTAAATTTCAAAAATTGAATGTGCAAATTGATGATGTTTTATTTCAAAAATGAAAAGTAAATAAAAAGAGCTAAACAACGTGTTTGGTTTACACGCTAGCTTTAACTTCTAAAACTTTGGTTTGATCACCAAAACCAAACCAACCGTATAAATATTTAGCTAGCCGTACAGACTTACTTCAGTTTAGGGGTTCGAAATGCATATTAGTTCATTATTAAAAAAAAAAAAAATTGTAGCAAATTCTTGCACATCGTGTAATAAAATGGCGCTGTTGAAATGTTATAGATGAATACACGTGATAGTAACTTTTGTCACACGAACAGCCACACACAAACGGAAGATAAATAACAAAAAACAATGGCAAAAAAGGAACATAGAAAAAAATAGAAAAAAGTATGGTGAATGTGATGCAAGAGAATTTTTAAAATGAGAGAAATTATAAGTTTGATTTTTAGTTAAATTATATAGTAAAATATGGTGGAGGGGACGTGAATTATAAGCTATTAGCAAATAAGAAGTCCAATTTAAAAATTAATTTGGATGATACAAACCCAAGCTAGATAATTAATTATTAAGTCCATCAAAATTTTTATATAGGGCATCTAACTGAACAACCTAACCCAACTAATTTTATATAGACCTAATAAGATAATTGTCTTAGCTCGCATCTAAAATGAGAAGACAATATGGCTTTAGTTTTTAGTATGTGGTCCGACTTGAATTGTACAACCAGATCAAGAGTTTTAATGCATCACTAGTGATACTATAGTAGTAGGGAACCTGTTGCGGCGGAGTCAACAATACAGGACGGAAACGTAATTCAAACCTTAAAACGATTAAAAGAATCAATATGTAAGGTGTATGTTTGTTGTGTAAGCATCTGTGCTTCGCAATGGGGTAATTTTTTAAATGCTACAAGGAGACATGATAGCATGTTGCGTTCTATATACCATATGCAATTTGACATACATGCCAGTAACAAAATGGAAATAGCGGTTTGATCATTGGTAACTATTATTATACTAATAGTCCTCAATATGTTGCAAGTGTCAAATCTAGAGAGATTGCCGGGGAGAAGAAATCACAGGGACCTTTATAAGATCCACATTAAGAGGATGTTGGAACGACTCATATGTAATCAACATGCAAAGAAGCATACTACCCATAAGTTTTTTTCACATGATAAAAGCAATGCAATACAATTGCTAATTAAGCGCACTATAAATTTCTATCAATGGCATCGGAAAGTGAAATTGGAAGTTAGGTTAGCTGAAAATATACCACATAAGACATCCCAACCCGAGAACTTTATAAACGTGCACAAATTGTTATTTTTAGGAACCGAACCAGTTCCACACCGAATCGTGTCCGAACCGGTTTCGGTTCGATCCGGCCCCGATTTCGGTTTGGTTTTGGTTCGTGAACCAATTCATGTACACACTATTTTTTTTAAAAAAGGCATCACAATTTTTTTTTACGTAAAGTTCGATTTTTATTGATTCTAACAATCTTTTTAACATATATAGGTATATACTATATTATACCCCGGGAGTGTCTTGGGGTTGAGAAATCTAATATGACACATGAATTGTACATATGAAATAGGCTGATGCGCTTTATAGATAGATGCAGGAAAGCTTCGGGTAACACCTAACCTAAAAATTAACAATGTATAACTCCAATGTTAACGTCTAACCTTAAACAATGTATAATTCTAATGTTAACATCTAACCTAAAATAGTGTATAACTCTAATATTAATACTTAACCTAAAAGAATGTACAACACCAATGCTAACACATAACCTAAAACAATGAATAACTACAATGTAACTCTAATATTAATACATATCCTAAAGGCTAAAAAAATGTACAACTATAACATATTAATATTAATTCCTAACCTAAAACAATGTATAACTTCAGTATTAACACCTATCATAAAGGCTTAAATAATGCATAACTCTAATATCAATATTCAATACCTAATTTAAAACAATGTATAATTCTAATATTAACACTTATCATAAAGGCTAAAAAACTGCATTAACTCTAATATCAATATTCAATACCCAACCTAAAATATACTATAGATCAAATGCTAACACCTAGTAGTTCAACATAAAAAAGCACTAAAAACCTTAATCATCAAAAAAAATCAAAACCAAAATTAGTTTATTTAAACTTATGACTGGATCGAATAAATGGCTGCCACCACCAATAAATGTTGTGGTTGAGGTTTTATATTCTTGCTTCCTGATCGAGATTAGGATTAAAAAGAAAAAAAAAAATCAAATATGGGCTTAGATCAATATGGGTTCTATCGAAATTAGTGGCACCGTTGTAATTAATTTGGCCCAAGAGATATCCAATTTATAGTTTAGGGTTAGGGTTTTCTAATCTTCAAATTTGAAAATCCAATTTAAAAAAAAAAAAAAAAAAAAAATTCTAAAATATCTCAATGCCACATGGGATGACACATGGCACACTCAAAGAGAATAATGCCTCTTTGAGTGTCATGTCATTAAAATAGCTTTGGTTTATTATATGTATAGATAGATAGATTTGTGTGTAGAAACATTGTTATATACTTTTGTTATATATAATTTTTTATATAAAATTGTAATTTTTTTAATAAAATGTGGTAATTACGTAATTTTGCTTGATATCTTCTCAAATGCTTTATAATATAATATAGATTATAGATATGGATTAATGGTAATTGGGGGTTATGATAAAAGAATGTATACAAGTAGGTTTTGCATGAATGATAGAAAGGGAAAAAATTACATGACATTTGGGCTTTAGGGTAAAGTTATTATACACAGTGTAACAAAAATGAGAAGAGTGAGAAGGATACAAAAATCATAATAGATCATAAAATATGACACAATAAGCCATAAAATATAACACAATGCTGAAGAAAAAAGACACGATGATGAAAATAAGAAAAAGACACAATGATATAACACATATTCTAAAAACTAAAAGCTAAAACCCCAAGAAACAACGACTTAAAAACTAATATAGTAGGGTTCAATAAAACGGTTCCAATGCCGCTTGAATGAGTTCAATCAGAGTCTGTTTGATACCCTTCCTACGGCTTCCTAATTTTCTTTCACTGTGTATTTGATCCTAACCGTTGAGCTTTAAGCATAAGACTTTTCCTATGCCATTTTAAAATTGATGTAAAATTACATTTGTAGACATTTTTCCTCCTTTATAATGTAGTATAGATAACCAACCGTAAATTCTAGAAAATCATGTTTTTTTCATAAAGTACATAACAATACAATATAATTTATTTAATCATTTACGAAACCAATGAAATAAATATATAATAATGTGTATTTTTTATACAAATATAAGTAGGAAACATGATCTGGTGGTTAGGTGCATATTCTTTGTTTAACGTTGTGCTTACAAGTTTTGTTTAAGAAATGAAGAGAAAGGATTTGAAAGAAAATAGAAAATGATGATGGTTTAGAATTTTTCGATGAAGAGAAATGAAAGGAAAGGTAAAAAAAAAGTGTGTTTCAATTTTTTTTTGTTTCTTTAGAAAAGAAAAGAATAGAAAGAGAGGGCGGTTTGGTATTAATTATATTTTGTCAAACCTAAGAGAAACAGAAAGAAGAGAAAAGAGGAGGGAAGTGAAAGGAAAAGAGTTCTTTTCTTTCTCTTCTCTCCTTAAGTAAACTCGAGAATAAAGCATAAGAGTTAGATGGTTCAAATTTTGCATGAGACAGATTTGATTATGTTGTATTTATTCTAGAAAATCTAGAATTAACTATTAAAAAAGTTGGTTAAGTAAAGTATTAAAAAAAAGAGAAATAAGTTAAACGAATCGAACGGAACCACATATTCTGGGAGTAAAGTATTAAAGAAAGTTCAGTTCGGTTATTAGTCTTAACTGAAACCAAAGTTATCGGTCAATCGATCTTATTAATGAATCGGTCAATTAGTTAAGTTAATTTTTGCTAATAACCAGAACTAAACCTTGGCTAAAATTTGGCTTAAAAGTACATGGAATAAGGGTATAAAAGCTAAGAATATATTAATTTTTCGGTTTCAGTTAACTAAGGGTTCAAAACACCGATAATTGATTTTAATTTAATTCGGTTTTCGGTTAATTCAGTTTTCAATTGATTTGGTTTGTTTTGTCTTTTTTTTTCATAAGTTTTCAGTTACTGTTCACTTTACATATTATTAATTACGTAACACAACAATTTTTTAAACTAATAAATAATAGTAATGTTATACTCAAATTAAAGAAAATAAAATGTTCATTTTTATGATATATATATATTTTTTAAAAAGTATTAACCTATGAAAAATTTATGGCCATTTAAAAATCGTGAGATAGCAGGTATAAAATAAGGCGGAAAGGTGTGACTATTATTTAAATAATCAAAAGTTTCGTGAAGTTGAGAGAATTAAAGTGTATGGTCATGATCAAATACAAGGAAAACTTTTTTTCAAAGTGTGAGATGTATTATAGTCCATTGATTTTATATTTGAATTGTTGAGATTAGTTTGAGAGAAATTTAAATATTAGACTAGGGGAAATGTATAAAAGGAAAAGCTACATTTGTTAGATTGTTTCTCTCAACATGCAAGACAAAGGTCAATTTTGCTATATATTTTAAAACGTTTATAACTTTTTTCGTGCAATGTTTATTTTAAAATCTCATGTTTTTTTTATCTTAAATATAAGTATCATATTGCAATGTAAATATAAAAAATCATATACGTGTTGTGTTAACTACGTTTTTTTTACTCAAGTGTGTCTTTTACTCGTCTATTGTGTTATCAGTATGCACATGTGAGTTACAAATATATTAATTATGTTTTTTAGTATACACATGATTTAATTGTAACATTTGTACTTTTCGTATTTTCTGTTCTAGTCCTTGTATTCTTGTATCTTTCCATTTTGTACCCTTGTAATCCCGAGCTTATGATCAATGGAAAAGTATTTTATCAATTGCATTTAATCTTAATCCATTTCATTTATTCTATAAATTCTGCGCGACACAAACTTTATATAACGTCGCGTGATTCTTAATTTTCTTGTATTATAAATGCTATATTTAACAAATTTTAAGTTCGCCTTTATTTGTTTCATTTAGGTTACTCCTACCAATTCTTGACGGGTCGTCATTATAATCTATCCTATTAAATTTAGACACGGTAACAAGAAACTCATTTAGTTAAGATCTTAATATATATTTATTTTTTTACATATATATATATATATATATAATATAGATTTAATAATAGTTTTAGTTAAAAAAAAATAAAGGAAACATTAATTGGAGGTTAGTTTGACTTTTGTCAAACATTGAAACAACATTATATGTATAATGAATGTTAGTCGTTCATTTTCTTTTTTTGAAACTCGATACAACAGCAACAGATTAATACAACATGACCTCCTTTATCAATTAAACTTAACCCCCCAATTCATCTCCTCCCAACCACCCTAATAACTCTATTTAATACCCTACAACCTTAACCCCCTATAAATACAACCCCTCCCCACTCCTTCATCCTTTGCTCATCTCTAAATTTTCTCTAAAACTCTCTAATCTTCAAGTTTTCAAGCCAAACTTCCTGTTTTGCATCAGTAAGTTTCTTGGCTTAAAACTTCAACTTTCATTCTATTTTTCTTCTTCTTTTTAATCTAAAACTCCTTGGAGAAACCTCTAGGATCTTCCCCATATTTATCCACAGAAGTGTGATAAGGGTAGAGCACCTAAAAGAGGTTCCAAAGGTGGTTGTTTTCTGAATTATACTATATAATAATATAAACATATACTTTCAAGTTTCTATCTTACTAGTTTATTATTAATCTTTGGAAGTTTTGTGGATACATCCCTACCTTACCAATGCTTGACTCTCATAACCATCCGAATCACCTCTATGGTGGTTTGTGTTTTGGTTCGCCTAAAAGGCTTGCTTGACTCTTATGACCATCTGAATCACCTTCATGGTGGTTTGTGTTTTGGTTCGCCTAAAAGGCTTGCATGACTCTCGTGAATCTATAATCTAAACTCGAACCTAAGACCCTTATTCTTTAATTATAGTTATTCAAGGCTAAAGCTTAATCTTCCAAGACACTCTTTTGGAACCTTTACTAAACGCACCCAAAGGTGAGTTCATACTTGTCCCCTTTTTACTCTTTATCACTTTTGGGGTGTAAACATGTATCATATGCAAAACACACTAATGCTTTCATAAACACACATGCTCAATCTATTAAACATACTTATATGCTACTTGCCATGCTTATGATTCTTAGATACTTAGACATAAATCATTAACTATTATTAGCCCACTTAACATGTATAGCGCTATAGGACTAGCACACCGCCCCCTTTATGGGTCATTGTTAAGATTTAAACGGCCTAACATGAATATGTTAGGTATACGCTGTGGTACTCGCGGGTTTGAGTTATGTCTTTTGTATGATAGGTATGTGCAATGCTATAGTATGAGATTTGAGTAAACCATTCTAAAATACTATGTATGTAAACTAAAACTAGTATGCTCACCAATGCTTTATGTGTTGACGGATATTTTATACATGTTGCAGGAAATATTTATTGCAGGACATTCAAGAAAACTACTTAGGATTGGACATAGAAACTCACTCTAGTTCAAGTTATCATATTCTTGTTGTATTGTTCGTTAAATGAACTACTAGTATTTCTATTTTTAGACAATAAATGAAATTTTATCTTTAAATCATATTGTCACGAATTCTAGTGTCATGAAGTCTTTGAACAATCTACCACTAAGTCTCACCTTGATGATTCCGCCATCGGTTGGGGTGTGACAGATTGGTATCAGAGCCATGACTATAGGGATCTAGGAAAAATTGCCATGTTTGACCTAGACTATAGTTAAGAACCCTTTTGACCATTCCTTTTATCATGATTAAAATACTTGTTCTCCCTATCTTGCTTCTACTCCATTCTCTTAGTCCTTAAAATTTACCTTCCTATTTGTGGATTACTCTACACTCGAAGACGCTCGTATAACACAAACGAAAGGAAATCACCAAAATAGGCGTGAAACCCTTACTTTGGTGATAACTTTCAATCCGCGAAAATTCTTTGTATTTTTGAAACTACACCAAGATAGGAGTGATATCCCCACCTTAGTGGAAATTTCACAATTCTCATTCTAGTGGACACTTACCAATCGAAGGTTATAATTAATTTTCTTACCACGTTGGACAAAGTGTACAAACCACACTCAAAGAAACGACCTCGCTAAGATAGGAGTGAAATCCGCAACTTAGCGACTAGTTTCAATCCTTGATATTTTTTTTAATCTCGCCAAAGTCTCAAATTTACTAATGACAAGAAACATGTAGTAACTGGAAGGGTGAATACCGTTAACCGAAAGTTTCGGCAAGAGTATTCCACCTATTAGGCCAAAGCATGTTTTCAAACTCAAAGGTAAATTCGAACCACTTTGGTTAGTCTAAGTTCCGTTCCGGAACACTCCAATGGCTTGCTTAAAACAAGCCCCTCATTTTATGTTAATATTATTTTCAATGATGTTTTCATGCTATGTTTTCACTACATATATTCGATTTAATTTTTTTTTCACTACTCGCAAAGGCTCTCAAGACTCGCATCTCTAGTACTCTAGCAATCTCCAAACAATACAAATAATCGCAAACCAACATAAATCAAAACTCCTTTATGTTAACTAAGTGCACTATACTTGCTTATACATATGTGTTACGCTATTTGAACAATGTGAAACTTGCATACTATACGTGTAACTTTAACTTGCATACTAAGTCTATGAGAACAACTTAAGCTTATGTATTTTGCTTATCTAAATTTGCATCAATTTCAACGATCTAATCTTACCCACAAGCTTTTCATTGTTAACCAAAATTCTAGTAACTTATTTCCTAAATTCAAAGTCACTTTGTTTAAAAACGCTTATACAAATCTTCTTATGTATGATTCTCGTAGATGCCTTCCCGTCTCAACAGCATCGATCTCAACCAACTGGTGAGTCTTATTGCCCAAAAATTAATCAAAATTCTCCTTAACCTAGAGACCTCAACAAACCCAATTCCAAACTCTGGCGATACCATCCAGGACAACCCAAACCATCTAGATACTAAACCATCCACCCATACCCCTACCAAGCAAACGAAAAAGGGTAACCGAAAATGCAAAACCCTCAAACGAAACCACATTTCGACAACTCCTGAGACTCCGAATTCCAACAAAAAGCAGTACCGTGGAACCTTTCCGCTATGCGACAGTTGTAAATATCACCATCCCACTCACACACAATGTCGCATATTCGCCAATTGTGGTGCATATGGTCATTTAGCCAAAACATGTTGCCACACCACTAAACAACGACCCAACCCATGAACGCAACCAATGCCCAAAACTTGCCATGGTGATCTACGATGCTGGAAGACCCACTCACCACACCGAAGAAGAATGATTTTTCTTTCTTTTAAATATGGGAACCAATGCCCAAATACTACTTTCTAGTTGCTTCCTACACTTTTCATTTTTAGTCAATAGTTAATAACTCGTGTAATTAAGAGAATGGTATTAAAGTGTAAAAATGTTTGAGATTCTAATTTACCCTAATTTTAGGGTTTTACCTTTCGAATTAAAGAAAAAAAAGTTTTTTAACTTTTGTATATCTTAAAATATCCTTGTGAAATACCATTGTATAATATATATATATATATATATATATATATATATATATATATATATATACGTGAAGGGGAAGGTTAGAATAAAAACTCATAAAATTTGAAGAAACCCACTAAACCTTATCATAGCCATTGCTCACAATAGATCAATGGTCAAGATTGAATATAATATTATATTGTGTTAAAAGGACAATAAAGTAAGAGAGACGGTATGATAAGGGTATATGTGTAAATTGGCTTATTTTCTCTCTCTCTCTCTCCCTCTCATTGATCTTCTCTCTCCACACTCTCTCTCTTACTTTTCTCCCTACTACTTTTCTCTCTACAAATCAGATTCACATTAATTTAAAAAAATACTGATTTATTAATTTTTTTATTAAAGCAGATTTTTTTTCATTTTATTGTACCAGCACCAGTACTGTTACATACGTAAAAAGAGTTATCAGTATTGTTGCATACGTAACAAGAATTGATATGGTAAGCACTAACAAAATATGCAATTGTTTATAAAAAAAATTACAAATCAACATTAAAGAACATAAGAAATTGTTTTCATATAACTCTAATATTTAAAATCAACAATAAAACGTATAAAATATTTCATACAAAAAATAACTATTTTAAAAATGATCAACTTCCTCTTTAACACGACGGGCATCTTCAATCTTCATAACAACTTCGTCTTTAACATAAAACATCTTTTCACCTACTAAAACAATCAATTCATCAATTTACATATTTGAAAATGTTTAGCGTACGTTACAAACGTGTTGTTGCATGTGTTAACATATGAAAACCGGTCATCTGTAGTAAAATACAAAATCCATATGATTTTACTTTTAAAAATACTTTTTGATTAAAAAAACATATTAATAATAATAACATATGAAAAAAAAGGTTAGTTAATTCTAAAGTTACGTGTTAACGTATGTTATCCACGTCTGTAACACGACTGGTATCTTCAATCTTCATAATCAACTTCGTTTTTAACACAAAACATCTTTTCACCTACGAAAAAAAATCAATTCATCAATTTACATATTCGAAAATGTTTAGCGTACTTTACAGACGTGTTGTTGCATGTGTTAACATATGAAAACCGGTCATCTGTAGTAAAATCCAAAATCCATATGATTTTACTTTTAAAAATTCACTACTTTTTTTATTAAAAAATCATATTAATAATAATAACATGTGAAAAAAAAAAAGGTTAGTTAATTCTAAAGTTATGTGTTAACGTACGTATCCACGTCTTAACATACTCATCGACCAGTGTATTGTAATAATTATTTTACTCATATGAAATATTAAAAAAACTAAACGTGACTGTATTGTAGTCAACTAATAAAAATAAAAAAAAGTTAATTATAAAATATATACATTAAGAAATCTTATAATCAACTTCCTACCACATAAATAATTTAAATAAGAAATTTTAATATCAACTTTGGCTCATTCATATAATATAGTCATTTACCAAAAATAAGCAAAAACCATCGGATGAATTAAAACAACCAAATAGCCAAATAAGTATAGTTCAAACAGTATTGTCATTGAAGCATTAACACAAACATCTAGTATGCATACATGATGAACATTAGAAAAAACACATGGTGCCAAGAACTCCACCAAATAAAAAGTTTTGTGAGCCACACATCAAAACAAACACCTGTTATGCATCTCGACTAAAGGAAAAAAAACCACCATAAAAAAGAAAGACATCAACAAAGACAACCCAACAACAAAAGATGAAAAAATCAAAAAATAAAGCAAAGAAAGCAAATGGTTATTAAGAGATCTATAGTTACCTGCATTTGTATAATAAAAATCGATGAATCCTTTGAGTTAAGGCCACAATAGAACCGGTGAAGATGGGTAGATCACACCCATCGGGTTTCAATCACTACTTCATGAAAAAAGAGAGCCAACAGATCTTGTGTATAACTCCCCTTTGTCTGCTCCAAATCTCCTCCGCCCTTTGTCTGCTCCAAATCTCCACTGTCACTCGTCACCATAATCGTCTCCGACGAGAACCACCACCACAATACCACCGCCTTCCGCCTTTCATTCTTACCATTACCAAGATCGACTTCCTTATCTTCATCTTGATCATAAAAACATAGTTCATATGATGTCTTTATAGAGAGATGGAGAGAAGGGATGAGAGAGAGAGAGAGAGAGAGAGAGAGATGATGGAGAACAATCAGATCTAGTTTTTTTTTTGTTTTTTTTTTTTTTGGAAATAATAAGAGAGAGATGAAGAATATATATCTCTACATTGGGTTTTGAAAAGAGAAGAGGGATTAAATGACTGAAATAACCTTGGTCTAATAAAAATTGATTTGGTCATTATAGATTATGTGGAACAATTAGGGCCACTAAAGTGGTTTGTAGGGGTTTCTTCAAATTTTTAGGTTTCTTCCCAATACTTCCTCTATACGTGGATATGTAAATATATCAAACACACATACACACACTAGTGGGGTGCTAACACGATGCGTCGGGAAACATAAACACTGGTAATCACGTAACGTGTTAGTTTTTTCAATAACCCATGTAAAACACAGATTAAATGTAAGTTTACTTTGGTTGACCTAACTTAAAAGATCATAAATTAACGTTAGTGCCGATGATAAATTTAATAATAAGTTATGATGTATAAATTAACTAGGTGAGACACCCGCACTATGCGGTGGGCTGTCTTTTTTTTTTTTTTTTTTTTTTTTGAAAAAATGCTTTCATTAAAAACCGCCCAACCCGGCCCTCAAAACGGGTACCGAGGGCTCAAACCTCTACAACATACAAAGGAAAACGACACCACTCTTTCCATTTAACATTATTACATTTAAATCTACTCTTAACCCACACAAAAGTATATGACTTCACACTAGCGACGATCTTCTCCACACTAGGACACTTAGCATTGAATACCTTCTCATTTCTCGCCTTCCAAAGCACCCACATGGTAGTCACAATAATCCCATGAATCAGATTTCTGGCCTTCTTACCACCCTTCACTGACTTATAAATTTCCAAAAGGTCTCTAATGGAGAACGCATAAATCGGATCTAACCGGCACCACCTCCCTATCCCATCCCACACATTAGTAGAAATCATACAATCCGCGAGAATATGCAAGACTGTCTCGTCGTTATAATCGCACCAATTACAAATTCCGTCCGGTAGAGGGATATTTCTTCTAATAAGTGCCATCTTTGTTGGGATCCTATCCAATTCCGCTCTCCATGCCATAATCGAGCATTTCAAGGGAACCCAACGAACCCATTTAAAATTAAAATTGTTCCCGAACTCTGTGTAACATCGCGAATTTCCCCTAATTTTTTTTGATAAAAAGAATGTATTGTTTTAAACAATATATGTTTTAAATACCTTAAACTAATAATTATTTGTATCTCGACACTTTTGTACGTTTTAAAAATATTTCGAGTCACTTTCGGGCTTATATAATCATATTATGAACTTAGAATAATATAGTTTTAGGGAAATAATTGCCAAAAAAAAGATTTGTGTGGACCGGGACTCGAACCCACGTCCACAACCAACCAACACACAGTGACAACCAACTGAGCCAACTATCATCTTGTGTAGTATTTCAGAAGAAAATAAACTTAACACATTCCTTAAATTGATTAGTCAAAGTCTTAGTCAAACAGTCAAAGTCTTAGTCAAACAGTCAAAGTCTTAGTCAAATAGTCAATTCATCATAAAACCTTAGTTTATGGTGTTGACCAATTTTAATGGCTAATTGACTCCAAAACTAGTATAAAAACCCACCTATGACCCATTATACTTTGCACCTCTAAATCGATTGTTTCAATCCGATTAAACTTTCCCTCATACCTTTCTTCTATAGTCTATTACTTCTACAATTGAAGCTTTGATTATAAGCTCTTGTAATTGGCGAATTGGAAGCTTGATATTCTTTCTTTTTCGTTTTCTTCAATTTGGACTAGCTACGTTGTTGAGTCTTTGGGATTCGCCTCGCATACATTCACAACACATTATTCTATTTTTTTCACGAGACATAACATTTTGCTAAGGTGAGTTTACATAGCCCCTTTTCTCTTTTACATTTTTGGGGTGAAACATGTTTAAACATTTTATACTATCATTTACTCATACTTACTCGTAATTCAAATACACTATCATTCTATCATTTGACTGTAACAAAAAGACACAGTACAATCATTAACAATGATCAAGCCGCCTGTTTAGATTATAGCGCTATAGGTCTGACAAACCCATCCCCCCGCATAAATTCAGGGATGATCGATAACAGTAACAACATTTAACTAACTTGCGAGTTAGTCATCAGTCGACACAAGGTTTGATTGTACAAAGACGCATTGTTACATGTCGGACTCATACTCTATCATCATACAACTGTGATTGTTGTACAAACTATTGTTATCAAAACCTATGTATTCTCACCAACTTTTGTTGACCCAAAATATTTTCAAACTTAACATGTTTCAGGTTATAGCTTGCTTAAAGATTAGAGTTATTGCTTGAAGATGCGTAGCTAGTATTTTTCATTTTGATGTACAAAATTCTTAGAACAATTGTATGTAATTTATTTAAATCATTTATTGAAATTTATTATTTACCATGAGCTACTGAACAATCATCAATACGTGACATCCTGATGTTTCCGCCATCGGTTGGGGTATTACACTCTGCTCTATGCAGTAGCATATCAGTGACAGCTTTAGTTGAGAAGCCCAACCCTTTTTTATCAGCCCAATACCAAACATCTTGGCCCACAACTATCTCTTCACCATTTAACATATCACATAGATTAACCCACTCTACTAATTCTTCTGCTGTGGACATGTTGCCCACCCAGTCAGCGTCAATCACCCTCTTGTTATAGACAACCTTGGTGCGATTAATAACCCAACAATTCTTCGTAGTCTCCAACCTGTATAATAACGGGAACTTACTTTTTAACGTACACTCGCCTATCCATAAATCCAGCCAAAACCGGACCGAGTCACCTATCCCAACTTTAGCTCTTATGAATGTATGCAGAAATCTCTCGTTGACTTTTAAACCCGCTGTAGCTTTAATGATCGCTTTCCAATTCCCTGAAGCATATTTGTTAACCGGAAGCATGTCCCACATATTGCGACTTTTATGACACACCTCAATAACCCTTCTCCAAAGAGAACCATTAGTAGCCCGGAACCTCCACACCCATTTAAAAAGTAGCGCTTCATTGACCTCCTCTAGCCTCTTAATACCCAATCCTCCATACTTCTTTGGGGTTGTCACACGAGACCACTTAACCCAATTTATTTTGTTACTATCATTTGATCCCAACCATAAAAACTTTTTCATAATTCGTTCAAGATTATCCAACACTTTTTTCGGCGCTTTATATAAAGAAAAATAATAGATAGGTAAACTTTCAAGAACCGCCTTAATGAGTGTAACACGCCCTCCAATCGATAGCAATTTCGCCTTCCAAAGAGATAATCTAACTTCAAAAACCTCAACAACCTTCTTCCAATTAGAGCTTCTATTCATATTGGCGCCTACTTTTATGCCCAAATATTCAAAAGGCATTTCATCCCTTTTGCATCCCAAAGTCATAGCTAGATTATTCACTTCCTCATTACCCGCACCAACACCATACAAGTGTGACTTGTTGATGTTAATCTTCAACCCCGAGCAAACATGAAAGACTCTCAAAATTCTAGCCAAATTTCTTATATTCCAAGTCGACCACTCCCCCATAATTAAAGCATCATCGGCATACAACATATGTGAAAGAACCAAACCATCTTTATCCAATTTAATACCAATAAACTCACCTTCCAAAATAGCTTTATTCATAACACAAGAAAGCGCTTTCATGACTATCAAAAAGAGAAATGGCGACAATGGATCCCCTTGTCTCAAACCTTTGTGACAGGCAAACTGAAACGTAGGAGACCCATTCACCAACACCGCCGACCGAGTAGATTTGAGGATCCCCAACACCCACATACACCATCGAGAAGGAAAATGCATTTGTTTTAATATAGACAATAAGAAACCCCAATTAACATTGTCGTATGCCTTTTCAAAATCAATTTTTAATAAAAATGCCTTTTTCGATTTACGCTTCAACCAAGCGAGAACTTCATTCAAGACTAGAGGTCCATCCAAGATGTACCTATCCTTTAAAAAAGCCGATTGGGATTCCGAAATAACTTCTCCCATAACCTTTTTAATTCTCAAAGCCAATATCTTTGAAATCACCTTATTTATTAACCCAACCAAATTGATAGGCCGGTATTCTTTCATGTTCGTTGGATTTTTACATTTAGGCACCAACGTGATAAAAGAAATACTACATTCCGGAGATATGAAACCATTCTCAAAAAATTCCGAACATACCTTGTAAAAGTCTTCTTCCAAAGCGTCCCAGAAGTTATGAACAAACTGAAAATTAAACTCGTCTGGGCCGGGCGCCTTATCCTTTCCACAATCAAAAACTGCAAATTTAATCTCCTCCTTCGAGAAAGGTTGAACCAGCTCTTCTCCCAAATGAATCGGCACCTTCTTTAAAGAATCACAAATCAGCATCAGCCTATCAAAACATGACTCTTTAAAATGATTTCTAAAATGCTTTAGAACCTCTCGTTTCACAATCGTCGGCTTTGTAATCCATTCCCCATTTACATCGATACCCGGTATAGCGTTAGACAGTTTCCTGCCATTAATGACCCGGTGGAAATAGCCCGTATTATCGTCCCCTAACTCAGCCCATTTCACCCGAGCTCGTTGCTTCAGATCTTTATTTCTTGCCTCATTGAGAACCTCGACTCTAGATCTACATTCTTCCAAAACCCAAGTTTCTTCTTCGGACAGACTACGTTCTTCCAATACTTTTTCTAACGAATCAATCTCACTACCACAAGTAACGTACTCTATCTCTTCCTGTTTGGCGATATCGGCCCACCACTTCCTCAACTCACAGCTTAAAATCTTCAGTTTGTGCACTAGATTCAGTTGAGCCGAACCTTCATCATACTCTTTACCCAAAAATTCCTTCACCAAATCCACACATCCTTCCTTATAATACCACGAACCACCTGAAAGGTTTTGGACCAAAATTCCTGTTAACCATGCTGAGAATTAACGGACAATGATCAGAAAAACCTCTCGGCAAAGCTCTAAGATTTGCATTAGGCCATTTATTTAAAACACCTCCACAAACCAAAGTTCTATCAATTTTACTCTGCTTATCTCCTTTGCCCTTCCCTGCAAGAAACGTAAATTTTCTACCCAACATCGGATACTCCACCAAACCCATATCATCAATAAATTCATTAAAATCCTTGGCCATAGCTTCATTAAACACCGTATTCCTTCTTTCTTCTGCACTTCTAACTGTGTTAAAATCTCCCATTATAATCCAAAAACCTTCATTTGCTTCCATAATACTTCGCAAGGACTGCCAAATCACCTGTTTCTGGGCTCTAGATTTAGGACCATAAACGTTAACCATATTCAGTTTCACCCAACCCTCCTTCAATCGACCACCAATCAACAAGAAGTTCCTGTTTTTAACAACTGACTCTTTTACAAAACAACCTTTATCCCACAGAGAGACTAAGCCACCCGATAGACCCGTCGGGTTAACTATCTCAAAATCATAATTTCCAATCCCCCAATAACGGTCTAGAACACTTCTTTCCAACCCCTGAACTTTAGTTTCTTGCATAATTAAAAAACCAACATCATTTTGTTTTCTAAGATTTTTCACCCACCCATCTTTACCGTCAACACCCATTCCTCGTATATTAATACTTAAACAATTCATAGTCTAACCTCTTGTAACCCTTCCTTAGTGATTGACTCCTTAATCAAATCCTGAAAACTGTGAAGCTCAGCCCCCACCTTCCGGCCTAAAGTAACAGTAGCCGAGATTTCCTTATCCACAGGAAGACCTTCAATATGACTTTCAGACGGTTTATCAGCCATATTGGTAGGAATCTCCCCCGGTCGCTTGTTGTCCGAGCAATCAGACTTTTCATTATAGCCCTGGATATTCTCATCTCCCTTATCAACAGTCAACGTGACATCATCCGCACTTTGTATATCAAACTATCACAGTAACACATATGGAACATTATGGTAACAAATAAGCTACATCGTTTGTTGTTTTCTTAATAAAAAAAATGTTTTTTTCCGAATACGGTTTTGTTTTTAATGAAATTTTGAGAAAAAAAAAAATTTAACCACGTACTTATTTTTTTTTTTTTAATAAAATGATAACGAATTAAGTTGTTAGAGAAAATTAAAATTGATAAAAAAATAAAAAATACATGTGGAAAAATATGTATATAGGTTGTAGAAGGGTCAAATGCATGAAAAAAAGAGTAATGAAAATAAATAATCCTAATTATTGCTTTTTGGCCGATAATGGTCCAACTACGAAAATAACCACTAGCGGTCCCAATTTTTGACATATTGGCCACCAACAGACTCAAACTAAGTGAGGCTAACTCCGTTAGTGTGATGCTGACGTGACATGCTTAGGTGACAAAATGATCATACGTGGCATCCTATGTGGCAAAATGATCCTACGTGGCATCATAAGTGGCAAAATGATCCTATGTGGCATCCTACGTGGCATGCCACGTCAGCATCACACTAACGGAGATAGCCTCAGTTAGTTTGGGTCTGTTGGTGGCCAATATGTCGAAAGTTGGGACAGCTAGTGGTTATTTTCGCAGTTGGGACCAATATCGGCCAAAGAGCAATAGTTGGGATTATTTATTTCCATTACTCCAAAAAAAATAAAGATCCTGATAATTCGATAGTAAAATATGTTTTATTTCGATTATATCTCTGTTTTTTAAAATACTTATGTTGGAACGTTAAGATTAACAGATTAATTGTAACAACATATTTAGTTTTTTTTTTCTTAAATTTTTGTTAGTAGAGAAAGAATAAAATTACTATTTTAAACTAGTTATCAGTTTATAATAGACGTGTATTGTTTATAGTGTAAAGAATTGTTTATAGTATAACGAGTGATTATTTATCCTCACATTGACACATTCCATTTATAGATTCAAAAGGGATAGCGGCGCAGCTTGTTGTCCACTTACCCACCATCTAAATGTAACTTGTTTTGGCTTATGCTTGGATTATTATAATATAACCATTTTTCCTTTAAAAAAAATTACAGATATAAATTATTCCTAAAGTTCTCAAATGTATTTATCATTATTTTTGTAATTTAGATTTCTTTTTACCTTATCAAATATTAAGTTTAACATTATTTTAAACATATACATGGTTAAAATAGTACAAAATTTTGAATTTACTATAGTAGATAAAAAAAATAGTCAAAGTTTAGTTCCAAGAGTTAAAGGCTATTAATTTGCTTTTCTATAAAACTAGCAAAATTAAACAAATTTTTTAATCTTTTTAACCAGACCAATTGACCAAACCTATTAATTTGCATTTGTATAAACATATTACATAGTGTATAATTTTAAAATTAGAATCCGTTGTCGTGCAGCATATTTTGTATAGGCAGAAAGAGCAGTTTAGTGACGGGGTTGGGTATAGCTGGTTCATGTAAGAAGTTTATGTTTCTACTGCAAACAATACTCTCTAGTGCTTATTAGAATAAACTGTTAACTCAGGTGACTGATAAGATGACGCTTAACGCGCCACATATCTACCCTCACAACACGCCACATACATTACTACCAGATGATCTTTGAACGGTTTTTCCCTCAGGTCTAACCTCTATGCATTCGTCACTTCCTCGTGGTTTGTTCCAAGTACCTCGGATCAATGTTCTGACCATTTTTCAATTTCGTTTCACAATTGGTTTTATGGTCTAACCATCTTGACCCCTCAGGAAGAGCTGCTTTTGGAGTTCATGATTCGACCTACTGCTTAATAGGGGTCCAGACACAAATGACAAAAGATTGTGGAAGACGAGCAGAAGATGATGGATACGAACGGTACCTGTACTCACAATCCGAAGCTAGAAGTTACTGGTTCCAAAACATAACAGGTCAAGTTTTTGTGTATAAACAAAACTTTGGTTGTCAATGGTACATTTGGTTATCTTAAATAACAATAAATAACTCATCTCAAGATTTTGATTTCGAACTTGTTTTCAATTCTAAATTGGTACCTAGACTGCAAATACCAAAAATGTGCTGGTCCGTGTTAAAAGAACAATGCGGTGTAGAAGAGTTGGTTCCATGTATCGGGCAACCCGGGAAGACACCAATGGGTGCAGTCAGGGGTGCCGTTGGGGTTGGACTTTTGCCCTGTGCTCGTGTCCCCACTGTAGATCGACGGGTGGGCATCTTTTCTCATTGCTGACAGGGTCGTGATGTCCAGCAAGTAAACCGGGGTTTGCATTTCTTTTAGCACCGCGTCTACCACCTTCATCTCGTTCGGGTACACCCCTGAGAAGACTGATGCGCTCACGGGTGTCGTCTCGCCGTAGCAGTTCTTGGTGTTGGCCGATCCGCTCCATTCTGATGGGCTGCAAATGGTTGTTAAACCATAAATAGAAAATATATAATTATTGTAATTTAAGAAATACATGATAAAATGAATATTCTTTTGTAGAAAAATAGACATGTTACCAAATTAAGTGAATTTGTATTTGGTGTAATTATTATGAAACTAATTTCTAATCCCTATATAATCTACAATATCCATATTTAAACGAGTCAAGCTGCTTGTAAGCTACTTAAGTGTAAACGAGCCTAACTGCTTGTGTGCTACTTTAGACCTTCAGGCTCTTTTAACTTTTATGTTAAATCCAAACACTACATGATATGGTCATCTAAACATCACATGTTATAACCATCCAGACATCACATGATCAAGATTTACCAAACACAGATCCAAACATCCCATGATACCATGTGACACAACGGATTAGGTAAGTAAAGTAACGAGGGTGCGTACTTGTAATGAGTAGGCGAGAAAGACTGGAAAAAAACTCTCGTTCTAGTAGTGTCGATATTTTTATCAACCCATCGACCCCACGTCCTTACAGCCGTTTCCATCGCAACCATACGATCCATATCCTGGTACATCGACCCACCCGATTCCATCACGTCCCACCTGCAGAGTATGAGTAACAATTGCCGTAAAATAAAAACGTCTAGTTTTAAATTCTAATAAAATGGGTTGAAATTACAATACTAACCCTTGGGTGGCCCCAGTATGGCTCCACCAATGTCCAGTGTTAAAAACAAGGACGTCAACGCCCGTCCACGCACGGGCGTTTTCGGATATATCCTCTAGTTTAAGCACTCTTCTACCACCAACATTATCAATATCCACCAAATACTGTGCCTTGTAATACGACAACGTTACATCGTAATCCTGTCCGTTAAAAAAAATATATAAACGCGTTATCTCCACAGCCCACACTACATCAATAATTGAACATCTAACGGCTGAAAATAACTCACCAAAAACTTAAATGTAGAAAGCGGATATGCCCTGTTCACCTGCGTAGCGACACGTGGCACAGATGACCACGTCAGACAAATCAACGACTCCCATTGGTTCCTCCCTAATGAGTCCCCAACGAACATTACTGTTTTCCCCTTCATTTTTTCCAAAAACTGGAGCCCGTTGAACCTAGGCAAACAAACCCACAATTATTATTGCACAAAACACAACCCATTTTATTGATTATTTATTCCACTGATTTTTTTTCTTTAACAACTCTTTTCTAACAAAAAAAAAAGAATTTACTCAACTTTTAGTATTTTTTTTATTGTTGTAAATTTGTTTTATAACTATAATTATAAATTAAGTGACCTAACGTGACAAATATAAAAGTTGGTTAATATCAAGTTTCATAATATTTTCTCTTTTGTAACATTTAACACGTATGCTAGTCGCATAGAAATATACAAGTCATATAAGACCTATACGACTTGCATATCTTTTTTTATATGAACTATACAACTCATATACAAATATGCGACTCAAATATACGAGTCATATGGGACACCTAATCCAATAAAAGACAACTTTTGTCGGGTGAGGTTGAGGTTATAAGGCTTGACAAAAGTCAGTCCTTTATCGGGTAATGCGTAAATATACTAGTTCTATACATGGTGTCAAAATATCCAAATAAGTGTACGCCAAACAAACCCCTTAATAAATAAAAAAACCGTGAATGTACAAGTTGTAAAGCACAAAGTACAAGAGGCGGGTGGAGAAATAAATAAACAAACAAAACACTGTTAACACTAACCTGGGGAGCTCACAATTAGCGGGTTGCCAGCGATACTTGAGGTAATCGGAGTCGGGTCGTCCATACATTTGGCAATTAAAATCCGGATCAATAACGGGGCAAGCAGACGAGTCATAAACCGGGTAAGAATCATCGTGGACCCATGTGCCCATAAAAAGAGAGCAACCGGAGTTATTGGCTTGCAAGATTGGGCGAGAGTGGTGATAGTTATGGTCATTGTGGTTCAGATGGTGAACCAGCAAGTAAGCTGAGGATAATAAGGTGCGATTGAAGTTGAAGAATAATATTATTATTATTATTGAAATGGTTAAGGATAGAGGCTTGGTTAATGGGAAAGCAGCCATTGGAGAAGAGAAGAGAAGAAAGAGGGGAGAAATGAAATGAATTGGGGTTGTTTTTTTTTTTTTTTTTTGCTTGGAAAATGGAAATGGTTTCACGTGTGTCGGATCGAGCCGGTTTTATATAAAGTTTTGGGCCGTGAAAGAAAATATTGTTTAATGTTGAGATTCTTGGATTGAAGTTGAATAATAATGGAATTTGACGGTTGTTTTGTTATAACTAGGTTTGTTTATTTATATTAGTAGATTATTTTTAGGATACACAAATGTAATATAAAATAACTAGCTGATTACTTTGGGAGTGTCCCGGGGTTGAAAAATCTAATATTACTTAATAAAAAGGATAAAAGAAGTAATCAGTCTCAACCTCTTTTAATTTTAAAGAAAGTTGTTCTAATGTTTATACTATCAAAAGGGGTTCTCATGATGCGTTCCCATCAGATTAAAAAATCTCAACCTCTTTTAATGCTAAGTATATCGTTATAGCACATGAACATTGGCAATTCATATATGTAATAGTAGATTCAAAAACATATATACTATCATAACATAATTAGTGACTTGCCTATATATGATTAGGAAATTACCTAAATACATTGTGTTTTTTTCTGCATGAACAAAAACTCACCAAAAAAACATTTTTTTCGTTTTTGTATAGCACTATATATGGTGCTCGTTGGAAAGATGATAAAGCGATCGTTAATTTGATGTAATTTTTTTTCAAAAAAATGTCAGACATAAAAATTACTAACGTTTAAAAATTGTGAGCGGAAAATAAGAAAAAAATAAAGATAAAAATATTAATTAACATATTTGAAATTTTAAAATAATTAATAGTTCACTAACATTTAAAAAATGTGAGAGGAAAATAAGGAAAATATATTAATTAACATATTTGAAATTTTAAGATAATATAGATATAGATTTTATTTAAAAATACAAAATAAATAAATTTAAAAGAAAGCTTCACATGATGCCACTTGGCACATTTATTAAATGCCACATCATACAAACTCAATTATTTTATTATAAGTTATAGATAAAATGTGTGTATTGTAAAAGAAAATAGGTCATTTTTCAGGAAAAAAAAATTAAAGGATCAATACTCGATAACCACAAAACCTACTAGTTCTACGTGTGCACATTTTGCTCGAGTGAAGTCTATGTACAACCTTTCCACTTCTTCAACACATTCTAAAGCTGTGATGTGAACCTAAAAAAAAAAACAACCAAATTAGGTTCAAATGATATGTCATGATGATTGATTTAAGAAGCGTGCATGGTGGGGTATTTGATTATCACTTATCAGTTTGAGATTTACCTGATGTCTAAGAATTATAGGTTACATCTAACCGGTTTAGCAATCTTTGTAATCAATGTTCCTAGCAACACCATTCCAAATACAAAAAAAAAATCTTACCAAATTGACTAATCTGTGAATATATATGTAGTTAGCGGATTCTTATATGTAATAGTAGGTTCAAAAGCATATATACTATCTTAGCTTTATTAGTAGGGGTGAGCATTTCGTGGTTCGGACCCACAGGAACCTTGGATCCGACCCACGAGAACCTTGGACCCGAACCTTTTTAAATGTATGGGTCGGTTTCCGGTTCTAGATTTATATGAATTATCGGTTCCGGGTCGGGTCGGTTCCAAACCCACGGTTCTAAGATAAGAACCACAAGAACCGTTTGTATTTTAATTAAAAAATAAAAAATAATCTTTTTTAGTCTTTTAACTATTCATTTTTACGTTTTATTGTAATCGATTTTATGTAATGTTAATACAATATTAAAAATATTATTTATAATAATAACAATGTATTTTTCTTGAAATATTTTTTGGCTTGATGGATATGCATAGATGTGATATATTATATAATATATATTATATTCAAATTTGAAGTAAATATTTATATATGTCGCTCTGATGTGTGTGTATTTATTATGTATACATAACAAATTCACATAATGTTTCTAGTGATGAGAATGACAAAATTGTTACTAAAACATAAGTCGAGAAATGAAAAGTGACTTAAAATAGAAACTCATGGGCTATTGTTAGACTGTCCGTTGTGGAAGCGCAAGCAGCACGACGCGAACGAGGTTTCAGCGCCGTGCTCACCCCCAGCCACAACAGCCCCACACAAACAGTCCCGGCGCGAGCACAAGCGATGGTTGTCGCGTGGGTTAATGGGAAAAAAAGGACCTTTGGTCGCGCCGTTGCTCACCCCCAGCCACAACGGGGTCAAGTGACCGGATTACTTGATAGTCACGTCAGTGGCTCGCGCCCGTTCGCTCGCGCGTCCACAACGGGCGGACTTAGAACCATATGATGGAATTCTTTTACGAGAATGGTAAAAGAATAGGAATATGTAAATTCTCTAAAAGTGGCTATTACATTAAAAGGTTCTAGAGGGTCAGACTCTTTTACCCGACCCATCAGAACCTTTAGGACCCGGAACCGCATAGCCTTTTAAAGTTCGGTTCGTGGTTCCTAATTTCAACAATAAAAGGGTATACGGTTCTGGTGGGTCCGGGTCGGGTCGGGTCGGTTTTGGACCCTTTGCACAGCCCTATTTATTAGTGACTTGACTAGACATGATTAATGAATTACATAAACATAATGTGTTTTGTTTTTTCTGCAATAAAAACCCATTAAAAAATCCATTTTTTTCGTTTTTTATAGCATTATGGTGCTCGTTGGAAATATAATAAAACGATTGTTAATTTGATATATTTATCTTTTAAAAAATCGTATATAAAAGTTACTAACGTCTAAACATTGTGTGTGTGTGGGGGGGGGGGGGGGGGTAATGAAAAAATAAAGATAAAATATTAAGTAGCATATTTGGAATTTTAAAATAATAATAGTTAATACTTATTTTTATTATTAAAATATAATTAAAAAGGCATTCCTTTAGGAAGAACTAATCAAAGAATACCCCAACAATCTCTAAGATTAAAAAAATTGGGAAAAGTATATGATATAGAAACTTATAATACAAAGAAAAAACACACAAATCGAACCAAACAAATATTTTTAAAGAAACTATGTAAGGCAAATAGTACTAAATAAAAAAAGGAGCAGTAGCTTCCCTCTTGTTTTATCAAGCGGGCGTTATTGCTCCCTTTTTAGTTCAAAAACTCCTATACAATCAGACCAAAGTCTTATCCATTTGTAGATGGAGCTTCAATAGCAGCTAAGTCTAGAGGAAAATTATGAGCATTACGTTCATGCATAACTTCCATACCAAGGTTACAGGGAAATCAAGAGGTGCGAATGTTTAGGGGGGGAGGGATAAGATAAATCTATAATCTATAATCTATAGTCTATAATATACATTATAAAGGAGGAGTGATGTACAACATAGTCATTTTCACCTCCGTACAACTTAAGAAGCAACATGTACAACATATTTAAGCAAAAAAATTAAGGGTATTATTGGCATAGTTGTGACAATTAAGACACTTAGGAGGGTAGATTAGTAAATTTAACATAATCCAATACCTCACATCCTAAAATCTTATCCCAATTATGCCCTTATGTCCAACTTTCAAAACACAAAATGCAACTTAACTTATGATGCATCTTAAATATGAGACCTTTCAACCCCCCATCTATATTATTATATATACTTCATTATCATCAATTTCTTGAATGCTAATAGTCTTTTCATAACCCCAAACAAAATCTTAGAGCTAATTTCATGCTTTGAAACATTGTTTTGTCCAAAAAAATTATGTCTTCATTAGATGAGAAGAGAAAAAAATCAATGAGAAGTTAAGACACTTGCAAGATATGGTTCCCGGATGCTACAAGGTATAAAGATATGAGTTAATCTTTATATACATATATACATTTTTTTTCTACTTGTTCATATTTTCTTTGACAATTACAAAAATTTATCTTCATAATATATCATTTTTTGCTCCATTTAAATTTAGTTATTTGCTATAGACAATGGGAATGCCAGTGATGTTGGATGTAATAATCAACTATGTTGGATCGTTGCAGAATCCAATTGAGGTAATTTAATTGTGTAGCTGACAATTAAAACAATAAATAAACAATATTCAAAATTATTGATGAGAAAATATTTTTCAAAATTAATTAGTACAGTTTTTCTCTTCTTTGTGCATTTTTAGTTTCTCTCTATGAAGCTTTCAGAAGCCAGCATGTTCTATGACCTATTGACCTCAACTCTACTGAATTGGATGATATGGCCCCTATGAAGGTGACAGGTGGCTTTCTTAACTATCCTTGTTAAGAAGTTGTTTATCTTGAATCATATATATTGTTAACTAAATACAACGGACAAAATTATAAATATAACATTCTAGATTTGCTAATACGTTTCTAATATATTATAAATATTACTTCCACTTACTGCATGGGATGAAACCTGATGTTGCAGGGAACAAATGGACATGAAGGACAGATGATGGAGAGGATGGTTGGAGAAGGCAATGGAGACATTCCTCAATTTCAATCAACATGGTCTCCTTGAACACCATGAAGTAGTTAACTCTATAAATCTATATATGCATGCTCAAATATAACTTTATACGTAAACTATATTTGTTCTAAGACTTTTAAGGTATTTGTTTATCTATTTAATGTTCTTGTTAAACGTTGTATGAAGTGTGGTTCACAATATTATTTTGCTTTCGGCAATTGTATATTGTTTAAGTTCTAATTCTAATTAATAAAATAAATTAAACACTAGCATAAAAAGAAAACAAAAACTTAGCTATGTGTTAGTTACTTCTGTTATTTGTGTTAAGAAATAAGAAATCAAAAAGCCATAAATTCACGCTCACGCTAATGAATCAACCCGAATCTTTATCTTCTATACTATATATTATAAAGCATCAGTGAAGGATACACGCAAAATTTAAGTAAATAGAACCTTTATTGCTTATAGTACAATGCTTATTGAAGTCATTTAGAGCGTAAAATTGTCTTTCTACCTAAATATTAAATTGTTGAAGAAATTAATTTATGAGGAAATTAACAATAATGTGGTTACTCTTTACATTCATAACCTCCATGTTTTTATTATGTATGTATCAATGTTATAGTCTTATAAATAGTTGTCATGTATTTAGTACATAAATAATGTGGTGACTCTTCACATACATAACTTACATATCTTTCAATGTTTATAGTAAATAAATTACATCATATAATATGTATTTATATATTCTTTTTAAATTTATGTGGTTGCAGGATGGTATGATGTGACATTTCTGCACACAAATGAATATGTAGTCTTGAAGTTTGCCAACACACCCAACCCATGACACGTTTCAACCCATTAAAGTGAGCGATATATGTAGGCTTGACTTTTATACAAGCAAATATGGTAGAGATACTTCATGAGCAATGTCATCATCTTCCTCGATGGTTTTTTGTTTTCTCCGCTACTATAAGCTTCTAGGAATAGAATTTATGTTTCTGATCTCACGAAGTCACCAATTGTTTACATATCCAAAAGAAGACAATTCTTATCAGTCGATTTGGTAGTTTTAACTATATTGATTACTAATTTGTTTGGTCCAATATATTTGTTACGACGCTTGTCAAACTAACATAAAACGAGAGTATCAATGTAAATCATTGACTCCGCTGCATCTCACGGGTGCCCTAAAATAATAGAAATATGTTGCACACTACAAACTGCATTTTAGTAATTATATCACTTCCACTACAATCTTATGGTCATTAAGAGATACAACGCCACTTCACTACGCTAAGTACCGCTCTACGATTACATACTTATCTGCCTTCGAGATACATAAAAGGGTCCCACCGAAGGACGTGGGCCAATCTAAGGGTGTTGTAAGGAATAGTACGACCTATTATGATGTACCCATTTAAAATATTCAGAAGATATACTTTTGAGTTTCAGTTTTTGATAACATATATTTTATACATTGTTGTTTTCTACTTTAACATAACGAATAACCAACAAACACAATGCACAAGGGGCAAAACAGATGCACCCACCGCAACGCGCGGGCATTCCTACTAGTATACATAACTATTTATGTGTCGGCTTAGTTAGGTCTAGATATAGTCATTAATGAGGTAACTTGGTAAAAAGTTATATAATTTGTTATAGGTTTTATTTAAATTATTATTATTTGTTTTTGAAAAGTTAAACTTCATTAAAAAACGCCACAAGGGACCTCAAATCAAGGACCCAGGGGCAACAACAAGCGAATTACATGATGTTCAAAGGAAAATTACACCAAGCAATCCAATCTATATCTTTAATCTTAGATCTATTCCGAATCCAAAAAAACGAAGTAGTTTTGATGTGTTCCACGACCTCAATGGCTCTACGACGCTTGTTGTTGAAAATTCGATTGTTCCTTTCAGTCCAAACAACCCATAAAGTAGTGATGATGATACCTCGCAAGATGTATTTGTTGTCTTAAGTCTTGTTAACTTAAAATAGACTATCAACACCATGACTATTGTTTGTTGCCGCTGCCACCACTGCATAGTGGTTGCTGTCATCACCACCGTTGGCACCACCCCCATTGTTGCAACCACCCTTGTAGATGTGGACACCACGTTAGTCGTTGCCCCCACTACCGTCCCCACTACCGCCACCCTAACCTTTGTCACCAACCTCTCTATTGCCACCAAACTAGCTGCTTCCGCCGCAATGGTTGCACCACCGTCATTTCTTTGTTGTTGCTATTGTCGTCACCCTATTAAAATGAATATAGTGAGTGGACCTAATTTGATCGTCTTTTTTTTTTTTTTTTTTTTCTAAAACGATTCATTTAAGCACAACCTATTTAGTCCAAATTACTTTTAACCTGAACCAAATTGACACACTTGTTTATTTTCACCCAAACCTAATTTTGCAGGGACAAATTTCTAATTGCACTATGATCTGTCCATTTACAGGCTTAAAAGTATAGCTCAGGGAAGAAACTTTCTGAAATGAAATATCTGAACAAAAATCTTTACAAAAATAAGAGCATTCACATCTAGGGCTGCAAACGAATTGAACTTTCAACGAACAGTTCATGAACCGTTTGGCGGGAAGTTTGTTTGTGTTCGTTCGTTTAGTAAATGAACGAAAACGAACAAAAAAATCCGTTCGTTTAGTTAAACGAACGAACATGAACAGATGTTACGTTCGTTCATTTGTGTTCGTGAATGTTCGGTAACGTGTTCGTTTATGTTCGATCGGTTAATGGAGTTTTTTAATTTTTATAATTTTATTTTATATTCTTTAATTTTTATTTATTTTACTAAATTAAATAAATAATTTATGTGAACTAAATATGTAAGACTTCAAATTTAAATAAAAAAAGATTTCAGGTTTAAGATGAGAGCTTAGTTTTTTTAAGGCATTACTATATTATGTTTTACCAATATTATGTTATGTACTAAGTACAGTTCTACTTAATTTCATAATATATGTGAATTCGATCTTATTCGAAAATTAATATATGTCCGTTTGTGTTTGTTTTCGCTCATGAACAATTTTTTTGTGTTCATGAACACTTGTTTGTGTTCATTAATGTTTGTTTACGTTCGTGTGCGTTCATGAACAAACTTAGCAAACGAACACGAACACGCGTGATTTCTTAACAAACGAACACGGATGTGGAATGTTTTTTAGAATGAGAGATAAATTTTAAGAAGTATAATTTTTTGTTATATTATGGGGTATAAAATGGTGGAGGGGATGTGAATGCTCTAAGAGTGTGTGTAGTGGGAGCGTAAGTAAGCGTTATAAACAAAAATAACGCCCCCACACCGTTACAGGGGGCGTTATTGGGCAAAAAGGAGGGCAAGCGTTATATGTATAACACCGGTGACAAATTGATCCAGCAAATCAGCGACGGACACGTGGACTGGGGGGGGGGGGGGGGGACTTTCAAACGGTTAAGACTTGTAAGGGGCATTATAAATAACCCCCTATCACTACACCCCTTTTTCACTTCATTTCTCCATGCTGACTCAGCTGTCACGTAGATGAATCAAAATCAGGAGCGTTATAAATAACCCTTCCGCTCCACATAATCTAAGTTTATATAGTTTCGATGACCTAAAATGGTAATGTTATGTAAGGTCATGTGGTTTCACTTTTATTGGACAATAAATGGCAAGACTGTACAGAGAATCTTAGAACCCACACCTTTTTGTTATGGTCATAAATTCAAAAAATAAAGGGTGTTGTATTTGAATTCAAGATTTTACAATTTTTAGAGATATTAGTGGGCAATAATAAAAGACCAGAGAGATTTTGGGTTTGATTCTTGTGTCAGATAGGTTTTACTGGTAATTTTATTGTTGTGCCTATGGGCGGTTGGGTTACCGGGTTTTCCCCGAAATTGGTGTTTGACAACTCGGATACTCTCGGAGTACTTGAATTTGTCAAATGGGTGCCCCAATAATAGTCGGGTTTGATTTATTGGTCGTTCAAAAAAAATACAATTTTTCGTATTTTATATATCTTCTTAATTCTTATTATTATTTTTCTGTTTTCTCTATAATAATTTAATGGTGAAACAAAACTAGATCATGTCATAAAATAATAACTTTCTAGATCATGTCATAACATGTACTGAATTGCATATTACATTACACTATATTAGACCATGCGTAGTGGGGGGCTTTATTTATAAAGCCCCCCTTCCTGATTGGTCCATGTGGCTGCTGAGTCAGTGTGGAGAGAAAAACTGAAAAAGGGGTGTAGTGGTGGGGCTTTATTTATAAAGCCCCTGATTGCGATTGGTTGATTTTTTTATTTTTTTTAATCTTTTAATTCAAAATAATTAAAATAAAATGCAAATAAATATAAAAAAATTACAAATAATAATAAAAACACACAAGTAAATATTAAAAACACACAACTGATATTAAAAAAAATTACAACTAATATTAAAAAAAAAAAGTTACACACTTCCTAAATTCCTAAATTACTTATTAATCCTAATTTTCTCCACTATGGAGAGTAGTTGTCCCATTCCCCGGGGAGGGTGATGTACTCGGGTGAGACGGAACGTGAGCTATCCCGTCCATCAGATCTCGCATCCGAGGGGAAGTAGTAGTACTCACGAGGAGGGGTAGGTCGGCTATAGTAGAGTTCCTCCTCTTCAATCTCCCTCAGGGCTTCCAAGTCCCCCTCAGTTGGGGAAGTCCCATGGTAGGGGGTGGGGGTAGCCTGGTGTTGGGGGATGGGGATGGGGTTAGTTTGCTGTTGGGGGATGGGGGTGGGGGTGGGGGTAGTCTGGTGGTATGGGACTGAAGCAGCCTAGGGGGTAGGGGGCGACAACGTTAGTCGCTCCATTTGTTGCTGGGCCAAGACATAATCCATGGCCCAGACCATCTCCTCATCCGTCCAGTCATCATTGGTTTGAGGAGGAGGAATGGTTCGTTGTGCAGCAGCAGCAGGAGGAGGGGGAGGTAACCAATGTTGTGGAGGAGGAGGAGGATAAAGAGGAGGTTGTGCAGCAGTAGGAGGAGGAGATGAGGTGAATGGTAGTCTCCGGGGGTGGCCCCGTCCCCGGCCCCGGCGAGAGTACTGTCGGACGTTAGACGGTCCGGCAGCTCCTGGTTGAAAATCGGACATATTATTCATTGAGGAGGAGGATGAGGAATTGGAGGTGTGACTGAAAAATCAAATTTGGTGTTGTATTTATAGGGTTAGCAAATTTTGAAATTCAAACGGTTTGGGGGGAAAATGTTTGAAATTCAAATTTTGAAATTCAAACGGTTTGGGGGGAAATTTTGAAATTCAAACGGTTTGGAACAGTAACCGTTTAAAATTCAAAATTTTCAATTATTATTATTATGTTTATTATTATTATTAAAAATAAAAAAAAATGACTTTGACCTTGCCACATGGCAAGGTTTAATTGGTTGGGCAAATGATCATCAGGCGTTATAAAAATAAAGCCCCAACCCACTTTTAGCATATAGCGCCCCCCTGTAGCGATGTGGGGGGCGCTATTTTTTAAAAACTTTGAAAAATAAAGCCCCACTACGGAGGTCTTAATAAAGCAAATGAAAGAATAGTAACTTAAATGAATAGTAAAAATATTGTTATTTTATTTATAGTATTATTTTATTTAAAAATTTTATTATATTATATACTATTAATATATTATATACTATTATTTTATTCAAAAACTTTATTATATTATGTACTATTAATATAAATAATATAATTTTATGTAATTTCGTTACAAATTTGATGTGTTACCTTATGTGTAGATTTCTTTATTTTTTTTAACGTTTACAACCAAAATGGAATTTCGATTGTATTATTCATTGATTGATCAACACCTCATTTAAATCTCGATTGTAAAACGCGTAACGCGCGTGATTTTATACAACTAGTTAGTTTAGTTCATTAGTTAATTAATATAGCAGTTTTAAAATATTAATATACTGATATATTGAATTAAATTTTGAATATAACTATAAAATGTAATTGGCTCTTTGGTCTATATTATCCTATATGTTAATTTATCAATGTTCATGAATAGTGCTGCCCACATTTTAAGAAGGTGTTATATAGTAATGGTTTTGATGTTGGTATGAAAAGGATGGTGTGGTGCAGTTGGTTTGGTTGTTGTTGTGTGTTGTTTGGTGCTCCGGTTCAAATCCTTTAATGGGCCGTTTTTTCTGCTATTTTCCTGAACGAAATTTCTTTTTTAAAAAAAGGCTACCTACCAGCTGTTGCTTTCCTAGGCATGCCAGGTTACCAACGTGGTTAGTCAGTCTTCCACCTCTTTTTTTTTTTTACTTTAGCTCACCACTTCCATCAACAGCCACCACAAACCCACACCCCCCCCAATTCGCCTCCGTCTTATCTTCTCTGAGCCAACGACCTAGCCACCAACCTCGACATCCCACCGTCTCACCCTCTCTGTTATCATCCACCGATTCACAAAATGCTTGCGCAATTAGGTCGTGTTGTCATCTGCATGTTTGAAATGGTGGTTGGTGGCGTCTATCATGGTTCAAACGGGTGGCTAAACAGTCGTTATCCTTTACCCTTTTCGTAACAGTAAGTTATGTTTCTATGTTTGTATTTGAATTTGTCTTTTAATTGGAACTTATTATTAATAATTTGATGTGTTCGTGTTTGGGGATTTGATTGAGATGATGATCAGTATGAAAGATTTGAATAGGATGTTCAGATCCAACTTTGGTTATCTCGCTATTGTGGATTTGATTAAAGTGTGTAGGTTTCATTCAATTCAATTTTTTATTGAAATATTTCACCAATAATAATGTACATTTGTCTATTTTCACTATTACGATTAGAAAACGATACGTCGTTGGTGGAAGATGATTCGTCTTCTATTACCGTTATAGGCGGTAACTGACGATATGTGTTCCGCTACCCGTATATGTGATTGGAAAGGCTTTTAGCACTTTTGCGGTGCGAAAGTGTCATCAGGAAGTATTATGTTGGCATATTTGTGCCGTTTTTGTTTTTGTTTTCTGGTTTTGATAAAGAAAGGTTTTGGTTTGAAAAGAGGCTAATTAGATGTTCATGTTGCACTGCACATGAGAATTGAAGATATTTAAGACAAAACGATTGCGCCTTTTCAAGATTTTCTTGAATCTATGTGTGACTACTGTAGGACTATTTATGTTATTTTATTAGAGTTATTATGAACAATAGTTTAACTTTGTTTGTGGAATTGAGGTTGTTAGAATGAGTTGCAGGATCATAGGTTTGGTTATGAGGTGAGAACTGGTTCGTTGGAGGTTGAAGAGGCTGAATTTGGTGTATAATTTTGGGGGTTTGTGTGGCGAAGAAAGCGCATAATGCGGGTCTTTTCCTGTGACTAAAGACACCTCTGGTGAATCCCTTGGTAGAGCAACCAAAATGACATCAAGGTACAACTCTGTTCGAATAGTTTGGTTTGTGGTAAAGTTTTAAATGCATTACAGCTTGAAGGAAGTAACATGTGTTTAGGTTCAAATGCAATATGTTAATATTTGTGTGTGGATTTTGTAGTTATCAAACTAAATTGATTTATATTGTATGTGCTATGGCATGCTAAAATGTTGAAATTGTGCTAATAATAACTAAACATATTTAAGTTGTTGCACATCTTTTTTTATTAGGATGAATGTGGAAAGTGACTATATAAGTCAAACATGAGCAGCATATTCAGACTATTTGAAGCCTGTCTGCATAAAAGGGAAAAAATGATTAATCCATCAACCCCCAGGTGTGTCTTTGCTCCACTTTAGTTTCATCTCTTCTTATATGTTCCCTTGCTGGTATAGTTTGTGATCACTTTTTTTTTAGAATTTGTTTCTTATTGTGTTTAATTTTATATAGTGATTAATATGTTTTTTTCGTGTTGATTTATGGATTTATGTATATTTACTGTCAATTACCTTTATTCCCTTTGAAGATTTCCGCCTTTTCGGATAGCTGTCCTCTTATCGCATATTTCGGGGCTGTATAGCCTCTACAAAACATTAAAAACACAAGCATTACGTTTGAGATGGTTTCATAAGAACTTTGTATAATTGAAAAGTTAAGACTAATTGGGTAATGGGTCAAAACGGATATGCCTATGGCTCATCTCTGAACCATAAACCAACTCCTTCCAGCGAATATGAACCAAAACGGATAGGCGCGTAGGCGAACCAAACACCTAGGCACCTAAACGCCTATTCGCCTAACCACCTATTCGCTTAAACGCATAGGCGCCTAAACACATATTCAAATACGTGTTTTCAAAGACGAATGACAGCAGTGTGCATCCTATTACTAATTACTTATGCTATAATAAAGTAGATAATTGCCTTTAATACCTTTTTGTAGAATCCATGTGGTAGTCCATTTGATGTAGATAGTCTGATGTTCACTCCACATTTATATATTCTGTATTGCATAAGGACTTTGTTGTGCATCCTATTACTAATTATTTATGCAGGTTTTAGTAGTGTATAAAATATATGTTATAAAATTTTAGTTTGTATGCTATGTGAGTTGGCACATTATAGCAAAATTTTTAGCAACAAGTATATCGAACTCAGTGCTTCAAGAAGTAGACAACCATTTATGTGAGATAGCAAATATGAACCAAAACCGATAGGCGCATAGGCGAACCAAACACCTAGGCACCTAAACGCCTATTCGCCTAAGCACCTATTCACTTAAACGCATAGGCGCCTAAACGCATATTCAAAAACGTGTATTGTATTCAAAGACGAATGACAGCAGTAACTATTTCAATGGCATCCTGTTAAATGAAGTTGACAATGGAAACTATCCATTTACAAAAAAAAACTAAAAACCATATTTTCTTGCTGGTTTTTTCCAGCTTCATTACTTATTCGTTGGGCTGTAACAATTTGGTTAACATTTAATTTTCATATGTTTTGCCAGGTACCGAATTCCTGTGACCATTGATGACATGATTGACTTCTTGGACGCAACCATCTTTGACAAAGCCGCCACACAACTACTTGAAATCTCCTGCAAAGAAATGTTCACTAAAGCTGATCCTCGTAACCTCATACGGAAGATTGCTGGCCAACCAATCCAATTTACAATAAGAGCTGCAAGGGATGATCGAACAACTTTAACAACTTACTCAGTGAACCATGTTGTGTGGCTGCAGCCTAAAAAAAACCCCAGACACCAGTTCCAGCAGCAGCATTCAAGGTTCAGCAACACCGGCACCAGTAACTCCTACTCCTGCCGACCCGTCTGTGAATGAAAAAAAAGGGACACAACTGCAAGGCGTGAACTTTTTGATGATGAAGGTACACAACACTTTCTAAAACTCTATTATCACACCATATTAGTTACAAATGTTGTTTGTCCTAATTACAGGTGACAAGAATCCAGCCAAAAGACCAGCTACTGACAACTAAACCTAATGCAAGCAACAACCAGCAACATAAACTCAGTCCATAATCGCCTAACTTTTGCAACTTTTGTTTTAACTACATGTTAATCGCCTAACCTTTTTATGTGCTGTTTTGGGTACAACCTGCACTTATGTACTGTTTCTAGCTATTGCGCCACACGCATTGTATTTATGCTACATTTTAGCCCTCTAAACAATGGTATGATGTATGACTACTTTTTTGGCAACCTGTAAATCAAATGTCCGATGTATGACTGCTTTTAGGGCCATAAGACAGCTTATTTATTGTATGCTCTACTCGCTCATAAACATACTTGGAAGTTGCGCAGCGCGCAACGCAGAATCCCACTAGTTAAGATAAAATTATGAAAAAATTAATGTGTATTCGATCATTGAAACTGTAGCTATTATTTGATTTTAAAAAGGTGTTGATATCATAATAATTATTTATATATATATATATATATATATATATATATATATATATATTCGAAAGGTAACTATATTAACAGAAACGCGTAGCCTCTCTCCAAGGCGGAGAAAGGCGCAACACCCAAATGACATCACTTCAAACTTACACCAGTTTTCCCAATCTATACAAACATTATCATTTCTACACCTAAACCAAAGAAAACTCAAGGTTTTTATCTCGACGACCACTTCCGAAACCTTTATCTTTTTATCCGAAAATATGCACTCGTTCCTTGCTTTCCAAATACGCCAAAGACCAGCGAACAAGATATCTTGAAACGCCATCTTCTTTACCCCTTTAAAACCCATCTCTTGGTGCATATTGACAACATCCCTTAACGAGAAAGTGAGAAAAGGTTGCACTCTACACCAAGCTGCAAGTGCTGTCCATACCCCTGCTGCGAAGATGCAGCCCGAGAATAAATGATCAGTACTTTCAAATATATAATCACAGAATACACAACTTTTTTGTCTGAAGATGAATGTTCCTTCTTTCTAAGGCCACCGAAGTAGCAATTCTATCCAAATCCGCACGCCAAATAAAGATGTTAACTTTGGAAGGGACCCATTTACACCACTTTAGAACAAAGTCTGGCCGCTGATTTCCATCTTTCTGCAGCCATTCTTTAGCCGCGCTAACAGTGAACTGACCCGCGCCTTTGCCTAGCCATTTCCAGCTTTCCCTAGAGCCTGAGTGCCTGACAGAGTAACGTTTTCAATCATTTTGCTGCACTGCAGCCTTTCGTAAATAAACCAGTAGACTGTAGACGTTAATAACAAAGCCTAAGACGATAGCATGTGAACACAAACTACACGTTTAAGTGCAGGGCCGACCCTTAAGGGGTGTGGGGAGGACTCTCGGCCCGGGCCCAATTTCTCGGGGGCACATTAACCCTCCGACAATCCAAGTTTGCTTAACAGTGATGTCCTTAATTCGATGGATTTTTGTATGTTTGAGCCTCAAAATTGTTAATCAAGTATTAATCAAAGAGAAGTGTAGTTTATATAAAACAAAATACTAAATAAATGTTGAGAGATGTTAAGAATTAAAGAAGAAAATGAAATGATTTGACAAATAAAATTACAGGTTTATTAATGAGTGTAGGACTAGAAAGGATGAAGAAGATAAAATGAAGATGACCCACACTTAGTTGTTTACCAGTTGGTTTTGACTTTCTTTTTAACTTTTATTTTTGTTATGAAACAAATTTTTTTTAATTGCCAAACTTTCATCCTTTTGTCATGAATACCTACAAGCCTACAACTATAGGCAATCATCCTCGTTTTTTAAGTTAACAATCTCAAATAACACTAGCCACGTGGTTAGTTGACCCAAGCAATACGAACCACCAACAAACAACAACTAATCTAGTGTTTTCAAAGACTTTGATGTGTTTAGATTATCGTACTCACTAACAAACCCCAACTCATATATTAAGATCTCTACGTAATCGTTGAAAAAAGAAACGGTTGACATGCGAGGCCAAGTTGATGAAAAGTTGATAGTGCGTTTTAGCCTGCATTTATATGATTAAAGTCTGATACTCAGATTTTTTTTTAATAGCAATTTTTTACACAAATTGTCTTTGGCGGAGCTCAAACCCTTAACTAGGGCCGTAAACAAACCGAACGAACACGAACAAGGCCTTGTTAGTGTTCGTTTGTTAAGGAAATTATGTGTTCACGAACAGTTCATGAACACTTACCGAACGAGATTTTTTGTTCGTGTTCGTTTGTTAAGAAAATACTTGTGTTCGTGTTCGTTTGTTAATTTTGTTCATGAACGCACATGAACACAAACAGACATTAATGAACGCAAACAAGTGTTAATGAACGGAAACAAACACAAAGAGACACATATTAACTTTCGAATAAGATTAAATTCAAATATATATTGAAAAACTAACTAGATCCACCCAATGTAACCTAATTATCCAAACATACTTAGTACTTAACATAATATTGGTACATAATAAAGTAGTGTCTCAAATAAACCAAACTCGCATATTCAACTTGAAGTCTTCATTATTTATTTATTTATTTAAACTTAAACTCTTCATTAATGATTTATTTAATGGTTATTCTAAAAGCGAGTTTTATTCATCTCATATATACCCATATATTTACTTCACATAAAGTATTTAATTGAGTAAAAGAAATAAAAATAAAAGAATATAGAAAAATATAAAAATTAAAAATCTATTAAACTATCGAACACAAACGAACACGTTACCGAACGTTCACGAACATAAACGAACGAACAAGGCCTCTGTTCATGTTCGTTCGTTTAACTAAACGAACGAAATGTTTTGTTCGTGTTCGTTCATTTATTAAACGAACGAACACAGACGAACTCCCCGCCGAACGGTTCATGAACCGTTCGCTGAAAGTTCAGTTTGTTTGCAGCCATACCCTTAACCTCAAAAGGAACAACACCTTAGACTTTATCAATTGGACTCAACCCAAACTGTCTAATACTCTGATACATAAGAAAATCGGATGCATGACGGAGTTAAATATTTATGGCTATGAACATGGCCGGCCCTTGGGTGGGTCGGGGAGGCCAACCGGTCGGGGTCTAGAAATATCAGGGGCACATTTTTGTATAATATATATATATATATATATATATATATATATATATATATATAGGTTCCTATACAAAGTATATTTTTCGTACAAAGTGTGAGAAGTCTATATAGTCATTGTGTTCTAAAGTTTGGTTATAATGTTTTTGATCCCTTTTGCATTGATTTATATAGAAAAGCACCAAACGTTACAATTTAAAACACAATCAAATGTATTCTAGACATTAAAATTAAAACACACTAATTACTTTTTTCGTAGGGTGTTTTAGATTGCATGTCGAGAATACATTAATTAGTGTTTTAAATTGTTATTTTTTGTGTTTTTCTATATAATACTACTAGGTTATGTACCCGTGTGATACACGGGTTGAACAATTTAAAGTATATATATTATATACAAAATAAAAAATATAACTAAGAAAAATTAGATTACATGTTATATTTAAAAATTAAAATAAATAAAATTGCCTTTACACCTGAAAAATATTAAATATTTATCAGCCTCTAAATAATTTCATGTAAAAGACATTCATATTCACATAAAACTATTTCCAAACTTTTCAACATATATCTTCCATATTGTGGTTGTTACCTTGTAGACTGCAAGTACAAAAAAAAATCAAAAGTAATAAGATAAATTTGTTTAGGCTAAGATGTAAAAAATGAAATGAATTTAAAAATATCTCCTGATCGGTTAAACCATCCCAATCGAGTATCGTTAATTTGGAATTTGACATATCGAGTTTCTTGCAAAGCCAAAATATTTCTAACCTTGAGTGTATAATCATTTTTTTTCTAACATCAAGGTCTTAAACACAATGCCATTTATTGGTTCAATATAATTGTAATTGTAAAAAAAGATTTCGTGAATTAATAGCGTGAAAATGAAGCTAAAATGAATTACTAATTAAAGCACTGTTGCCAGTTACTTAGATATTGCATTTCTTTGTTGAAGTAACTTGAAACAACAAAGTCAATGAAAATTTCAAACGATGATTTTTCATATATAAAATGTACTTTATATATCAAGTTATTATAATACAAAAATAGCCAAACATATTTAGTTTTAACTAATCAAATATTTAATTAATATGGATTGATTTGTTTTATTTTGTTTGTTCAGAACAATATAAGAAATATAGTTTTAAACTTACAGTGAAAGACCACATATTAAAAAATTGGTTAATTAAAGTTCACGATTTAAATTTAATTTAATAACATATAAATACGCTATCTTAAAAAAATGAATATTTTATAATAATATTTACTTATATTAGCTAATAAACATTTTCAAATCATGTCTAGAAATTTACGATATTTTTAAATTCATTTCATTTTTTACATCTTAGCCTAAACAAATTTATCTTATTACTTTTGATTTTTTTTTTGTACTTGCAGTCTACAAGGTAACAACCACAATATGGAAGATATATGTTGAAAAGTTTGGAAATAGTTTTATGTGAATATGAATGTCTTTTACATGAAATTATTTAGAGGCTGATAAATATTTAATATTTTTCAGGTGTAAAGGCAATTTTATTTATTTTAATTTTTAAATATAACATGTAATCTAATTTTTCTTAGTTATATAATAATATTTACTTATATTAGCTAATACACGGTTCAACCCGTGTATCACACGGGTACATAACCTAGTAGTATTATATAGAAAAACACAAAAAATAACAATTTAAAACACTAATTAATGTATTCTCGACATGCAATCTAAAACACCCTACGAAGAAAGTAATTAGTGTGTTTTAATTTTAATGTCTAGAATACATTATAAACAGTTACTTAGATGTTTTTAAACACATTTTTAAACATGTAAACTTGGACCTATTAAACACATCTTTCAAACTATAAAATAACCTAAATACTAGTAACCCATAACAAGTTTAAAAGCTCACTACCAATTTGATTTAACTAATTTTTTTTAAAAAAAGCAAAAGAATAGAAGAAACCTACCACACACATAAGCAAACAAAATTTTCCCTCAACCCAATTCAAAAGCTTTAGGCTAAAAAGAATGTTAAAGAGAGCTTCACTCATCCTCGGTTACCTATTCGATTATTACGGTATATAATTAACTCATTTTAATACTTAAGGGTAAGAGGCACATTTTTCATAACTCGACCTGGGCACCTGAATTCTCAGGGACAACCCTGTCTATGAATACTAGTGAGAAACTCGCGCGTTGCTGCGGGGCAAAAAATTGCAACTTGATCACTGTTATAAAACTTGCTAGTTAAAAATGGGCTGAAACATCAAACAAGCGAGCATCGCGGAAGGGATTACCCGTGGCGTGATACCGTCATTGCAAAGTAAGCATGATAAAGTGGAGGTGAGTGCTCCAAATATAGCACAAAAAGAATTAATGCCATGATGAAACTTCCACATAGTATACATGCCACACAAAACAATCATCAAGATGTATTGTATATATACACATTTTGATAAAGTGATAAGGTTATGAATATACCTTTGATGGTTTATTGGCCATTAATATATTAGACATAACCATCAATTTCTTATTTAGTTCATTAAGCACTAGTGGGAAACCCGCGCGTTGTGGCAGGACGATTAAGATAAATATATTTTTTGAACAATGCACAAACGTAGCCATGTTAGCCCACTAAGTTGTGGGAAAAGTGTAAAAATATATTGTCTTCCTTCCATTGTCTTTGAATGCAAAACGATGTATATGAATTTGTCTTTGAATGCAAAACGATGGTTTATATACGATTAGTTAAACTTTTACATTATCAAATTATCTGTTGTGAATATTTGATTATTCATTTATAAATTTTAAAATCCGTAAAATTCTTTGTATCTCAATATTATATTTAGTATTATAATATGAGAACTTTTAATTTGTGAAAGTACCTAATCTAAAATAATAATATGCAACTCTTGACGACTAATTTAATTCGTCATGTAAATATAAAAAAAGAATAAAATAAATAACAATGTAATGAAACCTTTCTCATGTATGACGGTTATAGCATTCAATAGTAACTTAAAGGTAGGAGATGGTTTCAAAAACACATGTTGGGATGCATTGGATTAGTATTTTGTACTATTGTCATAAAAGGTTGTACACAAGAGGCATAAAAGAAGAAAAGTGGTAAAGTTTAGAGAATTACACTTGTGACTTTTAAGTTGCCATCTTAACTTTGACATTTTGGACCTTTTTACCCATGACTCCCCCTTTATAATGTAAAGAGGGAAGAAATTATAATAAAGGGGGATGCAATTAAAGAGGGATGGAATGATTTCTTTGGGTTACATGGTACAAGTATCTTAATGCATTGAAGGGTAAATTAGGGAAGATTTATATGACATTTGAGGGTTAAAGCACATGGCTTTTCATATGCCATCTTAAGTTTACCAACTTGGACAAGTTTGCCCATCTCTCACTCTTTATAATGTAGTAGAGATAAGTTAATGACTTGCATTGGTCATTTGTACAATTGTAATCAAATGTTGCACATAGGGGCATAAAGGGAAAGATTTGACAAAAAGATGGTTGTTTACCTTGTGACCTTTTATATGCCATTTTAAAATTGACATGAAGTGACTATTTTAGCCATCTCTCCTCCTTTATAATTTATAATGTAGTAGATATAGATAATTGTTTTGTGACAACGAACACATGAGAGAAACTGACCAATCCATTGGTTTTCTTATATTATTTTATGATATCTTAATTGGCCTACATTCAATACGCTTGTGGTGGATTCAACATAGAAATAACAAGAGGACCAGAGATACATGTTTGCATAAAAGATTGGACATCATCTTCACTTAGTTCTACTAAAAAAACTATTTAATTATATAGTAACATAAACGTATATATTATTTAAAAAAGGAACAGATATTAATTCACTGTTTAATAATATTCTCCTAAACATATATGACAAATCTTTTAGTGATCGAAACCGGAGGATCAAAGATGGCATCACTTGTGTTATAGACAAAGTCAAGTATAGATATCAAACTTGTTTCCAAAGTAGGACGTAAAGGCACCTTTTTTGTGAAATAGACAAAGTAGGTTCTGTGTTTTCACATCTGCTTAACGACATTTTTTTTTCTTTCTAAATACTTATTTTTAATCTCAATTCATATAATCAACATCAATAACAAAATATTGATATTTAAGCACGTAAGCAAAAGAATTAACACACATACAATGTAACATCCTTTTTTTAGAATATAAATTAAGTATTCGGAATTATATATCATTTATTGTAAAACGAGTAAGTAATGAATGATATGACTATTAAAAATATGAGATATCTAAACGAATATGTACTATTATAGGAACCGTCTACTAATAATAGTAAAATATATTATATTATATTATATTTGGTCATGTTTCGTTTTTATTGAAACTTAGGTTGAAACATAGAGAAAAATAAGCAAGTTCCAACGACATAGTTATAAGTTATAGCCATATAAAATCTTATAGTTTATAAGTTACAAGAGAAATCAAGATTTTAGCTAAATTAATTACATAATAATAATGATGATGTCTTTGTCCCTTAGCTTTTGACACTTTGGCTCTTCGGTGCCGGAAGTTATTCGGTTCCTGTCAAGAGTTCAAAGGGTTGTTTACAACAATATTTTGACCCGCCTATACCATCTTTGCCATGTCAAATCTACACCACGAATTCCAGGTCATATTCCGCATCCTATGACTGTTCCGAATATTCCCTTTTATCACCCGAGTAGGTTCTATGTTCATGCTTTCCAAAACACCCGGGATACTAGCTATTTGCTTCCACATACCTCCCATGGAAACTTTCATTGGAATAAAATTCCACCCACAAACCGCTAGCATGAATGGACCAAACCACTTTGCGCCATAATGCCGATTGACACGTCTTAAACCTCCACCACCATTTTGCTAGTAAACTAATATTAGCGTCTCTAAGCGACCCCAACCCCACGCCACCATACTTAATTGGAGCCCTAACTTTTTCCCATGCCAACCAACTCATCTTGTCTACCTCATCCGTGCCACCCCAAAAGAAAACACGCCTAAACTTTTCCAGCAAATGAACCACCTGAATTGGAGCCCGAAAAAGCGAGAAATAATAAAGCGGAAAGGAACTCAATACTGATTTTAAAAGAGTAATCCGACCCCCATAAGACAAGCACTTGGCCTTCCAAGCTGATAATTTTTTCTGAAGTTTCCCAATAATCGTCTCCCAGTTGCGAACCAAGTTCATATTCGATGCAATTGGAATACCAAGATGAATAAAAGGAAACCGCCCCGGCAAGCAATTTATCACTTTGGCCATATCCGACACTTCAGAATCCGACACTCCCACCCATAAAGACAATCTTTTGGAGCTAATCCTCAATCCAGAAAGTAAATAAAAGCCCCTTAAGAGTCGCCTGAGATTCAGCACATTAGTCACCGACCACTCACCACAAAAAACGACGTCATCCGCATAACTAAAGTGAGAAATTAAAGGCCCCGAACCACCCACTCTAATACCATGGAAAGTTCCCAGCACACAAGCACGTCGCACAATCCGAGTAAGGCCCTCCATGGCTAGAATAAATAAAAACGGGGACAAAGGGTCCCCTTGGCGCAAACCACGCTGACAAGAGAACTCATAAGTTGGCGAACCATTTACCAAAACCGAGGCACGTGCGTTGCGAACAATAGACATCACCTATCCACGCCACTTAGAAGAAAAATTCATTTGGTGCATAATATCATCCAAATAATCCCAACGTTAGGAATCATACGCTTTCTCAATATCCACTTCAAGAAATAGCCCTTGCAATCTCGCCTTCTTCAACCACGCAATCGTCTCATTCAAAATTAAAGACCCATCCAAAATATTACGGTCACTTAAAAAAGCTGTTTGTTCTTCAGAAATAATGCGTGCCATTACTTTTCTCATGCGTAGGACTAGTACCTTAGATATCACCTTGTTAATCACACCAACCAGGCTAATAGGCCTGTAATCCGAAAGAGACGCCTGGTCACATCCTTTGGGAATCAAGGCTATAAAGGCTGATAAACACCCCTCGGTTTTATACCCTTTCGAATGAAAATCCGACATCGGCCTCAAAAAATCTTGCTTCAATTTCGGCCAAAACTTCTTTATAAACACAAAGTTAAACCCATCCGGCCCTGGTACTTTGTCACTGTCACACTCCCATACCGCACTAGTAAGTTTTTCAATAGAAAATTCAGCATCTAACGCCATAACTTCATCTTCTGTCAATCGAGGTACATCAGGACAAACGAAAGCCGGTTTAACCATATTCGATTCACTAAACTTAACAGCAAAGAACTCCGCAATCTTCTCTTTTACTTGTGACGGATCCGATAACCAAACATCATTAACACGGACCTCACGAATCCGGTTTGAAGCCGTATTGGGTTTAATGATTCCACGAAAGAACTTGGAGTTCTCATCTCCATCAAGCGCCCATTTTACCCGTGACTTCTGTTTCACATCTAAAGCCCGTAGCCTTTCTTTTTCAAAAAGGACCTTTCTGGCAGCCGCTCTGTTTTCCTGCTCAGAATCAGAAAGTACGAGAATAATTTAACTACATAGAGATAGTTGTCCTTTATGAAATGAAGAGTACGAGAATAATTTAACTACATAGAGATAGAGGTGTTTTTTAGGTAATTATATACTATATTAATTGAATGACACGTAAACAATGTCCGACATCTACTTTGCGCCGGCAATTTTTTTTTATTATTTTTAGGCTTAAAACCGCTTCAAAAGTAATCTGAAGTATTGGTATTAATTTTTGTGGTCACCATCAATATTTTGTCTACAAAATAGCCTTTGCGCCATAATTGAAAATTTGGTGAACAACTAATAGGCAATTGTGGCCAATGATTTCCAGCCCAGCTGGTTTGAGGTAGGGTGAGTTTTTCCTTGAGGTTTCCATCCTGATGGTAGGTCAGTAGGTCACAGGTTCAATCCATGCATACCACAAAAAAATTCTCCGTGACGGTTTGAGTGTAGGCAACGAGGACACCGGTGTGTGGGTAGGGATTCGAACTTGGGACCGCTAGGTTAGGGTTGTACAAGGATTTCCACTGAACTAAGCCTTAAAAAAAAAAAAAAAAAAAAAAAAACTAATAGGCAATTGTGGACCTCATATTTGGTGAACACTTAATGGGCAATTGTGGGCCTCATATTTGGTGAACAAGTAATGGGTTGCGGTTATTGGAATACTTTGGGCTCGAGATCAAGTCAACAATAGGCAACCCAACCGTTGTAATGTTAACGTTGGTCTGCTATGTAATGGGCCGCGAATATTTTTTTCACGCCCACACGAGAATAACTGTCGCTTAATGTTATTTTTAATGTCCACGAAACCCTCAGCGCAACAGGAGCTCCCGCAGCGAAGCGCGATCTTTAACGTCCACCAAACCCTCAACGCAGTAGGAGCTCCCGCGGCGAAACAAAACCAATGACATAGTACTACTTAATGATAACATGTATGCACAACAGTTGCGCCCGCGGCAAAGCGCGGGCCAACTAACACCTAGTTGAATTAATAGTAGTGGTGATGGTGGTAGTAATATATGGCTTGAATTGAATGATACATTGAGAACATACGTTCACCGCAAAATTATGAGTACGAATATTTTGTATATACGTAAAGCTATAGTATTTACGAATATAATACTATAGATACTAGTGTGGAGCCCGCGCGTTGCAGCGGAGTTGATAAATACGCAATTGAAAGACAAAATGGTCAAGACAATCAAGTGGTCAATGAAGTGAGAATGCCATGGGAGGTCGTTATACAACCTACATGTCATTTATATTTATGTACACAACCTCGTAAATAACTTTTATTCAAAGATATTATTGATATATAAGGATATTGTTATCATAATCAAATTTCATGATAATATTTATTTAAATCTAATGTGGATAGGCAATATGGGGGATTTTGTTATCATAACCAAATAAAAGATATCTTCAAATTACTGAATTTCTAAATTTTCCAAAAGCTTTATTTTTACAAAATATATAAGATTTCTACAACTTATGTTCATATGATAAAAAGAACTATGATTTACATGGTAATAAACATGTTATAGTTGCTACTGAAATTTTCTCTCTACAATAGACATTAGGCAACCAAGTCCTAAGGCTTGATCTTATCAAATCAAGTAGTTGAAAATTATCTGCACTCCACTTACCATGACATTTACAAGTAAAGACAAAAGTTAGAAATTATACCTTGCTTTAAGATCAAACAAAACTACTTCTTTTAGACTCAAATGAAACAGACGCAACTCTATTTTTTGCACCTAAAACAATTGCGGCCATCGACGAGTCTTTGAGGTGGCACACAACGAGATTTGATGGTTTGAAAGTCTAGTACAACTTTGGTTTTTCCGTAGGTAGCTACTAATGTTTTTAGGATTTGATAATCCATGTGAGGTTGTTGTGGAAATACCATGAGACAACGGATGATGAAACTAAAAGGGAATCAAACAACAATCTATAACTGGTTTTTCCTCCCCTTGTTTGACATCATAATTTATAGGATCGAAAAAAAACTGACTATTTAAGACTAATTATGTACCGATACATGAAAGGTTGTATTATTTATTTGGAATTTTGGTTTTATAAAGTCAAGAAGTTTTAACCACATAATTATGAAGTCTATACCTCATATATGTTTAATTTCATTTTGATATTTACTTCCTAGTCTTTTTAAATTCTTTAGGATTACATTTATAGATTTCAATGAAAATTATATATAGAATTTCTTAACATAATATACTCCAAGTATAAACTTGTATTTTATTTTATTCATATTTTTTTATACATACAAATTTATGAAAAGAACTTCAAGATTAATGTTATATCAGTTTAGAAAATATTTAGTGTTTATCGCCATTACTATCGAGTGTTTATTATCATTATAAACCTCACTTAACCCTAACCAACTTTGTTGTTATGCAACGGTTAGCGTTATAGATCGTTTGGTTTTTTCGTTGTCGTTCGCGTCATACTACAATAGTACAATCGGTAGGGATCGGTAATTATATATATATATATATATATGTATATATATATAACAATTAAATTATTTGGTAGAAAACTTATGGACTTCCCTTTAATTTACTACATGCATTTTCATTTAAATTTACATTTATTTCATGAATAATTTAATATTAATATAAAAATACTATTTTGCCCTCTTACTAACTTCATTAAGGCATTGTACTATATGCATTATATGTTGTAATTACTTAAATTTGGTTGGTATCCTTGCCTCATGCTTTATAATATAGTATAGATTATTTGACTACTTGATTAATATTTTTTCTCTTTACAGTTTACATGTCCTTGGATTTAATTTTAGGTTTTTGTTTAATTAGCCGGTTTCAATTAGTTGGACCTAAGGGGCTTTTTTTGTCCCTTTTCTTTTTCATTAGTCCATTTCAATCTGAATGGATTCTTCTCTCAACACATATATTAGAATCACACTATTGAATCGTATCTATTAATTTTGAAAATATTGCATCAAGTCTATTGCCGTTGGGCTTATGCTCTAACATTCAAAGGGAACTTAAATTGAGTAACCAATCTGGCCCATAGACACTTTCAGCTAATTAATAAGCTGGATGATTCTTGGATAAATTTTAAACTTGGAGGTAGGTTTCTAAATCCGAGTTTTGATTTTACAATAAATGATGATTCAAGGATTGTCATGTGTCACTATCGATCATTCTTTTTTTTTTTTTAACGACCAAAAAACTTTTATTTCATAACGCTAGCAAGAAACTAGCAACACAATCCGGATAACAAGAGACCCAAACAACCGACAACTGCAAACGCAAACAGAAAAACAACTATCGAAAACAAATAACTCGAGCCTAACCCATTTTTGTCAAGTCAAACCTACACCAAGACTCCCAAGACATTTCCGTCATCTTCCCACGATTCTTTATCCACAAACTGCTCATCACCTTGATCTCTTCCAAAAGTTTCCCAACCGAGACTTGTTTTTGATTAAAAATAAGGCCGCTTCATGCTCTCCACATGCTTCAAAATGTTGTTAGAACCACCTCATAGAATGCTTTCCTAGGCTGAGAACTTGTCATAGCCGTCATGTAAAGCTGCAACAAATCCCGAACATGGAACACCAAGAAATTAGGAACACGACACCACGCGAAGAGTACCTGCCATACCTCCACAAAAATTACATCCTGAATTTATCTTAGTCGAACTAATCTTTAGGATCATTCACCTAAATTTATCTTTTAAACTCTTATTAATGTAAATATTAATTTTTAATTTCTACAAAATAGTAATATACATGTTAAAATACTTTCTAAACCATAATTATTATTATTATTTATTATTATTATTATTATTATTATTATTATTATTATTATTATTATTATTTAGTGTTGTAGTTTCAGAAAATTACACGGTTACCGTTAAAAAAATAAATTTGTACAAACTACTTAATTAATACCAAATAATATTAAGAGTTTTAATAATTTGAGAGTTTAGTCCAATTCAAGTCTCAAATAATACCCACTGACAAATTTCTTCAAATCTCAAATAATCATTGTTATCATATTTTGATTACAAACACATGTAACTTTAACCTAGTTATATAATTTGTATCTCTATCTTTTTGCTAACATATGGCACAATCTAGGCATCCTTAATTTTTTTTTTTTTTTTTGTCTAAACTGTATACCTATCACGCGGATTCTTAGGGGGACGGGGTGCTCCACTGAAACATTTTCAACTTCACTGATTTACACCAATCCTGCACTGCCACATCACTTCATTGATTCAATTCACTGAAATACTTTTTTGGAGGCAGCACTACCCTGAACTACCCAACCCATAAAAAACAAAAAACCCCACACACAAAACCACTACCCGTGTTTGCTTACCGTGCGTTAAATAGAACCAGAATTTGGTCCACGGAACCCCTACGAGCATGGCTTGCGGCGGTGTTACCGTGCTGATAGTGGGGTACCCGTGACCAAATCGATAAGCGCCCCGTCCCCCCTTACGTATTTCAAACTTACCCGATGTCCTTTTAATATTACATTTAATACAATCATTAGCTCTTTTTCATCAACCTCACATGTTTTCATTATTTAAACTTTGCCATTTTTATAAAAAAAATATATTATTTTTCCGTTATTTTGTTTATGTTTTTCTAAACTATGTATTTAAAAGTTGTGATTTCTATTTTCCTTCTTTGCCTTTTATGATTGCACATATTTAAATTTACAAAAATAAAAATCAATTTTTACTAATTTAAACAGGTGTAATACATGGATTCCAACCTATTTATTGACAAAGGATCTTCAAATATTTTGTTCATAAAAAAAGGAATACGGATTGATGGATGTCTTGGAGAGAGGGACGAAAATAAAGTTGTGCAAAAATTGCTTTGAAATTCGAGGTATGTATCTTTCAAATAATTGTATAGGTGGTGTGGACTAGAATAGTGAGGAATGAATTGAAATTGATGGCTATTATTCAAGGGTGACTAAAGCTATGAATTTGAACTATGGATTTAGAATTAATGATTAAAACTTCTTGACAGAGTATATAGGATTATAGGGGCGATTAAACAAACCTATTGAGATATGACAGTGGTAGCGAGGCTTTTTCTTTGGGTTCGTCTATTGGCACCCCCCTAGCTTCTATTTCAACTTCCCTTTGAAGCGCCTCGCTTAGGTCTAAGCGAGACGCTTCAGTCACATGGTCGTCAAATCAGTACGAGGTTTGCATGAGAGTTTGAAAAAAAGGGGCCAAGCGCCTCGCTTTGGTCAAAGCGAGGCGCTTGGCAACAGGGGGGATGAATCTGGACATTTTGATGTTAGGAAGGTTTTGGTTTAGATTTTTTTTTGTTTTTTTTGTTTGTTTTGAAGTGTTTTTTTTTTGTTTTTAACTTGAAGTGTTTTTTTTTTTTTTTTTTTAATTTTTTTATCTATTTAGGGTCTTTATCTATTGTAATTTTTTTAAATTTAAAAATTTTAAAAACACCGTAATAGCCCGTGTTTTTTTTTTTAACTTTTTTATTGATTTAGGGTCTTTATCTATTGTAATTTTTTAAAATTTAAAAAACAACGTAATAACCCTAATCAAACTATAATTAATCAAGTAATCCCAATTTTAACCTATTAATAAAGTGTTCGATTGTCACTGTGACTGGATAAATTATTCACGGAGAAGACCTCGTCGAAGAAAGATTGAACGAATTCGCGAATTTTGATACGAACATGGTGGTTGATGGTCAACGTGGCGTCGTTTTGGTTCATAACATGTAACTTTTATTTGGTTTGGGATTGAAAGGGTTGAGTGATCTTTTAACGTTTATAATCGAATGTTTACTGTTTGGATCTCATTGGTTTTACTGGCTTGCAATTTATAATTTGGTTTTAGTTCTTTATTATTTATGGGTTTAATATTTATTAGACAATTAAACATTCAAAACAGATAACATATATATATATATAAACAAAAGATCAAATGCATAATAATAATAATAATAAGTTTG